>OY987247.1:19572034-20172034 GCA_963920765.1 Ulota crispa
CAATGCCCCTCCTTCATCACAAAAGTCATACTAGGCACTACCTCTTGCTGCATGTCACTTGCAATATTAAAGCAACACCTTGGATTACCAAGTCCTCAATGAGAACCACATGAATCTATACTTTTCTAGTTTTAAAAAACTAGAACAGAAATGGCCTACCATGTTCTCAACAAATGAGTCCCTGCTATGAACTAGTAAGTCTGTACAAATGATCCAATTGAAGGAAACTATCACGGCTCCTACAATTTTTAACTTGTTCATAACAAGGTCTACAATAACTCATTTAGCAATGCTAGCATTTACTTACCAAACAAATTTCACTACTTTGGTCGCAATTAACATTGCACATTTCATGCACATGAAACTCACAAGGAAAATAAAAGGGATCTCTGCACTTGCAGCATCTTCTAGACAATATTTTACCTTGTTCCATCAATGTACTGCTTGACACTACATAGCTTTGCACAGAATAACACGTCAATTTCATACACTAGTTTGTTCAGATGATTGCTCCTACATCGCCGACCAAAGGTACAACTATGGCAGCAATATAGTACACTCTAGCCTTTGTAACTTATTGAAGCATCCGTCTTGAAAATCTTCCCCTCTCCTTCACGGATGGCCTAGTAATAATCATCCTTTTCCAAAATTGCAAATATAAAGATAAGTAGTAACGAGAGTTTGAACATCACATCCTACCATGTAATGTCAATCCCTCTTCATAGCCACTCATGACTACTTATTCACATACATCATAGAGGATGCAATTGGCAGTTCCTACTTGACCATTGTATATGCATATTGAACCAAATTGCCAAATGCAAATATCATCTCCACTAAGCCTCAACAACCACTGATTATTAATCAAACCTAGACAACATGATTGACTGCAACCTACAAACCACTACTTCAGACACTTGTTCCAGTATCCCTTATGTCCTCATTCAAAATTCAATTTCAAATGTTGTTAGCTTTCTTCTTCAAGAATTCATGCACCACTACATTGAACGGCACTTGCCAGTCTCCACGACAACTACTTCAACATTTGTGTATTGCACACATTAATTAACACTTCCTTCCACCTTATTCCTCCTTCTATATAGTACAAGGCATCACGGATATTGCAAGTGCAATTATGTTGCTACATTGCTGTCTTTCACCAACGCCCCTTCCCAATGATGCATTCAAACTGCGACATTACTAAATCATGATTGGCATACAAGACAATTCACATCAAACACATAAAATTATTGCGTATCATCTCAAACAACATACAACCAACAAAATACTTACCAATTGATAAATAGTAGAACATTCTTAGTCCTTGTTTGACGATTCCCCAACATCTTGATCAAAAGCAAGGGCTTCCTCTTCAATTGCTTCTCCAAACGCTTCATTGATCTACATGTTTTGGCCGATTTGAATGGGTGCTGCATGACTTTCATGAGCTTTGGAAGGTGCAATCAGTCTGGGAAACTCTTCATTCTCTCCCATTTTGAACATCTCGGGTTCAGTATTGGCATCTTTTGCATTGTCTATTTTATGCTCTTGAACCTCACTACGTAAAACTACCTTCCATCCTGCCTCCTCTCCTACTTTAGAAAAGAAAACTTGATTGCAAGGTATAGGGAAAGCAAACAACCCATAGCCAAAAGGTACAAGTGAGTTGAAGTTGGCCATGGTGAATCTCCAGTTGTCTTTCTTCACCCTCGCATTTCTACCTCTATAATTTGCCTTCACCCACTCACATACTAGCAATAGAGTACAGTGTTGTCCATAGTTCAATTCAACTATCTCCAAAATCTGCCCTATGTACTCAAGAGATGCATCAAGCGGATTAGAATTGCGTCCACCAGATCAACAGGGTCTTCAATAAAACAGGAGCCACCCTAGAGTTGCAAGTCTTGGTGATATTTTCCTCTGCACTTTTCATTCTATAATGGTATCCATAAGCATACATACTCCTAAATTTTTGTGCCATTGAGGACGGTGTTGTTGAGGAGTCCAGAATATTGTCAAGAACTACTAAACCATTGCTTTGAGAGTTTTGTACCTCCCCTATATTCCATTCCAAGAAGGGGGGAAGTTCTTCTAAATCACTTGGGTATGGCACCCACCTGTGGCCAATTCTCCAAGGATGTGCGCTACAAAACTGCGCTCTTGCTGTAGCTTGATTCTGCCAAATCTCCTTGTAGGTCCTTCATCACATTCCCAATAGAAACTTAAAAATGATTATTATAAACATAGTATATACTAGATCAGAAAAATAAGTGCAAATGACCTTCATAGAAGAATATTTTAAAAACCTCCACAAACTTCATGCTTAAAGTAATTGCTATATTCATTGCGCACTTTTAAGCTCGTGGATATAATTCTTCATTAATCTCCTGTACAGCTCTGCCATTACTATTGCTTTACATGTACTTGTATTGGTGTTCACTTTATGCTTGCATATTAGACAACAAGACCTGCGATTCTCAAAGAATACTCACCTCCGGTAAGGCTCCAAGTTAGCGGCATTATCCAAAGCAAATTCATGCATTGAATTTTGTAACTCCACCAATAATTGTCTTTTCTTCCCCTTCCCCTCCACAATCTCATCTACCATAATTGGATCCTCCTTGTCATCCCACACTCTTCTTGATATAATGTTGTACTCAGACATATATTTAGTTATGAACCCTAATGCCTCTTCACTTTGATAGCCTTGAGCAGTGCTTCCCTTGGGTTTAGCCAAATTTTTAACAAATCCCTTTAATATCTTGAAGTAGTGCTTGTAAGGATACATCCATCTAGAGTGGACAGGTCCAAGCAAGAAAAGCTCTTCCACCAGGTAATTTGGCAAGTGAGACATAATGTCAAAAAACAAAGAAGGCATTTCCTTCTCTAACAAACACATGGTCTTTGCACATTCTTCCATCAGCTGGTCCTTACTATCATGATGTACTAATTTAGCACAGACTCTCTAGAAAACTCTACTCAATCAAATTATTCCTTGAGCTAGAGATTTATTCAATATAGATTGAAAACAAAGGGGTAGAATCTACTGTAAGAGAACATGATAATCATGCAATTTGAGACCACTTAACTTCCCTTTGCTGATTTTAATATGTAAAAGACTGGCATAATGAATCAAAGAATGCAAAGCCTTCAAAATAGATAACACCTTCTCTTTATCCTTTGGAGATAGCACATAAGGTGCATCTCGCATATAATGCTTGTCAAAATGACCGGGAACATTGCTCAAATGAAGATTAGGTTGAATATTTCTTGCCTGCATATCTGCCCTAACTACAAGTGAATCTTTCTCTCCAAATGTTGTCTTCACAATGTTTTTGCAGAGGTTCTTTTCACAATGCATGGGTTCAAGAGCATGACATACAGGCAGCTTTTGTACATACACACACAACAACATGATTAGAAAATAAAATTATACCATGGTAATGCTAGGTGATATTCCTTGATACAAATGACGTATAGTAACAATAATTTCAATAACCACAATTGTTTTTGGACAATTTGCTTACTCTAAAAATGCTTGTAACCATAGCAAAAATTGGCATTGCAATGCACAATATTAGTTACATTAG
Source organism: Ulota crispa (assembly GCA_963920765.1). Classification (NCBI taxonomy): domain Eukaryota; kingdom Viridiplantae; phylum Streptophyta; class Bryopsida; order Orthotrichales; family Orthotrichaceae; genus Ulota; species Ulota crispa. The sequence goes on from OY987247.1 coordinate 19,575,625, forward strand.
CAATGCTGATTATGTCCTTCACTACAATTCCTCCAATCTCCTATAAAAGAATTTATTGTGTATTCATCTTGTCATCTCCATTGTGATTGTCATTGCCACATAGAAATGGAGGTGGTCATTTCATGTATTTCCACACGTACACCAAAGTCCAAGAAATATTTGAGATTTCTTCGTAGATTCCCTCCAATTCTTGTATTGACACAGTTTATGAAGGCATTTTTTTGTTTATTTTTTGTTTTTCATGCTCAATATATTTAAAGATTTTTGACCAATTTTTAGCCAAGGTTTTTGAACTACAAATTTTTTTTTTCTCATTTCATTTGGCTAGCATTGAACTAGCGGTTGGTATTCCAAGACTTTCAGGTACATAAACATTAAAATTTACCAAAAACAATAAATTCCACGGTTGCTATGAAAGACATATTCACTACAAACTTCATGGTAAAACATTAAGACAAGCATTAAGGCTACCAGATTGTAACAAGGATTTCTCTGAATGCAATGGCATTGAAAAGCAGCTGCATAGAGCAAGTTGCAATCTGCAGTCCCTCTTCAATAGGATACAATTCCCTGCCTATAATTTCATGAAATTAGCAATGACAATAAAGTAGTTTCAAAACCATCACTTTCACATCCCATCAAGATTTGCACCAAAGGGCTTATGAGGATACCGACATTTTCAATTGGTTTTCATCTTGACTTCAAAACATGCCACGTTACACAAACATTTGTCCTAATGTTTTTTTTTCTTCAAGATTCCATAATCATTGATGACATTTCAAAAACTACAAACTGAACAACATTTGCTGACTATAGGTCTGTCTTCTACCATGTCCCTGTCACTTCAATATAATGAAGTGAAACCCTAGAGTATGTTCGGTAGTTCCTTAATAATTCAAGTAATATTTTTGGACATAAAAAGGTGCATTCAAGGGCACTTCATATCCATCCCTCACAAATCTACTAGACCCTTCAGAATAGAGTATTGTAGTTTTAGCAAACCACCATACCTAAATTCACTTCTTACGCTATGCAAATTGACAAAGGCTAGTGGCAATTATTCAAAAGAGAAATTGTCCATGACTGCAAATTACACTGAAATCTACTATGTATCTCTTCCTCATTAAAATTACTTATGTAAATCAAATTTTGCTGCTACATTCTTTTAATTTAACAAACAAGCATTCCAATAGAAAAGCATTATAGAATTTGGGTTCACCAAAACTTATAGTCCAATACAAGAGGTGATGGAATACTAACTTTCATTCAACACCATGCAATTTCACTAGATTGTTGTTGCTGTTTTTGACTCCACCTTCACTAAAAAATACCTCTCTTGCAATTCCCCACTCAACGACTTTGTCACTTGTTGGCCTTTCTAGAGCCATGTGCCACTCTTGAAGTTGTTGAATGCTGCTCTTGCTTCTTGAAATGGATGCTTGCCATGCAAATACCTCCTCCCTCTTAGATATAACATTTTCCCAATAGTTGTGCATACTCAACACAAATCTCTAGACCACAAAGGGGGCATCCCTTGTAACCGTGCTTTTGTTGCCTTGATAGAAGTCCGTACGCTGGGAAGTTGTTAATTGTGAAAATTAGCATAGTTCTTAAGATGAATAGCATGTTGCCCACTGGTTTGGAAACATTCACTGTTGAAACACCTCTCCACAATGTCAGCATATCACAAATTAGAGGACCTAGAAACACATCTTTGTTATTGGCAATAGCGGCTTTTGGTCCAGGAATGAGAAGAACCAAAGAAACAAATAACTCCTTGGTTAGAAGCCGCGGTGGAAGATTAAAAATTGCAATAAAAAAAACCCACGTAGAATGCTTAATAGCATTATTCTTGAAAAGAATAATACCGTCTCCAACAAGTCCAAGTCTTAAGTTCATCTTCACTGCTGTAAAATCTAGGTGTACCCAATCAATAATCTTCCACTGCACATTATCTGCAACTAATCTCATCATTCCTCCATTGAATTTGTGAGTATTGTACCACGTCATGTGCTTTGCAACCTCTAGACATTTGAACATTTGAACAATATGCTTGATGAAGTCAAAGTATCAAACAATTTGTTGTGGATTTGTCATTGATCCTGCAAGATAATGACTACTCTGGCAAGTCAGGCATTGAATTAGGTGTTCTTGCTCTCCCTTGTATAGGATGTGCCCTTCAAGACAGCAATGCATTTGGCAATGTTGCAGTCCCAATTTCATCAACATACTCTTCACCTCGTATGATGTTCTAGGAAAGCAATTAGAAGTAGGAAGAAGGTCTCCTGTTATCCATTTCATCAATGCATCCACAAACGTCTATGGCACAGAGTACAAAGTGAACAGGGAGTAGAGCACAATTGTGCACTGCAAACAATTTTGAGTGCTACCTTCATACACTTTTTCCGTGGATTCTTAGACAAGGTACTCCAAGTTTGCTTCATTCTAGTTTGGGTCTTCCTCTGGGTTCATGAAATCAAACCATGCATGGTTGTCCCTGTCCAAAACCTCCTCATGAATGTCATCCACCCTACCAAAGGCGTCCCTTGCCATGCCTTCTACATCAATAGGGATTTAGGGCGGCCACCTGAATTCATCTTTGGAATTGTCTCTGTCGGTCCGATACTGCACTCCATGTTTGTCCCTTTGTCTGGTAGGACTGCAAACATTGTGCCCATTGAAGGTCTGCAAAATAAAACACAAGTGCCATCCTACATGACAACGGTTCTTTAGGAGACGACAAGTAGTGATACTCACTTTCTTGGAGAAGTCTTTGTTGACAAAGACATCCACAACTGCATTGGTGTGCAAATTATAGTAAAGATGATATATAGCTTCATATTAAGCAACAAATCATATATGGACAGTTGAAAACAAATGAAATGGAGGATCATAAATACACAAGAGAATTGTAATTGACAAAGTGGGTAAATAAATGAATTAAATGTGACTTATGCAAATGTAAGCGTAGGAACATACCATAACAGGATAAATTAAGAACCGATCACATCCGTGCCCAATGTAATGTCTAGCAACAATGTCAACTTTCTTCACAAATGCGCCCCTGCATTGTCTGCACGCACAAGGATACTCAGCTAACCCCAGCCTATTGGCTATGGAATTATCTATATGGTAGGCCGAGCATTGCCTGCAATGACACATGATGCTGGAGTTGTGATTTTGGCGGATCTCTTTGTTGTTGTTGATGTAATAATATACTTCCGCTCAAATCTGAGGGCTATAGCATACGAGGTATTCTAAGGAAGCCTTGCAGAGGAAATGACAATTTGAACACTTAGACAATAGTAATCCAAAAATTAAATTTCATGTTAGTATTAACTTTGACAACAACAATGACCTCGCAACATCAAAGGAAAACAAAGAAACCTAGCATGACACGTCATTGCCTCAACAAAAGTGGAACAATGAAACAACGTAACATTATTAAAAACTCCAAATTGTTCTAAAGCCGTGGTGTGTTTCTTGCTCAATGAATTTCACTATGTAGAACAATTATTATGTGGAATTAAGGGAAACACAAACTTGTCTCCCTCTCTAGGTAATTACCAAACGAAGGTTCTTTAAAATCAAAATTCTCGTACCACATTGGTGAATAACTATTTAATAACATGCCCATACGGTTCACATCTGCCCTTTGAGTTTCACTACAAATACTATTACTACTACAATGACATAGCTCTTGCCTGGTTGATTGTAACAAATGTCATAATATTATTTAAGTTTTGTAGACAAATTCAAATTGAAGTGTAGCAGTGGAGTTTGTTAGTTTTTAAATACTCCATATATTTCTATTCAATCACATAAAGCATGTATGACTTTCTTGTATTCAATGGCCAATATAGCAATACTTTATATTATAGCGTAGCCATAGCTACATACGTGGATATTTTACATGCAGTTCACTCTAGCACTCACTATCAAACTTGAACTACTAGGTATTTCACTTGAAAAGGGGACATTAGAATTGCTAGTCGGAGCAAGTAATACAAGGTAACAAAAGTTACGAACATCCTGGTGTACAAGTTTTAATTCTTATGTGGCACTACATTTGCTATCAACCTTGTAACGCATGGCAAGTGCATTAAATAACTCTTACTCTATATTCTAGATATGATAATGGTCATGTCATCTGACAAAAATACGTAATTGTTATACACTAAAAATTTCAAGGAATCAAATAAAGAGGCAGGATTGGAAGTCTGCAACTTCAAAAAATTACTACATCATTAGCTAATTTTTTATGCCGCTCAAGAGCATCAGTTTACAAAGTCAACCACAAAAACAAAATAGTATCATTGGAAGTAATACAACAACAATGTCTAAGGGAACAAAGAGAAATTATTGTTTGGAAAAATTCCGTTAGAACTGATTGTTATGTTCTCCAAATAAACTCCATTAATCATTGGACAAACTTTGATGTTAATATGTAGAGTAGATATGAGGTTATGATTGATAGCATTGATGAATAAATTATTATGAAGGAACTTAGAATGTCCATATAATTCTTTACCGACCTCATCCCTAAACTACAATGGACACACATACCTAATGCATGTAGAAGTACAAAAAAACAATGAACAACAATCACATTCCATTCAACTACTTATTCATTTTTTAATATTGTTGTTGTCATTCAAAGAAATACCATACGATGGATGATATGAGCACAAGCAACAATGAGCTATGTTGAATGTCTAGCTAACAAGATAAATACAATTAATTGGTTGATGGAAAACACCATTTCCATTGGAATGCCGGATTGCCTTCTAAAGAATACAAAATAATAAAATGGTAGAAGTACTTCATCTTAGCAAACATGAAATAAGCTTAGAAAATGATTGCAGTGCTATTACAAGAAATTCATGAGGACAGAAGGAACTTGTGGTTTGCAAAAATCCAAGCCTTACAAAACTTTGTAATGGCTCAATGAGCAAAGTGTGATGGTCTTGTTTAATGAATTTCATAATGAATTCTGAAGAGTTGATATCAACAACAACACAGCTTCAAGGAATTCTGAAGGACTGCACTTCAAAATGCAAGACAATATCCAAAATGATCACCATGATTTTTGAAAGTTTATTTAGAGAGACTGTCTTCTTGGAAGTAAAAAAATGTGGGTTACAAGAGCATAGTCTATGATTAAAATTGTTACAAATAAATGAACTCATTTATCTAAAATAATTGCATAACAGAAGCAGCTGTTGTAGGTACGGAAGAAAATCTTCATAACTTACTTGGCCATTGTAGAGAAAATGTAGCATCTTTGAGTATTACACCTCCTTGGACATCTTGTTCTGAATGTAGAACTTTTACTTGCAGAGGAGTTGAGTTCCCAGAATTGTGTGAGAATCCACTCAGATTCCATGAAGGTAGGGTCTCCAATTTCAGAAATTCAAAATTTTTTAATATGCGCATGCTCAATGTAGTCCATGCCATGACAAAAATGAGATGTGCAGTAAGAGCAGTTTTAAAATGCAAACATCCATTTTTCATTGCAGATTTAAAAGTGCAGTTTCCATCTAACAAATGCAAAAAATGCCATCTATTCATAAGACAAGGTCGGTGTTACAAAACAAAAAACTCTGATTTCTAGTGAAGTTAGAGAATTGCATGTGCACTCCTAGAATGCTGCTATAATGTACTAGGAAGAAGTCCAAACTGCAATTTAGTTCACTTAAACTTTCTTCAACAAGTTACCCTGACATCTAGTACAAAAATAAAAGACAAAGAAAATGCAGTATATATGGTTTAATTTTCAATCATCACTTTCACATCTGCACTAGTGCGAAGCATGTAAATAAAAACTTGATGATTCTAGAGAATGTGTTCTTAAGGTCATTGAGTTTATTGAACAAAACTATTTTCTACTGGGGATGACTGCCAATCAATGATGTACATATGATTCTGTGTCTTAATAGCCAAGAAATATTTCCATACTCATTTTGCGGAGGAAAATGTCACTTTTTAATCTTACTAGCTCCTTTGGTGATCTAGTCAATTGCAAGTACTTTATGCACTATTATGACATTTGTATAAACCCTACAAATTTTGTGTTCATTCAAACTTTCTGTGATTTTCATTTGAATGAAAATTCGATAGCAAGCTGAAATGAACAACCATTCAAATTCTTGAATTGTACACCCTAGTGTCAGTAGTGCCGCAATTGTTGGACGCAAAAAGTATGCTGACTCCCTTTGCGTACACCAATTGTTAAATTTAGATGTCTGTTGCTCTTGCAAATGTATGCTTAAAGCGTGCGCCCTTCTTGCGGTGGTCTAATTGAAGAAGTCGCTCTGCATAACATACATACAATTAGAAGCAGAAAATGATCTAATTTGAAATTCACCTACTTCTTTCACAAAAATGAATTAGGAAAATTTGGATTTTTAACGGCCACAACATTCTCAATTATTTCTAGTTTTGTGTAATGGTATGGTAGCACTAACCTTGAAGAAGTAAATTGTTGCCATGGAAGTGTACTTCCAAATGTTATCAAAATTGTAGATGTCCATAGTGGTTAAATTAACCCCCTCAACACAGCAACATTGTCTACCCACTGGACTCGAGCATTTACAGCACTCACGGTGCAGTTGCTCCTCCTTAGCCATGTAGCAGTGTTGAAATGGTCTGGCATGTTCTCAAAGTCTATGGTGGTCCCCCTCCATGAACTCTAGCACCTCGGAATTTGATGTTGTACTGACGCATGCGCATCAAACTAGCACTGAAAACATGGTAAGAGCATATTGTCCATACTCCTACAAATAGAGTTGCCTGCTGAAATGGAAGTCCGCAGTCTAGGTAAGATAAAAGAGTGGATAATGTGCTCCCTTCTCTAGGGAGGCGTGCCTTATGAAAACCTAATTGCATTTGTGGATGAATTTCATACGGAACGGTCAAGGTAGTTGCCAGGGTTTGCTCTGTCAATATCCAAGCCATGCTTTCTTCCTAAATGAGATTAGTGCCATTGTGACAACAATTCTAAGTATTCTCTAGACTTGGTATCTCTAAAACTGATTCAAATGCTGCACTCTCAAGGAATGTTTGTTAAACCTAGTAGCTTTGAAAATGGTCACTTCAAGTTTTCTCTGCTAGAGGCTTATGTGGAAGCCGTTTGCAAAAGAAGGGAAATCCAATAATGGTAATGTACTTGTAGGAATACATCTTTAAAGAAACAAAACCACTGCATGCCGTTCAGCAGTAAGAAACGTGCGGGAATTGAGTAGGCGTAAAGAATACAGAGCGGTGAAGTACACATGACAACAGAATTGTGTATCTGGCAACCAAATTTGCACTCTCAAAATCTGTACTTCATGCTATAGAGAGTATATGGAGTTCAACAACATTGAAACATTTGCTTAAAGCTGCACAAAGATTCTTCGAGAAACACCACCTTTTGTTGTATGCATATTAACTTGAATGTTGTAAATCGTTAGAAATGACAAAAATTGTGTAATGGAAGGGTACTTAAGCTTCAAGGGCCTAGGGCAGCTTGAAAGGACATATGTACCGTGTAGTCAGTGCGCAGTAGATGTTAGAATAAGGAATTTACTATGTACAATTCAAGGCCGTAGGATTGTAGTATGTTTTGCATATGCCATTATGTGGATGGTTAAGGTTTGTGATGAAATTTCATTCTCTATCATTGTACTACCCCATCCAATGCATTGAATGATATGTTATATGCATGTTGGTAGCTGTCGGCATTTCTTTGCTCCCTCACTTCAAACGGTTGTGATGCTGAGTTGAATTGTAAATTTATCTGTCACAAAACTTTGAGAAGCAGAAGCCCAAAAGTCAAAATTTGCCAGCAAATACTTAGAACTTTAGCAAGTAGGGTAAGAACAACGTTTGCACAATGAGAATGTATCCATAGGTTTTTAATTCTTGTGAAGCTTTTGCAGAAGATGCCAGTATATTTTACAAGTATTCTATACATTATATCACATGAGGTATTTCTTGAAGCAACAAATATAACCAATACCAAGCACTATCATTTTGCACATAGTATTGAGTGGTAATGATGTTGAACTACGAGAAGAATGTTGTATATGGAAGATTGTCATTTGCCATGTTCTCTCATGTTAATGTGACAGAAATGTAGATTAGAGGGAATGAAGATGCGCATATGGTTAGAGGTGGCGTAGAGGGAATACTAAGTAGCACAATAGTTGTAATACTTTTGTACCAAAAACAAAAACAAGCTCGTTCTAGTCACTAGCGTGCCTGTCATGGTTACTTAGTATTAGAGTTCTTCCTCTGCATACACCATTGCTTATGTTTCTATTGATAGCATCACACAACAGATTTCCAAATACTTGAAAATTTTGGAAAGAGAATCTGTAGTAGGCAGTATAGCCAGTGCGGATAATAATACATGGTCCATGAATTATGAAATGAAAATTGCATTTGCAAAATCAATTATGTAATGTTTGATACAAGATGTTTGTCCTCAAAGCTATGTGCATGAGCGTACAGCTTTCCTAGAGCGAGAATTCTTGAATTCCAAAATACATATTGCAAAAACCTCTTTCAAAAGTATATGCAGTTCACGTGGTCATTCTATTATCATGTACCCATATGAAGATTTTATTAGTGTTTGAAGAATCCTTAAGTTTTTTCAGAAGTGTTTGTTGTAACTTGTAATGATTTAGGAAATGGCAACTCAATTGAAGGATGCAGACTTCTCAAAGCCATGGAGTGCAACTAGGAACTCATCATCAACCCCATCAAAAAAGAAAGAAGGTTCAATGGGATCCCCACTTCTAGGGCACTCAAATTTTGACAATGTTATGGACAATACTCCTAAGAGGGGCGGGGGGCAACCAAAAACCAAATCTAAATCATTAGTTTTGAGTACAAACAAACCAAACAAGAAAAATTTGAGAGCTTCTAATGCTAATGCTGTTCTTAGACGTCTAGAGAAGGTGGTACCTGATGTAGAGGAACTTTGCAACAAGAGGGAAGTAGATGCTTTGGCGCGCGGACGACAAGTGAGATCAGTCCTTGATCCTCTCATGAAGGACTCTGACTCAAGTGTAAAGGACGTTGCCTCAAGTGCTGTAACCAGGATTCCACGTGATGAAGGGAAGGAAGAGCAAGTATGGCCAAGAAATGGAGATGTAGAGAGTGCTAGCCGTAAGGAAGCCTCTATAAATCAATCCACAATAGGTTGAAAGGGTTCTTTTACTTTGAATTGTTCAAATATAATGCATGTTGGTTTAACACTTGTATGCAACTCTAATAGTAAAACTTCAAATTTAAATTGGTCCTTTGTGTCTCATTTATAGACGTCACATACGTCATTGCATATCAAAAGTGAAAAGAGCTTACAACTAACAGTCATATATTGTTTCCAGAGTCATTTGAATTTTATGAGTACAACTTAGATTTTAACCAAACTCTAAGATTTTTGAAGAATATGTCCTTATGTACATGTCTATGACATTTCTATGGCTGATAGTGCTGTCATCCTCTTCACTTAATGCCGCAATAAAACTGTGCAAATGAATGAATTCATTTTTTGCTAATCTATGAACTGTAATATTGTATTAGTAGTTGTTAATTTTTGAGGTCTCCAATTCTATTGCATGATTATTCAAATAATATTGTACACAACTATTTAGAGTTGATTTTACTTTGCAGAAAATGGAGATGACTTGTTAAAGTCGGTGCAAGAGCCGCAAGGATTGGGAGGAAATGTCATTCTAGTAGTGCCTCCATACCGCGTCAGAAAAGAGCCTATAAACAAAAATTCCATTGAAGCACTACATGTGGCAAAGACCGTTTGACAAAGCCGTAGCTGCAAAAGAGAGGTGTTCCTCATTGACAATAATGTTCATTCACAGCATACAAGGGCAGTGTATTCCACCTCAAATCACAGAGGACGTCAGCCATCAACCACAAAAGAATCAGAGTTTGTAAATATTGTTAGGTGACCTTTGAATCTAACAACATCTCATGACTGTATGCTTAGTAATATTGGAGGAAATATGAATATGATAGCACCTTTCACAGAAGGGGATCTAGTGATGTGTATAATGTTGTACTTGTAATTGGAAGTTGAAAATTGTAAGTAATTGTAGGTAGGATTGCCTTTGTAATCCGACTTTGATGGCAAATAAACTATCAAAAGTTGCAGGTCCATTATATATGGCTCACTGAATTATTTTGTTTTTGAGCTCTATCAAAGAAGGAAATATTGAAGGAGTGTATTGCTGCCAACTCTCGTGTGTCAAAGGCAACGCAACATTTTGAATTTAGTTGTAGGAGCCCTCAAAGGAATAGGAAGGATGGCAGTCCTAGGCGACAATATTCCAGCGCAAGCCAGAGGCAATCACAAAGCCCAACAAGTAGGCCAGGACGTCAATCTCACAATAATTCGAAAAGGCACATAACTAACTACAATGGAAAGGAACTGGTGTTTGAATGTGATGATGATAAGGGTACTGAATACTTGAATTGAGCCTAGAAAATATATTAATGTTTGTAACTAGAGTTGGATCATCATTGATTATGCGCCAGTTGATGGAAATGTCATATGAGTTGAAGCATTTTGTATATCCTACTATCAAATGAAATTGTTCTACTTATTTGTGAGTATTATAGTAAGGTTTGATTGCAAGAAATAAAATTAGTTGTTGCAAAGCTTGTCGTTGCTACTTTTCCTACTAAAGACGTGCATCTGATGTAATCTTTTTATGCAGAATACTAGTCTTCCCAAAATTTATCCAACAAGGATAAATCTTGTCATGCCTGCTTGAATACACCATCTCCTAAAACATTCCAGAAAAAGAGGCGACCTCAATTGTCAAGTGTACGGAGATCTTCGTCTCCACGGCAGATGAGGTCACCTTTAGCAGGCCAAAAAAGGTCACGGTCACCGCAAGGTTGGAGAGGGCAAACGAGGAGCAATAGTTTGATGTCTTTGAGGTCACCGCCCAGAACACCTGCAAATTCTATCATACCAGCAAAAGTAACAAAAGCGCCAGCAATTTGGTGAGAAAGGAGAAAAAGAAAAGGACAGCTTGGATCATTGAATAGAGACACCACCGACACAATGAACATGCTTGTGAGGACAAAATATCCAAACATGAGAGGATGGGAAGAAGCCCCACACTTTGACAATGGACGGCCATGGTATACCATATGGGGGAGCCAAAAAATCTTGGTTAGCTGAAATTACTAAGCTGGCTACAAGATTAGACTCTTTGTGCACTCATATTAGGAAATAGACTTATGAAGATGTTCAAACATTCAAGGATTGCCCAGACAACAATTTTGAGTACGTGGGCAAACTAAGTGACGATCATCTTTGAAGTTTAATGGGCAAGGCAGTGACAAAGAAGAGGTCTGCATTAATAAAACACATCAAATGCCATGGGCAATAGCCTTTGCACTTTGACAACAATGTATGGAGTTGTCTGGAGAAGCTAGCATATAGTAAAGAAACAGAGGAGAAGTCTAGGCAGGGCAGTATGCCAACTCTTGTTGCAAGACTGTCGGTAGAGCTGGAGGGATTGGCATGCACGGTGTGAGAGAGAAACTCTATTCTGTGTCTAGCAGGTCACATGATCCTGAAGAAAGTGGGGAGGAAATGGAACATGACAAAAGGTATGTGAGGATTTGGGAAGAGAAAGTTGAACTTCTCTTCAAAAAGGAAAATCTACAATAAAATGTAGTTGTCTTAGGCTGACTCTAATTTCCACTCAAGTGGAAACAACTCAAACGCAGTGCATTCTGACACTATTTACACTTGGGACTATGAGCAAGGGAGCAACAGAATCATTGACATGAAAAGACTATGAGTGTTTACCACAAGCCTAAAGGTGTAATTCTATAGCAGCGGTCATTACTGATGTCGAGAGTAGTATGTGCATGCGTAGTGTATGTGAAAAGGGAGAAGAGACCGTGAACTACTATTAATTTGCTATGTTTAACTATGCTAAAAGTATTATTTGCTTTTAGTATTTGACGGAAGAGGACAATATTTCTATGGAAATGTGTATATGGGGAATTGGTTTGTGCGACCTCTTATTTTAGGTTGAACATGAATAATTTATACGTATATTACTGATGTGCATAATTGACTGTTGAGTAATTGCTATGTCAGCTTATTTGTACTGGACAATCGTGGTTGTGTCCAAAGTTACTGTGTGTCCATACATACTTATTAAAGGACCTTTGAAGAAAGTAAAATTCAACAAAATTTGTAGATAATTCTGTAGTACTAGTAGGGAGAGTGACTTGATACTTGGCTTTTGTGGTTTTTTTTACGTATACATAATCTCTAAAATAATATTTTTAAATTGAACTTATGAAGGAGACTTGTTAGTACAAAACTGAATATGCATCACCGCACATAGCACCCGTATAAGTGCATTGCTTAACCGCATGAGAGAATAAAATACCATGTACAATTACCAATAGTGTGGAGAGAGCATAATATTTTAATGAAAGCAGAGAATTGAATACAAAATGGGTATTTTATGTCTAGGGAAACAAAAGTGGAACATGGAAAGAATACAAGGAGGAAAGGATGGCAGCACTTAGCCGCAGCAGGTATGGCTTAAGAGAAAGTGATGACAAACCTAGAGGTCAAGACGTTCAAAAAGATGACCATATCTTGAGGCTCAAAGAGGAGATTCATCTCTTGAAGTCTAAGAATAGCAAGGCCTCTACTTTGAAGAACATCACGCACTAGCAGCTAACAAGCTCTATTGCAAAGAGTAATGTACTTTACAAAATAGTATGGGCATGAATCATGGCTATTTTGGTTTGCTTTATATTGGTCAAAGAAAATTTAAATTTGAGTTATCAGAATTTGCTGTAAGGGGTCAATGTGTTTTCCTATGATTTGCATACTTGTCAAATGTGATTGTGATATTCCAGTTAGAGTTGCAACCTGTGGAAATGATTGCAGGGTGGAGGGGCAGGATTTGAAGGGGGTGTTTGTTGTGGAGGTACTGTTGCTTTGGTTTGTGGAGAGGGAGACCAAGATTTGAGATTGATGGAGTGTGAAAATATAGCTGTCATTGACAAACCTCTAGAACGTGTGTGCAGCTACGTGGATTTTTTGGAGATCCTTGTACTCATATTAAGAACAACATATGTTACAATGTAGATAATGCGTCTAGTATGATGGTACGTAGAAATAAAAAGACCAAAAACTCTGAATCTCTTCTGTGGGGATTTATTTCTGAGCATTTTTGTTTGTTTTTGTGTTGAACATGTGGTCCTCTCATGTAGTTGCGACTCATGTACCGTGTTTGTTTAGGTACCAAAATATTGTAGTTGAAGTGTTTTCATGTTCTATCATGCAAACATCTGAAAGAGTGCCAACTTAGAGAAGACAATCAAGTATAAATATATTGCATAGTTGTTTTTTAATCAATTTCTTTGCATTACCTGAAATAATGGTTTCAAATTGTACAGTTTTTAATTTTTTGTATGTGAAGAAAGTAGTGACAGTCATGGCTATTGTTACTAGAAGGCAATTTTTTGGAAATTGTATTTATGCAAATTGGGAAAGAAGGTACGTTCTTAGAATTTGTGTGTTCTATCCATTATGTAGACTTTTGAATTCGGTATAGGTTGTTTCATGCCTTGCAATTTAGTACCAGGTGATAGGATTGTGGAACAAGTACTATAGTGGAAGACTAGGTATGTTGAAGAATTTGTCTGTATGCCTTAGTTTGTATGTATAGTTGTGGCAGAGTATGGGCTACCTTTTGTAACAATGACAAAGTTTGTGACGGTGTTCCATCTTCACAAAAACTTGGAACGCATTGGTATTGAACATCATCTTGAGCGTGTTAGTCAAAATGAAGTATTAATGTATGCAAAAGACATGGAAGCAATATTGTATGGATAGGTTACATTATTGTTTGCACACCCAAATTTATTTTTATGCTAAAGTATTAGTATTTGCAAGTTCCACAGAATTGCTAATATGAAGGAGGAAGATCGTAATGACAAATGGATTGTAAGAGGAGGACACAAGAAACTTGTCAAGAACTAAGGTGTGCAGGCTAAATAAACCTGCAATGATAACTTGGGGGGCTGTTGTAATTGGTTGAATATGGAAGTAGAGAAGTTCTTGGCATTGCTTGTTTAAGGTCTATTCATCTTCTCATGTACATGTATTGAAAAGTGCATTCCTAATGACTTACTGAGTACTACCTAGAGGATTACTTTAATTCAAGAACAACAGTATGCAATTCTAAAGTGCTTGTGGAGTACATGTGTGGGATGAAGTGATGAAAGCGATTTTAGGGTTTAGTTGTATGACATTCTTTAAAGTAGGGTGGAAATGGGATTTGCAGTTGTGGTGATTTACCTTGCCAAACTAGTGCTAATAACATGGTTTTAAATGCAATATCTAAGACACTACAATGTATTTATTACATTAGTAGTTTTGTTGTATGACATTTGCATTTTGGATTTTTGTTGTAGAAGAACTGCAATATGAGGAGACGTGGCTTGAGGTTACCATTGTACAATTTTTAAATGGCTGTTCACTATCTGCAGTTACGTCTGTGTACTTATGATGGAATGGAGTAGATAGAGGGAATGTTATGGAGACTAAGAGTGCTTGGATGGTGAGCGTAGAATGGTTGTGATACTAAGATAATTCAATGTAATGAATTTGTATAGCAACAAATGGATGAAATGGAATTATAAGTACTAGTAATTTGTTGAACTTGCAAAAGTAATTGTGTCAGTAGTGTAAAATGAGAGCATTTGCAAAACAAATGTGACTTTGCTTTAGCACTTTTTTTCCTTTCCGGCAAGTGCACTGCAATGTCTATAGACGTGGCAATTGTGACCAAGTAGAAGTCATTCCATGGTACTTTCTTAAGCTAGATGAAATTGAGTACAAAGTTATGGTCATGGTGTGACGCTCAAGGAAGTTGGTGAATTATTGCTGTTGAAGTTAAAGTCTTATGGTCATTGTAATGACTAATGACGAGGGCAGTAGTGCCACAAACGCAGGGTTTTGTTAATGCTCAAGATAATGGAAAGCTGAGGCTTGAGGATGTTATAGTTTGAAGAAGATGTTAGTGATTTAGTGTGAATGCAAGGATGATTTTTTCAGGAGTTTAAAGCATATACAAAGTATTGTTAAAAAATCTTTGAGAGGAATGCCATTCTGGTCATGTACATATTTTCAAGAAACCAAAATCCAGTATCTAAAGCTTTTATTTTGTTAATAGTTAGTTCCGCATTAACAAATGTGGTCATTATTGTTGAAGACAAACATGTAGACATTTGTATTGCAGTGCATCATTAGAGTCTAGGAAAATAAGCTTTCCAATTACGCGCAGTAAGAAGTGATGCTTACATAAAGGATAGTTGTATGTATTGTGGATAATTGCAGTTGATGTATTGTCTTTCATTTGTGTGCTTCTTCATGCACTTTCATGTGATGGTAGAAAATATGGGAACCTGCAGTGTCTTCGTAATTAATAAAAGTGGAGACTTGAAGGAGACATATTTTTGTAGGCAACCATGCGTGAATACGGAGAGAAGATTGGAAGTCTGCGCAGTTTTATGATGTTGAAGGTGGAGGAAGGTCATGGTAAATCTAAATAGATATGGGAATGGGAAACTGAGAAGAAAAGAAGGCTGCAATTGATGATGAATGAGTTTGTATTTTGGAGTTGGATTTTTTGGAGCCAAGCGCCAACGTTCGTGGAGAAGTTATTGAATACGATCTGCTAAGGAAGTGAATGTTATGTCTCTTGGATCTCTTTGTAATTTTATGAAAAATAAGGTTGTATTCATGAATTGCAGTGAATAATGGAGAACCTATCTGTGCTCAAAGTCAAGAGGAAGTGAAAATGCTTGTTTTTGTAATGTACTACATGAAAAAGACATGTCAACGTTGCTCTTGCTAAGATTGCGTTTTGGCGCGAGGATTGCTTGATGAGGAGGCATACATGAAGTTGACATTCTTGAAGGTTGGAATTTAGTGAATACATTGGATTTGATATGAACTTACATTCTTGTTATCTATTTGTAGTTTTCAAGCCAGGGGCAGAGGTCAGTTTTATTATTTTTTGCAATTATCAGTGCAAGGTTAGGAAGTTACAGTTTGCAATGTTTCTAAAAGTGAATGCAATGGAGAGGAATGATGCACCAAAAGTGGAAATTTTGCAAAATTGTTGCAGGATGAGAAGGTCATTAGTATCATGATGTTGATTGTTGAGTATTTGCTCCTTGGAAGCTGAATTTGCAATGGTGCAAGCATTGCAGGTTTGAACTGTGGCATGTATCTCGTCATGGCAATTGCACGAGTGGACCTCTAAGAAGGGTTTTCCTCAGTTTTCTATTTGCTTTGAGTGTAACAACGTGAGCCATCACGTGAGACGCAATTAATGGTACTAAGAATGAGGTTTGTGGAGATCTACATGTACACATATTTGTAGGCAATGTACCTTGTATGATCAAGGAGGCGTGCTGTACTTGCGTGGTTGTTGTGTTTGATAAATGAGAGTTGTACAAAGAAGAACAACATGTTCATGTATGGAATTGCTTAAAGTTGCCTTCATTTCACTAATGTCCGTAAAACTAATGCAGAATCTTATGTGCAGAAAAAAAGGTTTTAATAAGTACTTCTACTGTCATGTCTTTTGGATAATTGAAGTGATTCCTAAAGGTCCAACAGCACTTGGCAATATAGAAGAAAGTAGAGAGCAAGAAATTTGATTTGTTCTATCTATCTTGCTTTATCATTGAAAAGCAAATTTCAAAATTGCTAGTGTGTTTGTCCATAGATTCCTTTTAGGCAATAGGTCCGATTGAATGCAGCGGCAATTGTTCCATGCATTGAGGATTTCTTTTTAGGAAGGGGAGGAGCTCATCTTAGCGAAGGTACGTTCCAGGTATGATTGCAAAGAGAAGTTGCTGTTGTATTTGAAATACAGAAGAAATAGTTATTTTGAGGTGAAAGCATGAGTCTGAAAATCTGTATGTCTGTTACCATAGGGTCTGCCCCTGTTTGCATAGGGGGATTTGTTATCTATTCTTGTACTACTCTAGAAGATGATTATTTCAGTCAGTCTTGTTTCACATGTTTATTTCTTTTTAAGGAGGAGGATTTTGGTATTATAATGGGAATAGTGTCATAGGAAAAATTGTTTAGTGAGTGCTAATCTAAGCAGGCATCAATATACCCAGAAATGCTGCAGAGATAATAAATGTGTTTGTAGAAGGACTGCTGCTATTAATTGGAAATTGTATAAAATATGTTTGCAGGTATAGGGCAAGTACTAATTGAATGAAGTATTGGAATTGACATAGGTATAAACAATGGATTATTTACACGAAAAAATGAAATCATTGAAGCAAGATGGGAAATTCATAAGCAGATCCTAATCCACAATGAAGTATGCAATTCATTATTGTGTGGTGAATGATAGGATTGTATGCAAGAATATAAAGGAGGACACATGTTACTTTTAATGGAATTCAGTACGTAATACATTGTTTTGAAAAGAAAAAATTGCCTACAATTGAATGGCCAACCTTCAACTAGAGTGAGTGAAAAGCGACTATTTATAGACAATGAAGGAAACCTTCAAGAAGATGAGTCTTTTCAAATTTTTATGGAATCTTTGAGAATGTTTGAAGACAATTGAAAATCTTTGAGAATCTTTTAGGAATCTTTGAGAATCTTTTAGGAATCTTTGAGAATCTTTTAGGAATCTTTGAAAATCTTTCCAAATTATTAGAAATCTTTTCAAGTTTTTTTGGAATCTTTGAGAATGTTTGAGGACAATTGAGAATCTTTAAGAATCTTTGAGAATATTTTAGGGATTTTTGAGAATTCTTGAGAATCTTTGAGAATAGTTTGGAATATTTGAGAATCTTTGAAAATGTTCTAGGAATTTTGAATTTTTTTGAGAATTATTGAAAATCTTTAAGAATCTTCTTGAAACCTTCTTGGAATCTTCTTAGAAGCTTTGAGAAGCTTCAAGAATCTTTAAGAATCTTTAGGAATCTTTGGAAATCTTTGGAAATCTTTTGAGAATCTTTTTGGAAATTTTAAAAATCTTTGAGAATCTTTGAGAATTTTCAAGAACCTTTTTGGAATCTTTTAAAATCTTTTTAAAATCTTTATGAAATTTGTTAAAGTATTTCAAAATATTTACAGTAATAGAATCTCTTAGACTAAATTAGAGTCCTATAGGAATCTTTTTGTAACTCATCAAAATACTTTAAAATATTTTTAGTAAAAAAGCTATTACAATAGTTTAGGTTTGTTTTTGAAATTTTGCTAGAATCTTTTTGGACCTCATTAAAATGTTTTGAAGTTTTAAAGAATGAAAGAAGTTTTCAAAAAAAATAGATTCTTATAGAAGTTTGAGTGTACATTGACTGGTTTTATTTTCTTTACTTTTCACAATTTGGTTAGATTTTAAATTAGCAACCTTTAAAGTTAAGTAAAAACATGACCATAACAACTAAAAAATCAACAATTCTCTGTTGATCTAGACACTTTTGGACACAACTTCACTAATTCAACAAAATTTTATATAAAAAATACAACATTCTGTTGTTTTAAATGCCAAAATTTCTTTACAAACAAATATAAAAGATGCTCCTCAATTCTTTGAAAAAATCATATATGTCCCTCAAGGATTAAAAGTACCAAAAATATCTTTGTGTTACATGATAACCAAGTATATAGTTTAATGCAAATTCTTACAAGAAACCAAAGGTGATATTTACATTTCAAATAACACAAGGATATATTTAACATTTCAAAATAGAAGAGCTTTTTTATTATTTTTCTAAAACAATAGGAGTATAATTGATATTCCTACAAAAAATAAAAAGTATTTTTTATGTTTCATATATTTTTGGAGTAAAATTGATATTTTGAAAGACTTAAAGGGTTCATTTAGTAGTTTTTCTTCTATTACCAACCAAATGAATTAAAAAAAAAACAATCTTATAAAATATTTTTATAAGCTTTAAAAGATGGGAATTGATATGTGTACCACACCCTTCTAATTACTATACCACACCACAGAGTAAATTTTAGATTTCTACCTTCAAAAAGCTGAATTTGAAAATTTTGAATTCAAATTTGGACTTAGAGACCATGGTATTGTCTAGAACTATAAAAAAAGTTGCAATTCAACAACACCCAATGAAAAAGTTTAGTTAGGGAGAGAATTGTTAATTTTACTTTTGTTTGTAAAAAAAATAAACTTTTTTATTGGGTGTTATTAAATTGCAATTTTTTTTATGGTCCTAGACAACATCATGGTCTCTAAGTCCAAATTTAAATTCAACATTCTCAAACTCAAATTTTGATGGTAGAAATCTAAAATTTACCTTGGGGGTGTGGTACAATAGTTCAAAGGGTGTGGTTCACATATTAATGTCCTTAAAAAATATCCAAAATTATGCAAAAGTCTATAGAATTCTGATTTTATAATTGGAAGGTTTTAATTCTATAACTTTTCACGACTTCAAGTTATTTGAAGCTATCAAACTATGGAGGCTATTTTAACAAAATAAGGTTCTTTTTACAAAAAAACTAGCACTAAATAATAATTATTAATGAATTTAACCTTTGCCTGCAACAATCCTTTTGAGATTTGTGAATTTTAATAAAAATTAATAAACAAAATCAAAAGGATGGAAATAAACAATTTATTTAAAATTTCTAAACACCTTCTTTGATTTTAGCTCATAACTTTTGATAAAAAGATTGAAATCCAAAAAAATTTGTTGAAGGTGAAAGTAAAACACATTTACCAACTTTTTTTAGTACAAAGTATTTTGAAAAAAAATCCTTTAATGGGCTGAAAAATCTACTAGCTTAGTAAAAACATGAACATTTAATGTACAAATACAATCATGATTATATTGTGCACACATGTGAGTGCATGTGTGCTAGTGGTTGTGAATGATGTGGTAGTCTTGTAGTTTGTAAACCTCAAAGTGGGGGGTTCAAACCCCACTGCCAGCAGCCTTGCCCGACATTATGAGCAGCTGCCCAGTCCCTAAAAAATTTCACTTTTTTATTAAACAAAAAGAAAATTCTATGAAAAAAAAAATTTAAATATTAAAAAATAGAATTGCACAACATAAAATAAGTGAAAGCTAACAGAAAATCAACAAAAAATTAACAGAAAACAGCAAATAATCAACAAAAAATCAACAAAAAATCAACCTACTCTTGTTGAAAAGTACCCAAATCAGCTTGACCTAATCAACACAAAAAATCAACAGTTTTTGGTTGAAATTCTGTTGATTTTGCGCTAAATTTTCCACTAGTGCCAACAGAACAAAAAATTAACAAGTCCTTGTACAAAAGAGTAGATTATGTATTGATTGTGAACAAACCTTGAACAGCCAGATAACAAAAAATAGTTTCAAAAACAACAACCTGTAGTTTAGAAGTGTCCCAAATAACACGTTTGAAGCCATAGGTCAAATTAATTGATTAATGTTAAAAATTTGTTGATTTGTTTTTTCATTTTCTACTAGTGAATTCCAGAATGGACAAGCTTAACATACATACTAAGTCCAATGATGTAGCAAAGGTTTTTCATGGAAACATATGCATGTGTGGGTTGATGTGAAGATAATCACCTAAAGCAACATTTGTATGTCAAAATTGACAATTCCAATAACATCCAAAGTAATAGTAGATGCTACTTTTAGTGCCTAGAGTGACAAAATGGTACATCAAAGAGGACATTGATTAAAACACTAAATCCTAAAGTCCAAGAGTAACATGCCCTCATTTGCATGAATCATAAGATCTTACAAAGAATGTTTATGTGACATTTGACATCAAGTCAACACTAATTTTTAAACTCTAGATTTTCTTGATGATACCCTAAACATTGATTTAGACATCACAGTTGTCGTTATTCTCTTTGTTGGAATTGGTTACACTGACCCTATCTTGACATGCCATGTCAGATTTTGAAATATGTGCATGTCAGAGTTAATGTCAAATTTTTGTTGGATGAAAAAAAATTTACTGGATGAAGTTTTCTAGGACGGGCACTGCCCATCTGCCCCCTTGGGCAGTTTTTTCTTACCCCCTTGGAGCCATGTTAAAGTTGATATTCATTGTTAACGTGCCCTTTTTTTTCTAAAAATTTTGATGTTTTTTGCTAATCAAGGTTAATGCAAAATTTTTGACATAGATGTAGACGCTTTTGACAGACAAATGAATGCAAAATTGACATATTTTGAACATCACAAAAAATGCAAGTTTCTTATAGTGGACGAAGTTGATGCACAAGGATTGACTTTGGAAGAGGACGGCCTTGAAGCATTTTGAATTGGTAGATTGTCCACTACTAGAGTTTCACGTCACACTCCAATCGAGACTTCATGTGGAGAGGGCATATCTAGCTCAGGGGTACAAGAAGGCCCTTTGGTACAAGTGTTTTCAACAGGCAAGGCTGGTGCTACCACCTCATCATGTCCGCATCCTCTTTGAACATGAATACCACTTGGTAATATTAAAGTGACCAATTGTTTGTCAAGAGGGTCTACACTTGGCAGAGTTTTTGCCACAACGTCCTTGTTTGTGTTTCCCTCGCTTGGCACAACAGCCCATGTATTTAGAATCTATGGTGGCCTTTGTTTGTGTCCCTTGTGGCCATTGCCAATAGTATCTCCCTCATCAAAGTCAAATACAGACTTGTCAATTAAAGTACGCCTTTCACGCCTCCCACCATCCCTACAAAACGGGTCACTATCTTCATTGGAGTCGTCATTGTTGGGGTTAGAGAGAATAGATCCACGGTCTAGGCCATCATATTCTTCTGTCATGGAGTCTTCTAATATCATGTCCTCAATATACCACCTTGTTGGATCCAATGCAGCCCTTTCCATCAAAATCTTGGAATTGGTATAAATGTAAACCAATTGCTTTGCACATTTTGATGTCAGTCTATTGCAGGCCTTGTTGTGAACAAAGGAATACATGCTCCAATTGCATTTGCATGATGATCAAGAGCACACTTGCGTGAGGATCCTTTTGGCAATTGGTGCAAGTGTATAGGCACCTGCTCCAAAAACATCCCACCATTCATGGGGCTCCAAATTTAAAGTGTGAACTCCTGGGAGTCCACCAAAATGGCCTCGCCCCTCTTGGAAAGCTTGGTACTCAGACAAAGCTGAGGCAAATGCTTGGTCTCCAACTGACATTTTGCACAATACTCTCAATATGGTTTGTTTTGCTTCATGTGGTTCATTAGTGTGACATCATCAAGTAAGAAGGGATTCAATAAAGCACCTGCATAATGTAGATTTGTTCTCATCATATCCCACCTTGCATAAAATTTGTCTTTAGCTTGACCTGCATAATGTGATGGTAACAAATACAAAGGATCCTTGAAAGATAAAACTGTCATCTTGTCGTTCTTCATCACAAAACATGCCTTCTCCATACATGGACATTTGCCATCAAACTCTCAAAGGGCAACCAAGATAGGCTCCACCATGCGCACAAAGTTCAAATATGACCTCCAAAAGGGATTGGATTGCACATATCGTCAAGCAGAGTCTGCATTTTTCTAAGTTTCATCTATTGTAAATTTTCTCAGGTACTCATTCCATTGTGGATCATGGATAGTCAATTCCATAGCTTACCTTAATTCCAACAAATACTCAATCATGAGGAATGTGGTCGCAAATCATGTCTCATTTGGATTTTTAGCATGTGATTAGGAGAATGTCAACAAAAGATTGCAAGTGGCATGTAATGCCTGCAGGTGTAATTTATAATGATCCTTGCTTTCTCCACAATGCTAGTTAGCCAATCTTGTTTTCCCTAATCTTCAAGTAAAGGATCCAGCACATGCGTTGCACAACCTTGAAAGTAAATGTGTGGAAATCATTCAATTATTTGAGTAGAGGCAGCATGCATGTTCCTTGCATTGTCTTTGTAAACCTGTACTACATTTTGTCCCTCCACCTCTTTGATGAAATCAAGCATACAATTAGCCACATAGGTAGCGTCTTTGCTTTCATCTATATTGTCTACCAATCCAAGAAATACCTCTCTACTTGTACATGCCAACATGATATTGATCAATAGCCAATGTGAGCCGTTGTAACATCTATCAGAGCATATTGTCACACCATACTTATGGATTGGTCCCCTCGTCTTCTCTGCCTGCATTGCTACCACTTTGTCCTTTGCCTATTCTAGGAGCTTTGTACAAAGTGCGTGGTAAGCAAGAGGTTTGTACAAAACTTTTGCCTTCAATGTTGATCTAACTACATCTACAAAAGCAAGGTGCTTTGCTACATTGAACGGTATATTAGCTTCATAAAAATACTTAGTTCATTTCTTGTCTAGCATTTGTTTCTTTGACAATTTCATCCCATCTTGTACATATAATTGCTTCAAAGGTTGACTGTGGGTTAAACTAGGGCCAAATGCCTCTGAGGATTGTACTTGGGAGTATTGTCCCTCATAGTGTTCCACACATTCATTTCCTAAGACTAAAGCAATATGCTATTGCTCCCCTTGTACCGCATTCATTGGAGTTATTGACGGCGATGTCACTTCCACATTATTTTCAATTTCACCCAAGGAGAAAAGAGGTGCATTCCTCCACAATTGTAAAACATTGTTTTCATATATGCAGCAGCTTTGTTGCACAACCTCACACCAGAGGGTTATTATTTCTTTTGTACCCTAGATGGAAAAGCAAACAATCTTTTTGATAACTTATCAAAGTCTTGCAGTAATTGCATGCACTTTTTCCATTTGTTCATTGCATGTACCGTGGATCCAATTGAGTCCTCCTTCCTCCCATTGCCACTACTTGTTTTTCTACCCAACCCTGCAAAGAAGAGAGCAAGATTAGTATTTTGAATGAAATGTGATGAAGAAACAACACTTGTTGCTCTCACAACAAGTGCTCTCCACACACGCTCTTCTTGGACTTCCCTCTAGTGTAGTGGTTGTATACCAATCAAGTCATAGGAGCAAAGATGAACAAGGAAAAATGATCTTCAATACAAGGGAGTCCTTCTTTTGGTTCTGAAACCCTAAAACTTTTCTAGACGGCTAATCCTGCTTAATCGATTGGAAACGTTGTCAAGCCGTCTAGTGGACGGACCGTGCATCTAGTCAATGGATTTGTCATCCAATTGACGAACTTGTCATCTAGTTGACGGACTTGTCATCTAATTGACAAATCGTGCATGTAGTCTACGGACTTGTCATCTAGTGGACGGACTTGTTTTCTAGTCGACGGTCTCGTTGTCTAGTCGGCGAACTTGTTGTTTAGTCAACAAACTTCATCCACGGCCTGGGCAGTCCATCAGCATTGCGGACAAATCTTGCCGTGTCCAAACATGACATGACATATGCGTCATGACATCTAGACGTCAAAACCCAACGTCACATCAATTTAGACATCCCTGTATGTGATTGTCAATAGACTTCCAATTATGTCAATTCTCATATGTAACAAATGTAGATGGTACTTACACTATAGTTGCAATGTAAGTTAGGAACACCAAGAAGCAAAAGTGTCTCCATTATTGCCACCTTTGAAATCTTGGAAAAAATGTAATGTTGTGATGTAAATCACAACATATAGTAAATATGGGAAATTTGGTTAGGTTATAGTTTATTTAAGGTGTTGTACTCTTTTTTCTTCACTCGCAGTTTTACCCTTGATTAATAAGGTTTCAATACGGGAAACAACATGTCAAACCTACAAAAACTTGTCCGGAATGACAATTGCAAAGGCAGGCAGCCAAAAATTTTCCACTTTCTCACAAAAGTCTTGCCAAGGTCCCACTAACTATGCTCATGAGTACTTTTACAAGTCCACTGATGGCCAGAAAATTCCGGAGTCACTTTTTGTCTAAACTAAGAGTGAACTTGAATAGTCAAAATTAGCAAACTTCATTTTAGTCCTTCACTTTTACCTATTGACATGTCCTATCTACTTTTTTATTTTTACAAACTACAATTTCTGTAAGTCATGCAAAAGAAGGTGTAGTGAATGTGCTTGGAAGTGATCTTGGTATACAGATTATGCTAATCTCTAAGAGTAGATGACGTCAGCATGTCATTTGTGAATTACAAAACTTGAGAAGCTCAAATGCTATGATTGAAAACAAATAATTGTTTTTTTTTTTTTTTACAACTCAGCTTGTCATACATTCCTTTCTAGTAGTCACTGCTGGAGTTCCTCCCTTGCAATTCTTAGAACGTCAGAGTGCAATACGTGTTATGCAGAGAAGCCGCTTCCTTTGCATCAACTTCTCTACGGAATAGACTACGTCAAATCATAATGGGTCAACCTAAATTCCGAAAGTCCTGCTTCACACAAGTTTGGTTTGGCACTCCTACTATTTGACCTTGTTGTAATCCTTCCATGTCCTTCACCAACGGTGCGTTCTTTTTTTTTCAGAATTACCATCCTCCAAAGAACCTTATGCATAATAACATCCGCCTTGGGACATTGCACCATCCACACCTTGACGACGCACACAACGTCCAAGGCCTATCTTGGTTCCATGTTCTTCATGCATTTTTTGTCTGATTGCATGCCGACCTCCTCCTTGCACTGCTGCAAGTCTGTTTCTTCCTGCAACCAACACTTCTTGCAGGACAATGTTCCGTCCAATCAAAGGCACAAAAACTGGTTCTTCCCCTATCTCCCTTTCAAGTTGCAGCCCTACAAAGTCTTCATCATCCTCCATTTTAAATAGATCAGCATCAAGTTTGTCTTCCATGTTTGGCAAGATGCGCTTCCCCCTTATCTCTTTCCTCAAGACAATCCTCCATCCAAGGGCATCACCGCTTCAGAGAAAAATACCTATTTGCATTAACTAGGGAAGGCAAAGCTATCTTGATATAAGTAACCTAGTCTCCTACTGTAATTAGCTAGCATAAAGCCCCATACATCTTTTTTAATTGTGGCATTGTCCCCAATATAGTTAGCTCTAACAAAATCACAAACTAAAACTTTCATGCCATGACGCCTGTAATTCAACTCAAGAATTTCTTCTATGTGCCCCACATATTCAATGTTAGCAACTACAAGATTCACATCTCCTCTTCCACTTTGGCATACTTGTTTGAACGTGGCCGCAACCCCACTGTCAGCAGTTTTGAGCTTCCTCTTTGCGCTTACAAAAGAAGGCAGTTACCATAGGCGGACATCAACTTGTAGAATGTTGCAACCGAGAGAGGATCCCTTGCAGTGTCCACCACCTAAGCATCCACATGAACACCATTCCTTTCTTCTCACCTCACCTTGTCCAACATCCACTGTGCAAACTCAGGTAAGAGATGCAATTCTGAAGGAAAAAAAAACCAAGTTCTATTCCTTCCTCTCCTATATTGCTACCGGTAATTTTTCCTTTTAGCCTCTTGCGCTACCACTGCACTCTCGTATTTCCTGCATGTCACATGCAGAATACACTTTAGTTTTGACAAGTGTGAGCATAATCTACTTTAGCTATGACAATTGAGCAACACTGCTAATAATGACCTTGTACTCTACGGCAAATTGAGTAAACTCAAAGTTGGAACAGTGCAAGAACAGAAAAAAAACACTACAAGACAAGCCACTCTGACTACGTCCATGCCCACTTAACATAATGATTGACTGTATACGGCAAGGGTAAATCCTTGATTGTTTTTGGAAAATCCCTTGTCACTTTTGGGCAACATCATCTCTCGTTTTGAAAACAGAACACATTGCACTTGTCCATGAAATTGATTCAATTAACATTTCCATTACCGTTTGCCCGCCCTATTTTGTTTGTGACCTGAATTCCTTTGTTCACACATTCAACACTCAAGGTACACAACATGCTATACAAGATTAAACCAGAACTACAAATATTTTACTGTATTTGCTTCTGTACTGACAGGCTATTAAATTCTTCTCAAACTTGCTCCAAGGACCTCAAATAACCGATCCATTCAGTAAAAGCAAATCGGTTCACTTCATGGAAACCCTTTCCCAATTTGCACATACCGCTTCAAATAATGCGTACACATGAAAGGAAAAAAAAGGGAATATTTGAACAACAAAGATCAACAAGAAACATTCCTTTCAAAACCAACATAATACACTTGCCATAGGAAACTTGCCACACAAAATCCAATATCCCCCCAAACCAATGGCCGAGAAATATTTGATATTTTTTGGTTCATTTCTTTTAGTTCCCATATTGACTCGGTTTTTCAAGGAACTACTTTGATTATTTTCTCAATTCAATATTATGAATATTATGTTTTTGAATTTTTGATCGGGTTTCAGTCAATCCCTATAAATTGCAAATGGTTTTTCTTCATTTCAATTGGCTAGCATTGACCTAGGGGTTGATTCTTTCTAGACTTTGCCCCAAACCCTTTTTCAGATCAGAAACTGTCCTTGCATAATTAACCTTCATACATACTGTTAAAAATAAGTACTACCCCTGAGCGCTTACAAGTTTAAAGAATTTACGTCCACACACTCATGGACTGTATAATTAGATGTACATGTCTAAACCACTTCATACATACCGTATTCAAGCTTGAACGTCAAGGTTTATTTATTAAATCCGCTCACACTGCATTCGTATAGTAAGCTTCTAAGATATAAATTTGGGTTGCTTCTCGTTCACAATACTCACTATATTAAAGACAAACTTTGCATTTACAATATCTCTCAATTCTTTAGTCAATCAATTATAATTAGAATTGTTCCAAATCAAAGAATGTTTTTAAAAAATGCATATGCACAACTCTGTTAAGGGAATGAAATAAGACTTCACTATCTTAGTTGCAAAACTTATAATGGATGCAAACTACCTCCCACATCCATCATGTTTCAAACTTTCAAAAATAGTTTGCGACTCTTTGCTTCTATGTTCAGGATATTGAATAAATAAATAAAAAGTTAGAAGTTCTACCTTCTATACGGTTCCATGTGTATAGTATTATCCAATACAAAGTCATGGATAATCTTCTGGAAATCTACGTCCATGTGCCAATCATGTTTTCCACGGTCCATGACCTCCTCATACATGGTAGACTCCTCCTTGTTGTCCCAGGCTCTCTTTGTGGTAGGAGAATACTCAGATAAGTACTTGATTATGAATCCCACAGACTCCTGGCGCGTATAACCCTTGGCCATACTGCTTTTTGGTTTACATTTATTTCTTACATATCACTTAAGTTCTTTCATGAACTTGTCATATGGGAACATCCACCTTGTGTGGACGGGACCACAGATGAACAGCTCCTCTACATGATGCAATGGCAAATGCATCATCACAACAAATATCAAAGGTGGAAGCTCTTTCTCAAAGGAACATACCGTTTTTGCTACATCTTCTAGCATTTTCTCCTTCTCTCCATAGTCCACAACTTTTGCACAAAGTCTTTGAAGAATTCTGCTCATTTGCATGATGGCTCCAACTACAGCTAGATCCCTTATATTTCTCAAGCACAAAGGTAGCAAATACTGCATCAGAATGTGCCAATCATGGGTCTTTAGACCATGTAACTTTCCATCAACTATCTTCGGCCCAAAGGAAGAGACATAGTTAGAGGGGAACTTCAAATCTCTCAGTGTCAACATAAACTTTTGCTGATCATCTTTTGATAGAACGTAAGGTGCGTCCGGCATGAAGAATGTGACACCATTGTCATTTGGCTGTTGGTGTAGGTGTTGACGAATATTCCTACTACGCATAACTTCTCAAGACTTTGTGCCGTTGTTCTCTCCAAATAAAGTCCAAACTAGATTTTTGCATAAATTCTTTTTGCAATGCATTGGATCCAGCATATGTTGTGTAGGAAGATCTTGCAAACATTCAATGAGAGGTCAATATTGTTATCAATATTGTCCTTGCACACTTTTACATATGCAATGTATTGCTTTCCAAAGTACCATAAATAAAACTTCTAAGATTCAAATCATGCATGCTCATAACTCATGCCATTAACAAACGCATCATGAACCCACGTCATGAACCCATCCGTACATTGACACTCAATGACATGAAAGAGACATAGTATACAACCAAGTATTCAGTTTTTGTTTGACTCAATAATTTGGGTTAGATATAGGACCGTTTCACTTCTCTATTGATTGTATATGCTATAGTTGTAGACACTTTGCTACCCATAATCTTTCATGGTCATAGATGACCAAACGTTACAATCTCTTCCAATAACTGTTTCACCTCACTAGAAAAATACGTGAAGCATTTTGAAAAACCTTAGAACTATTGCCTTCAAGTTCATTAATACACATTTGTTCATGTTAGAAAACAAATTTAAAAAATTCAAGAACAGAATTTGTTAATTTCAAGATTGGTTGAATGAATGAATGACAATTACTATGGCTCTCTGCTAAATTACTTGGACATCCTCAAACTGATATAAGCATAGTTGCAAACCTCACTTCCTAGACCAATGTCAAACAAACAAAGTTTTGTGGCAATTGGGATCCTTTTAAAAATCCTTTTACTCTCATACAATCTACATACTTCAGAATTACAAGTTCTCGTCAACTACTCAAGCACAGATCTTCAACAGTGTTATCCAATCTTTGTCATGTTTATCCATCAAATAGTAAATTGACAAAACTAACTAAACATACAATAAATTAGTGAACATAAACAATTAACAGCGTACGGTGGCGGTTTATTGTGGTACATGGGCATGTCGTAGAGAACAAACCATCAAAAAGCCTTTGTAGTTCACATCTCAACTTAAATAGAGCATAAAACACCAAAATAACAACTTTGCAAATAGAATGCCACTTCCTACACTCTTGTAAGCTAATCCTCTTTCATTCTTTCATCAATAAATAAAGCTAAAGAGTTTCCGGCAGGGTTCGGGAATTATTTGATGTTTTTTGGTAGATTTCCTTCAAATCCTATTTTTAACTTGTTTATCAAGGAGCTCTTTTGGTTATTTTCTCTATTTAATATTACAAGTAATTTTCTTACAGATTTTTGACCAATTTTCAGCCGAAGTTCATAAATTATAGACGGTTTTTTTCCCATATCAATTAGCAACCACTGAAATAGTGGTTGGTTCTTTCCAAACCTTGGTTCCCAATTCTCCTCAGCCATTACATGTTGTAAACACAAATTATATATAAGAATTCAAGACTCTTAAGTACTCAATCATATATATCAAACCACATTCCCAAAATTGTACCGAGTAATTATGCAATTAATGGTCGGACTTCTCCACCTTGGTTTATAATAAAGCAACGTAACACTACTCTCTACGGCTACACACCAGTTCCTAGTACATAGTTCTTCACCATTAACATGTATCCTCCCCTTAGCTTTGAAGTGTTCAATACATGTTCATCTTCTGTGCTACCTCGGTTTACCTTTGAGGAGGTGAACCAATTTAGATGCCCTTGCCACTCTCACTTAATGACTTCATTATTACTCTAAGAAAACTCCAATAATATTAAACATCTACTAGTACATGCTCTTCAATCCCTTTTCTAAAGGAGAATGACATGAGAGACAGACATGAAACTCCATAAGCACAGACTTGTATTACTGCCCATAAACGGTCAAATAATGACATTCCTCCATTACTACTCTCTCTTCTTCCGTAGGATGACAAATGAACTCACCAATTCTGTTCCAAAAAACTTGTTTGTCTACTGATGCAAGGTACGTTCACTAACTCTACTACGGCTATTCACAAAGTTCAGCACAAACTCAATAAAAACAGCAAGCACAATTACTACTTGTTTAATAGACAATTATATTATACATTTCAAATACAAAGCCAGAACATTAATGACTTGACACGCGATCAATTGTTTTGCCAATTATGTGAATGTCAGGTTTGTATTTAATATACCGAGGGGCCTACATAATTCTAATGACATCTACATCTATGTTTTAGGGATTTTTTCCTAAAGGCAAGTCTAGTTTTTGACCTCTATATGGCTATGTCATTCTCTCTTCCATTGCAATAACTGTATGTAGAGAGTGGCTTTCTTAATATAAATCTAACTTCTGTCACTCTTTGGAGACTAACACAATATTCATTAAATTGGGAAAAAACGGACATTTTGGGAATTTTGGCCCTTTTTTGTTAGGTGTGCACTTGACTATTTTCCAATGAAATGACATACACATCTTCCAAAAATACTATTTCTATTATCCAAAAAGCTGAGAATCTTTCATAAATACTCTCTTTATTACCCAAAAAGCTGAGAATCTTTTAGAAATACGCTCATTATTACCCAAAAAAGTTGAGAATCTTTCAGAAATATGCTCTTTATTACCCAAAAAGCCAAAAACAAGACCTATTTGTTCCACAAAATAACTATATTTTTGAGATTTTGGACATAAAGCTCATTAATTACGTTTAAGTTAACTTCCTTAAACATTTAAGTTGACCTCCTTAAATGTTTAAGTTGACTTGAGGGATTTTAGGTGAAATACAATTTGGGAATTTTTTATTCCCAATTAAATGAATATTGTGTTGACTAAGATTGTTATGCTAAAGTTTCAAAAACAGAACTAAGTATGTTCCAGAAACAATTTCCCTAGCAATTGTACCGTCCTACACATGTCCTTCCCACCAAATACAATGGCTACAAACAGTGCAAAGAGACATTTGCATTACCTCCATTCATGTCCTCCTTTATAGTTTTTTTTAATAGTCACTCACGGATTTTGAACTAACTCACTGTCATTTGTTAGTACAATTTTAGAGTGAAGTGTTGAACACATAAATACAAGACAAAATGTCAAATTTCCCAAAGACTTGGCTCATTCCTAGAGTGTATTTCAAGATCTTAGTGTCCTCTACAAAATTAGTGTAGAGTTAATATCAAGTATATAGTATGAATATTACTTCAGACACCATATTGGACCATTCACAATTACTTCATAATAATTTCACAAGTGTCACACATTTATTCACATTTCAGTCCACATTACATGTTACATTAAATCTTTTGTCTCATATGTAGAAGATGTCTCAAATTAATTGTCGGGACAGTATAGTTTCTGAAGCAATTGTTTCAATAATGGAAAAATAGCCTTTTTTTATTCCCTCCTTCCCATTCTTTTATAATTTTGTAACATTTCATTGACTTAGCTACTGTCATGCACAACGCCAGATTGGCAAATGTCTTCTTGTGACTCAAATTTGACTTTAAAACAGTTTGAAGCTATGTTTGAGAACAAGTTAAAAGTACACATGTTTACAGTAACAACATAAAACAATGGTTACATGACTTACCAACCAATACGGGAGCTCATAGAAGATGCTCACCCTCTTCACCTTGGTACGCTTCATTGAATGGTGTAATGAATTAGCTCGACTGCCACATCTGAGATATGACTCTGTCCATGCCTTGCACTGCACTATTGTAAGCCCTGTCTGACGAGAGGGAGCCTTCTCATGATTGCTCTCACCATTGAAAGCAGCTGCGACACTCCTCCAACAACGATTTACAGGTAGCCATCTTCAATTACCAAGAAATACCATCTTCCCTGCCTCTTTTGAAAATTCTGCAAAAGTCCCCTCTTTGCACACCAGGCAACCCGCGTAACATTTGCTCACTTAATCCGCAACCAAAGTGTATGCAGGAAAGTTGTAAATAGTCCATATAAGCATAGTACGTAACCTAAAGTTTCCATCAGGCCCTTGTGGTTGCGACATATCCACAGTTGAAACTCCAACCCATAACTTCTTCAGCTCATGTATGAGAGGTTGCATGTAAACGTCAATAGCTTTGTTAGATGGGGAGTGTGGACCAAGAATTATCATGCTCAAAGAAAGAAAAAACTTCTTTGTCACAAGATAAGGTAGGAGGTTGTACATTACCATTAAAACACGCCACACCAAGTGCTTCGATGATTGGAGACTATATGGGTTCAACCCATCCAGTGAAAGGCCCAAATGTATATTCCTAGTGTTTCTATTGAAACTAGGGTATTTCTGGTCTATGTATTTCCACTGCTCCCCATCCACGACTGACCTCATCTTTCCATCTTGCAAATGATTTGAGGCATGTCATTTCAAATGTTTTGCAACCTTAGGGCACCTATATAACCTTTGTAGCCTGTTAATTAAGGGAAAGTACCGTAACACCCAAAGAGGGACAGTTTTTGAGCCTTCAATTTACCTTGATTTAGAGCAACTAGGACATTCCATCAAATTTGCGTTCACCTTCTAGTACAGCATCTACCCACAGCTGCAGCAATGTATGTTCTCATGGGCAAGTCCCAACTTCATTAGCACTGCTTTCATTTCATAGGAATTTTTGGGACAACAACTATTCAGGGGCAAGATGTCTTCCTTGAAAACTGTCAAGAATTCATCAAGACATTGAAGACTCACCAAGAAAAGCGTGCAGAGCAACATGAATATCACGCTGAACCGCAAGCAGCTTGTACTTGATTCGTGAAACAGCGGTTGTGCCAAGTCTTGTGAAAGAGATTCTAGGTGGTCAAAGTCCTATGATTCTTCATCAAAAGACACAAAGACACCATCGAAGTCCACAACAAAGTCCTCACCATCTCCAAATAGATTATGAATCTCATCTGCCCTTGAGAAATAATCCTCTACCATTCTTTTGTTGTCCACATGAGTGTTTGGATGATCCCCTTCAGAACTTTGAAATTCATCTGTACCTATGAATTCCTGATCCTCATGAAAAGTATCATTCCTGCCACTGTCATGCACTAGGATGTCATCCCTAGCTTCTTCTATGTAGGACATTGGCCTGGCAAAGTGGTTCCCATCTTGTACCATTACAAAGGATGAAGATGTCAGCAAATATGAAATCTCAAAGAAGGATCTTTACTTTAGGCACTTTGTCTAAGTTATTAAATTTATATCTTCTGTCTAGAAAATTATACTTCAAACACTTAAAATAAGAGTGACCAAGGAATATTTACATTATGCGCAAAGAGTAATAAGACTTCATAAAAGAGCAATTGTTCATAACATTGTTTATAATGTACCACTACTAGCAGAACTATCTATTTACTGCTGAAGCTACTCTCAATAGTAAGGACACAATTATTTTTCATTTGGGGAATGATCGTAACCATATTAGGGAAACAATGAATAAAAATACACGTACAGCTGAATACAGAGATCAAATGTACATAGAAATGCAGGGTGTAGACAAGTTTGAGCACTCTCGTATGTAATGTTACTTTCTACTATTGAGATTCATATATCTGAAGGGTTAATTTTTTCTTTCTGTTCATGGTGTTACTAAATATTAGAGATATTCCTTGCTAGGATTTTGTGTTGTGCAGTATGTGCCAGCTTATGAGTTCTCCACATTTGATGACTTTGTCAATTCTTATATGACGGTTTTCTAATTTACTATTGAACATCAAAGATACAATTTTCAGAGATGTGCACTATGTATTTTTACAAGCTAATTAGGGCATCATTCAGTTCAAAGTTTGTATAGACATTTCTATGTTAAGAGAATGCTTATTTCAAAATCTTCTTCTAAACAATCAACTGATAAGAAAAACACAGATACATAAATAGAAATCCTAAATATACTAGAGTAACGAATTCCTACAGTGAGAATAAGTGGCAATTGAAACTACTTACAATGAGAGGCCGCACTAACGTGATGTCTCTGCCAAGCCGACGGTGATGTTGTTGAACATTGAAGTTGGTTTGGATTTTAAATCCATGGCAAATCTGACAAACACATGGGTATCGATCAATGGCATGGTGAGCTGCAAAGGCTTTCTCTATGTGATAAGACTCATTCAATTGATATGTTGTCATTGTTACTCTTTCTTGCAAAAAACTAAATAAATCAAACCTTCCATAACTATTATAGCAATATCTCCTCACATACCTTGTGGGAGGGTTTCTCTATCATAGGATTTCAATATGCAGAATCTTGTTGGAAACAACAAATTACTACATCCAAACCAAACATTGAGACAGAAAGGAGCCTGCATAAGAATTAGAATTCATTCAAATATTGTTCTTTTATGTTTAGTGCACTCATCATACACCGGCTGCAGCCTAGTGCAAGTGAAAGTCGACTTACTTTCACGTGCATTTGCACGGAGAAGTTGTTCCTGTAGCCAAAGTGAGCACGTTTAAGAGAGTGCAAGATAGAAAATTGAAAGCTATGTTAGTTTGTAAACTTGAGCTTCAGGACATTAATCTATACTTTTGTCTAATACCTTCATACAAAACAATGTTGTAGAGAAGCTCAAAACCCAAAGTTTCCTAAGAGTGCAAATAAGATATCAAAGACTGAACCCTTTCTCAGGATATGGTTGTCATACTTTGGAGTTCACTAATTACAATGACTGAATGATGATAAGTACTACATATTTTCCATCAAATTTGAATGATGGTGGAAATACAAGCAAGATAGTGTTCTGCAATTTCAAATACTACCTATTGATAATTGTGAATAAAACTATAGAGGTTCATCTACTTGAAGGAAGCATCACTTTAGGTTACATGGTCCTCTTTTCCAAGAGATCTCTGAACTTGACATGTTGATCACAGAATCACAATTTTGGCCTGTCAAGAATTCAAAAAATCAGAATTGAGTTAAATGTAACCACTGTAATGATTACAAGCACTTCATTTTTACAGGCCAAATTTGACATGTGACTGATGTCATATTGAAGTGACAAAGCAACTCCTAGTATGTTATTATGAAATGTCCACAATCTACAGAGATCAAGGTATTATTTGAATAGATATGACCTGTATAATCAAGACAGTACTAATTACTAAGTATTAGAGTGTCAAATCATGATCGAGTATTATAGGAGAGTGCGTACCTGTTGTTTAGAGTTGCGATGTTCAATGATTTGCAGGAGTAGAAAAGCACGTAGTTTTGCGCATCCCTTGGACATTCAGTTCTTCATGTTATAGATTTCTAATGCACCATGGTGACGTCTAGCTGTTGAAAATTTGTAGGAAATTAATTTTCCAAAGTCCTGGCAATGAAAGCAGATGATCTTTCTTTTGGTTGCAAGCATAACATGTCAGAGGGAAGAGCAATGGCAAAAGACAAGAAAGGTTGCGCAAAAAATGCGTGAGTTCTGGAGCTTACCCTACCACATTAGAATGTAGCCTTTTATTACTTTGCAACTTTGTTACAAGTTGTTGCTGATGTTTCCGGCGTGGGCCATATTAGAAGTGACAATAACTTTGCCGTCTTTGATGGGGATTTCTATATGGCACTAGCAAGAAGGAAGTAGACTTTCACTTTTCCATTAGATTATGAGATGAAACTGCTATTTTTGTGATCCTTTGGCACGTTTATCACTCCAAGTTAACCCCTCTAATTCCATATTGTCTGTATCTAGAAATCTCCATACCTTTAGGCATGGCTGTGTCGTTTTCATTGAAGTGCACTAATGATGCATTGCTTACATTAGAAGTCCATGGATCAAACTCTCTGTCCGTTCCCTCATTTTCATGGAGAATACGACATGGGAGAGGATGAACATGGCTGACATTGCAAATTTTAGGGTCCTTAAGTTTTGTCTTGCAGAGTAAACTGTTTTTACGGTCTATAATTTTGTTGGTGACCACGTTCACTTGGTTGCAAAATATTGTATTATGCGGCCGTGCATCAGTGGACGGACTGCGTGCGTAAGGTGGCGTTCTTGTAGTTAATGGTTTTCTGGAAGTTGTAAGTTCCCTACGCACTGAGTGATTGTTCTTGTTGATTTTACGTACAATGTCTAAGTTCTCATGAGCTGCAAAGGACATATCTTGGAATTCACAAGGATTTAGAACTACAAAAGTAGGTGAAGTCATTGAGGATATTTTGTCCTGATCAAGAGGGTATGGCTTAATGGGTGCTTGATTGGAATCCTTCAAAAAAAAAAAAAAACCAAGGTTGGTTTGTCAAAAAAAATCCCAGTTGTTGAAGCTGAGGAGTGTGAGTTAGGAAGTGCTCGACAAGACAGCAAGGGGGCCTGCAACAAAGTTCCAGGGATTATGGCAAGGAAGATCTTTGTAGAAGTCTTGTTGAGTTCAATTACATGGAATTAGTAATGAATTATTTGCACTTACTACAACCTTATTCACTTATGACGGGGCGCTGAAATCTAGATTTTGGATGAAGGGAAGGAGGCAATTGCGCTAGAGGATGTCAGGACAAGGAGCAAAGATTTCAAGCAATATTACCTAGTGATAATAGGGAGGACTTCAATTTGTTACAAAATTGTAACGTCCATGTTTGCACATAACAGGACAAGGTATGTCTAGACATAATAAGATCATGAAGTTAATGCTACTCAAAGTTAGTCATGCAAAAGAATATGCCATTTAGGAGATTCATGAAAAGTAAAGGGAAAAAATGTAAGGGGAAGGGGATAAATACACCACTGACTTTCTATTTAACTATAATGACGGCACCTTGATAAGAACTAGGAATTACGTGTTATGTGATGTGAGATCTAGAAATTGAAAGGGTTAGATGCACATGACAGCATGTATGGTGTGATTCATTTTATGTCAGACATGTATAGACTCCTTTACTTGAAATAAACATTTCTAGATATACGGAAGTAGTGCAGTTAAAAATATTTATTAGAGATGTTAGAAAACAGCAATGATGTTGCACAATTGTAGGCGACGTATACTATTGTCTTTGTTCTCCAAAGAAAATTATCATTTCATGCACTTGGCAATGGCAAATAAGATAGTGATGTATTTTTAAAAATCTTGCAACGAATGAATATCCTGAGGCGTCTAACACAAACATAA
Organism: Ulota crispa; assembly: GCA_963920765.1. Classification (NCBI taxonomy): domain Eukaryota; kingdom Viridiplantae; phylum Streptophyta; class Bryopsida; order Orthotrichales; family Orthotrichaceae; genus Ulota; species Ulota crispa. Next base: position 19,613,387 of record OY987247.1, read on the forward strand.
TAAAAAAGGCGCCAATGAAAATGTGAATGTGTTCTATATTCATTACTTAGTTGGCTTTCTTTTTGCATGTTGTAATCTATGTTTCCTACTTCATATAATGTCATATACATCTAAAAGTGTAAACAAGAAAGACATGAGAGACTTGTACTTGAATTGAAGTTTTCATGTGCATGTAAACTGTTTGTGAATAAAAAAATGTAAAAAATAGTCCATGTTCCCCATAATACAAGGCACAAGAATTAAGACTAACAATGTATTATAAGTGCTGGATAACAATTTACATAAGGTACTGGTAAACCCCTATGAGTATGGAGAAGTAACAAAATAAATTTAGATGTATTTATACGAAAGGACTTGCCAAATTAACTATTCAGCAATGTGACGGTTGATGATGTGTATAGGGGATGGCCATGGCTAGGTGTTCTGCAAAAAATGCAAGTAATTTTGTGCACTAGAACAAACTAAGCACAATAACATCTAATTCAAAGGATACGGTGACAAATGCAGCTGTTAAAACCCAACAATTGCATCATGAAATTTGCAATCAAAGATCAATAGTTCTTGTTAATGGTAAAACGAGTATGGCTGGTGGTGTTCTCGTTTCCAATGATACACATAGTATTGGTGAAGGCAGCTATCAATCGCAGCAAGGAACGCTACTGCAGAGCAACATACGGCCCACCCATGTCCTCAATGCAGCAATGAGGAGGCCTCCCCGAGTAACTCCTGCATCAAATCCTGCACAGTGCATACGTGGAAGACCACGTATTGCTCAAGAAGCAACGTCATTCTTGTCAGACCCTAGTGAAGGTAGGAATCTCAAAGCAAGGAAGGGCAACGGAAAAGAGTGCCCCTTTGTTTGATTGAACCCTCTTACAGTTTGCATGTTAAGAATTAGCCAGATTAATTTGACTTTTGAATTTGTAAATGCTAAAGAAATGTCAAGTTTACAAATATTGTTCAAATGAAATGCAAATTAGTGGTGAAAGACTAGTGTCAAATGTGCTTCAAGTGTTCAAAACGTGTATCATTGACTGACTAAACCAATGTGTATGGCACATTCGCATCTTTGTCTTGTAGTATAGTGTGTTGTGCTGTAAAACTTAAATGCAAACTTACATGAATAGTACATGTCATATGAGTGTTTCCATTATTGTTATAATTGTGTAAGAGATAACGAGCATACATTGATATCCAAAGACAAGAAGCTGATATAGTGTTATTTTACGATAATGCCTGCTAACATTATTACTATCAAATGTAATTAATCATGTGCATTAATGATCAAATGAAATTTATTTCAAAATGCATCAAAAATTTCTAGTTCTATGAATTACGTTCCTTTTAATGCACGTGTGTTACTTTAAAGCGCGGTGTGGGCAGGATTAGAGCTTTAAACTATTATGACCGCAAAGCATACAAATTTGACAATGTTTATGTAAGTGGACAAAGCAAATGGGAATCGACAATGTCATACTTGATAGAGCTATTGCTTCAATGTTGCGTACATAGCAGCGGCTGACAATGTACTTACAAAACAACTCTGAAGGTGCACATGACATTTCTAAGGCAGCGGCAACCTTGCATGAATGTGTAGGAGCAAGTACTTCATCTTTCAACAATACAACATGTTGAGGAAGTCGTGGTGGATGCAATGAAGAAGAATCTTGAGCCTATCGCGGTGCCGATGATGACTCCTCAGAAGGGCATCTGTCACTGATGAGGAGAACTTTTGCAGTCACCAAAAACAAAAACTCCGTCCATCAAAATTTATTGGCAGCAGCTCAGGATTTTCAAGTTTTTTGTCAACTTCCACCAGAAGCCATTACAATATTTTGAAGTTAATTAATTGTGACAAGATTTCTTCTTGCAAATTTACAATTGTAGATTATAACATGCATTAAAGATATAAGGCTTCCATTATATGCTGGGTAGTTCTTTGAATGATTTTCAAGAGTAGAAATACTACATGCTACTAAAAGTTGAATTCCAAGGTTGGTTTGAAATTGAAGAGGACCATCGTAAGGGGTTTTGTCATCACCAATTGCCGTTCATACCATACGTTGAGAACGACGGAGTTGACTTCAACTTTAGCAGCGGTGACGAAGACAATGCACACTTAACCTAGATGACAATGTGGAGAAGGATCATGTTGATAATGTTGAAGACCTTCCACTAGGTGTACAATGCAATGACTCTGAGTCTGACAAATGGAGGGAGAGACGCCATGCAAATTCTGCAAGAGACAATGAGGTTTAACAACGTATTAAGGAGAGACTGACACAAAACAAGCTTCTAGTCAATGAAATCACAAACATTCCCTGTGGTTGTTGAGTGACAAAATGGCATCACGACATACAATTGCTTTTGAATTCATTGGACCCAGCCATTGGTGATACAAGAAATCAACCAGATGCTGCCCGCAGACACATTGCTAAATGGATTCAACACATGTGGGCTTACATTTCTTTGGTACAATACAAGTGTGTGAAGAAGGCAATTGCAAGAGGCGTTACCCTGTGACGCATACAGTAGAAGTGCAACCAACAGTAAATGTTCAGAAAACCATGAGTACTGGAGAGCAGTTGATGATGTCAACAATCGTGCTTCAAAATGTACCCCATGTAGTTCCAGTCAAGGACCAGGTATGTCTAACCGTTAGTTAGTTCAAACTATAGTTTCCTGCATTTGTCACCTTCAGTTGGTTATAGTTGTAAGGTACATGTTGTTTCATTATGCAAATGTGTACAAATACTGAATAGTAGTACTAAATGCATATGCAATTCTCAGTATGAGTAGTAAGAAGAATGTATAGTGCAAGAAAGGGCCGGGGTTTTAGAATACTTTAAATCCATCATTCAAGACATATATTTATTTGTAAATAGATACATGATTAGGAAAACATATGGACATACTGGTTTGACATATGCATAATTAGTGTACTTATAAATATGTATTTCAACTGATGAAATGTTAAATTACAAATGCAGGTAGTGGAGCCTATAATAGTGTTGGAGCAAAATGTAGTTGTCATGGTATGATATACTAAACCTGGACCACTTGAGATTGTTCTATATAATGGAGTTGCCATTACTCTTTGCTTTGATTTATTTGTTAAATATATTGCACTATTGCATGATGAACATATGTATGATTGAAATTTTGCAAAGTCACACAGAGCCGGGAATGACCAATCCTAGTAGTCATCCCATGCAGTAGTTGTATCCACGTTTTACTAAACAATTATTAGTTTACATCAATAATATGCTCATCATATTCTTTTAATGTCCCCATGTCACTATAGTTTAAACAAGATCCAAAATTGAGAGCTTATTTCAATAGTTTGTAGCAAACAAGTGCAAATGTTGCTTTATAGGCTAGTATGGAGGACTAGAATCATGGAGCAAAGAAGGTTGTTCGACACAGGGGTTGGCCACGCAAGAAACCAAAATGTACCTGATTTCACAGTCTGGCATAGAAAAAGTAATTCTCTTGTTCATGTAGTATGAATAGTAAGTAGGAGTTTAGATGAATATTTTATTGTTTGTGGCTCATAGCAGGGTATTGTAGACTAGTACTTCATGAAGAAGATCTTAGAAAACTGGATGGCACAGCCGAGTTCATTTATCCGGTTTTTCAGATCTTGACAAGAGTTCTTCATAGAGTGAAGGTTTATCATGATTTGTACTTGTTTAGACATTGTTCTTAATGGAAATCCTACAAGGATTTAGTTTCCGGAAGAAAATGGCATTACACTATACTAGATTGTCATCTGTATTTACATGTAGGGCAATTTTTTTGCACTGATGGAAATCACAATCATGATTTAATTTCCGTTTCAATGAGTGACATGCATGAAAAATAATACAATAGATGTAATTGCTAGAATGAAAATATGCAAGTGTTCCAAATATACACACTCACTTGTTGCATAATGAAATGTTGATGAATTTCACATTTGGACGGGCATTTGGATGAGCACAGCTCAACTACTTTTGCATGAAACAATATGTGAAAACTTTAATTACAGCTGCACTTGCAAAGCCTACAAAACTGCAATTATTTAAGGTTGTATCCTAATATTTTTAGAATGCAATCTAAAGTGTAAAAGACTTTACCATAGCAGATTGCTTTGCGCTAAAAAACCTATGACTTGTCTTGTGAAAGTACCCCAGGTAAACCAGTAGTAATGGGATAAGAAGTGGCAAAGGTAACTGATTGAAACAACAAAAAATTGACAGTTATGTGTCATTTAGGCGTCCTAATCAGGGTGTCCTAACTGACAGGCGGATTGACAGAATCCTGTTAGATTTTTGTACGCTAAGACCTCATTTTTCCAGTTGTGTTTTCCCGTATAAGGTTTTGATGAGGCAACAACCATATATAAGTGTTAGTTAATTGATGACACTAGAGTTTATTTTAAATTAATAATTCAAGAACCAATAGTAAAGAAGGACTTTTACTTTATATCTTCTCTCTTTAGTATACAGATGAAACCCTATTTGGAAGAGGGTGTCTTCTTAGAACATTTATTATACCATATATGAATTACATTTTTGTTTTTGAGGTCAATTATTTTTCCATATTTGGTATATATATTTCATTTTGTTTATTCTTTTGTGTTGGATTTCTTTTTATCTTGAAGTTTTATTTTGAGAGGAATTTTGTGCATACTGTCTCTCACTTGGTTCTTTGATACAATAGCAGTCAAACACCCTGCGTGTTTCCAAAGCGCGCTCATCTCTACCCAACAACGTTAAAACCCAACGTCACATTGATTTAGACAACCTTGTATGTGATTGTCAGTAGACTTCCAATTATTTCAATTCTTATATGTTATAAATGTAGATGGTACTTACACTATAGTTGCAATGTAAATTAGGAACATCGATAAGCGTAAGTGTCTCCACAATTGCCACCTCTAAAATCTTGAAAAAGTGTGGAAGTGATACATGTACTTACAAAGATGTGCAACACGTGAACATGATACCTTTTTGTTGGTTATGGGTGCAATGGCACTTTGCTCTGTAAATATTCAAACCTATCCTTAGAGTATCCAAATGATACATTGAAAATTGCAGACTCATTAGTTTCATGTTCCTAATAAGATCCCATAATTTGCTAGCATTTTATTAATATTCATCATAATTGATACCCAAAAAATGACTATTCCTTGAACTAGCACTTCCAAATGGTCCTACATCAATGTCAGCCTTTAAGAAAGGAACCTTTTTTGAATGGGCTCTATAGTTTTGAATATTTTACGTATCTTGATGGAAAACAATTTTGATCGTTGTAATTGAAGGAAGGTTTTTTTTCCTATAAAATCAAGAGCTTTCATGGGGAAATTCATTTCTCATAGCTTATAGTATGCAACTGCATTCACTATGGGAAGAGCAATAGCCAAATCTACAAAAACATGACAACAATTTGTCAATCACGATGTCATTTAGGACACCCAAATTCAGACTCCAAATTGATAAATGATTGTCAAGTCTATGTTGGCTGGGACAATTATTAGCTTACCATCATCACTTTCCTTTCTTTAACTCTCGGTGTACCTAAGGTAACTCTACAGGTAACATTAGGCACTGTTTACATGAAAGTGACTTGATTTGGTAATTTTTCCCCTAATTCAGATTGCAATCTAAAAAAATTTGGACATTACCTTAAAACATTGCAATTTTGTAGACCTTGGAAGGGCAGTTTTAACTAGTGCTACATCATAAATGCACATACAAAAATAATAGTGATGTTCTAGCCTAAATATGACAATCATCAATATTTCATTAACCGACACGTGTGTAAGTATATTCAAAACATTGGCATTTGTTCATCCTACCAATTACATCCACTCTAATAGTTTCCATGCATCTCATCCATTGCAACAAAAAATAATATCACATTTGTGATTTCCATTGATACAAAGGGTGATTGCAAGAAACACCGGTCCTATTTGGTGTCCCCTTTACCTCCCGCAGGTGCTTTTTGGCTTGTAACTTTTGCGTAGCAAGTTCTTTTGAGCTGAAATTTCAAAAGAAGGTACATGTCATAGTTTCAAACCTTCCATAATTTTTGCAATTTTTTAAAAATTATTTTATTATTTGTAAACAGCCCCCAAAGAGGTGTCTACCTTGGCCATTTTGGAGGCTTTTAGTACTCTTTTGGGTCCAAAAAAGCTTTTCTAGGGCTATAAATCAAGGATGTTGTTTATGGAGCATGCTTACACGCACTTGTAGAAGTGTTTTGCAAAGTTATAAATTCCATGGCATCTACATTGTTTCAAAGTGGGCATCTTTTCTCCCTTTAATGGCAAAATACAAAGAAGTTCCTCAGCAAAGCAACTGTACCATGTGAATGTATTTAAAAGGTTTTCAAATGGCCAATTTTTAATTATTTTTTTGAATTATTTTAGTATTTTCTAAAAAGCAAGAAAAAAATTGGCTTTTTGTTGGAGATTTTGTTTTGCACATAACTTTTAGAATAAAATTTTTTTGGTCTGAATTTTTGCAAGTATGGTATTTTAAGTGCTTTGCAAATTGTATATATTTTGTTTTATTTAAAAAAAATTTATTTCAAAAGCTCAGTAGTACTAATAGTACTACCAATACTTCTAGTTTTTGAGACAAAATTGTGAAGTGTTTCTTGCAATCACCCCAAAGCAAAATATCATTGATAGAGACCTAGCATTATTTCTAGTACAGTCTACAATCCATTGCCTTTTGCAAATTAAATCTTTGTAGTCCTTCTGTCAGTACCTTTGTCTGAACATGTACAAAACATGATATGAGTTCAATTCTACTCAAAATTACTATCAACATCTAAATGACCTGATATCCAATATCCGCTATGCAATCTACTCTTTAAAAATCTTATTCATGCAGTACCATCCTTGAATACCTTTGTATGAAACATAACCAACACGCTATAAATCAAAACTCCCACTAAAGATTTGTACTCCCTGATCAAATTAGTCAATTTCTTTATGGTTGTCTATGAAATTAGGCACATTTGTTTCTTCTGTGGCCATCTCCTTTGTTGAACAGCCTTCCCAACTCCATGGCTTTGTTCATCTGTCCCAGCCTACAAACATTTTCACTTGTTCTTTAGATATTAAACAAACAAGCTTTTATTTTCAATTTTTAGTGTAAATTGTAAATCATGGGCAATTTAAGAGTGTATTATCATTATACTATTCAATTAAATAAGAAATTGTGTAGGAAACATGAATAAAGCACCTACTTGGTAAGACTTGTAATATTAGGCATTCTTGGCTCTGTTCTATACTGCAAAATTTCAATCATTGACTACTATCTCAATCATGCAATAGTGCAATACTGTTAATTGAAAACTTAAACTACAATTTAAGTTCAAGAAAATAGCAATGCCATTCCTAATAAATATAAAATCATTTTGTGGTCCAAGTCTAGGCAAGGTTTCTTTTTTTGACGATTTGCAGCCAATATGCACCAAACTTTGAAAGCCACGCTTTAAAAATATATATATCACGCTGATAGGGGCTTGTATTGCTTGTCCTCATCTACAACTTAAAGTCCCACCAATGTACGGACGTCATGCAGATGTTGATTACAAGGTTTCATTGCCGGTTCATTGGCAGGGTTTGCATTTCAAATTTGTAGCTTGTAGCCACATCCGCGTTGTCTTCTCTTGCCATCTGCTCTTGCATCGCCACCACAACAACATTCATTTCCCTCCCGAGCCATCTTCACGCCTGCATTGACGAGCTTGTAGCCCACTCCGCAACCTTGTAGCATAGTACAAAGCAAGCGCTAGTTTTTTCTCTCAGCATTCAGAGCCAATTAGTGGATTTTTGGATTGCATTCATAGCTAGTTTGGTTTTGTGAGTAATGGCTTCATTGCCACATTCACTTCCACTTCATGGAAGGTGCTGCTATTTTTATCTATTTTTGCTTGGGATAATGGTTTGCTTTCAATTTGGCAATTGTGGAGGTTTTTGTTGGGAAGGCGTGGCTCACTAGGCAATAGGATTTGCGTGAATTTGCCTTATGAAAACCCTAGTATCCTTTTTTGGTCTTTGTCTTTCTCAATTTTGCTTACTTTCAGTGCTTTGTTGTTCAATTTTGCTTGATTTCAGATTTGTGTGCATGCACTATAATTTGCGCTTTGGATTGCTGGAGTTCTGTTTTGTATCTTCCAAATAAAGGGTTTTAGGTTCTTCTTCCTTTCTTTCCAATGGCAAAGCCTCCTTCCACTCTTGCAGATATTGGATTTGCCAGCGCTGCCAACAAAACCAATAGCACCCTGCTAGCTAACAAGCAAAAATGCAAGTTAGCACACTTGAAAAAAGAGGCCAAGGCTAGTGAAAGAGAAGCCCAAGCCTCAAAGAGGGTTCTAGAGGAGGCAGCTCGGAAGAGAGCTTGGCATGGAACCACCATGTGGTCATATTTTTTGTCAACCCACAATTCTCTCAATCGGGAGCCCCTGGCATTGGCCACCTTGGACAATGTAGACGGTCTTAGCAAGGGATCCTCCACTGCTCATTTTGTAGACTTCAAGACTGGGGGGTCCTAATCTGGTGATATAGAGATTCTTCTCTCCTGCCTAGCGGCTATACGTGTCTTTGACAACAACGGCTGCAAAACGGAAGACGAGAAGGATCTAAGCAGAGATGACATGGACGATCTAGATAACAACGCTTTCATGACCGTGCCGTGCAGTGGTGGGAAGAAGTGGAAGTGCAAATCCGCGCTCACCGTTAGAGCATCCACCTCAAACAACCTAAAGCAATGGAAAAAAACTACAAGGTGTAGTAGAGGTTCAATGCCAAGTGGTCCATCAAAGAACCTTGGAGCGAGCTTGTGTTGGTTGACCACGGCACCTAACACATGGCCCAATGCAAGCACTGCACGGAGGTGCAAGGCAAACGGGTGTAAATGGTTGCCAAATGGGATACCATTTCCAAGCATGGGCAATGAGAGGTGCGCAAGAAATGCACAATACTTTACGCAGCTTGTAGGCCCATGTTTGTGGCTACAAATCAAAGGATGCAACACAATGGAATCAAGGAAGAAACGTATGCAGCATGCTATGTTGTTCCAATTGCTTGCAGGTGGAAGGCCAATGCTAGAGTTTGAGGCTAGATTTGAATTGTACAAGTTCTTGGTGGTTCTAGAACTTCCTCGTAAGCACTGGGAGATGCTTTGGTTGGAACATGGCTGAGCAATTGTGAAATAAAGTATTTGGAGTCTTTTTCTGAGTAGTAATTATTTTGCTTTATATACAAATGAAGCTAGTGCTTGCAATAATACCAGCTAGAATGCCATCCACGCGTACATCATGGTGAACTGGTGTTGTGTCCTGCTTCTTCTCACCATCTCAAAGATGGAGTCCAATGATGGAACTGCAAACAACCTGACTGCTGTGATCATGGCGGCTTTCACTGCGGAGGGAGGCAATATAGTAGCCGCAATAGCTAAGAAGCTGCTGTGCTTTGGCGCAGACGGCGTCTACATTTTCCAAGGTTTGAAGAATGGGGTTACGGTGCAAATAAAGGAGAAGTTTGCTCCTTTTGCTATTGGCATCCATTGTTGCAAGCATCAATTGAATTTGGTTGCGCACGCTCTGTCCACTTTCACGGTGATGCATGCGGTGGAAGAGGTGCTTTGGACTATGCAGAACTATTGTGCCCATTCCCCTAAGAAGGGTGTTGAATTTAGAGCGCTTTCTCAGCAGCTTAATTCCAAGGGTCTAAAGTTGCTGAAAGATGAGAAGACTTGGTGGTGAGTTGCCTGACTCCTGTTTGCCGCTTATTGGCAGAGTATAAAGGGGTTATGGCAATGATGCACAGTGACAAGAGTGATTGAAAGTGGGGTCATAATGCTTGAGTAAGTTGTTGGTTCTAGTTTATTTCCTTTGCTTTCAATTTTTTTGTATTTGATTGATTTCTATTCTTTGTGTGTGTTTAGTTTCCATCATTACTTAGTTTGTTGAGCACTTGTCTTACATGGTTGGCATGTTTGCACTCATGTGGTTGAAAAACACTAATGTTTTAGGGTTTTGCATGTTGGCAGGCAAATTTGGGGCTCCTCTCGAATTCCTACATTCTGCTTGGGATGATGGCCATAATTTTGATGCTGGATGCCATAGATAAATTGATTCAGTGGGCCTACAAAAGAGACGCCTTCATCTGCAATTTTGTGGGGGCCTTGGGCACTTACAAATCAAGCATTTACACATTCTACTTGAATGCTGACACGGCCTTTCACACACAGGTAAAAAACAACATCCTATACAACCGCATGTTTTATGACTAGGTGTCCTAAATGACTATAAAATGACTATAACATGACTAAAAAATGACTGAAATTGAGACAGTTGTTCTTCAATCATTCTTTTGAGAGGTTCATCAAAAATTCTCCATAGAATTGTATTCTCCTAAATTTGTAAGTACATTCACATCCATAAGCAGATGAAGTTGTTGTTTTTGACATCTTTTAGCTGGAGTTGTGGTTTAGTTGTATGCCTAGAACATGAGTTTTTAGGGTTACTAAGGTGTTACTTATTAACTACTACAAAGTTACTACTTTCATTCCACCTAATTTTCATGCAAAAACACCTCTTTCACTATTTTCTCTCAATATTTTGGGGTTGCCCGATAGTATTATTCACATCCATTTTTTGTTTTTTTAAGACTGTGTGAACGCACACTATTGCAACAGTCATTTTTTAGTTGTTTAGCACATTTTTTGGCACTACTAGTCTGCTACTAGGATATGACTTCTGTAATTAAATTGATTTAGAGTAAGTAGATTAATGAAGTTGTTAGGGAAATAAGCTGCTTAGGGTTGGACACTGCTAGATACTAGTTCTAGCCTTACTAATGTGCGACTAACTTATGACTAGTAAATGACTTCCACGTGATTTTAGTGTGCATCTATTTTAAGACTAGTAAATGACTTTTCACATGGTTATGGTTAGGTCACTAAACCAAAGGTTTAGGTGTTTGGTTGTATTTTAGTTTTTCATGAGTCATGGTTAGGTCACTATAATCTTCTCTAGACATGATCTAGTCTTATATTAGTTGTGTTTGAGTCATAAATGATAGTTCATAGTTGGAACTGTGCTCATTTATTTATTTTCCAATGTAATGGGTTTAGGATTTATTAATTCAGCAATGTATTTTTTCCAATTGCCATTGACATAAGAGAAGGCATTGCACATCTCTAATGTTTATTACTAATTGTGAAGTGTGATTCTTTGTGATGTTTAAGACATTGATAGAGATGAGCCATATGAATCAAAACTTGATACCTCTAATTATCCAACTTAAAACAATGCACAAGCTAATACATTGTCTGCTGCAGACAATTCAATAGCACCTAACAAAAATGGGATGGATAAGTGCATTGGAAATTGTTTAGGTACTATGAGACCATTGGTTTCTCCTGTAGTTGTAATGAAAACCTCTAATAAATCCACTACTTCTCTTTTTGCATGTGGTTCTTTATGTAACATTATTTTCCAACCTGGACTACTTTGAATGTTGGATAAAAACACTTGAGTAGCTTGACTTGGAAAAATGAAAGTCTCCATCATCTTTGGCATCTTATGCTTGAAATTCACAACCAAGAATCCTACATCGTCCCTTACATACGTAAAGTTTCTTCTATTGTCTTGCCTTTTGATCCATTCACATCAAAGGAGAATGATTAACGTTTGAACTAAACCATAGCCTAATTCTAAAGTATCTTGTAGAATTCCAACATAGTTCACCGCTACATCCCTAGCTTCTGTTGTTGGTACCTCAAATATGGAAGCAATGCCACTATCAAACGTTTGCAAATGAGCTAGGGTTGAATCATCCATTCTGAAATGGTTTCCATAAGACTTCATCCTTTGATGGCGCTTAGCTTTATGTAATGGTTTCTTACAAATCAAGAACAAATCCATGCTCTCCGGGGCTATGATCTCTTTACCTTCCATTTCAAATGTCCTTCCTAACCACTCCTCAAACCCCACGATTCTAGAATTGCTGGCCTTCTCTTGCTTCCACCTCCTATTGCCGTGCAATACAATCAAGGCAGATACAGCAACCCACACATAATCTAGCGGTTTAGTGTTGATTGTCAATTAAGATTAAGGGGCTGTATTTTTTTTAATAATTATAATATGACTAAGATACTACTCATATATGACTAAGAAACTACTCAAATATAACTAAGAAAGTACTCCGTATGACTAAGAAACCACTCGTATATGACTAAGAAACTACTCATATTTAACTAAGAAACTAATCTATATGACTAAGAAACCACTCACATGTGACTAAGAAACTACTCATAAGTGACTAAGAAACTATTCATATATGACTAAGAAACTATTCATACATGACTAAGATACTACTCATACATGACTAAAAAACTACTTGTATATAACTAAGAAACTACTCTATATGACAAAGAAACCACTCATAAATGACTAAAACCTACTCATATATGACTAAATAGTGAATAACTTGGACTAGTGATATATCAGTTATACTTTAGTTGCATTTGTCCAAAACCTCAATTACAATCCAAGTACAACATCACTCATAAATGACTTCAATGACTAGTTAGGTTAAATTATATACTAGTTGTTTCAGGTCATGAGTACAACCTTGATTTTGACAACTAATATACAACTAAAGTTGTTGACATTCTGGTGCAGTTCTAAAGTACTTGTATAATATACACCTTCAATTATGCAAGTACTCTACAGCTTTGATGTTATGGATGAAACCTTAATATCAAGCACAACCAGTATTGTGCCTTCTAATTAGAAACTATTATGGACTTGCAATAAGTAATAAGCATTCTCTAAAATGATCACATTACTCTAAACAAATATGAAGAAGAACTTGGCTTACATCAATAAAGGTTGAACTATCATAGTGTTCTCTATGACGTATCGGTGTGCCAAGTCTTGCAATTTGCTGCTCATGACGTATGATTTTTGGGCACCTCTAGCACTTCCTCTGCATCTCCATATTCTTTGTCGGCATTCCACACCCTTTGTTGTACCACTTCAAACCTCTGTAAGTACTCAATTACAAATCCAATGCACTTGTCCTTCAAGTATCCTTCAGCCAATGAAGCTTCTGGCCTGGCAAAATTTTGTACATATCCCTTAAAAGTCTTCATATACCTTTCTACGGGGTACATCCACCTAGTGGACACCAATCCACACATATCAAACTCTTCTACTAAGTGATAGGAGAGATGGGTCATTACGCCAAAGAAAGAAGGTGCAAATTCTATTTCCAAGAGAGACATACTCTTTGCAATGTTTGCCTAAAAAGCTACAAACTCATTAGGATCATAAATAGAAGTACAAATCCTCCTATAAACCTTGCAAATTCTCATAATAGCCATTCTTGGACCGGGCTACAGCAAACCCCTTAATGCCAATGGCATTAATTGCTGCATTAGCACGTGAAAATCATGAGACTTTAGTCCTCCAAATTTTTTGCTCTTAATGTTTTTGGCAAAATCTGCTCCATGTCTGGTTGGGGTTTTGAGGCACTCTAATATGCTAGCAAAAGACTTAAACTCTTCATCTGTAAGAACATAGGGAGCCGCGGGTTTTATCATCCTCCCTTTGCGTCTAGGATTCTTCGTCAACCATAGATTAGGCCTAATATTCCTTCTTTGCAAATCCCTCCAAACCTTCATTGAATCCTTCTTACCGCATATTGTCTTTAATAATTTTTTTGCAATATTCATCTCACAATGAATTGGATCTAAGGTATATCAAATTAGCAAATCCTGCACCTCTGTCACAAAGCACTACCATCATTACATGGTTCATGCTGTTTGACAAATGCAATATTTTCACCAGTTTATGGAAACAACTACAAAGAACTATACCATGGCTAATCAATTATTGCATAGTTGTATTATAGTACGGTGGTGTTTTGTATAAATAAAGAATGACTACATGGCCAAAACTAGAACATGAGTACTCAATTTCAATGTAGTTGTGTTACATTAGGATGTTGATTTATACAACTAAGAAGTGACTATGTGGGCACTTTACAGTCATGCTTTGATAATTTATATGGCTATTACTACAATATGACTAAATGGTTAATGATCTATTAGGTTGGTGTCTTATTCAATTTAAAAATGAGTAGATAAAAATTGTAGAGTTACACTTCAGTTGTTTTTCAGTATAGTTCAATAGGCCAAAACTATAACATGACAAATCAATTACTAACTAATTGGGTCATATTAGAATGATGTCATGTATGACTAAAAACTCACTACATGGAAATTAAATAGTCATACTTCATTTGTTGTACAAAACTGATATCAAATAGAAACCTGAAATATGATTGAGAAGGGACTTCACAAAAACCACCAAGTTCTTCTTCAGTACTCAATTTCTTGTTGGGAATCTACTCCACAACTCTACTTCTCTAGAGGAAAGACATGGCACTTCTAAAGGTTCCCTAAGTCACTTGATTGATTTGCAATAAGCTCTCAAAATTATGCTTGTAATACAACCAGATATTGAAGTAGTAAATTTAACATACCTTCCAATAAGGGAGTCTATAAGGAATTGAAGTTTGCTTCACTCCATGAATCTTGGATGGATCTCCTACTCTAATTCCAGATAGTTTCCATGCCTCATTCTCTCTGCCAAATTGTACTTGCTTTTCACTTGTTACCCTAACTAGTGCATTGCAATCTTTGGTGAGGCCGTTGAAGTGTATTTTCATTTCCTTTGACCTAAATTGATGTTCTAAGGATAACCACCTTCTTGTTCCACCATAAAGCATCTTGCTCAACTCAGTAGACTGTTTCACTCCAACATCTAAGCTGCATATTGCACATCTGGCATACCCTTGATGTGCAAAACCACGCACAGTTCCATACCTAGGATAATCATATATTGTCCACTGTAAAACAGCTCAAGATTGAAATCCTTACTTCCCATGTCTTTGTTTACATTGTATGCGTTAATACCTCTCTACAAAAGCATCAGTTCCTCTAGCAAAGGTTCCAAGTAAACATCAAACACTATAAAGTCAAAAATTGCTTCTTAAGGATCAAGAGTGCCAAAAATACAAAGAACTTCTTAGTACACAACCAAAGAGGCAAGTTGTAATTTAGCAAAGTAATTGGCTAAGTAGACCAATTAGATCTATTTTGCTTGAAAGGATTGACACCGTCAGCTACAAGTGCAAAGTGGACATTTCTTGCATCTTCTTTAAATGTGGAATCAACTACTTCATCAAAATGTTTCCACACCTTGGAATTGCATGGATGCCTTACAAAGTTTTCTCCACCAACCTTGTTGCTACAATTCTCATTGTGCCACCTGAACAATTTTGATAAAGTTGGACTGCAAAACATTCTTTGCAGTCTAGGAATCAGGGAAAAGTGGCGTAGGACCTTAACCGGAAACTTCCGTCGTACCTCGTCTGGGAACCAAGGACCATCGCATTTGGAACATTGTACAGCATTAGCATAGTTGCCTGTGAGTCCCAAATTCAACACCAGAATTCTTGAATTTTTTTTTGTTTTACTTGGTGTAGAAATTACATTATTATAAGAGGGATAGGCATTTATGTTGATTTAGAGTGGTTAGACCAAATGGTTAGCGGTATGCCATTTACCCCAGTCCATTTGGCAAGTCATTAGGAGAGATTTAGTGAAATTTAGTGAGTTTTAGTTAGTTTGAATAAGACACATACTAGGGGCTTGGGATTCCCTTCAAAAGTCCCCACTAGCCTAATTAGAAAAGGGATAGTTTAGAAGTAGGTTAGCTAAGCCATGGTCAAGGGTCACCCCACCTAGTTCACGTCACGTGATCAATTTGGTGCGTCTATACCCAAGGTTCCCAAGACCTTCCGCTTCTAAGACAGCGTGATTCCAAGCAGTTAACTTTGCTAGGCTACCAGTCAACCCTAGTAAAAAGCAGTTGACAAATGGCAGTAAAATGCCACCAAAATTCATGGAAGAGTTTCTCAAGGATTTACAAGGATCCCTCAAGTTTCAAGTCGTTTTGATAGCGACAAGGCTTCAAACGACGACATCCATCTAGTTTCAAGAAGGCACGCGACATCCAATTTCAAGATATCATCCATTTGGAGCCCCATTGACAAAAGCAAGGCGTGTTTCCCGGCTCCCCCAACAATGTTGGAAGATCTCAGGAAGTCAATTTCTCAATTTGGGATGAATTTCTAATTCCGGGTTTTTCATCCATCCACCTCTAAGCCTTCATTCAAGTTTTCCGAAGCCCTATAGCTTGAAATTGGGAGTGTGAACAACCAAAACCGGCTTTTTTGGGTGCATGGAATCAAATGCCATTGTCTGTTTGTTGTTTGAAGTTACGCTCTAAAGGTTATAGCAAATTCATCCAGATTTCATCCATTTTTGGATTTTCTTAGATTTTAGGTAGATTTCAAGGGATCTATAGATCCGCTAGACAAAAGGCCAAGGTGTCCTCCCCCAAAGGTATAAATGGAGTCCCATCTCCTAACAAAACACCACTTGTTGTCACTTACCATCACTTGTAATCATTCCCATTCATTGGTCACTTATCACTTCCATTGTCACTTGGGCCCATAGTTCCTTGAGC
Organism: Ulota crispa; assembly: GCA_963920765.1. Lineage (NCBI taxonomy): Eukaryota > Viridiplantae > Streptophyta > Bryopsida > Orthotrichales > Orthotrichaceae > Ulota > Ulota crispa. Next base: position 19,629,995 of record OY987247.1, read on the forward strand.
TCTCCATCACTTGTGATCACTCCCTTGTTCTTAGGCCATTCTTTTTTTTGTCATCACCACTTATACTTTGCCAAATCCTTTGCCCTTTCCCTCTTGCACTTAGTTAGAAGATAGCCCTTGTTTGCATTGGTCATACTAACTCCTAGGAAGTTGGATTATGATTGGCAATGCCGCTTTTTCACACTTCCTAGAAGTCTTACTTGCCTCCAAGTCAGTAGTTAGAGAGAACCCACAGTCAGACTAGGAGACCCCTTTCTTTCTTGAACTTAACCTACTAGTCACTACCACAACAGCATCAAAACTATTGCTCAAGCCCTCCTAATAGTTCTCTTGGAATCTTGATAGCTCAGCCTTGCATTGGCTAGCTCCCTCAATTCCCAGGGCAACTCTCTAAGAAACCACTTAGCTCAATGAGCTCAAATAGCTTGAGGCCCAGCCTCACTTGGAGACCTCTCTCAACTATGAGGTAACTCAATGTCACAACCTAAAAAGTCAACTTTAGGATTTTAGACAATAGGAATATGTAAAATCTTCTAGTTCAAATAATTTTTTTGTTTTTACATAGTAAATTGGAGAAGTTTTTTGAAATTATCCATTAAGGAATTTTGTAATTCCTTAAGTAGTTAGAACGGTTAATAGAAGATTCACAATTTCCTGCCAAACCGGAAATAGTTTCCTATTCAAATCAGAAACATTTGCCCAAAATTATAAATTGGATTATATAGCACGCCGATGGGATGAATTCTGGTAACGGTGAACGCGCCGCCCGGTGGCCAATGGTCACTAACAGAAGAATCAAGAATAATGGCAATGGTTTATCCTATAATTATTATTATAGGAATAGTTGCAACGGTTCAATGGGGGAAATCTTGATCATGAGCTTATGAAGGAGAAGGCAAGCTCATTTCCAAAGTTTCATTCATCTTGTTTCTTGATCCTTGCTTTTTGTGCATTAGTTTTGTAAAAAGAATGTGAAGGCGGTGTGATTGGTAGGCTATCTTGTGGAATAAGTTGTTGGTTGCAGGTTTTCTTCACCCACTTCTAGAGCCATGGGTAGGACAGATAAGGAAGAGGAAGCGCCAATTGCGTTTAGGTCCGTAGTTCCAAGAGTTCCTACAAATCCTAACACGAGAAAGATGTTAGAGGAGGATTTGCGCCGGATGGGTTGCGAGGGACTCCTTAAAGTTCCCTGGTGGTTGCAGGTTTTCTTCACCTACTTCTAGAGCCATGGGTAGGACAGATAAGGAAGAGGAAGCGCCAATTGCATTTAGGTCCGTAGTTCCAAAAGTTCCTACAGATCCTAACACGAGAAAGATGTTAGAGGAGGATTTGCGCCGGATGGGTTGCGAGGGACTCCTTAAAGTTCCCTGGTGGTTGCAGGTTTTCTTCACCTACTTCTAGAGCCATGGGTAGGACAGATAAGGAAGAGGAAGCGCCAATTGCATTTAGGTCCGTAGTTCCAAAAGTTCCTACAGATCCTAACACGAGAAAGATGTTAGAGGAGGATTTGCGCCGGATGGGTTGCGAGGGACTCCTTAAAGTTCCCTGGGGATTGAAAGACAAAGAGATGGTCTGGGAATTGTTAGGAGATCCAGCAAGATAGTGGGACAACTCTCAACGAGCTCATCCGGATACTTGGTTGAAAGGGGTTTGAACTAGAGTATACTCCTTTGCGAGTGCAGGAGAGGGGCTTTGCCCTCGAGGAGAGGAGTACAGCGAGGGGAAGTTCACATCAAGAGCAGACTCTAAGAACGGGTACTTGATCACTGATTGTGAGATAAATCGGGAGAGGCGAGTCCTAGAATTCCTGGTTCCTATTCTGCTTTTGGATAGACCTACCACCATCACCCTTACCTATGCTAACACCATCTTTGGTGCACTATCCCAGGAGAGAGTAGTAAACTAGAGGATAGTTGTTAGAGATTTAGTGTTGAATTTAGTGAACTTGATAGGGAACACCAAATTAACAAGGCTCAATCCCTTCTTGTTCCATTTGTATAAGCATCTAGATTTATTGAAGGATAAGGAGTGTAGAGCCTCTGAAGCTACCAAGGTGATGATGAGATTTGACATCACCCCAAAACCAGAACCTAAATTGGAACAAAATCTAGAGCAAGAAGAAGAACCAGAAGCAAAGGCAAAAGAGCCCTTCAAACCAAAGAGACAAGAGCATGCCGAGGGCAAGGGCAAGGAACTTGCTGAGGCTTCTAGATCTTCGGCAAAGCCAATCAAGAAGAACTCACGGAACTACAAGGATAAGGACCCTTTTTTTGACATCATTAGTTAGATTCAAGGCATCCATGAGGTAGTCATGTTTGATAGAGATGTTCTCTACAAATTGCTCATATTGACAGACGCTGTTCATCAAAATGAGCTTTATGAGACGGTGAAGGATCTCTATTGGAGCAAGAAAAAGAGCTAGATGGAGGGGCAAAACATATCCGAACAGGTGACAACCTTCACCTCACAATTGCAACAGCAATTGGAGGAGGACAAGTTAGCCCAACCCCCCTACCAAGATATGGCTTGGCTTTGGAGTATGGTAGCCATTCTAGGCGGCATGGTAGCAAAGGCTAATTTGTTTGATGAGGAAGTGCTAAAGATGGGATCAGGAATGAGTGCCAAGCTTGTGGGGGTGTTGATGGAATATGCAGGCAAGATGGAGGAAACATTGCAGGAGATACAAACAATCCTGCATGGTCAGAGCAAGATGTCACATGAAGGAGAAGGATCCGGGAAGAATGAAGCCACACTTGCTCAAAAGACTCCATCTCCGCCATCTCCTTGTCCTATTGTTAAAGAGGGACCAAAGGAAGTAAGGACACTTTGTTTTGTGCAGTTGCCTAGCAAGTGTGTCTTTGGACCTGGAGAAGGGTCAACACCCAGATCGCGTACCTAGAATCAGACTCAGGTAACTCTTGACAGTGGAGGTGTTGTGTGAGTACCAAGTCTTGTCAAGAAGAAACGTACTCCTCAACGCTATAGGGAGTCAACATGCCCAATCTAGACAATCGACTTCAATGACAAATCCTCTACTTCCAACACAAGTAATGAAGAGGAGACCGAGATTGCAACAGAATTTTTTGGGAACACAGACTTGCAAGCTGTCATACTAACAAAGGGAAAGCACACAAAGAGGAAAGGAAAAGCTGCAAGAAGTTCCTAGGCTCCAGCTTGACAATCCTAGATACGTAAGAGCGCCGCCAAGCCGATTGCACCTACAGCGAAGAAGAAAAAGAAGAAGAATAAATAGCTCTCACCTAGTATTGAATGCTAGTTTGTAATTTGAATTAAAGAGCAAGCTTTTTATTAGAAATTAGGGATGACCTCCTGTCTTGCTACTTTTAGGCTTGTAGATCTCGGATTTGAGAATCTGAGATCCACCTTTAGAGGCAGCTTGCGGTGAGAGTTCAGACCCACCTTTTGTGGATTGAAGAATGAAACGTGGCATTCTCTTATTAGTAACTTTACCTTTAGAGAGCTTTTTGATGATTCTAGGGGTTAATTACTAGGGGCAACTATAACATTGTTGCCTTAGGCAATTTTATATTTTTGATTTTCTTTGTGCACAACAAGTTTCGGATTTTCACTTCACAGTCCTGAGTTGATGATTTGGTGCAATGTTGGTATGCTGATAATGCTAGAACCATTATTTTGTGCAAGTAGTCGGATGTTGAGCATGAAGAAAACAGATGTAGTTCCCGGATCTTGTCTGATTAGGTCTTTGTAGCAATATTGAGGTGGTTGGAAAGCTATGTGTTCTAAGGGGCAGTTCCTGTTTGGGTTTATGATCCAGGTACTCTTGTGAGGGATAACTAGTCTTAGATTAGGTGCAATCCGGATAGCAATTTTGTTGTATGCTAGTTGCTGGTTGAGAGGTTCTACTACTATCAAGAGTAATTGTGAGCAAAGAAACAAAGATCCTTTAGGTATCTAATTACCATTTTAGCACCAGGAATCATGTCAAGAAGGGTCTATTGTTGTAGTAATTTGGGGTTGTAAGGGTTTCTTGAGTGACCTGTCCGTTTGAAATCATTTCCGGATTGGCTGTGAGGAAGTAATTGCATCCTGTTGTCCTTGTGTTTTTTGTTGTTGTTTTATTTTGTGATACTTCATTTATTATAAATTGTCAAAGAGTAGGAACTCACGCTACCTTCCTTAATCAAATAGCAGAACCCTCTGCTATAGACACTATGTTTATCTTGTCATAGTTAAATGTCTTAACTGGAACCAAATTTAATAGCAAATATCTGGATAAGCACTCGGATATTCTAGTTATTCTATGTGTATTTGTCTTGGTATGTTGTTGCAAATTCCGAACAGGGTTTTACTATCTTGTTCCAATCATCTTAAGGATCTACAAACTAAATCTCTGTGGGAACGATAAACGAGTCACTTTATTGACATTTTCACAATTTTGAATGCTAATAAGAGGATAAGTACTTTCTTGTGCTACAACACCTGACCTTGACACTTGTTCACTAGGGATCTTCTTCCCTCAAGCTCATAGCCAGCAGCTGATACCAGCTTGTGTTACACTCCTTGTGAGCTTACAGCCATCAGAGTGATCTTAGCTCACATTTCCTTTCCTTGAGCTCACAGCCACAAACTGATCCTAGCTTGTGATCTCAATTTCCCTCTCAAGATCACAGCCTCAGCTAATCCTAGCTCATGCTACACTCCTTGAGGTCACAGCCAATAGACATTTTCAGCTTGCATTTCCTTTCTTCAAACGCTCACAGCCTCCCTCGCAGCCTCCAAGCCGTGTTGCGCCTCACGACGTAGAGGTTGTTGCGGCTGCGGCACCCGGCCCTGCCGCCACCTGGCTTGGTTGATACTTGGCTTTGCTGCTACTCGGCCCAGCTCCCAGGTCTCAACCGCTGCTCTAGCCTTGGGCTTTGCCTTCTTGCTGACAACAAGTTTGGCCCTCCATCACATGACAGATGTTTGACTTTGGAGAGATTTCTTGTAAAAGCTCTTAAATGTCTCTATCCACCCTTTGGCTTGGTATGATAAATTAACAATTGTTTCAAAATACGTAGAGATCTTGTTTGTTAGAATACGTCATAGGAAGCATGAAGAATCATATGGCGTCACAATTCCATTAAGTGACCAGAAAAGGAGATAGCCTCTAGCATTTGGAATACATCCCAGACTCACCAAGGAATTAGGATAATCCTTGATCCTTGAGCATAGGAGCGGGTTTATGTTGTGATAATTTGTCACAAGGCGATACCTTGAACCGGCCCAGTGGTACGGGTTGATACGCCAACTTGTTAGAGTGTTGTGATTATTTGTCCCTAGAATAGGGTCATTATATGTTGATCCAACATCACCATAGCACGGAAGGATGGAGGCCCTTCACCACCAAGACAAAGGGTATGTGAACCCCCATGATGAGGTATGATTACTTACATAACCATTTCGGTTAACCACAAAATCCAAAGTGAGAAATATTAAAGTAAACTGCCCTTTGCTTTGTTCATCATTGTATGTTGTAGGCTTGTTAGTAAAGATCCATTGCTTCAAAGGCATCTTTAGTTGGAAATCTACAATCAAATCCACGTTCTTGCTGTTATAACTCATTTCCCAATTTTGTTAAAATTTGGTTGTGCTTGCGCTTACTTCTTGAGGGAGAGGTTTCAGCAGTCACATCATCTTGAAACAACACTCACCATTCTTGCAAGCGTGTATTGAATTATAAGACAATCCAAGCTTACTTGTCAAGTGTATTGCTCCATATTAATACAAGGTAAACAATTTTCAGACAAAAGGATGTGGCCATGGAGAAGAACGAGTTACTCATTGACAAAACTACTACTAACCCCATGGACCATACAAACATTCATAATCTGAATAGTTGCAGCAAGTTGTGTGCTTCGTGAATTTGTACACGGGTTTCAAGGCCTCTTCCAATACTTTGGGTTTAGAGCTTGTACCTAGCATGCTGTTGCATTCACCTTCTCCAACCGGGTCAATATCAAAGCTTGAATGACACTGGGAATTTTCATGGATTTAGTCCTCCACTTCAAAAGCTTCTTGGACTTCATCTTGAATCCTTCCTTCATCTCCAAAAGTGTTGTTCATCAATCCCATAGTGTCCACATGTGCATCAATCTCTTTTTATTCCCTAGTGGTTGACTTAGTGTATAGGACCTCTTTCCATTCCTCATCCCAAGAATTTGTCTCCTCGGGTCCTCTCCAACCTTGAATTCAAGTGCTCTTCTAGAACTTTTCAAGTGGTCTTGAATGGTTGACAATAAAAATTTCCTCCTGCCTTTGCAATCACAGCAAGGGCACTGCACCTGCCTAAGGTTCATAGAAGTGGCTCTCTTAACCTCCCTTGACCACAGCATTTTGTCCTGCCAGCGTTGCCTACGACAATCTGAAATTGGAAGCTTCAATGCTTCCATTGGTTGACACTACATGTTGCCAAGGACACTTTGATTAATCCATGTACAACAAATGTGACATGACTAAAATATGACTTCAATGTGATATGACTAAAATATGACTTCTCAATGCCTAGCTTAAATATGACTTATGACCATCACTAAAGTCATATTCTAGGCATGTCATAGTTGTACATGACAACTTTGTTGTTGTTTAATGGTGGCCACGGCAGCAACATGAAGGAAGTTATGAATTCCAAAGAAATTTGCAAAGACATGTCTTACCTCTTCCATGGAGAAGCAATTGCATAGGGTAGTCAATTGTAACTCTAGAGGAACCACTAAAAGAGGAGATCAATGCCACTCGTACATTCTTGCTAGTTGCCTCCAATAATGTATTGAAGCTTGATTGCAATTCCCCTTCAGCAGTCCAGCTTGTAGCTTTCAAGGATTTGCCATAGCCAGACTGGGCAGATCTAAAAGTGTCCCTACCACCTTCTTGCTGTTACTTAAGTAAAAAAATTAGGTAGAAATGGTGCAGATAGAAGATGCAAGGGTGCAAGTAGAAGGCTCTAGAGAGGAAGGAAAGTGTCTCTAAAAACTTGAGAGGGATGCACACATAGCTTTTTTCACAACTAAAACTGTTCCTCTGCAACTTGCTAGTGAAGAGCGGGGAGTGACAAACTAGTCTTTCTTTTTGTATCAAACTCTCCATGTATTCAATTTGTAAGTTTCAAAGTTTGGGTGACAATATATGATATATAGTTGCCATGCATTAATCACTTTTAGAGTAGTCGCACATTAGTCATACTTTAGTTATGTTTTAGTAAGACTCACGTCTATGAAGTTAGAATTTAGTAACTATATAGTGACAATATAGTCATTCAATGTATAGGCAAGTAGTTGGCAACAAATTGGTAAGTTTTAGAACGTTCTAACAATTTCTACTTGTACTTCCTATTCTTGTACTCCCACTCATTATTTTACTTTTTGTAGAAAAAAAGTGATAAGACATCCACTATTGTCGACACTATTTTGCATAGGAGGCGTGCATCACGTTGTTCTCATAAACCATCAAAGGTTGCCAATCCATTGCTTCCACCATGTCCTCATAGGAGAAGTCCCCGGCTAGAAGGAGGTCCTCCAAATAACATCAATTGTGGAGGGGGAGGAATTCCAAGGTGTAGCAAGGATTTGGAAGGGGTGATTGGATTAGTCTTGTTGGACACTGATACTTGCAATGAACCTAGTGTTAGTGGCCACAACAATCTTCTAGGGAGACTTGTTTGGCCACACTCCAAGATTTTCCATATACAATTACCTCAGCCAACTCCAAGCTTGCGCGGAGGGGCAGAAACAACTTTGCGTGGGTTGCTTCCAACAGCAAGACCTGCTTTCCTACACACACAAGCCAATCGGGTTCCATTATGTACCCATATTAAATGTACTAAATGTTGCTAGAGGCATGCACATTAGGAAATTGGTGCAAGTGTTGGTCTCCATCCTTGTTGCCTACACGGGCAAGGCAACTCTTTAGATTAGGTAAATGTGCAATGGACCTTGAAAGGGTCAATTCTTGTCCATTTGTGTTTGTAGGCAATGTAACCATAACTCTTAGGTCATCTAGCTATTTCCTTATGTTTTAATTACTATTTAGCTAAGTTACCACGTTTTAGAAGCACAGAAGATGTAATTCATGCTTGTAGAAATAATAAGATAGTTGAAGATAGTTAGTTGCAGAAATTTAGCTTTGGAACCATGCAACAAATTGTGCGGGGCTAATTGGGAATTGCAGCCACTGTGCAACGCAACCCGGATGCGCATGCACTTCCCAGTCATTCTTTTTGAAATTGGTGGTTCCAAAATTTGGCATGCCAGGTTAAAAAATCCTAGTACAAAATTCCAGCATGCAAGAAGAGAAGATTCTACAGTATCCAGGGATATAAATAGGTTGAATTGACCAATTCTGGCAAGTTCTACTTAATGTGTTTAGTGTTATTTCAGTAACTGCAACCTACAATTGATAGCAGATACATAACATAGATTCAACATTTTTTTTTAAAAGTTGACTAAATAGCACACTTTGCATTGCCGTGCAAGACGGGACCCTCAGCCCCTTTTGGTGCAAACCAAAACTTACAAGCACTTCACTACATGACTTGGGCGTGTAGGCACTTTGCAGCCCCTCAATGGCGTCAACAGGGACTAGGAAGACATGACTTAGGCGTGCAGGCATAGCCCACCGCAGCGCAAATCAAGACTTTGTGAGGGTGCGAGGGTGTGAGTTTGTTGGGGGGGCAGTAATAAAACCCTAAGCTTGCTATTTTCCACAAGAATGAAATCTCACAAATTGGAGGAGAAAATCGGTTCTTCATAAAGAAACGGAGGGGAAGTTGACACCCTTGCTAAAGATACGATTGTTTATATTTTTGCACTGCAGCAGTTAACTTAGTTTTAGCTTTGCATCCAATTTGGAATGCGATACCAAATTGGTGGAGAATCTGAGGACAAGAGCGTGCAAGGTAGGGATTTCTGGATTGAGTGAAGAGTTTGAGAAAGGGAGCAAGAAGGAGAGTGTTTTAGGGTTTGGTGCAATGATTGTGAGCAAGGGGTCAAACTCAAGGAAATCACTAGCTTATGTTTTAAGAACCAGGTGAGTTAAAAGTTGGGGTCCATTTTATTCAAAGGACAAAAAATTTATATAGTATGTAGACCTATTATAGGGTTCATGAAATACTATAGACTTTAGTGTATATAAATTAGGGTGTGTAAAAACATTAGGTAGTAGGATTTTTTTATTAATAAATTAGCCTTGACAAATAGGGGTTGTAAAAAAATTTAGTATTGTTTGCTACTCTCCATGTTAAATTGTTTGAAATACAAGCCATAGAACTGATAAATACTAAAAACTTGTTAATAAATTTTTTCACTTGAACAATAGCCTTTTAATTTATATGCTTGTTATTTATTTCATGGTGAATACCATGTGTGTATATGCAATAGAAAGTAAGATTTTTTTTGATGAATATTGGAGATAGGATAAAATTGGACAAACAAAATTTATATATAAAATAGCCCCATTTAAAAACAAAAGAATGAATTTATGAAAAAAATAGGATACTAGAAATATGATTTGTGTAGGTTTTTATATAAAAATACGGTCACTTTAATTACCATATTTTAGATAAATAGCCCTACATCAAATACCCTCTTAACTCACGTATATACCATAAAATCACAAGGAGTGATCTCCCTGAGGGATGGAAATCCGGCCAGACGCACAGCCAAACGCAGAGTCGATGGCGTGGTGGAGAATCAGGGTTTATTTGTGTTCATTAGGTGATGCTTCTTGCTCAGCCAATCTTTAGAAGTTGTGAAGTTTTAACGATGGCACTGTGGAAGTGATGTGCACCAAAGGATGAAAGGCCAGATAGAAGTGCCAAACTAATAAAAACAATCAACACCAGGAAGCGAGGCCCATCAATCCAAGCAAGCACACCCAAACAATCTAAGCAACCACACTTGTAGTAAAAATCTAGAGTCCACCGTATGTCCTATTAAGCCCATAGCGTCCAAAATTTTATAGCAGGGACAGGAATAAACCACCAAGATTGGAATATGCTGTTTTCTTCTATACATTGCATAACACTAGATTGGATGACAATCATTTTCCCAATTGGACGTTAGTGACGGAGTTGCTTGTGGATTAGGGTTTCTGTTGCTTCAGCATGCTCAATTTTGTGCTTCAACAATGATTTTGAAAAAAACCGCTTTTTGTTGATGTAGACAAACTGCTCGCTGGAAATATCCATACGTGAAATTATTGCCTTGTCACATTTTGAGAGTCTTGAAGGAACTCTTGAACTTCCTTTTACATTGAATAGTGACTATTTGGCACTGATACCTAGCATTCTAAGGCCATACGAGGCACGGATTTTGGTGTCTAGATAGTTAGGTGGGTTGGAGAAGACAACGTCGTTACTATTGTTAGATTGTGTTGACTTTTTGCAAATTTATGCAACTTTGCTTGAAGCACATTAGGATTTAGAAAACTTGGATTTTGCTATTTTGTGCTAGTGTTGCTTGAAGCACATTATGGTTTGAAAAACTTGGGTTTTGCTTATTTGTGGTGGGGTTGCTTGGAGCACATTAAGGTTTATAAAAATTGTGCAAGTTTTGTGTATTCAACCTCGTAGTTGTTACTTGAAGCACATCTATGTTTGATAGGGTCTTATACAGTCTAAGTCTAACTTGTTGGTGGTGCTTCTTTGTCATTCTAGGGGGCACTGCAGGTGATGGGAGGTGTAACACAAAGACTATTGGGGTGCAAGCGACCACAATTAGAGCATGTGGAGCTAAGAAGGCCTTGCCAGAGAAGGAAGATGAGCACCGACAACTCTTTGTCGGGGGATTTTGGGGGTTCAACAACTCCTACAAGGGCAGCAAATCACGGTAAGATCAGCTATCTTTCTTGTTTTTTATTGGGGTTTCATGGAGATGCTTAGCATTTGATAGCTAAAATTGTGTTGATTGTGGAACTTCATCATTCAATGAGTCCACAAGGATACTCAAGATGCTTTTATACTATATTATTGGCTTTTCTTTGCTAATAATTTATGGTTGATGTTGTGCAGATTGATGATCTTGAATAATTAGTGAATCCATGAGGTTTATAAGGATGCTTTCCTTTTTTTGGAGGGCTTTGTCTATGGTATTTGATGGCTAATATTGTGTAGATTGATGAACTTGATTAATTAGTGAGTCCCGGTAAGGTTTATTTGGATGCTTTCATTCAATTTTTTGTGGTGTTTTTGATGGTATTTGATGGTTGATGTTGTGTGTATTGATGTACTTGATTAATTAGTGAGTCCTCAAGGTGAGTGGGGATGCTTTAGTTCTATTTTTGTAAGGTGTTTTTGATGGTATGTTATGGCTGAAATCAAGGAGCTTGATGTACTTGATTAATTAGTGAGTGCATGAGGTTACTTTGGATCCTTTTAGTCTATGTTTTTGGTTTTATTGATGGTATTTGTTGGCTAAAATAGTGTAGAATGATAGACTTGATGAGTTAATGAGCCCAAAATAATATTGTTTTTATTTTCGGGTTGTTTTTGATGGTATTTGATGGCTACAAATATGTAGATTGACAAACTTAATTAATGAATGAGTCCATGAAGTTCATCTTAAGGATTTCTTTGTGTTTGTTTTTGGTTTTTTCTAATGGTTTTTGATGATTGAATTGGTGTAGATTAATTGATGAACTTGATTAAATAGTGAGTCCCGGTAAGGTTTATTTGGATGCTTTCATTCAATTTTTTGTGGTGTTTTTGATGGTATTTGATGGTTGATGTTGTGTGTATTGACGTACTTGATTAATTAGTGAGTCCTCAAGGTGAGTGGAGATGCTTTAGTTCTATTTTTGTAAGGTGTTTTTGATGGTATGTTATGGCTGAAATCAAGGAGCTTGATGTACTTGATTAATTAGTGAGTGCATGAGGTTACTTTGAATCCTTTTAGTCTTTGTTTTTGGTTTGATTGATGGTATTTGTTGGCTGAAATAGTATAGATTGATGGACTTGATGAGTTAATGAGTCATCAAGGTCACTAAGGATGCTTCATTCCCCTTTTTTGGGTGGTTTTGGTGGTATTTGATGGCTGAGATAGTGTAGAATGATGTACCGCATTAACTAGTGGGTCCTCTTGGTCACCAGCGATATCTGTTGTATTTGTTTTTTGGTTTTATTGATGGTATTTGGTGGCTGAATTAGTGTAGATTGTTGTTTTTGATCAATTAGTGAGTCCACTAGGTCCAAAAGTATGTTTTTTTTTTTGATGGTATGTGATGGTTGATGTTGTGGAGATTGATATACTTGATCAATAAAAGAGTCCACAAGGTTCATCTAGATGCTTTGTGCATTTCCTTTTTGGTTTTTATTTATGATATTGGATTGTTGAAATTGTGGAGACTAATGCACTTGATTACATAGTGAGTACATAAGGTTGTTACAAATGCTTTATTTCTCCTTCAATTTTTTGTCACTTAGTTCTTTTTTGTTTTGTTGGATGTGTAATCTTTGATGGGCTATTTTACTCACACCAGTTTCAAGAAAAAACTGCTCAAATTGTTTGAAATAGATTCAAGGGACCACTTCAATTGTGGTATTTTCTAAGGATAGGAAATGGAGGGGTTCTTAATGTTTTTATCACTTTTGTTGAGTGTGTAATGAAAGTGGATTAATATTGATTGAAATTGGGGCCTTGCAAGGGTGTTGTTCATTGAGTTAGATATTTGTTTTATGTTTTTTTCCTCAGTTTCTGTTTATTTGGTAGGTGTAAATATTGGCCAAGGGGCGAGCACCAACCTCTAGATGTCAAATTGTTGCTTTAAGATGTTCTTTCCTCTTGTGGAACAAAATAAGGGGGTGGTAGCTTTAATTGTGGTTACTTTTATATTGTTTTAGTGATTGCTAAGGATGGGCAATGCAGGGTTATCTATGTATTTATCTCACTTGATTACATTGTGATAAATGTGAGTTACAATTGGTGGAGTTTGAGCAAGGGGTGGTTTCAAGAAGCCTCTCCTTTTTTCCAAGGATTTGTGTGAGATTTTGAAAATTGCAACAAGTGCCCATCTGTATTTGATGTAAGTGACATGATTTTGTGGAATGTTCTTGGTGGATGTAGGAACACCGCCGGCAATGGTGGACTCCAGCAAGGGTAATGTCGGTGGAGGGCTTGCTGATAGGGGCTAGGTGTCACAAGATAGTGTGGATGAGACAGCAAGAGTTTTTGTTGGGTACTTGCAATACTTGACCAATCAAACAAAGAAACCTCTGGAAGCTTTGCCACACTCACCCGGTTCTTCTTTTGAAGTGGTTTTAGCTGATGTCTCACATTGTTCCAAGTGCAAGAGCAAACACAAGGAATATGATGACAAAGCATCTAGGCAAACGATAGTTGGGATCAAGATGCATGAGATCCACTTTGCTAAAGGTGGTTTAATTGACAAGCAGCCTCGGCAAGAATGCATGGGATGCTGCAATTAGGAATTCAATTCACCGCTACTTAAACATGAGCTGCCTCAAAAATTCTAGCCAGAGCATGAAGGCACTAAATCTAGACAGGAGGGAGTTGGATAGGGATTTTGAATATGTTGGGAGCACATTGGGCTCACCCGCCTTGGAAACATAAGGATTTCATGAGAATAGAGCGTTACACTTTGAAGACAAAGTGGCTTGTTGGCCAAAAGACATGTCCCATTTATTTTCAACCAAACCAGTGGGAGTCTCTCATGGAGTATTGGGAATCCGAATAGTAGCAAAAGATGACGGAGAAGATGACCAATGCACAAAGCCATGTGAAGGAGCCTTCTAGATCACATCACAAAGGCATTTGAGTAAGTTAATTGTATTTCTAATGCTATGCAAGATATTTGTAAGTTCCGTTGTTTTCAAATCTAATATTTTCTGCTGACTGGCTAACAGGCAAGGTTGGAGACATCAACAAGTGTGGAGGAATTGGAGGGTGGAGGACAACGAGAGAGGGATAAGTGTGCATGTATTTGTGGATGTTGTTTAACTTGGAAGTTTGTCTATTTTCTACAAAAATCAAGTGTTCATGTGATTGGTAATTTTTGTTACTTGCTAAGCTAACTGAAATTCCTAATCAAAGTTAAGTTAATCTTTGAATCCATGTTTAGAGGTATCATAGAGATCATGGTTCTTGTAATATTGACTCTGACAACCATAATCCAAGTTGAATTATGTCTTAGTTGCTTTGCAATCATATCCATGCATATTGGTAATAGTTGTATTATTGGTCACTAGTGAGCGTTTACTCATTTCTCAATGGTTTTGTAGTTATACTATTAGTCATTAGTGGGTATTTGGTCATTTCTCAATGGTTTTATAGTTGTTTTATTAGTCACTAGTGATTGTTTAGTCATTTTTGAGTTGTTAAGTAGTTGTATTATTAGTAACTAATGAGTGTGTAGTCATTTTTTAGTGGTTTTGTAGTTGTATTAATAGTCACTAGTGAATACTTAGTCATTTCTCAGTGGTTATGTAGTTGTATCTTAGATATTGGTGTTTGTACAAGTCTCTTATTAGTCACTAGTAAGTGTTTCATTAGTGAGTGTTTGTTTGATTGTAATAGTCTTTTATTAGTCTTTAGCACCTCATACTATGTTACTTATATTTGGTGGTTGACAAGATGGTGAGGTTGCTAGAGATGCCCCGCTCTCAGTGTGTGATTAAATCATAATCCAAACCCTGTGTTATTACCTAAATTGACTAGAATTGGTGGTGCCTTGATTTCCTTGAGTGAACAATGGAAGTTGCATTGTTTTTCATGCTTCTTGGTAGCCATGTGGATTTGATGTGAGGAGCAAGGGAGTGAGGACTATTTTGTGTGAAGTGAAGTCCTTAAATTCTCTATTTTTTATTTTTTATTTTTTTATTTTTCTTGTTCTTCTTTGTTGAATTCCAATGGCTTTGTGGTTTTGCTATGAAGGGGCGAGGTAGTCAAGGTTGTTTTGTGTAATGACAAATCCTAAAAGTCTCAATGTTTGTGTATTAATTTTTTTTGTTTGTTTTTGTTTTTGGGGTGAATTTTGGTAAATAGTTTAGTGGATTTGCCGCAAAGGGGTAGGGGAGGTAGGTTTTTTCATGCAAGGTCAATTAGTCAATCTGTTTAAGCCTTAAATGTTGTTGCCATTTTTTTGGGTTTTTTTTCATGCTACTTGGATGAATTCTGGTAGCTTTGTGGATTGAGTGGAAATGGTTTGGCAATAGTATCTTATATGAAGTACTAACGTCATTCTTATTACTACATGTAGGATATGGCAGAGGAAGGCAAAATCTCTGCCCTAGAGACTAGACAAAGGGTCCTTGAGGTTGGATAGAGGGAAGTTTGAAAGGAGGTTTTAGAGATAGCTGAGAGCTCAAAAGCTACTAAAAGTATCCTATTGGGTATAAAATCTATGTTGGACAACTATTTTGCGGGTACCAAAGCTTTGGGTGGCATTTTAGCAGAGCTTAGAGGAGGCGTTATGAGCAGCGCACAAGCAGACACACAACTAGTGGGAGTTGAAGTTTTGCAGACCAAAGTAGGGGGGAGTTATAGCAAGGTGAAAGAGGTGCTAAAGGAGAAAGGCTAGGCTGATGAGGTTATATGTCCATATACCACAGATGTGGAAGATGACGTAATTCCAAAGTAGCCCTTCCCATTGGAGACGCTACTTGATGTCCTACCTAGAACTGAATCCAAGGCAATTGATATCATCATTCTTCTAGAAGAGGTACTCATTATCCAATGTTGCAAATTGTTTGGATGTGGTGTTGACTTCAAGTAGTTTTAGTGCAAATGGCATAAGTAATGATAGAAATCTAGCATTGGGATAAAATAGTGGTTATGAGTTATTAGTATTATTGTACCATTTACAAGTTGTACTATTTATCTGTAGTGGGCATTTAGTCATTTACTACTTGTTTTGCAATCAAGTTGTATGATAAGGTAGTGGGCATGTAGTCTTATACTAATTGTTTTGTAGTCATGTAGTCATATACTAGTTGTTTTGCAGTCATATAGTCCTAGTCATCTAGTCATACAGACTCCCTATCAACCTAATATTACTTACCATCACTTTGTACTTACTCAAAGATTGGTTAGTACCAGTTGATGGTAAAGATTGGTTAATACAAGTTGATGGTAGCTTGGACTAATGGGTGATGTTAAATTGGATTACCAAATTTTGAAAGAGGCAAGGGCAATGTCTCCAGGGAGGATTACGGAAATTCATCAAGGTGCAGTCTCTCTAGTAGTGGTCCCTTTAGTAGTGGTCCCTCCTGCACCACTTTTGCCACCACTACTTGATGTCAAAGTGACAAACCAGGTGAGACCTAATTCAATGTCACCATGTTTGGATGGCAAGCAAAAGAAGCTGGTTATATTTGGGTTGTTTGGGACCTTGATCGACCATGACAATGACCTATACCCTGATTATAAGATTCTAGAGCCTACATTTGAAACACGTTCATGGGGGATATTGTGTTGTCCTTGGTTATTGGAGTTCCTCCAAATGTGTTTCCTAAATTTCACAGTTGCATTCTGGTGTTCCTTCACTACACCATTTGTGGCAGATGTAGTTGGTGCTTTGATGCAAAGGTTGGAGGGGATACAAAGCACCCCGGCCTTTAGTTGGAGTAATGATGATAAAGAGACAATGACATCTTTGGAAGACAAGCCACTAGAGGCAAAGGCACTACACAAAGTTTTTAGTACATGGCCACAGTGGAATACAAACAATACCATAATTGTAGATGCAGATTGGAGAAAACTTAAATCCAATTGTCTAGCTAACGTCATAGTGGGACCCCAGCCTTTGTTGCAAAGGATTTGACTCATCTAGCAGATGATAATGCGTATTTGAAAACCTCTTTAAGTCCCCAATTGCAAGGATTTCTGCATTGGAGTACCATCATTGATTTTTTCATACAATATCCCCAACATTGGATCACAGCGAATGGCCACCCTAGTGACCATGTGTGTGCGCAAAACCACAAGGGCAAAAGTTTGGCAATTAATCCATTGGTGAGGCCAGGTTGAAATTTGAGTTTGTAGTTTTGGAGTTGACATTAAAGTTCCAATCTGTTGGACACATTACTTCTCTTGGTTGAAGCAAAAAAAGCAAGACAAGAAGAAGCCTAAACCACCTGCAAAGAAAAGACATGAGCATAAAGGGCAGAAAGTGAGATTCTAACATCATAAATGGAAGTTAAGTATTGAAATTGGAATTTACAAATGTTAAATTACTATATCTATTTTGTTGTTTTGTTGATGCTGTTCACAATGGGGCAGAAGGTGTGCCTCCTAAACCCAAAAAGTGGAAGGCCTAAGGTGGTGGTCATAGGATTTATCAATGGTTTTGGAGGAGATGCTATACACTTTGATGTGGTTCCTCAAAGGTAGTACAAAGTAGACGTCATTCAGGCCCTACATGCAGATATGTCTTTGATGAAGACAAACCCTAAAGGTGATCAACTGATTGTGGAAGATATTATAGGTGGAAACACTTTTTGGGACAAAAAATTTATGAAACCCTCCACTTGAAAGGGTCAAATTTTGTTTTATCTTTGTTCACTGTTAGGTAGCAGAGTGGTATAGTCCCACTATACAATCCATGGTTGCAGTTACAAATAGATTTTGGAACTTTATAGCCTGGAGGTAGACTCTCATCACCCTGGCTACTACATTATAACTAATTTTGAGATTGTGCTTTCATTGTCTATATGAAATTGCAAGCATATGCAGATGATGTTGAGTATGTGGGTATAGAGAATGGGGTGTGATAGTTTGTGATTGCGAATTAAGTAGTGGGTACATTATGAGATTTTGATTGACCATGTACCTTTGATTTGTAGTTTACATAGAATATGCATTGAATTGTGATTGAACAGTTACTGCAATTTGTGATAATATCTTCAATGTAATTTGCATTAGTGTCTTCAGTATAATGTGTCTTCACGGTGACTATAATACAACTTAATTGCATCTTTGGAGTGACTTCACAGTGACTATAGATTTAACTAATTGTGACTTTGGAGTGACCTCAATTTGATGGCATGGTGAGACTATATTGTGACTCTACCAATATATGACTAAAAGACAACTAGTGCATGACTACAAGACTACTCATATATGATTAAAAGACGACTAGTATATTACTAAAAGACTACTAATATATGACTAAAGGACGACTAGTGCATGACTAAAAATGACTAGTACATGACTAAATGACTACCAATATATGTTTAAAAGATGACTAGTATATTATTGAAAGTCTACTAATATATGACTAAGATACTACTAATATATGACTAAAAGACAACTAGTATATGACTAAAAACGACTACTACATGACTAAACGACTACTAATATATGCCTAAAAGACAACTAGTATATGACTAAAAACAACTACTAATATAGGACTATACGACTACTAGTATATGATTGAATGAGAATTTATGGGTCACTAATCTGTTACTAAATGTAGACTAATGTCAAGATAACAAATGTTGACCATTTAAAGCAGTTACGGAGATCAAGACACGTTGCAGTAAGTAGCTGGTTTGATTCTGTCAGTAGAAACAAAATGGCATCTTTGGGAATTGAGAAAACTTAAATGCCAGTAGAAAAGAAGGGGCAGCTGGATTCAAGAAAGAGAGAACGTTTCTTTCTCCTTGATAAAGACAAAGCCACAAGACGTAAAGGATGAGATATTGTAATGTCCTAAATGATTGAATAACAAAAACTATTAAACAATGGAAGAATGACAAAATTGTGACCAAATGAGACCAGTCATGATATGGTCATTCAACAAGAAATGACTCATTTCTTAGTCATTTGTAGCAGTCATATAGGACGTTGTTTTTTACCTATGACAAGGATAAGTTCCATGCATAAATCTAGGTTTTGTAGTGCTGTCATGAGCAGATTTTGATGAAATGAGATGCAAATTTGAACTTATCTTGTGAGACTATTACTTTTATAGTGGGGGGAGACTTTATTTGCAATGCATGATGGAGCCATGGTGCATCAAGAAGAGTATGCGGCCATCATTGCAAATGTACAAAATCATTGCAAAGGTAAGTTTTCATTAAAATCAAATCAGTGTTTAGTTTTACAACCATAACTTTCATTGGTTTTATTTTTCTTGCTTCAGAATATGTAGAATAAGTCTTTTTTTGTTCTTGCTTTCATTCATGTGATTCTAGATGCTTTAATAAGCAAGGTTTGAATTTTGCTTACTAGGGTAAGGTTGATCTTGTATTCATTGAGAACATTGATTTGGGGTTGGATAGAGAGACAAAAGCTTAATCTAGTTTGGATTTGTTGCTCTTGTATTGGTTACTGCAGAGGCTGAAGAGAAGCTGATGGAGGAGTTGGTGTCACTTTTCCCAGATCATGGCCTCATGGACGCGTTAGGTGTTGTGTACCTGCAGTTCTAGTTGCAGGGAGACTGCATTGAGACTTTCCGCAAACACTTGGCTGTTATAAAAAACTTCTACAAAGAATTGAAGTGGATTAGCAAGGGTGAGAAACGAAAGTGCATCCCAATAGTTCTAGATAAATTCCTCCTTGACTCTGAGCAGTCTCTCTTCAAAATTGCCATGATTACCAATGCTCACTTTGCCATGGAGCTACCCTACAAAATGCTCCTTCACACCAAATAGTTAACCCGCTCACAAAGCTGTGGCGGACTTTAGATGCAAATTCGTCCTTGGGCAAGAACTTTGGGGAACACCTAAAACTTGCTCAAATTGCCATGGTGCATGTTCTGGAGAGTGTGGAGGATGAGCAAACCTTTTTAGCTCTATCTTTTCTAAAAGACAAACTGCGAAACCAACTTGATGACCACCTTGGCCTTGTGGTTGGCATGTATTACCAAAATGTGTACACCTTGAAGGCCTTCCCTTATGACAATTGCTTTAGGCACTGGGTATTGGGCGGCAAGTGCCAGCGTTATGCAATAGCTGCTTGACCACTAATGTGGATGGAGGATGTAATGCTTGGATGCCACTTTTAGCTAGTTTCTGGTAGCTAAATTGATTCATTAGGGAATTAATCGGTTCCAATTTCTAGCTTCTTTTTGTAGCTTTAGAGTTGCTGCAAGTTTGTAACTTGTGCAATCTACAGCCTTGCTTTTTATACACCTCCTACTTCATATCTTAGTTCTTATGAATCTATTGTGTTGTGTGCCATGTTTTTGTGCTTTTGCTAATGGAGGGTGGAGGTCTTTTATTGGCCGTGTAAATCCTCTAGTTTGCTCTTGAAATGGTTGTTGTTGGTTTCTTTAGTCTTGTACTAAATCAAGCATCAGAGTACTTATGTTTTTTTTGCAGGTTCCTTTTTTGTTCCTTCAATCTCAAAGGGGGCAAGAAGAGGTGCTTTATAGGATGATTCAAATTTTGTGTCTCTAATGGACTAATAGAGATGTTTGGTTCTCACAAGTTCCAGCCATAAACCATTTGAACTTCAAATCAGCATTTCCATTTTGAGTGCTTCTTGAGTGATTGCCTCCAAAAATTCTGTTAGTATTCACCTCTGATTCACTTCCAAATTTTGATTGCTTAATCTATCAACAAGAGTTTGAATGATTGTATTTTACCATAGAACTACTTCAATAGACCATGTAGTTGCCAATTTTAAGATGCTCTTTTTAGCTTCATTGCCATTTTGAAGATGAATTTTATAGCTTCATTGCCATTTTTAAGATGCTTTCTTCTGCTTTGTTGCAAAACATTGTACAAAATTGCCAAACTTTGCAGATAATAAAGCTTGAAGAAATTCAAGAAAAATCCATGTGCAGTAAAAAATTTCCCACTAAGAGTTCAGAAGTTGCCACTACAAGTTTCAAGCAAAATCGTTAAATTGTTAGGGACATTGCCTTAGAGGATTTTCCCAAAAAAAAAACTAGTCCTGGGTCACAAAAAAAAAACAAAAAAAAAACCACTTCGGTTCTACAAATTCCCTAAAAAAAAAAAGGTGCTTTCCCCCCTAAACCAAATAAAAAACCTTGTTCTAAGGTGTCATACCATGACACCTTTTTGCATTAGATCCATCATGGGCTCCACTCCTTGCAATAGCAATTGAAAAATTCATTAGTATAATAATACATTCACAAATTTAGTAACTTTATAAAACTCATATCCATAAGTCCATATTTTTGTCTTACTCTTGCGTATTTCTAAAGTTCATTAATCTTCAACAAATCCTTTAAGGATTTCACAAACCCTACATTACCAAGTATTCTCTAACCATAGCTCATAATGACAATTCCATCTGCATTGATTAGTGCTCATAATTATTTGTAGAGAGGTACACATTGAACCAACATAACTTAGAGCTATGATAATAGCAAGGTGATATAGACAAAATTTGTATTTGAAACTAGGTAACAGTTAGATATACCTGGCAATATACTAGATGTGGCTGGGATTTTTTATGAAGCTTGGTTTCTGACATCAGAGAACTCATTCCCATACATTGGTTGCTAAACTTTTCCTGCCGGTTGAACTTCTACTTCAACTGACAAAACACCCACTTCTTGAGGCCAATGTGCGTTTCCATTGAATACCGCTTTGTCTACATGTTTGGAAAAGAAGCTACAATTGATATGGCCAAATGTGATGATTTTGATACAGCCCGACCTCCTACGTTCTTCTTCCATAATGGCTACCTTGTCTTGCAATTTTTTCATCATTACAATCGCTACAATATATTCGCCTGACATTGGCTCTCCTCCACTTGCACCTGCATGCATATAGGTATGTATATTTGAAATTGCAACATTAGCATCTAGTATATTAAATGCTTCTTTGCCACTTCCAACATTGGCACTCTGATTTTTTGCTTTGTAGTTCTTGTTTGCTGCTTGCCCATTCACTGGCTATATTTCCAATGAGGCATTCCCAAAGAAACCAGTGTCATGCATAATAGTCTTTGACATCGGCTTCTTTTTAGATTGCCTACCATAACCCTTGTCACAGGTCATTTCGGCTTGAGTTTCTTCTAGATGAGGTGCTCTATGTAGTTTACTCTGTAACCTTTGGCAAACATTGACCTCACTTAATGGGCCAGTTCGGCCAAAATTCACACAGCTTGCATTTGCTTAGCTACAATTACTCCTCTTTTGTACTAGTTTAGTATTATGAAGTTCCTTAGCAAGACTTTGCCATATCTTGTCACTAATGTCCTAATTTAGTCTCTCTTGATTTGCGATAATCATCTCCTACAACTATGAATGTTGTAGAATAATGCCTCTTGCAAAAGCCTTTGTCACGCACTTGTATTGTATAAGAGCAGTGTAAGCCCACGTTGGCTAAATCCGTTCAGCAATTTTCCTGCATGCAGCCTCCTATTGATTTTTGATGTCACCAATGGCTAGGTCCAATGTTCTTGAAAGCAGCTGTATGTCTTGACGCCATTTTGTAACTCGGTAACCATACAGAATGTTTGTATATTTGTTCACTAGGAACTCATTGCACTTGAGTCCACCCCTGCTACTTTGCACGGCCTCATTGTCTCAAGAAGATTTTGCATGTCTTCTCTCCCTTCACTTGTTTGTTTCAGAGTGACTGCATAGTACATCTAGATGTTGGTCTTCCCCATTTTCAACAGGCTCCTCCTCCAAGGCATCTCCTCATTGTAACTCTACATTCTCTTTGTTGCAGCTAATGTAGTTGCAGTCAGCACCATCATCTTCGACTTATGGTATGACAGGCAAACAATGATGCAAGAACACATTACACAGGTCCACCAAAAGCTCAAAAAAATCCAATGTTTTAACATTTATTAGCGTTCAATATTTCAATCCATGGAAATCTTTCCACAACACAATTTGAATATAAAAAAAGATTTCACACTACAAAGCATGACAAATATTGTCAATGGGGTTTTTTGAATTCAAGTTTATTAGACTTCATTCATTTGAATTGATCCTCTTTTATTGTGCTGAAAATCAAAAACTTGATGATCTTTTGCCTCTGACAAGGAATTCTTGTAGATAGAGTTGGTATTTCTAGTGACTGCCATAGAACTTCCATAAGTGACACACACCTCTGATCCAAATGTTGACCGCCACCCTCATGAATGTCATATTCTTCTTCAGTTTGTCCCCCACATCAATATAGTGTGGTATAGTATGCTAGAAGATTTTGAGCTTTTTCAACTAAAAGCCTATATTTCTCAATTTCATCTGATTTTTTCAGTGGATGCACTGACTATTCTACATATACCTACACTATAATTGGAAATTTCCCAAAAACTTAGTTGGTTTTGAGCCAATTCATATGAATTGGAATTGGTTTTTTGCAAATTTCATTCAGCTGACTTTCTATTGTTTTTTAGCTCTTCCCATTCATTGGTGTGGTATGCTATGTATAAGTCAAGATGTGGAGCAATAAGTGGATTTTTTGGCGTTAGTTATAACATATGTGTAAGTATCATGTATTGTTAGCACAATACAATTCATGTTTATTTTCATAAGTTGTGAAGGTTAGTCTAGTTCTGGTATCCCAATGTCTTTCCTATTGGATAAATAGAAACAAGAATGTATATCATTGTGTAAAAGATATGGTGCGTAGTTCACTTCAGCATGTTGCCTTGAAGAATGGGAGTTCCATGGGAATTAAAATTAAAGTCATATCCTAATTTCTAGATAGTTGTGTTGGTCCAAGACTGATGTAATAAATGAATTATATGATAGTAAGTATGTACTTGTCATAGAAAGAGGATTTTTGGGAAATTTGTGAGGAAGTCTAATTGTTTGTTAATTCAAAAATTGAATTAGTATGGAAAGAAGGGAAGTTTCCCATAAAGTTCATTATTGTTGTTGTTGTGGTAGACATAGATATATTGAATGACTTGGAGGCAATAATAATAGTTTGCTTCAAAATGTTTTAGGTGAGTTTTAGTGAAGTGAAGAGTAAGTGTATGAATAAGTTTTGTCATGTCAATGTCCACCACAACAGACTGGTGTTATATAACTCAGTAAAAAGATTGCATATGTCATTAAGAGGGAACAAGTGAGAGTCTAAAGAATGCTATTTGAAAAAGTGAATCAAACCACAACATAGTAGTTGTATTATTTGTGTCTTGATTGACATTTAGTATCATGTACATACAATTTCACGAGTTCTTTTAGAATCCCTTGATTATTCAATGGTTTAGGGTCCTATATTTTGAAGTCTTACATATGGTACATTGATCTTTGCTAAATAGATTATGTGACTTTTAGCATGGATTGTAATCCAAGTAACAATATTTACCTATGATTGATTGCTTGCAAGATCTTCCAACGCAACATACATTGGATCCAATGCACTATGAAAAAAAATTGTGCAAAAACCTTATTTGCACATTGTTTGGAGAAAATGACGGTGCAAAGTTTCAAGTTGATATGGGCCTGAGAATATTTGTCACCACCTATACCTCTAGCCAAATGATGATGGTGTCACAATCTTCATGCCGGATGCACCCTACATTTTATCCAAAGATGATCAAGAGAGATTTCTAACAACATTGCAAAATGTGAAGTTTCCCTCTAACTATGTAGCTTCTTTTGGACCCAAAATTGTTGATGGAAAGTTACGAGGTCTGAAGACCCATGATTGACAAATTCTAATGCAGCGGTTGCTACCTTCATGCCTTAGAAACCTAGAGGACTCAGCGGTAGTTGGAGCTATCTTACTAATGAGCAAAAAATTTCAAAGATTGTGTGCTAAAGTTGTTGACTTTAGAGAGAAGGAGAAAATGTTGGAAGACGTAGCAAAAATGGTATGATCCTTTGAGAAAGAACTTTTGTCGTTGATGTTTGTTGTAACGATGCATTTGCCATTGCATCTTGTAGAAGAATTGTTCATATGCAGTCTATTTCACACAAGGTGGATGTTTCCATTCAAGAGATTCATGAAAGAATCAAAGGGATATGTCAGAAATAAATGTAAACCAGAGGATAGCATAGCCAAGGGCTACGCATGGCAAGAGTCTATGGGTTTCATAACCAAATACTTGTTTGAGTATACTTCTACCACAAAGAGAGCCTAGGACAATGAGGAGGAGCTTGTCATGTGTGATGAGGTATTGGACAAAGGGAAACGAGATCAACACATGGACTTGGAATTTCAAAAGATTATACATGACTTTGTATTGGACAATACAGTGCACATGGAGGCACACAAAAGGTAAGACTTCTCATTATTTATTGGTTTATTAAAGAACTTGTCAGTAGTAGTAGAAAGTCCAAGTCTTTGTTTGCAAGGTACAAATTGAATGGATGATTGAGTTCAATATCCTCTTTTGTAGAATATCCATGGTAGATGAGACATTGCCCTTTTCTTCTTTTTATAGAGTGCTACACTTGCTATATCCAATTTTATTCCTTGTATTTATATATTCCTAATTATTAGTGATTGACTAAAGATTTGAGAGAAGGAGTGATTGCTAAATCCAACTGACAAATAGTAAGTAGTGTTAATGAGAAGTAATCCTTATAGTGTTTATACTTTTAAAATGTTTTATTGGCATTCTTAAAGTATGAGCTGGCGCTAAATCGTCACTTCATATGTGTCAAAAATTTTAAGCCTATAAACCTAATTGTATAATCAAATAGTGGATGCTGAAAATGACGCGTAAATTTTACAATGGCAAGGTTAGCACATATTGTTAACATTATGTAGAACCATCAATCATGCAAAGATTGTTTGTGAGTTCAATGAGGGTCTTGAGATATATTGGACGTTAAATGGCAGGTTCCTTCTAAATAATGTATGTAGTTGGTTTATGAAGAAACTAATCCAATTAGACTTTGTAGTCTAAAGTTCCTATTGATTTTTCCAATAATTTTTAAGGTAGCCACATCCATAACCATAACAGTATCCATAACCATCACTTGTGTAATCTTGGAAAATTTGTAGAAGTAAATAGATGTAATGACAAGGATATACAACATGTGAACATGAAACCATAGTGTTGGTTATAGGTGCAAAGGCAATTTGCTCTTTCAAAATTCAAACTTAATTGTCATGATATCCAAATAATAGATTTGAAAGTGCCAACTCATTATTTTTTTTGCTAGTAGGTTCCTATAATTTGCTAGATGTTCATTAATAATCATCATGTTCAAAACCCTTAGTTTGACAATTATAGATGTGGCTACTTTAGACATTATTAGAACTGTTATATGAGAATTGGGAACGTGCTTTCCTCAAATAAACCAGCCGACTCTAAAATACAAAACGGCTCTTCCAAGTCGTGAAGACATGTACTCTTAGAATTTAATTGTCTAGCATGATTGAATCAGATTGATTGTAATGAAATGAATTGAGTTTGTAGCTTTATCTTGTGAATTGCGTCATATAACTCAAGTGCTGAATGTTGCAACATGGGGTACAATTTAATCTTGAAATAAATTGAGAAAGTTAGCATGGAGAATGATAACTCTATTCATATCTTTGACAATTTGGATGTGTAAGGTTTTTTTAAAGACGCATCTTCTGTGCTTTGAATTGAGAACAATTTGTCCAAATCCAAGAACATAGTGACCTCTACAATAGGCAATTGTTATTAAGTGGTAATGCAGGCAAAGTACAGGGCTAGAATTGGAGTTAATTCCCTTTGCACTTGCTATGTTCAAATTGAATGTTGACCCTGCCATAAAGTAAAAAACGATTCTTATTATTATTCCTAGATTGCCATGATAACACATTAGGTACAATGTGCTCATAATTGTTAAGGACTAAAGTTAATCTTGCATGCGCAATGCAAAAAATATGAGGTTGCAGTGGCAGAGCGAGAGTTACATAGGAGCAATCATTGGCAGCAATTCAAGAGAGGTAGAAGCAGAAGTTGATTCTCTTTCCCAATAGATCTGCATCTCTTACAAGAGTTTGCATAGTAGATGTTGGACAAGGTAAGCCGAGATCAACGGGACGGTGTTCATGTGTAAGCTTAGGTAGTAGACACTGCTGGAAGTCGTCTCCTACTTGCAACATTGTACAAGTCAATGTCTGCCTACAGTAACCACTTCTGTGCGTTAAGTGCGGAGAAGAAGTTTAGAACTATTGATAATGGGGTGGCTGCCACATTCAAACAAATATGTCGTAGTACTGGAAGAGGAGATGTCAATCAAGTAATTGCAAACATAAAGTATGCGAAGCATGTAGAAGAAATTCTAGATTTGAATAATAGGTGTTATTCCATTAAGGTTTTAGTTTGTGACTTTGTTAGGGCTAACTATATTGGGGAAAATGCAACAATTAAAAAAGGATAGATGGGGCTTTACTCTAGCTAATTACGATAGAAGACCAGGTCACTTATGTCAGATTTGTTTTACTTTCCCCAGTCAATGCAAAAAGGTCTTTTTCTCTAAAGCAGGTAATGTGCTTGGCTGGAGGATTGTATTGAGAACAAATGTAAGAGGAAAGTGCATCTTGCCAAACATGCCAAAGGAGTTTGAACCTGATCTGTTCAAAATGGAATTCAATGAAGACCTTGTAGGGTTGCAACTTGAAAGAGAGGTAGAGGAAGGACCAATTCCTCTGCCCTTGACTAGACAAAATATTATATGGCAAGAACCATTAGTTCCAGGACAAAACCGGTCCTTGACAATGCAAAGAAGAGGTCAGCTTGATAACAGAGAGGAGATGCACAAAGACCATGGAACCAAGGCTGGTGTTAGACGTCGTGTGCGTTGTTGCAGTGTAATTGGTACAACGTCCAAACACGGAAGATGTAATGAAGAAGGTCCTATAGAAGACGTCAATTCTCAAAATGAAGAAGACGTTGTAGTTGAAGGATAAGGAAGGCCTAGAAGAATGTCAAGGAACAAGAGGCATAACCTGAATTAGGGGAAGCTAATCCATCTTAGTGTACACCAACAAATTGTGAAAGCCGTAGTGTATTCGATGCAGACATTGACATGCAAGAAGCGGCATCTATACAGAATGCTTATTGTGGTACATTGCAAACATTCAATTTTGTTGGAACAACTTTGGCATTGAATAGCAAAAACGGATGTATGAAAGGCCAACTTGTTAATGATAATAAAAAAAAATTATGTTCTAAAGCATAGTTGTTCAAGACATCATATGTAGAAGTCCTTGAATTGCATTCATAGGTCATTTTGTTGTTTGTAAATCAATGTGTTTTCATTACCAAGCCCAGTGGCTTGCACATGCGCAGCACCTTCTTTAATCATAATATTGCAAAATAAAAAAGTAAAGAGAATAAGTCAATAGGTAAAAGTGAAAGAAGAAATGGAGTTTTTGAAGTTTGACTGGTGAAGTTGAATCCTAGATTAGAGAGACTCTTACTTTGGAAGTTTTTGACCATTGGTGAAAATGCAAAAATAGCGCTTGCACAAGATCAATGGGACCCTTGCACAAATGTGGAGATACAATTGACAAATTTTTGCTTAATGGCTCAGCAATTCTGGTTGCGGACATGCATTTGACAAGCTTTTGTTAACTTCTTGTAGTTTTGACATAGTGTTTCCCATAGTGACTAGAATCATGGATTGATATTTGTAAGCATCAAAGTTTGTGGGTTTTGTTGAGTATGAGTGGTGAGTTTGTAGCCTTTCAATTCCCAGTGTATATCTAAAGGTAAGCCAAAGGTCTATCAAAGAAGCTGCTAAAACAATTTACATGTCCATCGTTAATTAACTGACTTTAAATATGATTTTTAATAATAAAAAATTATGTGTACAATTAACAAGTATGTCACATATTACATCAACTATAATGACCATATGGCACATTTATTTTCCACATGGATTTTTGGAGTTTCTTTTTTTTGATATTGATTTAATTGTGAATTTTATTTGTCACGTTGCTTTTGTCATCCATCTTTGGCTCCAGTACAATATGTCTAAAGTTGCATTTATAACAAGTGTATCTTCGTATTAATATTGGAGTTATTATAGGAAATTCCACTTTGAATAAGTGTTGGTTCAAACTAATATAGGAACTACAAATGTCGTAGATTTTTTATTGCAAAGACATCTAGCTTGGCAACCAACAACGGTAGACTCCAAGCTCCAAGAATGAAAAATTGCTAAAAAATGTCCAATAACACATTTGCGTAAAAATATGGACATAAGAAAGCACACGAGATTCCTCTATCAATATTGTAAGCAACACAATCATCATTGTAATGAGAGACATTTTCTTGTTAGTATGGACATTAATCATCAATAGGGGCATTTTGAATTTGAGTTTTTGGGAGGTGGTTTGGTTGCTATGACCAAGAGTTGCTACAGATACTGCTACAAATGTAGACGTTGTTGAAACCTTTGTTGTTAGCCATATATTGAATATATAAAAGTGACACAAAAGTGTCCTAAGTTCCACCAACCTTTAAAATGCTCATAAGGTAGAGGTGAATTGCTTATTAGTGTCTATCAAATGGTGAATTTTTGAAAATAATAGAAAGGCTATTGCATACTTCATTTGTTTACTAATAAGGTTGTCCACGCGGGTGAAATAGATGATAATGTTGTAAGATTAAGAACATAGGGTTGAAGTAATGTTAAATGAACAAACATTAATCATAATGTTAGCATCATCAATTTTTTAAAATGCCATCACCTTTGTTGTTGGCACGTGGCATCCAATCATTGCCCTAGCATTTATGACATGTGACTTCAAATGTCATATGTGTAAGCTTAGCATATTATACCTCCAGAAAACTCAAGCTGTCCTAGAATGAGTGTGCACTATTTTCTTAGGCAAACACAATGACGTGCGCAGCTCCAGCAAGTCCTGTCAATTATGATGAGGTTTTACTCTATAAGAATAGCAAAAGGTTTGAGGAAGTAGTGCAATCTCAACTTCTACATGCTGGATTTTGTGTAGTTGTGGCGCTAGATATTGTATTTGCCATAGGAGGTTCTTTTGGTGCTCCTTTGAGAGAAGGCAATAAGCGGAGTCGTAATGTGCACAAAAAAAAGGAGCAGCTGCAAGCTTTGATGGAAGTGCTATGTAGTAGGAGAAAGAAGGTGGCGCACATTGAAGGTGAGAACAACTCATGAAAGTTCTAGGGCCAATTTTTGGTTAAAAAGGTACACTATGATTGGAAATTGTGAAGCAAATTTCTAGTCTGAATTTTATTCAACCAAAAATTGTTCATATCTAGTGAGATTGCAAGATGAAAAGTTATTCTCAAACTAGGTGTAATGAACTTGGGCTAAGATAGTTGACAAATTAAGCTACAATAGGACCACTTGTAATGTCTCAAAGTGGTATAGGTTGAACTTGGTAACTAAGATTTTCTCTTCATTTTTTTAGAATGTAAGGATGTGGGTGTCATTGGATACGTGGACAAGAAGGCCATTTTTTTCCCCTTGTGTTTTTTTGGTCCTCTTTATTGTGGAGCTGTGCGTGACATGTCCTTGTAAGTATGCGCAACTGATAGTTTTCTTTAGCATTAAATTTTTTTTGTTATGTTGGAAGTTTATGTAAGTGTTGAAAGTGTGAGTGATTTCAAAGCAATATTCAATGCACAAGGGAGTGATTTTAGGCAAATACAAACAGCTTTGCACACACTATTCATATATGGTCAATCATGCGCATTTTTCCTATGTTTAGTATGCTTTTTATGTCAAAAATTGTGAATATGAACATTTTGAAAGTTTGTCTTTGTTATGGTGTTCTATAGTTTTCAAAACAATTCCATGTTTAATTGAAATTTGTAGCTGTTCAAACCTATAACGAAGGTTTGAAATTACATACAATAACAAGAGTGTTTTCATGTTGTTGTTTTCTTTTCTATTTTCCTAATCAGCCAATTTTTTGCAAGTGACCTAGGAAGAAGAAGCAAACAACATGAAAAGGAAGAGGACAGCCATTTGGCAGAGGTAGCCAAAACGTTTGGAAGAGGAAGTAGAAGTTATGGCAAGAAAGGAGATTGTCGAGAATGTTGGCAATCCACTTTCTAATGACAAAGGAAAGCGTCCATACAACAACCCCAAAGAGCATCAATCTTAATTGGCTAATTACAGGCCTCCCCCAATAGAAGACAATGAAAGGCACAAAAACTTTGGGAACTGAGGTATGTTTTCTAACTTATCACATGTTTGTCAACAAGTATTCCATTTGAAATTGATTTTCATGATCTTTGATGAAAGGAATGTCAAGTTTAAACCAACGCAGATGTTTAAAGTGCAATTAATACAGCTTCTTTTAGTAGGATCCACAAAGGACCTCTAAATTGCCTTGCTCACCTCCAAATATTTGTATACAATAGCATTTTAGTTTTCAAAAGGTCGGCTCAATGTATTCATTATTTAAGTAGTTTTATAGATCCCAATGTGAATTTGCTTGGCATGATATTTTTCTTGACAGACAAAGAGGACCGTCGAGGGAAAATTTTGGAATTTTGGCAACCAAAAGCCAAAGAACATGGACGTGAACATCACAAAACGAGGGACTTGCGCAACACAATGATTATTGAATTGCTGCCGTAGGAATCATTGGCACAAGCAAAGGCCCCTCAAGACATCTCGCAAGGCAAAAGGGGTGGTATCCCTTTGCCTTCTTTAGCATCAAAAGTTAAGGGGTTTGGCAAGGGAGAGGATGACAATTAACGTCTTGTATTACTAAATAGCAATGATGAGCCTATAGGAAAAATGTTCTAAGTTTTTTAATTAGATAAGTTGCTGCTGGTAAAGATCATGGATACCAAAACCGACTAGGACAAGCAAACTCTTGTTGCTAGAGATAACCTACTCAAAAGACTACTAGATGATTACTATTTTTACGTGGAAACTACTACGCTCAGCCCTAAATGGTTGAAACATACCGCTGATCTTGTGCTCATTCACACCAACACTACATCAACATGGATATTGACAATGATATGCTTAGATTGCCCAATCTAGATGAAGACATATACAATAACATGGTTGTGCAAAGGAGAAGCAAGAAGGCAAGAGAGTTGCCAAAAAGGATGTTGAAAATTTCAAAAGGACCAAAATTGCGCAAGACTACAAAGAGGGGAATGCTAAATGTGAGCAAGGATTCTTGAGCTGAGAGTCGTGAGCGTAACACATTTGTCAAAATATGAATTTCCATCTATAAATGTGTACATAGGACCTTATAATTGCACATTATAAAAATTCATCTCTTGCAAAATTGTTGTTTTTAAAGTTTTTCCATTATTTTTGAGCTCAAAATTGATTCTCACTCACAAAATCATGGCTCACTACTCATAGGCTCACCATTCTATGCTCACAAAATAGCTTACGTCACTACAAAGAGAGCTATCAAAGAGCATGTTATCATTGAGCTTATGAGTTCTAAGCAAACCTTGCTGTGCTTAAGTGTATATACATCAACACTTGGTGTAAAATGGACACATAGTCCGGTAAATGCTAAACTATTAAAAAAAAATTGACATTTCAGTAATAAGTGATAATTTTGGTGGTGACGGATACTCTTGTGTTTCATTCAAAACTTTAAGTAACACAAAACAATCCATGATGTATATTTGCAATTATTTTACAATACATTTCTAACTTGTTATTTGACAATGAATTGCTAGGCAATGAAGCTAGAGTGTGACCCCAACAATAATGTCGTTAGGGAGGCAATGACCAAAAAATGGGCGATGGTGCAAAAAGAGGAAGCAGATAGACGACGGCTCTGCTTGGCCATTGATTTCAGGTACGCATCATTAGACGCAATCAACCTCTAAAGGACCATTGTCCTTTTGGGAGACAAATGGGATTTTGGGCATGTACCTATTGCTAAACTACTTTGCGTGATTTTTTGAAACTTTTATTGAAGGTGAGGATTTCAAAGATCTATGTGGAAATGTAACTTGCTCTTCATTTTGACATTTATTGAAGAAGCTAAAAATGAATTTATGGAAAATAGGAGACTCCAAGCAACCCAAAAACTTTTTTAAAAATTGCATTTTTTTAAATAAAAATCTGAAATAGGTTCTTTAGAATTATAAAGACTTGGAGAGCTTTGAATCATTCAATTTTGATAGATGAGATGAAAGTTATGAGAAGTTTTAGTTTGCAAGTAGGTGTGGTTTCTCTCAAAATCATACCTACCCGCCAGAGTTGTCCTGTCAAATAGGTTTTGGGATTTGGTCGTTGTGTTGTCTGTCTAACGTCTGATGTTGCACATGACAAGCGTCATGTATGAGTGACAATCTTGTTTAATAAGGCCCTATTTAACAGTTGAGATTATTTGTAAATCTACTTTAAATATGACCCAAAATGTAGAATCTAAGAAGTATATATTGAATTGAGATACTTTAATATAATGACACATTAATATGTCAAGATTGAATAAAGAAAGTGCTTTATTTAAAAGTTAATTTAAAAATTGTCTCTACTAGATGGACAGAGGGTCTCTTGTTTGTCTATGACATCAAGTTTGTTGAATTGTCGCCTTGTCAGGGAAGACAACCATGCTACCCGCAAACTAAAACTCCTCATAATTTTCATCTCATCCTTCAAAATTGAATGATTCAGAACTCCCCACACCTATATAAGTCTAAAGAACCTAATTTGGATTTTTATTTGGAAAAAATGCAATTTTTAAAAAAGTTTTTGGGCTGCCGGGAGTCCTCTGTTTTCCATAAATTTATTTTTAGCTTCTTCAATAAATGTCAAAATGAAGAACAAGTTACATTCCCACATAGATCTTTGAATTCCTCACCTTCAATAAAAGTTCCAAAAACTCACACAAAGTAGTTTAGCCATATGTACATGCCCAAAATCTCATTTGTCCCCCAAAAGGGCCCTTGGTCCTTTAGGAGTTAAGGTTATTGTAACTCAAATGCAAAAATTGGAGGCCTCTATGGCAAAGTGGGAGCCAAGGCTGAAGACGTGGAAGGAGACATCTTTTGAAAACGAGGTTGTCAATATTTTGCTAGGCACTGGACAAGGATCTTTTTGCAAATAGTCGATCCTTCTTCAAAGAGACAAAGGCTTGTAGTGAACATAGTGAAGGATACTACCTTTGAGCTAGAGGACAAAAGACAAGATGCTATTGAGTCTAGCGCTGCCAACAAGATCAAGTTTGGCGTTGACAACAACAAGGAGTCTAGCGCTGGCAACATTGACAAGTTTGGCAACAACAAAGACAACAAATCTAGCACCCATAAGGACTCCTTTGAGGATCAAGACGACAACACCAATGACAAGGCGAGCGACAAAGAAGACCCCTCATGTAACAGCGGTGAGCATGTGTTGTAGCACAAGAAAGTATTAGTCCTCTTGTTTGTATCAAAAATGACTTAAAACACCAAGAAAATGACCCATTATTATTCCATAGGGATTTAGTTTGTAGTTCCTAAAGGATATCTAGAATAGGATACAGAAATATGTATCCAACACATACACACAGGATAACTAACCATAGTTTTCTATATTCACATATTGTTTGACTACTAATTAGATTTTTTTTGCCCATAACAATCTCTTGTAACTATCCAGAATCTAAGAAAGAGTGTCCTAAATCCTGTATCTCTTTTGGATCTTGTTTCAACCTTATTTACAAGTTTCCAAAGTTTAGCCTCTATATCAGAAGGTTCAGCTATTCAGAATTAAGGAAGGAGGCGTGAGATTCTACATGTCTAGAGTTTAAAGTCTTTAAAGGTCACTGTACAAAATAACAATAAAGAATACAAAGATAACAAGATGCAAGCATTCCCTCACAACAGATTTGGATTTTAATCCAAACTAGCAAGTCCCATAGAAAATCCCTACAACCCCAATTGACTACAACAGCAAACTTGCCCAAACCTACTTCCCTTTGCTGAGGTTGGTAATCAAATAACTAAAAGACTATCCTTTTGCTCACAATCACTTTTGGTGGTAGTAGAACCTCTTCAATCCATCAACTAGTGTATGCTCGGCTCTTTATTCGGATCAAATCCAATATAAGGGTGGCTATTCCTCATAGAAGTCTCTTGATCATAAACCCAAACATAAGCTATTTTCTAATACAAACAACATTTCAACCACCTCAATGACATTCTAGAAATTGGATCAAACAAAATTTGGGGGGTACTCTTTTTTTTGACGCATAATGTTTGGCTTCCCGCACTAAACAATGGTTCTAGCATTATCGGCATACCAACTTCACACCAAGGGATCAACTTAGAATTTTGAAGTGGAAATCCGGAACTTTGCTTTGCATCTAAGAAAATTGAAAGTATAAAAACACCCGGGGCAACAATTGTACACTCGCCTCTAATAGATGATAAAGAGGAACCCCCAAAAGTTTCTTGAAGGAAAGCTACCAACCAGGAAATGACTTGCCTCATTCCTTGATCCAAAAATGTGGATCTACCTCCACACAGCCAAATTCTCCTAATTGTGGATCTTAAATCTTGAAAGTCCAGATTTGTGAGTCTAAATTTGTCTAAACAAGAAGCAACTAACACTTAACTTCCTGTAAAAACGGCACTTTGTTTTATCTAACTTAGCTGCTCTAGCTCATACCCTTACGGTGCTGCTAGTTGCCTTTCTTCTTCTTTGAGAAAGTAACCGTTGACTTGGTCGCCTCTTTTTGTGGAAGTTGTCTTCTATAGGCTGCAGTACGGCCACCATGAGCTAATTTCCCCTTCCACAACTTTGGGACTAGGTTTCTCCTGCTTCACTAGCAACAGGGCCATCATTTTTGAGCATGTATCTCCCGATTCTTCGTCCAAGTCATTGAAGGTATCCTCACTCTCCAAGGATGATGCAGATGGTTCATTGTCAAGGTTGATCTAGATCGATGACGTTGACTCCCATGCTTGTTTGGCGGTCATCTTCTTCTTCATTGGGCTTGGTCCCTTTATTGAACCCCCGCTATCCAATGTTGTCTGAGTCTGACTTTTGGTTTGGGATTTGGGCGTAGATCCTTCTCTGGGCCCAAAATCAACCCTACTAAGCAATTGTGCAAAATGTGGAGTCCTAACTTCCTCATGTTCCTTCTGCACAGTTGAACAAGGCAATTGGGGTAGTGGGGTCTTCCTGGTAGGGGTGGTTTCCCTTGCTTTACCGGATCCTTCTCTTGCTTCCTGTCTTGCATCTTGACCATGCAAAATCGTTCTCATCTCTTGTAAAATTGCCTCCATCTTCTCTGCATACTCAACCAAGACACTAACAAGCTTGGGCCCCACATGTGCCCCCTCTCTTAGAACTTCAGAGTTGCACAAATTAGCCTTGTTCACCACATCACCCAGAATCACTACAAAACTCCAAAGTTGAGCCATGTCTTGGAAGGCCTAGCAAGCTAATTTGTCCTTGTCCGCTTCATGTTTTAGCTGGGTTTGAAGGATTGTCACCTAACCATACAAATTCTCTACTTCTAGCTCACTAGATTTCTTAAGTTGGAGAAGCTCCTTCATCCCATCAAATAACTTGGATGAACGAGATACATTCATCAACATACATAATTTCCAAAGACATTTCCTCTCAAAGATAATTGCCGTCCAAATTTCCTCCAACTCCCTTATACCTTTATGGAGGGGATTGTTCTTATGTTTCTCTTTTCAGATGGGATAGGTTCTCTTTGGTTGCTTTGATACCTTGGCTCCCTCAACAGGTTCTTTACCCTTCTTTTGGGCCCTTTCTTTCCTCTCCTACTCTAGAAATTCCTCTCTTGATTCCTTTCCTTCTTCTTTCGATTCCAAATCTGCAATGATATCAAACCATAGCATGACCTCTATAGATTTAAACTCTATTCTCTCCCTATACCTCAACAACTCTAAAGAATTATACATGTGCAAGAGAAAAGGACTAAGCCTAGAAGCTTTTGTATTCTTGAGTGATTTGAACATTTAGAGCACTAAAACTTGGATCACTATTCCCTAGTTCACTAGCCTATCCTCAGGTAATGACCCAAAAGTTTTGTTGGTGAATGTGATAGTGAACGCCAATCTGCCAATCCAAGAGTAAGATAGGAACCAAGAATTTCAGCACTCACTTCTCTTGGGAGTTCTTGCAATTTGCAATTGCATGACTATTCTTTGTATGAACCTTGACCACAAACTTACCTTTGCCGTATTTGGCTGTCCGGGTAGCCAATCCTTCTCCTTTTGGTGCAAAAGAGTAGATAGGACACCAATCCTCCATCGTCCAGCTATTTGGCCAAGCCCTTTTTGTGCGCTACCACTCATTGGATGGCCTCTTCATTAGCTCTTGTACCATCTCTTCATCCCTCAAATTCCATGGCCTTTGGATCAACACATGGCATTCCATCTGCTGTAAATTGTCCTTCAACAATTGTCTCTCCTTTTGGTTGATTGGCACGCTCAAAACTACTAAACTAAGAGCTAAAAGAGCTAATTCCTCCTCTCTCCCGGAATGGTTGTTACTTTGGAACGCCCGTCCGCTTGCCTACCTGTTCACCTGATGTGTCCAATGAAGGCCCATATCCGTCCAATGTGATCAACTTACCGTTGACTATGGAAAAGGGGTAAAAGGAATACGTGGACTTACCTTTGTACATGCTAGCAAGCAAAAAAGGGTATACGGTGGTAGGCTGGAAGGTAGGCAGTGCACCAAGTCGCCACTGCCGGGTGCTAACGCAGAGCAAGCGAGGGCGTATTTAGTTGGGGCGGCGACTGCTGGAGTAAGCGTGTGGTGGAGGGCGCGCTTGGTGGGAGGGCATGTACAAAGGGGGCATGCATGGCAGGGAGGGGCGTGCACCGCAAGGAGGAGCACGTGGTGGAGGGCGTGCACGGTGGTGGGGGGCGTGCAGTGGAGGGCGTGCACAGTGGTGCAAGGCGTGCACGGTGGAGAGGGGCGCGCACGGAGGGTAGGGCGTGCCCGTGGGCTCACATATTTTTTCCTTTGATTTAGCTTCATTGAATGAAGAATGCATACATTGAAGAAGTATAATGCTTTTGAAGGTGCACTTGAATAATTCATATTCCATTGTGTATTTGAAAATTTGTTTGTAATTTCAAAACAACAAATATATAGTAATTGAAATATTTACATTTCCAAATTTACCATGATATCAAAATGTGCAAAATCCTTCTCAAAGTACATGAAGTGATATACAAAACTCACAGTACTTTTCTAGAAACGCCCAAAATTTATACTACCTTAGAGTAATTCTAGACATTAAGTGGGGCTGATGAAAATGCTACATATCTGGCTCATCAAATTTGTAGCCAATGAACAATGGCTGTCCTTTAGTATCGCGTGGTATTCCTTCAATGTCACTTGATCCCTCACGCTTGTGCTATGGTCCACTTGGGCTGGCTTCATTGTTGTTTAGGCCCCTCATCGGATGGAGTTTGCCCACTTTGTCTCTTGAAGCATGGGATAATGTTTCAATCCACTCCCGCTCTTCTTGTAGTGGTTGCCCCTCAAACATTGCATCCTTCAAATTGTCAGAGTAGACCATTTCCTTTATTAGTTCTACAATGTGCAGTAATTCCTCTTCCATCAAGATGCCAATGGCTAATTTCTAATACTCATCAATCTACTCATTCATGTGCAACTAGAGCGTATAAAAAGGCATTTGTATTGTAACCTCATCCTTGTTGCAATAAGTTCCATTTCTCTCCACCCTTGTGCTTGGTCTAATCACTAGCTCACCGTCATGTGTACAGTAGCTTCTATACAGTGGAAATCCAAACAAGAACCAATTTTGATCTTGGCCAAAATAGCCCCCAAAGCACTGATAAAAAAATTGCCTTTTCTCAAACGTCTTCCATTTGGTTGTTGGAATGAGCTACTCACAAATCTTGACAATATCTTTTGGTCTTTTCTCCCACCCATGCTGGATACTCCTGATGCTTTTTCTATGCAAGAAATTGTTCAAGCGCCAACTCCATAGTACATCAATTCCCCATTTATTGGGAGCTTTTGGACACATGAGTTCATTGAATTCAAAGTTTGGTGGCATGAAGTGACCTGAATTGAATTGATGGTAAAGTCAATGGTGAATTAGCGCTTTGCATATTACACATTGCCGTGAAACTACCATCAAATTTATTAAACAAGTTGGATGGTACATGTGATGGCACATTTCCACCTGCCACCCCTCTTTTGGGCCAAATCCCACATAGCAGATTCCACACCGTGTGCCGTCTTCAAGAAACATCTGAGGATTTGGCCATAATTGGTGCTTGTTAAAATGGTGCTCAGATAGTCTAGTCTTGTAATCCCAACTGTATTTCTCTCAATCCACAACCGTGATGGTGTCAGCAATGGGATCCACCTCCTTTGTTGGCAATTTGTCCATGTGGAACAACTCATCCACAATTGGCCACAAGGTCATTAAAAGGCAATGTGGTGGCATGCTCTTCATGTATTCTTTGCTAATACTCTTGATTTCTTTTGCAATTGGATGATGGCCGTCCACATATTGAAGGCAAGCCAATTTGCAATAGAAATATTGCTGTAAGAGAGCTGTTGCATTGGCATTAGGACGATCTTCTAGAGTGGTGTACTTGCCTTTCAATTTGATGTTCTTTGTCCGCTCCATTGCCAATTCCTCTGTTTTCTTTGCTACCTCTTCCAAAACTGCTTGTGGTGTGGGCTTGATATTCTGTGACAATTATAGAGCCTTGACCAAGGTGGTTGCTTCTTGTAATTTCATTTGAAGTGATGTAATTTCACCTTGAAGGCTCAAAATTGTGTTGTTCTTCCGCTCATCAACTCTCCGCAACTCTACATTTTCCTTGCGTAATGCTCGCATTTCTTCTTCAATGTTAAATGCTTGAGAAAGATGAATACTCACGGCAACCATGTCCACATCAAGCCTGGGTGGTTCATTCGCTTCACTGCTGGATTTAGACTCTATGTCCAAGTCAACGCCATATCTGTCATCCAATATGTTTGCCGTGCCACCTGGCCCTTTTGGCTTTGGCAGTAGACCAAACAATGCCGCGTGCAACTCTGCTCTCTGTATTCTCTATTTCTTGGTGCGATTGAATGCCTTGATGCTTCTAGGACGTGGTGGAGTGAGAGTCTCATCGAAGTCATTGTCAAGTGGAGAGTTGGGCTCAACTACAGCCTTGCCTTTGCTTAATTTTAGTGGTCCATTATTCTTCAACCCCTCATTTGGAAACTTCCTCACCCCTCTTAATATAAATCCATCTTGAGGTAGTAGAATGTGCATTTTGTCACCAATGCTTTTCACTAGTGACCAGTCCATCTGTTTGTTCAGCATCAACTCTGCCCACACACCTCTACAAATTAATAGTGACACTTTGTTGCGAGTCAAAAGCAGTGTGTTGTATAGATATTGAAAAACTTCTATACAATGTTTTGTGAAAGCATTGTCGCTGCAGTATTGCAAGTTTGCTTTATTTGATTTACAGTTGTTATGATGACGTTCTGTTGGGAAAACCTTGTCAATGTGGCATCAATCAATGTAGTCGTTGCAAATCTCTCCAGTCCATGGATTCAAAATTTCATCTTTGCTAAATTGTTAAGAACGCGCAGTCTCTTACGTTGTATGAGGCCCCTCTAGTCCTTGCCTTTGTCTTTCTCCTCCTTCCGCTATACCCTTGGTGTTGCCATGCTAAGACTAGTATTATAATTATGATAATGGTTAGTTAAGTTCATTAAACTGATGTGAGTTGGTGTGAGTCTGTAGACCCCACCAATTTCCAACCAACCAGCTCGTGAAAAGTAGAGGATGAAGGAGAGGTGAGGTGAAGACTGAGGGCGCAAACCTCCCCTTAAGTATGGAGAGGCGCGCTTGCACAAACTTAGCGGCGCAATGCGTTTGCGCCCTAGCCCCCTAAAGAGCGCGAATTCACGCGGCCAAGGCACGCACTTGGGCGATCAAGGTGCCGACTCCGCCAATCAAGGTGCGAACGCCGTCCGGGGCGCCAATGCTTGTGGTTAGGGCGCAAGCGGCCGCCGATTTACGCGCACTTGGCCGCTAAATTTGAATAGGAGTGCCCGCTTGGGCACTCATTTTTTGCCATTTTTTCCCATTTAACTCCTAAACACCCAATCAACCATTTCTAGTTATTGCCATTTGTTTTTTATTATCAAGAATGAGAAAATACATTTTTTGACAAAACAAAAAAAAATGCATATAGAAACGCTAGTCTACTTTCCAACCCAATTTGAATCATGTCAATCCAAGTTAAACTCCACAAAGGAGAACTTTTAAAAGAAGAACACTTCAATATATGCTATTGTGACATAATATACTACTTTGGGAAGTTAATCATGTTCTCTTCATGAAAACTATTGCATTTTTGAACTTTCAAATAGAATATATATTTCTAACCAATCATTCCAAATCTCAAAGTCTATGAATAGAACTTGCAATTTTGATGTACGTTAAATGGTAAGTGCTTCTAAATTCATTTCAAAAGATTACAAAACTAAATTGGAATTAAATTGAAACACGGGTCTTGGTGACCCCTTTTGAGGTCAAAATTTTAAATACTTGCAAAAGAAAGGGATAGTGGGGGATGTATTCAATACATATAGCAAAAATGGTTGAAATGACTTGAAACTTTCACAACATATATGAATAATGTTGTGTGAAATGTGGAATTAATTTGGGATTGAATTGAAACATGGGTCTTGGTGACCCCTTGTGAGGTCAAAATTTCAAGTACTTGCAAAAGGAAGGGACAATGGGGGATTTATTCAAAACATATATAAAAAACTATTGGAAGCACTTTAATTTTTTCTATTACTGAAGGTCATCCATTGGGGCTATGTTGAACATGTTTATTACCTTTTCTAGATTTCACCATAATAATCAAATGCATCTGAAGTTCTCATCCTAGTCATACTTAACCACATAATTGACTAGCACATGATAAATGGATAAGGCTTCAATTTGTATGTATAGACTGTAAGAAAACAACCAAATGTTTAATTTTGCAAGCAACATAACAAGAATGAGGTAGAAATTTTTTATATTCTGAGAATCCAAATAGTGGCTTACAAATAATGCCAAAGGCCCAAAGCAACAAAATACATATCCTTGTGTTTTAATAGACACTACACACTACTCCCTTGACTACCAACCTAGCAGGCTAGCATGGATGCCTTGCAAACACTTTACTATCTACAAAAGCATGTGGTTGGCATAGTCCAGTTGTATGGGGCACTTGCCAACACCTGCAAAGTGTCCATCACTTTGGTCTTGTCGTGCATGGTTTGCTTTTGCAAGTCTTGCATAGCCTGTTCAAACCTATCTAGAACTACAGGTCTTGCTTTGAAGTCCCTTGCACCAAAATCTCTCTTCCACATTTTACTGGCTATCCACCCCACAACAAATGACTCTGCAACCACTAAGTACAAATGCTTCTGCTGTACTTTGTCAATGAAGTTCTCAGATCTTTGCAGCCCATAAACACAGAACAACTCTGGAGCAGCGAACTTTCATTTTTCTTGCACCTCCCATGCCGCTTCTAGGTTTGGGCATCCATACTTGGAAGGGTGGCTGTCCACAACTCAATTAGATATGCCCCAATCACATATACCTATGCATATGGTACCTTCCTTCCAATCATCATAATATAACAAGACATTTGAAGGTGACAAGTCATTGTGGAGGAAGTTTGCTGCAAGACACTTTCCAACAATTATAAGCAAAGACAATGTTGGTTTTGCTCAATTTGCGCAATATATAGTGACCCATCTCAATTCCTCTTGCGTTAGCCCAGATTCTTTGTCATGTATTATTTCTTTATTCTTCAAGTCTATTGATACATGATTATTGTACAACCTGAGGAAACTTTCTAATGACCTAAGGTTCCACCAAATAGAGTATGCCTCCATAATGTTAGGATTTAAATAAACAAGGCAAGTGATGCATGCGTGCTGGACGGGACATGTCATTGCTTCCA
This sequence comes from Ulota crispa, assembly GCA_963920765.1. Classification (NCBI taxonomy): domain Eukaryota; kingdom Viridiplantae; phylum Streptophyta; class Bryopsida; order Orthotrichales; family Orthotrichaceae; genus Ulota; species Ulota crispa. The sequence continues at coordinate 19,672,741 of OY987247.1, forward strand.
CCAGTACTTCTCACTTTTTCTCCCTCTGGTTTTGTTCCTTCAAGCTCTTCCCTGCAAAATCTACATGCGCTAGGACTGTGTCACACTTGGAAATTCAAACTTTCCTCACAGTTCCATATGCTCTTTCCGCCATACGACCTAGCATGGATACAATTTTAGCAAACTCAAGTAGCCACTCTACCAGACCTTTTTCAATACGGGTCTAATAAAGCAGTTTCTATGATGAATCTATACGGAGATGGTTGAGTACAAGAGTTTGAGAACCTCTTGCTCTCCTTCTATACATACTGTAGACGTGTGACAAAATCTTCATGAGTCAAGTCCATACCAAGGTCCACGTCTTTTGCCACATAACCATATACAGCCTCAATATTTGTTGTCACTTGCTTCACCTAGTCTAAGATTCACGGTGAGTAATCCTAGACATCCACGTAATTCTTGAATTCTTCTGATCAATCTAGCCCATCCTCAATTGCTTATTTCAAGTCTTCAAGCAGCTTGTTGTAGCCCAACTCAATGTTCTTGAAGTATTGCCTCTCAAGTGAGTTGTACTTTTGTGCTTTGTAGAAATCAACTACAATTAATCTCAATTTCTTGAGATATGGAGCTGTAGGCAAATGAGGGTTTTTTGCCTTTGCTTTTTTCTTGTTGCTAGTTGCCAGCATAGATGAGTTTGAGGCCATTGCTACATCCATTGTAGTCACAACTGGAATGAGTACCTCCTCTACCATATCTAAATCCTCATAAAAAGGGCATTTCCCACTATTTGCTGAACTACCAGCTCTTGCAAACAAAAATTCAACGACGACAGTGATTTAACAAAAGGAGATTAAAATGAGAGTTTAAAAAAAAAATTGCAAGAAGTTGGTATGAAGTAAGCGCCAAGCTCAAAATTCTGTCAAACCCACAAAATACAGGCTGCAAAGCGGGCTGACGCGTGGGGCATCGGGAGATGTGCTTGGCAAACAACAAAGGAGGATGGAGGGCTATACATACATCCTTGAGATTTAGGATTTGCGCCCTGCCGTTGGATGTACGCACCCTGCCCACACACGTACGTGCCCTGCCTAAATGCGTACAGGGCTTGACCTAGTATATCCGTGCCCCAACCCTGAATGTCCTTGTCCCAACATTGTATGTCCGCGGCCTGATGCTGCATGTCCACGCCTCTTCCTTGTGTGGCTCCATGCCCTGTTGTTGAAGGTTTGCGCCCTTGTTGTTGCAGTAAACCACGCGCGCCACCTTGCGTCGTCCGCGCGCTCTGCCTTGGCACGTCCGCGTCCACGCAACTTGCACTTGCAGGATTCCTTACCTTGCCGTTGCGTTGGAGAACGCGCCTCGCCCTATCGCATCCGTACGCCGCACTGCCCTTGCGCATCCGCCCTCCTTGCCGACTCGCGCCCGCATGACTTGCCTTCATGCGTCCGCGCCCTTGGCCCTCGCATGCCCGCCTGGCACGCCTTACCTCATTTGCGGCTCCGACCCCCTCGCATCTGCGGCTCCACTCCATTGTGTCTGTGCCCTTGTCCCATTGTGTCCATGCCCCGCCTCATTATATTTGCGCCCCCGCCTGTTTGGATCTGTGCCCCCGCCAAGTGCGCCCGCTCCTTCTATCAGCGGCAGGACCTGTTGCCTTGAACTGTGCATTGATGGACATCCCCGCGTGCAGATGCAAGTTGTCCTCGCCCACACCTAGGTCATCCGCACCTAGACGTAAGTTGTATGCGCCCAAACCTCATCCATTTGGGCCCACACCTCATCCATTTGCGTTGTGACCTCAACCGTTCGTGTCTAGACCTTTGGATTTGCTTGTACCCATCAGCCTTCCAAGCCCCCATGGCTTGCGCCCATACACCTTCTCCTATAAAGAGGTCCGCGCCCCTACCATTATTACCTCACCCACTCCTTTTGTCCTCCACTTCCATTGAGCTAGTTGGTTGGGAGTCTAGGTGGGTTCTACATTAGATTGATCTGCTTCACTCCAGGTCTACCTTCTCCTACTACCCGTTCACTATGTTTGCTGCAATTACACCTGAGAGACTAAGAAAAGAAGAGAGAGATAAAAATAGGGAACAACATGGGAAGAAGTAAAAAAAGAGGATCCATGTTTTGCACAATCAAGCAAAGATTGCGTTGGAGGGCTACAAAAACATTCTATCACCTTGGTCTCATGAGAATTGCGCAGATTACATTGATTGGTGCCACATTTCCAATGTTTTATCTGAAGATTGACACAATTTTCACTGCTGCTTCAATAAGGCCAACTTGAAGTATTGCAATGATGAAGCATTTAGAGATTGTTGCGTGGAAGTTTACCAGGTCGTGTACAACACTCTCCATGTGAAGCGTAACAAAGTCTTGTCTTTCATAGCAAGAGTAGCTTGGGCAGAGTTGAAGTTAGAAAGAAAGGTGAATTGCTCCACCATAAAGGGTGTAAGTGAAAAAGTGCATGTTCCACATCCGCGTGATGAATTTATCCCAATGGGGGTAAAAAAATTCCTTGAAGGAGGGTTGAAGTGTACAAATCTGGCAAAGAAGTCATCAGAGAATTATGAGACAACAAACTTAGCAATAGACAACAATTCTGATGGAACTCGAACACTAATGCCTGGGAGAAATGTCCGTGCCATTAGTTGAGCTAAACAGAGGAGAACTGCAACAACATGTACGGCAATACATCCTAGTTATATAGTCACGGAAGTAGGGGGGCCTAGCGCTGAAACGATGGAAATGTCAGATGATGAAGACATAGGAGATGATGTGCCATCTGCAAACGTTGGCGGCAACGGCATGTCCATTGACCCCAAGGACACTCTCATCAAAACATTGCAAGATGACATTGCACTGAAGAATGATATCATTCTTTATGTAAATGTAGATTTTGCTAGAATATGCAAAATTGATGCAAAGATGAACATTACCATATCAACATTGCAACAGGAGAATGCAAATTTGCAAAAGACAGCGCAAGAATTGACAAGGAAGCTGCATGTGCTCAAAAAACCTTGTTCCACAACTATGGAGCTTGTCAAAGCAGATGGGGCAAAACTTGATCTCGTGGTGGAAGATGTCACATATGCACTTATAGAAATGACTCCTTGGAACCCACGTATGGTTAACATAAACCCCAACAACCCCCTCACTGTACAGTCTATACCACCAATTGCAAAACTGGGAAACTCTAGAACACAAAACTTGCTGTCGTTTCCATTGTCACAAGAGTCTAGGGAGCAGCCGAGTTTACAAACTCTCATGGTAAAGAGTAGTGAAGCCATAGAGAGTGCAAATGAGCTTGCGAAGGAGAAAGCCAAAAATGTTGAATTGCAGAAAAAGCTCAAAGGAAATATAGAGCAATACTGCCAATGAAAATTGGCATGTCTCTTCCATGTGGACCGCAGTCAACAAATGGCAAATGAAGTTGACAAAGTTGCTAACAAGTACCTTGTAAACAATCAACAACGGCACTTTGGTCTTACCTCCTGGGCCCATGTGGATGAAATGTTTGACATGGATCACATGGCAACTAAATTGTTGGAGACGAGCGACACAACCATAGATTAGGCAAAGAATGGTTGGAATTTTGAGAATGACATGGCAGCCCATGAAAGGGATAAGGTCAAACTCTGGCCACATCCATTGACTTTTGTGGAAGACAATACGAAATGCCCCATCTGTTTCAACGGATTCGGTCTAGAGGGTGGAATGCAGTTGGGCACGTGCCCCATATGTACCATCCATTTTGCCTAATAAGTATCATGGTGAACCATATGCAATGCGTGATGTGCAAGGCCTCGTTTCACAAACGATTGTATCAACTATTTGGTCTTGGTGCATACATGCGTTATAGTTAGGAGTTGAATAAAGAAAATGCACCAAAGATACCTAGTAAAGGGGGAAGGATTTGGTTTGGAGTTGGCGCCTAAAAAATCACGCAATGAATGTACGGCAAGAAGTTGAAGAATTTAGATGGGAGAACAATCCAAAGCTAATCATGAAGGTGTGCAACAAGATAATCAAATCAAACTGAGGATTGGCATTTGATAAAAGACAATTTTTTTACCAATGCTTCAACGGCCATTTTAATGAAATCAATAAACAATTTCAATTTGGGCCACATCCAAAAGGACTTACTTGTAGGCGTGATGGAACCCTCATTCATTCATCTCTGGAGCAAGGTCGTACCAATAGCATGGGCAAAGTCCTTCCAAGCATTGCAAAAAACTTGTCAACTTTTATGTCTCAGTGGAGGGAGAACTGCAAGGATGATGCAATTGATATTTGGTGGAAGAGCACAATCCAAATGTTCAAAGAGCTCTGCAAGAGCTATAGAACTCACAATTCTTGAGGGCTATCCTTGATGAGGACGAGCCAGCACGGCAAACTCGTTCACAAGTTCAGAGACTGGAATTACACTCAAGCAATGGGGACGTCAATGTATGTCTCTTTCTTGAAGGAAACAATAACAACAAAGCAGGACCTAGTGGCATGCAAAACGATCTAGTGTCTTTAGAGAAGTAAGTTCTAGGCATAGGATCTTGTATTGTGCAACAGGAGGACAAACTCATTGGGTGTATTTGGTACATAATACTGTAGTAATCTTTGCAACCAAGATATTACCATTATAATTCTACCCTACAGCCATACAAGAGAACAAGACAAGCGCTTGTCTTCAAGTTTATTTTTATTTTTCAATTTGTGGACTTATTATTTGACCTTCTTTTTGCATAGTTAATGTATTTTGTTCTTTGTTTGATACATGTTTGACAAATAATGGATATGGATTTTATTCCCAATTTGTATGAAGTTATAAACAACATTATTTATTAGTTCACATACCCAATTACATTGTTAATGTTTTAAATGATAGCTAAGTTATTGTGAAAACATGCATTACTCAAAATCAAACTCCAAATTATTGAACAATTTGAACATATAGGCTATACTAAAAGATGTCATGAAAGTTTCAAGTCATTCTAACACTTTTTGCTATATGTTTTGAATACATCCTCTATTATCCTTTCCTTTGGCAAGAATTTGAAATTTGACCTCACAAAGGGTCACCAAGATCCATGCTTCAATTTAATCCCAAATTAATCCCACATGTCACACACCATTATTCATATGTGTTGTGAAATACAAGTCATTCCAACACTTTCTGCTATATGTTTTGAATACATCCTCTATTATCCCTTCCTTTGGCAAGAATTTGAAATTTGACCTCACAAGGGGACACCAAGACCCATGTTTCAATTCAATCCCAAATTAATCCCACATGTCACACACCATTATTGAAAGATGTTGTGAAAGTTTCAAGTCATTCCAACACTTTTTGCTATATGTTTTGAGTACATTCCAATATCAAGTGTAAACATACCCGTACTCAATGAAGAAGTACACATGACAAATGCTCCTACTTTAATTGGTGGGACTAGAAAAGAGCATTGTAAGTGTGAAATAGTAATGAATAACGGAATACAATGGGAAGATCCGCAGAGACCATTGCTGTTAGAATCCAAAGTAAGTACAAAGAATTCTTAGTATGAGTATGCACGGTGTTACTGCCCAAGTTATGAAATTTGGCACCAGTGTGTGTCGCCACTATTTTGTTTGTAACCTGTGCTGGCACCTCACACAGACTGCGTTTGCGCCCTACGTCCGTGCCAAATTGAAGTCATCACCAAGCAACCTCTGTGCCTCCCCCTCTCACGTACGTCCCTATCCACTTTTGCCCATGCCGTCTGTGCGCACCCCTTTCAAGTCCGTGCTCAGCCCCCCACGTTTGCGCGCTCCTCCTAACATTTGTACAAACCTCGCTTTGTCGGTGCGCACCCCGCCCTTGTCTGCAGGCCCGCACCTGTTCGCGTGTTAGTTAGTCCGCGACCGTGCGCGCCACCACTCCGCGACTCCAATTCTGTTCGCGCACTCACCTTGTCCGCGCACCCGCCCGCCCGCGTGTGCGCTCACCCGCGTCCGCTTGTCCCACCCGACCATGCGCCCGGCTCAATCCGCGCGCTCGCCTTGTCGGCACGCCCACCCGCCAACACCTGCGCACTCGCCATCTAGCATTCGTGCGCCAAACTCGTCCGCATGCCCGAGACCATTTGTGCGGTCGCCTCTATTTGCAACCCACGTCACCGCCCCTTCCGTGCTGCATCTGCACCCACGCATGTTCGTCCACACCCATGCCGGTTCTGTCTGCGCATGAGTAGCTCAAGTGATTGAGGGTGGGCATCCATGGCATGGACCATTGTTGGATACTCAAAGTACTCTCTAGGAGTCAACGCTTGCACGTTTGAGTTCACGCTCGCCAAAACCCTAAATTCCAAGTAACGTGATTTGAAGTATATATGGACCATGGTCCTCATCCCATTCTCATGTTTTTCTCCAAGCCTTTGGATCTTGGACTTCATTTTGAGCTCCTTGCTTGAGTCATGTGGGTGGAGAACTGCCTCAATATTGTTGCCAAGGTGATGTTACAGTCACTTTGAGTGCAAGATTGATGCTCACATTTTGTTATTTAATAAGGAATTTTACTCAAGCATTGTGTCTAGTGCAAGACGGATTGCACAAAGAGGCACTAACCTATGGCGTCTAATTGAAAGCAAACGAGGGAGTGGAACTTGTGGTATAAGTCCTCAAGTGACGGTAAAAATATCACTTGCATGTTTTATGGAATGCAATATGCGTATAAACGCGAGCAAGCTTTAACGCATTTGGGGTATAATGCAAAGAACAGTAAGGCAATTTGTCCTCAAGCACCTCCTAAAGTAAAGCAAAATTTTGAAATTGCAACAACTATGTCCCAGTTGGATTTTTTTTGTCACATATGGAAGATATACTTGGACATGGAGCCGGTCCATCAAATGAAAATCCAAACCCTAGCTCTAGTCAGTTGGTGCAAAACAAAGCAATGGACGCGGTGGGAACATACAAAGGTAACAATGACATACCTTTGGGTGGAGGTCCAGCTATATCTATAAGCCGCGCAGCATCAAATACTGCAAGATCTGCATCATTACGCCAACAATGCCTCCCTAATGCACTGCAAATTGCAAGGAAGAATGAGCTGGATCGAAAGTGGGCAAGTTTTTTATGAAGCAAATATACCATTTAACATGGCCACAAACTCGGCATTCATTGAGGTAGTGAAGGCCACATCCATGATTGGATGTCAATAACACCCCCCATTGTATTTGCAATTTAGAACAAAGCTCATTGAACCTAAGAAGAAGAAGGAAATAGAGGCACAAATAAAAAATAAGATAGAGCTTGCTGTGAAGACATTTAGGGTGACTATATGCAGCAATGGGTGGGACAACATTCAGAATTGGCCTTTGATGAATGTCATGATGTCTTGTCCAAGTAGCGATGTATTTCTAGGTTCCATTGATACAATGGGAGCCAAAAAAACCAAAATCTACATTGCGAGAGAGTTGAAAGTGTTCATTGAGATGGTTGGACCAAAGAACGTGGTGCAAGTTTGCACCAACTATGCGGCTAGCATACTGGGAGCAATGGACGATGTTGTTGCCACATATCCACACATTTTCAAGCAAGGGTGTGCTGCACATTGTATGGATTTGATGTTGGAAGATTGGGCCAAAGAATCGAACTTCCAGAACTTACTAGCCAGAGCACGTACAATATGCATGTTCATAAAGGATCATCATGTGACTATGGCAGCTTTAAAGGAAGTTAGTCCAAACATGCAATTGTTGACACCAAATGAGACCCGTTTTGCGACAAGCTTCTTGATGATTTCCAAGCTAGTTGTATTGCAATCTAAAGTTCAACTCTTGTTAACACGTTAGAATGTTATACAATTATTTGCTAGCAAGAGTAGAGTGCAAAGCCAAATACGGGCACCAACTATGGCAATGCTTGTGAGAGATGCCATCAAAGATCAAAGCTTTTGGGATCGTTGCAAGAACTTTGTTCACATCATTGACGACGTCCTAAAAGCACTATGTGTGTTTGACGAGAGAGAGCTAACCATGGGAATAGCCTGGTTGACAATGAGAAATCTTAGGAGATATGTGTTTTCTTTGAGTAACCCTCTTTTCCTAATCCCTCAGCAAATTGCATCAAAGTTGGAGGAAGATTTTGATGACAGGTGGAGTATGATGTTTGAAGATCTCCATTATGCCGCTGCATTTTTAAATCCTTATTTGAAAGATATTTCAGCTATTAGGGACCACAATACAACCCTTGCAGCCCTGTATCAAGTGGTTTATAAAATGGAAGGAATACTAGGTATAAACTATGATACCATACTATATGAATTAACACAATACAAAGAACAAAGTGGTCCATTCAATCCACAAATGGCACACAAAGTAGATGGCAATGAAATGCAACTGCATTTATAGTGGCATCAAATTGCAAATGTGGCATTGTCAAAAGTTGCAAAATGTGTACTGTTGCTAACATGCTCAGCATCATCTTGTGAATAGAATTGGAGTATATACTTTTTTGTTCACAATCAATCTCGTAATCGCCTCATAGTGGATAAAGGAGAGGATTTGGTATATATTTATACCAACAGCAGAATGCTTTGTTAGAAACCAAGAGCAAATATAGCTGTATGGTATAAGAGGAATCTTCAATCAAAGGGTTTTGAAGATGAGGAAGTAGGTCCTACCCCAGCACCCATTTTGCAAGGTCCAATAATTAACACTATTGATATAGAGGATATGCTTGATGACAATGCATCAGATGGTAATATGGACAGAGTCATACCAGGTCCATTTAACAATTATGATTTGTTGGAGGAAGATGCTGACAATGTTCGACGCACACAATCATATTACGGAGAGGGAAGGGGTGAATTTGACTTTGACAGTAGTGATGGAGATATCAATCATGATCGTTACAGCCCTGCTCCAAGCAATGGTTCTCTAGGTAGTGATAGTGTCAACATTGATGCAACAAACACTGCTGGTGGGTCCAACACATCATCATTTATGGAGCATAGAAATAATGAAAGGGTGACTATAGAGAATTGTCTTCCAAGGAGGAATGGTCATCCTGACAATAACATATTGCAAGATATTAATGTCAAGGGTGGGAATTTGGAGGTACAAACGCCCCAAAATATTGACATTGTTCTTGCAGAACGTGGTGGATATCAAATGTCTAGCCCTAGTGGATCCCAGCATCTTAGTACAACAATTGCATTAAGATGCACAAATACATCAACCCCAACAAGAGGAGTAAGGAATAGCACTCCATTTGGACAACAATCAGTTGATGGTACACAAGGCTCTACCCCCCAAATGTTTAGAGATGAGGACGTTCTTGTGTTAGCACTCCTTGTCAAAAATGGAAGGCACCCCAGTAATGGAGTAGTACGTTGTGGACAAAGTAGCGCATCACAATCCAAGGGTGTGGTACCTAATACTCCTATAATGTTTAGGCAATCAAGAACAAATATTACGAGCACTGTTACAACAATAGGGGAAACCTTGGTGGCATTGGGAAACAATGTTCAAAACATTAACCCTCCAGTGCTTCCCGCTATTGTTGTGGGTGAATATGGTGTAAATCGTCCAAGAGGAAGAGGAATTTGAGTTGGGTCTTGTTCAACAACCATTAGCAATACAAATTTGCCTCAAGGAATTGGAGCAAGAAGACCAGCTAATGAAGTACTTCCATATCTTGACATTGATAATGTGGACAATACCTTCTCAAGGGAAGGAAATGGAAGAAATGGAGGTGGAAAGGGTTCCACCGGCCCGCATGTGGATTCAGATTCGCAAGACCCAAGAGCAAAGCGATATAAGTAGATTGTCAGGACACGTAGAGAAGGAGTAGATGAGCTTGAGTTTTGCAATGAGAGCTCACAGTGGGACATTAATGAGGCATTTGGAGAGGACAACAAAGATGATTCTATGGATTTGGAAGATGAAGACAATCCTGAATGCAATGAGGCACCAATTGATGAAGATGTATGCATTGCAAATGTTGATTGTGGAGGTCCCTCTCATTCCACAATCTGTAGATCTAGTTGCTTTGATCCCCTAAACCAAAGAATAGGGGAGAACAATGATAGTGATACTTGAGAAACATGTGTGGGCAAGGAAGTTTTTTTTAATATGAGTAGCACCACTTTTGGCGCAACTTGGTATATTAGTTTTGTGTATTGCTAGTAGTGCTAGCTCCTTTGCACTATGGGCATTGATAGCCTAGAAAATAAGATAGATTCAAAGCACTGTAACATGTCAAGAGCTTTGAGTATCAACTATGTATTCAATTGGATTCTGAACTACCCTTGTGCCAACCCTTTTGAAGTTTTCATACAAGACAATCATAGCATGGAGTTTAATTTTACAAAACTTTGTTACTTAGGTCTTGTCAAAGTTGAAATATGCTAACCAATGGAACCCAAGAATAAAAACCAAAGTAGAGGTGGCATTGCACAACAAAGAAGTTATCATAATTACTTGTATCCCAATATGTTGATGTTATAATTAGTACAATAAGCGCCCTAAATAGGTACTTGCAAGTGGTTCCAAACTACTATGTCTTGGGAAAAAAAGACTTATCTAAATGCACTTATGAAGTAACTATCTAAATGTTCATGTATGCAAATGTGCATTTGAACTTTTTCTTGAAACCATGTTAACATTTGCATTGAATATCATGTACTTTGTTGTATGTAAGACATGAAACTATGTAAGTGTCCAAACTTCTCTCACTACGACTTTTGGCAAAAAACAGGAACTTCAAATGTTTAGGGGTTAAAGTACAAAATTATTGCATTATCAACAATACCAACTTTGAAACACGGAGCAATATGGTAGAGCACTACAATGCCGGGCAAGCATGAATTGTCTAGTGTGTTGCTGCATTTCGAAGAACTTTCCATTATATAGCAAAATTGAGATTTTGTTGTTTTGAGTTGTAGAGATTTATACTTATGCAACCCTAAACCAAGCGTACCAAATTTTGATTCCAAAAAACCAAAACCCTATTTTTGGTTAGTTATTTTATATTAAATCCATGATTCTACCTGAAAATTGGTTGAAGGAAATTGGTGATGATTTTTATAGATTTGAATGCATGGATATGTTGGAAACATCCATATGCACATTTTCCCTTCTAAAAAGAACCAACTTAAGTAACAAAATTATGATCAAAAAAGAGTTCAATGTGGGTTGTGGTCAGACCAAAATTTGTAAAGTAGATATTTCTATTTTCTTATTGGTTTTTGGCTAAGTGAATATATTGTCATGTTCAAAGGTACAAATTTAGTCACAGTGTATGAATTGAATAACTAAAATTGATTATCATAAAGAAATATGAGGTTGCCCAGCATTTTGTCCGCGCCCTAACCTTGATTGCGCCTCGCCAGCGCCCCCGGCCTGCAATTGCGCCCTTGCCCAACAACCACAACTGCAGCCCTTAAGCGCGCCCCGTCCTACCATCCGCGCCCTAGCGCGCAAAGCGCGCAATGCTTGACTCCGCGCTCGCGGTCACGGCCTGGCAAAGGCGCCACGCCTCACATTTGCGCTCGGCCGCTGCATCTGCGCCCATGCGTCTACCCGCACCCTTTGTCCGCGCATATGCGCATGCAACTTTGCATTTATGCGATTGCGCTCCACCAGAAACGCATTTGTGCCCAGTGCAGGCGTCCTTGCCTAGACATCCATATCCCCCTGCCATCGTGGACAACATTGTTGCGAAATCGCTAGCCACATCAAAGAAGGGAGGTAAAACAAGGTGAAATCAACTTCACTATTCACTGTCAAAAACCCTAAACTGTAAGACCGGACAGACATGTCCGCTTGTCTGGTCTGATTTGTCCGTATGTCCGTCATGTCTGACAACCTAAACTTGTCTGAAGTAACGACCTTGTCTCTTGGTCTTCTCCATTGTTCCGAACATTGTTTAAATTGAAAAATACAAAAAAAGCTCAGGATTCAATAGATAACGCTCAGCAGCACATGACCAGATTGCAAAAAAATAATCCAGATATGAAACAAAAATGGTGAGGGAGATGAATCTGTCTTCCTCTCTTTTGTAAATACAACCCAATTTTGTTGATAAGACCGTTGCCACCGTTGCGCTAATTATGATAATTATAAACCTGTTCTTAATTCTTGTTAGGCCTTTGATAGTGACCGTTGGATACCAACCCATTTCCAATATTTATTCTGATTTTGCCCATCCAAGTCCCTATAACATTTTGGCTAGTTTATTTTGGGTATTGGCTTTTGATTAGGATGGAACTACAAATTTCTTCCTTATCCATTTTAACTATGGAAGGATTTGTATGTTTTAGCTGATCTATAATTTTGCTAATTTCTTCACTTTTAGTATGTAGAAGCAAAAAAATTGCTGAAAAATGATACACATACCCTTGTCTTATTATTTCAAACCTAAAATTTAATTTCTAAGTTCTCACAGCATGATACAACGCCGCATATGGCAACAATACTAGAAGCAAATGCGGTGGCTTGGAACACTAGAACTAGTAAGTGCAAACTTTGTGCGTTATCAAGTGCAGCTATGGCATTAGCCCAGCAAACTACATCAACGTTGAAAAAACCCAACGTCTTGGCAAAGCCTATGAAGAAGTTTGCCCTATTATGTGAAATAGAGACAACGTCTATCACCACCCCCCCCTGAAAGACTCAACAACATTTGACAACCAAGAAGCTTTGTGCAAGAATTTTTAGATTAAGAGCGTATTTACTTCATTGAGCCTATGTTTGAACAAATGCAATTGATAAGATGGAAGTTGGCGTCCAATGATGTGTGGCGTCCTGCTCACTATGTAATTAATCTCCTCAATCTGACAATTGGAAATGACATAATATAATCTCTATTGTATGTGCATATATCAAATTTCTACCCTTGCAGATAAAAACTTCAAGGGTCAAATGAGTTGTCATTTGTATATAATGGAGAGTGATTTTTTAAGAAAAAGTAACTGCAAAATGAAATATCCATACACAAAAAGTATTACTCATCCCATTGATTAGGAATTGAAGTCAATGGTTTTACGTGTAGGGCATTGAAATTGAAGGTGACACACCAAGTGAGGATGTTGTCCTTGCGTTATCAACCTTGATTGCAAACATCAATTTTATCTTGCAGCTTGTAGTAGTGGTGGATGATTGTACTAGCGATGGTGAGAAGGAAGAGAACCCCTCAAATAGGCCAAGTGGGCCATCGTGGAGAAGGGAGAAAGCAAAGAAAGTGAAGGAATATTCAAAGGGGGTGAAGGTTTGTGCATAACCTCTACCACACCAATTTCATCTTAATTACTAAATTGAGAGGCAGAACATAATTCTAACATGTCATTTTCTCAACAAGTCTACTTATTGTATTGTAACATTGCAAATTTGAAGTGGCCAAGGTGGTATACAAGTCCTCTTAACGTACTTGTCAACAACCATTCCTTGCAAAATAGAAGTGTTAACCACCACTTTCAACATGACATTCTATTGCAAGAAAAAATGAATGTCAAGTACTAAATAAGAGATTGTGGTCAATGTCAATAACAATTTCCCACAAACGGTATACATTGAGTGTAAGTACATCCTCTGACAATATGTTTGGTGTATTGCAAAAGAAGAATTGGGGAAACAATTGCCTATGCTGGTTTGCATCTATTCTTGAAGTTCATTCCAAACCTTATGCTCCTATTAATGTCATGGATTAAACCATATCCATAGATAGATTTTCTTTGAAGTCAACATAGATCTCTGCAATTCTTGCATGTATTATGCTAATTACATAAAATTTTGTCTATCTTAACCCCTAAAGGCCTAGGCCATTTTTTTTGTGAAAAACAATGAAAATTGCCACTTTTGGGGGAATGAGAGGAATAGTTTTTTTTTTTTTTTTTGAAATCCAATTGTAGGATCTTGCTCTAGACAGCATGAGATCCTTGGGGAGGAAATTTGAGCTCATTCCAAATGACAAGGAGTAAAATTTTTATAAATGAAGTGAAGAAAACCATTTTTTTTCATACTGCCCAAAAATTTCAAATGCCATTGACCACTCCTATATCAAAAAAATTGCTTTAGGCAAAGTTGAGGTTTTTTTTCCCATGTAGAAGTCCAAGTTAGGTATGTGTGGGAGAATTTTCAGATCAATTGGAACCATATAACACATGGGAAAAATTAGTAAATAAAAAGAAGTGGAGAATGGGTCAAAACACTAAATTGTTAAGAATTTAATTATTGATATGAAAAATGCAAATCCCAACAATTATAATGTTGTAATAAACAATCTACTCCCTTTGGTTTAGTTTTTTTTCCAAAATACTGAAAATTGAGTAAAATAAAGGACTTCAAAGTTTATTTTAGAGTAGAGAATCTATAACTGCCCGCAAACAAAAACTCCTTATAAATTTCATATCATTCATTGAAATGGAATGATTCAAAGCTTCTCATGTATGAAAAAATCTAAAGTACCAATTTCAAAGTTTTATTTTAAAAATATATAATCTTTAAAGAAGTTTTTGGGCTGCCCGGATGAGCAGCCCTCTCCAAAATTTCAAAAAAACATGCATAACTTCTTCAATAAATGTCAGAATGAAGAATTTTTTGATGCCCACATAGATCTTTGAATTCCCCACCACCCATAAAAGTTTCAGAAAATCACATAAAGTAGTTTATTCATAGGTAGATGACCAAAACCCAAACGGTCTCCAAAGGGACAACAAGCCTTTAGGGATTAATAGTTTCAATACTGTTTAAATGTGAAGAACAATTGACTCATTCTTGTTACTTGTGTCTACACTGCTCGCCTATAGGGACAAAGGACGTGTCACTTATGATAAATTCAAGGCACAGAAACTTATGGCAAACAATACACAGCTCAAGTATGAATTACAGGACAACTCTCCAATATTGCCTAGTATTGAACAGCAAAGTCCACTTCTAAATGAGGTGAAGAAGGTGTTCTTCCATGATTGTCCTCTTCTGTGTATAGAGGTAGACAAGGAAGGGGAGGCCAGTTGCCTAACTTTGGATGAAGCTCTATCTAAGGGTTGTATAATATAGTGGCCTACAACAATTGTAGTGCAGCAATAGATCCTTGAAGGTTTACATGAACGTCTCTGTAAGATAGTATTTTCTTGTTTAGTTTTGTTATACTTTTGTTTTTAGTGCATTTTGAAATGTTATGACTAGTACCTGGGCACTAGCAGTATTATTAGTTTTGAAAAACCATATTTTCTAGGACCCATGATGGGATAGCATAAAAAGAGGACCTTCAAAGCCAAGAATTTATTGTGTGAAAGTTTGATGTGGTTTTTTTTGGTGGCCATTGTTGGCCAACTACGGAGGTTTTATCATCACTGGTTGTGTTGAATGCAAATTGAATGTGCAACAAGCTATAGTGAACTACTTATGCCATCCAATTTGCCGTGTCTGTTGCTGTCTATGTTTTGAAAAAGTTTATTATTTGCTAAATGACAATGCTACAATAATTAGAGAAATGCAAAATGCATGATTGCATGTGAATTCAAAAGTGAAAAAAAAATGAAGTCAAGGATGGTTTTGATTTACAAGGAACAAGTGAAAGTTAATCCCTACATTCATTTATAAATATTCATGTGCAAGTTCCGCGTGTTAGGAACATGAAATGCTTTAAATTGAACACGGAATGTTTTCTCTCTATATGTATATCATATTATGTATTGGACCGTAATATGCAAAGACATATAAACAGTGGAACACCTAACATTTAAATTGTACATGTGACAACGGAATCATTGAAGTTGATAAGGGATTTTTAGTGGTGCCCCCTCAGCAACAAGAAAATAAATAAATAAATGCCTCTATGCACTTTAGTGGGGGTACAAATTTGTTTCAAGGGGCAGCCAAGGCCTGCCCATCCCAGACTGTTTGATATTGCAGGCCGCATTTCCCCTCAAAGTAATGGGGAGTAAGGAAATTTTACCGTATGTCAAACTGAAATTACATGCCAACGCAGCACTGACTTCTAAGTTGTCGCTAACAAGAATGTCCCAGAAAACAATGATGTGTTGTAAGACATTCACTTGTTTTAACAATAGCATTTGCACATTTCTGAGACATCAAGCGCTGCTGATGGCGCAAAACGTCAAGTTGCAAAAAAAGAATTTTGCTTGAAAATGTCCAAAAAAATGTCTGCATTAGTGATCGGACATAACAAAAAACACGGGTTTCTTCTAGTGTATAAAGCAAATGCTGGGTATCTTTGTGATTACACTTTAACCCAAAGTAATCATGGTTGTCATTCTAAGCAAATTTGGCTGTTGGGCAAGACAATCAAACATACAAAACAAACAGCACAAACCAATGTGTTTGCCTATTCTTGTATTTTAGGAGTTTTTTGAGACTTTTGACTGTAAAATGGAGAAATTAAATTACTATTTTTCATTTTGAATACATAATAAAGCTTTAAATCCATGTTTTGATTTCATGTTGTCAACAATAAGTGTCACCATCATACATATAACATGTTTATTGTATTATTTTTGAAATCAACTTTGAGTTTACTACTTTAGACAATCATGAACTCAATTGAGCACTTTGGTCAAATAGGCAATTAAACAAATAAGCAATCTAATGTGACAACTATATCAATAATTGCTCAAAATTCAAAGACATTGGAGTTTCTTGTCTTTGTTTTGACAAGAGTATTCTTTGTGCACTTCTAGATTATAGTCATGTCAGATTGTGGATGCTATTGCAATGCAAAAAAATGAAGGATTGGCTTTAATCTAAGAATTTAGAAATTGGAGACTTAGGTCTTTTGAGATTAGAAAAAAATTGATTGGAGATTGGATGATATATTTTTTTAAAGAGTTGTGAACAATAAAAAAATGGTCTCTATATTGCACATAATGAGTCATGTTTCAAGAATTCTAGGTGTTGCTATATTACATCAAAACTTCTTATCCTCCACACATACCACTATCCACGTCTCAAGTGTTGCTACACTTTGGATTGGACTTTGAGTTGTATCAACTTGTTGCTCCAAAATTAGTTTTGCCTGGTCTACTTCTAAACTGCCTTAACAAAACTTGCTATAGTTTGGCTAAATCCAACACTTTGCCATGCCACTATTAATTGCAGCTCTTTCAAAATGCCGCAATATGCTCCAAAATGTCACATATTGTTCTTATGCTCTAACATTTGCTTTGCTATGATTATGACCAAAATTTTATGTTTGCTTTGCACTAAATCTCACATCAATCCCATCTTTAGCTCCAAACACAAGCATGCAAAGCAAAGCATTAGATTGGCAAAGCAAAGCATTAGATTGACAAAGCAAAACAAATTAGCTACAATAATGTGCTTGCTAAAGCAGCATAGGACAAAAAAGATGAAATTGTCAAGCTCATAGCCAAAAAAACATAATTAGAGAAATAAAGCATCATTCTCTAAACCCTACAAAAGGACTCAACACTCTCACCAAAACAAATGCTAATACGTACCAAGCCATCAGTTCCAAAAATAAAATAAAATACAAATGAAAATATCTAAAAAAAAAAGACAAAAAAAATCAAAGGAGGAGGAGAAGGGACAAAACCTTTTCTTTTAAATGAAGGTATTGAGGATATCTTGTACCTTTACAACATTGGCTCTTGATAATTTTGAAAAAAACAACCTTGTTTCTATAATGCAAGCTCAAATGTCACTTTGAAGCTCAAAAAGGACTTGAACTCTTCCCAATTTTTTTTTGTACAAATTTGATTGCACAAGGTTGTTTCTAATTTTAAGATTAGGTCAAAGTTATCCTTTGGAATTTTTTTTGAAGTTTCTTGCATTTACAACAGTGATCATTAAATACACCACAAATCTTTAAGCTCAAGTAGCATTTTAGGTGGGAAATTTAGAAGTTATTTTCTTCAAACGCTAAAATCTTCATTGCACTCAATACAAGTTTCCCATCAATTTTTGAAATAGGATTCAATGACGACATTTTTTTGAAGTGAAGCTTTATTGATATCCTTCTATAATTAGGTTAAATGAGCTATGAGTTTGAAATAAACACTAAGAAGGTAAACTTGGTAGCTTAAGGTGCTAATTTTATCAGTAAAACTACTCTTAAGGTGAATTTTATAAAAAAATCACTTCATGCATTAATTACCGCCATTGAAACTAACAATATATTAAGAAATTAAAGAATAAGCATTGTTTACCAATGGAACCATTAGTAGCTTTTACACTAAGTTAGGTTAAGTTTATCCTTTCATTAATGTAATTGAAATCCCTAATTTATCATAAATTTAGCCTAGTATTGATCTCTGAGTTTTTTCAAGTTTTCACGCATCACCTTATATGGATCATAACATGTGATGTGATGACAAATATTTGATAACAAGAAGATCAATTTTTGTGCAGTTATCACAAAATTATTAAAGGGTTCAACTACAACATTTTGAAATTGTATTTTGGCACAAATTGAAGCACTTGATGAGATGTGACATTTTTGAAGAGAGAATTTCTTAAGTTTTTTGAGATTTTTTGGATTGAAACCTTAATAATTTACTACATCATTTTTTTGAAATCACTTTATTCCTACAAGTCCAAACAACATTTTTTTTAAATATAGCAATTTTGAGCATGCTACTACTTTGCATAATGAATATTTTTTCACATAAAAAGTAATGGATGATGCTTAAGGAATGTCTTTCCAATGCAACAATTTTTGAACCATTTCAATTAGTAAAAAAAGGTTAAAATGTAATATGTAGTTTTGCTTGCTTGTAGGGTAGAACCTATTATTCATTAAATTGGGAAAAATTGGCATTTTGGGACTTTTGGATTTTGTGGTTTTCAAAGAGTATTCAAATGAATACTCTTTGAAAACCACAAAATCCAAAAGTCCCAAAATGCCAATTTTTCCCAATTTAATGAACAACGACTTAGTAGGATGCGCAAGACTAGGTGCACTATAGCTAGAATTTTGGGATCTTGCACAAAGGTTGAGGAAAAAGCTATTTGTTTATCAAACCTTGATCCAACATCTTTCCATGAAGGCAATTTTTTTGCTGGTTGCCCTTTACTTCATTTTAGGTGGATGTGGCTTTATGTTGATTAAGGTTGTAAAAGGCAAAGTGCTTAGCTAATTTCTAGTAAAAATCCCTTCCTTTAAAGCTAGCTAAACTTTGGACCTCTACCTTTCACTTTTTTATGAGATTGTTTTGTGTAGAAGCTATAAAATGTTGAAAAAATAGCAATGTATGAGAATTTTATCATAGTTAGTTTTTTGTTCCTAATCTTTTAGAATTTGTTTTCCAATTCAAAATGTTATGAGATTTTTTGGGCACATGACCAACTCTATTGAAAAAGTCAAACTAAAATTTTTTAGGCAAAAACTAAAATTAGTCAATACAAAAGCCTCCCCAAATTAGAGCTCCCAAGTATTTGAATGCTCCCAGAAAAACCATTTCTTACTATAAACCTTGTATTCTCACAATTTGTGCCGCAAATATATTTCATTTTTTTACTATAGCTTAGAGTAGTCTACTACTAGATCCTATGGTAGATTGCACAATAATATCTTTTTCCATTTTTATTTTACCTTAGCTATCAAAAAAACTCATTTTAAGTGTTTTGGTGAAACATAATCAAAGAACTTTAGAGGACAAGTTTAACGACATTGCAAAGCAAGCTTTCTAAGCAATTAGATGTGGTATATAAGAGCATGGGGGTGATTGCAAGAAAAACTTGTACTATTTTTTGTCCCCTTCACCTTTTGCAAGTGCTTTTTGGCTTGTAACTTTTGCTCAGAAAGTTCTTTTGAGCTAAAATTTTAGAGGAAGGTACATGATATAGTTACAAAACTTCAACATGTTTTTTGCAATTTTTTTTAAATTATTTTCCTATTTTTAAATAACCCCCAAATAGGTATTTACATTAGCCATTTTAGTGGTTTTTACTGCTATTTTGAGTCCAAAAAGCAAATCTCATGCCACAAAATTAGGGAAGTTGTTCCTCATAGAGCATTGCATGGATGTCTGGAAGGATTTTAGGTAATTGTCAACTCTCTGCCTTCCACATGCTCTCAAGGTGGGCATCCTTTGGTCAATGATTGGAGAAAGAAAACAAACTTCCCCAAAAAAGAAATTCCATCAATACAAGCATCTTGAATAAAATAAAAATGTTTGTTTTTAATTTTAATTTTTTGAATGCTTTTACCATTTTCTAAGAAACAGAAAGGAAATTGTCTTTTTGTAGGTAATTTTTGTCCCTCTATTTTTGTGCATAACTTTTAGAATAAATTTTTCTAGGTTTGAATTTTGAAGAGTATGTCGTTTTAAGTGATTTACAAATTATCCTTATATTATTTTATTTAAAAGAAAATTTATTTCAAAAGCTCTTAGTACTACCTAATACTACCAGTTTTAAGGGTGAGACAAAACTGTAAAGTGTTTCTTGCAACTACCCATGGATTACTTTGTAGAAATTATTATATTTGAGACCTAACATTTTTAGATGACCATGAGCTTATTTCTTTTAGTAAGCAAATAGTTTTGGTGTATGTTTTGTAGCTATTACTAGCTAATATATACAAGATATATCAAATAAGTCTATTTTGCCATTTTGATTAAAAAAAGATATACCAAATAAGTCCATTTTGCCATTTTGATTAAAAAAACTCAATGTTATTGTAAATTGGGATGATTTAAATATTAAAACTCATTATATATTTGCTCATGCAAGGGTTTTAAGAGAGCCATACCAATGGCTTTGAAGAATTGATCACAATGTAGAATTATGATATTGCACTTCATTTTTACTTTTGAAGAAAGCATACTGTGAGTGCTCCAAAATCCTCCTAGGGTAAGTGCAAAACACAACCAAATCCTATGAGTAAAAGAAAGAAAGGAGTAAAATGCGTTGTAGTAAATTCAATCTAAAATGCATTCTAAACAATGAATTTATTTTTATGTTTTTGATTATTATTTGTTTGTTCTTAAACTTAATAAGATAAAAGGGAAAAGTCAAAAATACTCAAGTGGATATTTTGCAAGTAGAGTTTAGTTTGTCAAAGTGAGAAAAAGTAGAGAAAAATGGGAGAGTTGGTTCACCATACCTCGTCCATGGAGGTGCATAGCCCTCGTTGGGGTCAAGCGCTACTTCCATTGCTACTAGCGTAGGTTGGATTGTCCAACAAGTTCCTTGTGCCTTACTCTAACATTTCTACTCTTTCCTCCTAGATCCTCTCTTATCTTGAATCCTCTTTTTGTAACCTTTTTTACTAGATCCATCACTTATTGGGATGAGTTTTTGTTGTGTTGCAATTAATTTCTAGAAGCCAATAGTTAATAAAGCATGACAACTTTGCCTTTTCCAATAGCAAGAAGACAAAAACACCTCCTACCATCTAGCTCTCCTAGTCAATAAAGTATGACGTCATGAAAAGGGTGTTTATGAGAGCAAAACAAAAATGAAAAGTCAACAATCCTATTGTGCATAAGTATATTATTGCCTTCTCATTTCTTCCTACATATCCTCACATTCTCTTCTTTCATTCATTTGTGTGGCAATGTTGTGTGTTCTCTCTAAACTTAGATCTTTTCTCCCCCTTCTTTCTTCCTTGAGTTTGAGTGAAAGGAATGATTTTTAGGAAAGAATTAACTAATTAAGGGGAATGAAATTCTCATCTTCCTCAAGTTTCTTATAGAGTACTTTGGTTAGTTTACCATTGAGTGTTCTTATACCTTGAAGATTAAAATAAAAATAACCAAGAAAGAAGGTATTGGGCTTCGTTTAGCATCTTATGTTTTCATTTTAAAGAGACTCAGCCCTCTTCTCTAGCTTGATTTACTATACATATGTCAATCTAGGCCCCACCCTATCAGGGCTCAAAATAGACGAAATTCTATGGCTGCCCCTCTAAACGAGCTGCCCTGCGTAAGCCCAAAAAATTTTGTCTAACTACTTGGTTTGCAATACAACACTAAGGTAGCAACACTCATAAGTGTGAAATTAAGGATTTTTTAGTAGGAAAATCAATTGATGAACATTGAAGAAAATATTGTGAAGCTAGCAAGAGGAAACCAAAAATATTGACATTAGTTTCAAAGTTCCAATTGCAAGCACTTGTTCACAAAGATTTCTCAAAGCCCTAAATTAATGAAAAGGTATAGTTGTGTGTACAAGATGTCTTCAATGTGGTCATAGGCTCATAATATTAACTTGAGGAGTTCTTAAGTAGTGAGATGAGACACTCAAAACCGTCATGCCAATCACCCAAAACCATCACTTAGTCACCTATAACCAATTTTTTTTGTATTTGTGAGTCATTGATGGTCAGTCACAAGAGTAGGTAATCCCATGGAGACCCTCTTGAGCATGGGTGCTACAGTAGAACTCCTCTGAACTAATATTCTCTAAATTGGTATCCTCTACAATCTAATGCATAACACAAATCTCAATGTGAGACCATATGTCAGTCATAAACCAAAACAATTTATTCAATAGTAGTAATGCCCTTTGTGTTATCTCGACACTAATCTCTAAGTCATTTCATTTATACTTCCACAAAATTAACTAATAACTTACTTAAACTAATCTAATTCTTGGGATTCCAACCATATCAATTTAGAGGAGTTCGACTGTACTACCTTAAAACCACACCTACCTGCAACTAAAGTAGCACCCATGCTCTTGAGGGTCTCCATGAGGTTACCTACTCTTGTGACTGACCATTAGTGACTCACAAATACAAAAAAATTTGGTTATGAGTGACCAAGTGATGATTTTGGGTGATTGGCATGACAATTTTGAGTGTCTCATCTTATTATGACTTTATTATGACTTTGTAGTAATAGACTAGCAACTACTTGGAGTGAATGGAATCCCCGGGACCTGCCTTATTGCCTTCTGGCTAGGGGATACGCAGTATGTAAGCGGGATTAGGGTTACGTTTTCACTACGTAACTTCTTTGTAATACGATCAAAGTGCTGGAAGCCGCACCTCGTGGATTGGTTTTATAGTGTAACGTCTATCAATCTCATCTTATGCAGCTCTCCTACTACCTCTGACTCGCCTACAAGCAGATCAGCAGAGCCAGGGGATCAAGCTGATACACAAATGAGGGAGTGTTGACGAGCTCGCGGGCTTAGGATTGGAATCCTTACATTAGGTTACGTCCTGACTTGTCCACACTCACACACTGCAGTCAGAAACAGTTAGTATCAGGTAGGATTTTTTTTGATCTACAGACTCTACCAGGATGACGAATACACCCCCAAACCACCCTCCTGGAGAGGATGCGGTTGTAGATTGAGGCGCTTTTATCGCCCAGCAAATCAAGGCAAGCTTGGCCGCTGCTCTACCGCAAATTATTTCCGCATTGGCTAATGCTCGGAACGCTGCTGCCAGCAATTCTCACTCGTCACACGACCCCAGCCGCCGCGCAGCACGAGATGAGGACGAAGACGACGGGGATCGCCCCTATCGAAGGGATGCCAAAGTTGCGGAGCCCGAGCACTTCTCGGGAAGAAGAGGCAACGAGATTTACAGATGGTTCGCTTCCCTCCGCCTTGTTTTCCTTAGTAAACCCAATTCGTACCCGGATGACGAGTCCAAAGTTATTTTTGCTCTCTCTTATCTCACAGGTACCGCCCAGGATTGGGCAATGCCGCTACTTGAGGATCTGGACTCAGACACGTAAAATAAGATCCTCTGTGACTATGACAAGTTCAGAAAAGGGATGATTTCAATATACGGCGACATTGACAAATCGAAGACGGCTGAGGACAAGCTCAAATGCCTCAGACAGACCAGTTCGATGGCCAAGTACGTGGCTGATTTCCGACAAAACGCAGCTCATGTGGCATGGAATGAAAGGGCCCTGCTTGCTCGTTTTCGCGCCGGCTTGAAGGAGGACGTCAAGGACGTTATTGCAACCGCCAAATGCGTGCCACGTGAACTTGATGGATACATTGCTTTGGCGAGCCGCATCAACAAACGACTATGGAATCGACAACAAGAACGTAAGGCGTCATCATTGAGCAGGTTCAACCGCCCCTCGTCGTCGCAAGGAACGCCTTCGTCATCTAGCTTGATTACACGGGGACCGGATGGCAAGTTCTACCGAGCCCAAACACCTGCATCGAACAGCTCAGGTCCGGCCCCAATGGATATTGATGCGCTGACAATAGGACCAGCCATGGCCAAGACCAAAGCTGAGAGGATGGAATACCAGAAAACAGGAAGGTGCTGGGGATGTGGAAAAACGGGCCACGTTCGGGTACAATGCCCAACAAACCCGTCTAGACCGCTTGCACTCTCTGCCGTAGAAATACTAGAAGTTACAGAAGAATCCGCAGGCTCGGGAAAAGGAAAATCCCAGGATTGAGCAATACTGCTCAATACCCGGGCATTCCTCCAACGACAGCATCAATCCTGCGAAGGGGGGAGCTATCGGAGCCATTCTGGGAGGCGCCTGCGTAATCAGGGGAGGCAATAAAACAAGGAACTTCTAGCACCCAAGCTAGTACACAGATACATGTAGCATCACCACTAGGAGTTATGAATGACGATCTGGGGCGGCTTTGCTTGTGGGCGACAATAGACCCAGAGAAGCACCTCATCCTACCAACAAAAATCAACAGCCATCAGTGCAAATCTCTCATTGAATCAGGTGCTACGGGCATTTTCATGCATCCAGACTTTGCAAGGCAACATCGTCTTCCGTGCCGTCAGAAGTCTTGCCCTCGAGAAGTCCGTGTCATCGACGAGAGGAAGATTAACTCGGGCCTGATTACACAAGAAGTGGAGGTGGAGCTTATTATCGGCAACCATCACGAAATGGTCACGTTTGACCTTACCAACACGGGGCGGTACTCCACCGTCCTTGGCACGCCTTGGCTGGTCAAGCACGACCCTCACATTGTCTGGTCATCTCAAGAAATTGAGTTCAGTTCAGGGCATTGCTCTCGGGAGTGCCTCACCTACCACACTCGAGTTTGGGGAATCACATTGGAAGGTGACTGGATTCTCCACATGGACACCAACGCAGGGCCGAAAACACCCCGGGACTTGAACGGATCGGACGAAGAAGATAGTGAAGACGGAGCGGACGAACCAATCGAGCTAGCCTATACAAGCTGGGACTTTTCAGAGCAGTCGATACAAGGAAACGATGAGATCGCAGCAGGCTTGGCTGAATCAGCATCAAAAGAACAGGAAGTGACGAGGTCAGGACTGCCAGTATCCTTTGCATCTACTGCAGTATTTGACCTCCTTAGAGGGCATGCCGAAATCTTCTCTTTGCAAATCTCGGAGCTAGACGACATCAAAGAGAACGACATCTCATTGAGGGAGATGATTCCAAGTGATTATCATGACTGTCTAGGTGTGTTTAGCGAAGCAGCATCGAACGTGTTGCCCGAACAGGGCCATTCAGACCTCAAAATCGACTTTAAGGAGGGGCAGGAACCGAGAAATACCTCCTTGCGCCCCATGTCGCCGGTGGAGCTAGAAGCGATCCGGGACTACCTCGAGGCCAACATGGCAAAAGGTTGGATCCAGCGATTGAAAGCTCCGGTATCAGCCTCCATCGTCTTCGCCCGAAAGAAGGATGGTTCTCTTCGAATCTGTGTTGATTACCGTAACTTGAATAAGGTCACGATAAGAAACAGATACCCACTCCCGCTGATCACAGAACTTACGGACCAACTCTCAGGAGCAAGGCATTTCACAAAGATCGATGTACGCCAAGCGTACAATCGAGTCAGGATAGCACAAGGCCACGAATGGAAGACCGCGTTCAAAACCAGGTATGGTTGATACGAGTATCTCGTCATGCCCTTTGGGCTCACCAACGCCCCGGCCCAATTCCAAGCCCATATGCAAGGCATATTTGGAGATTTGTTGGATATTCACCTGGTAGTTTACTTGGATGATATATTAATTTTCTCGAAGGACTTGGAGGATCACAAAAGTGTTGTGCGGGAAGTGTTACAACGGCTAGAGAGGCACGGCCTATATGCCAAGGCATCCAAGTGTATTTTTCATAGAGATTCAGTTGAATTTCTAGGTATGGTGGTGTCGTCGATGGGCATTCGCATGTGTGAAGACAAGCTCGAGGCAATTCGAACCTGGCCAACACCAAGAACAGTAAAGGAGGTCCAGGCTTTCTTGGGCTTCGCCAATTTTTATCGAAGGTTCATTGTCAACTTCTCTAAGATTGCGACTCCACTCACCACTTTGACCAAGAAGGGTATCCAGTTCCTTTGGACTGAGAAAACTGATCAAGCATTTAGATGTTTGATGGACGAATTCCTGCACGCCCCGGTCCTACTTCACCCAGATTTCACCAAACCGTTTGTGGTAGAGACAGATGCGTCTGACACAGCTACTGGAGGTATCCTGTCTCAGAAGGGCGAAGACGAGCATCTACACCCATGTGCATTTCGAAGCTCAAAAATGTCACCTACCCAGCTAAACTACGACGTATATGACAAGGAACTACTTGGCATTGAGCAAGCGTTTGAAGACTGGCGGGTGTATTTGGAAGGCTCCCCACTTTCTGTTTGTGCAATCAGATCATAAGAATCTGGAATACTTCACGACGACTAAGCTTTTAAATCGACAACAAGCCCGCACTGCTGAGTTCCTTTCGAGATTCCATTTTGAGATTGAACATTGTCCGGGATCCCTGAACAGAAGAGCCGATGTCCTCTCCCGCCGTCGTGATGTAGTCGAAGCTGGCAAAGACGGACCTTGTCCGCTGCTCAAGCTTGCGGCGTTGGAGTCGTTTGATCCAGTTTGGTCGGATCAACAGATTAAGCAAGCTATGAAGACGGCCTTAAGACTTGACAAATCCCTCACGGCTGTTCAAGCTTTTTTCACATCTAATGTGGACCAGGCACCGGCAGCAATCAGGAAACGATTCGAAGATTATTCGTGGGAAAACGACCTGCTCACTTTCCAAGGTACCTTATACGTCCCCGACAACAGTGAACTCAAACGCCAGATTCTTCAAACTAGCACTAGTAGAAAACTGTGTTGAAGTCAACATAAACTACGTGATGTTTTCATGCTTCTAATGCAAATTTCTGCGTTAGAAGCATGAAAACATCACGTAGTTTATGTTGACTTCAACACAGTTTTCTACTAGACACAACGCTCCCGCAGCAGGACATCCGGATCGCGCCAAAACACTGGATTTTGTGTCACGAGAGTTCTTTTGGCCAACACTTTGATTCTATGTACACAATTACGTTGATGGATGCGACCTGTGCCAGCGCGCCAAACCAAAACGACAAGCAAGACACGGCCTTCTTCAATCGATCCCAGCAGCCGACGCTCCATGGAAACGGGTAACTAACGACTTTATAGTTCATTTACCTCTGAGCAACAATTTTGATGCAATTATGGTAGTGGTGGACAAAAACACCAAACTAGCCCATTTCATCCCGACTTTTGATACTGTCACATCGAAAGGGGCGGCAAAACTCTACCTCCACAACGCGTGGAAACTTCATGGCATTCCTGACAAAATGATCTCAGATAGGGGATCAGTATTTGTCTCAAAGTTCATGAGACGGCTTTTCGAACTCATTGGCATTTGACCAGCAACGACCACAGCGTTCCACCTCCAAGCAGACGGCCATATTGAAAGGGTTAACCAGATTCTCGAACAATACATCCGCATGTTCACGGCACGGCGCCAAGACGACTGGGCAGACCTTCTTGCATTGGCAGAGTTTGCGTACAACAACTTAGTCCATTCAGCAACAGGTTTTTCTCCATTCGAGGCGACATATGGATATCATCCTTCAATGACGTTTTCCGATCCAATCAGCTCGACCGTACCAGCAGCCGAAGACAGAATATGATTACTAAACGAGGTACGTGAAGAAGTCAAGACCATGGTCAAGATAGCCGGTGATCAAGCAAAACGATGGTATGATCGACGGGTGTCAGAACAGCCCCATTTTCACATTGGAGACAAAGTTTTGCTACGCAGGGAGAACATAGCAACTGATGCCCCATCTCTGAAGTTTGATCACAAGTTTTTGGGACCATTTCCTGTGGTGGCCAAATTTTCAAATGTTACTTACCGCCTCAAGCTTCCTCTCTCGCTCGGAATACACGATGTTTTCCATGTCTCACTTCTGCAGCCGTATTGCACGGACACCATACCCGGTCGGACGAATCCACCACCCCCACCAGTGACCACACCAGATGGCGAAACCGAGTACGTCGTGGAGCAGATCAAGGTCGTCAGACATCATGGGCGAAGCTGGCAGTACTTAGTCTCTTGGGAGGGCTATGGACCGGACAAAGATTCTTGGGAGCCCGTGGCAAATGTTCAGAATGCCCAGGACCTCGTTAACAAATTCCACTCCAGACACAAGCATGCACCATGCCCCCCAGTTCATCGTTAACCAGCACACAGGGCTTTGTGGATACTCACTTCACACAATAGCAGGCACATCGAAACCTAGAAGGGAAGCAGTGTTACGACTTTGTAGTAACAGACTAGCAACTGCTTGGAGTGAATGGAATCCCCGGGACCTGCCTTATTGCCTTCTGGCTAGGGGATACGCAGTATGTAAGTAGGATTAGGGTTACATTTTCACTACGTAACCTCTTTGTAATACGATCAGAGTGCTGGAAGCTGCACCTCGTGGATTGGTTCTACAGTGTAACGTCTATCAATTTCGTCTTAAGTAGCTCTCCTACTACCTCTGACTCGCCTACAAGCAGATCAGCAGAGCCAGGGGATCAAGCTGATACACAAATGAGGGAGTGTTGACAAGCTTGCGGGCTTAGGATTGTAATCCTTACACATCTCACTACTTAAAAACTCCTCAAGTTAATATTATGAGCCTATGACCACATTGAAGACATCTTGTACACACAACTATACTTGTTCATTAATTTTGGATTTTGAGAAATCTTTGTGAACAAGTGCTTGCAATTGGAACTTTGAAACTATTGTCAATATTTTTGGTTTCCTCTTGCTAGCTTCACAATATTTTCTTTAGTGTTCATCAATTGATTTTCCTACCAAAAAATCCTTAATTTCACACTTATGAGTGTTACTACCTTAGTGTTGTATTGCAAACCAAGCAATTAGACAAAAAAATTTGGGCTTACGCAAGGCAGCTTGTCTAGAGGGGTAGCTAGAGAATTTTGTCTATTTTGAGCCCTGACAGGGCAAGGCCTAAATCGACGTATGTGTAGTAAATTGCATAACATTGTTTACCCGGTCCTGTTCCTCCCCTCAGCTGGAGGGATATTTGTGCCTGGACACTTGGGTAGAATTTAGTTAAAGATCTACATTGATGTTGGCTGAGAGCTCACAAATGGTATTGGCTGGGGATAAAAAGGGAACCCCTAGTGAACGTTAACAATGTTATGCAAGCCCTGGGCTTTGAATTGCAGCAGTTTAACTTTGGTGTTCTCCTCGGTTTGGGGGCCCATGGCCATGGACGTGGTGACCTGGCTGCAGCTGCAGCTTGCTGACCTCGAGCTGGTTCTTGGCCGTCAGTCCTGCTCCGTTGTTCTACGTCCTCTCACACTGGTGTTCTCATTCCCTGCCACGCTTGTTGTGTAGCCGCGGCCCTCGTGGGCCCCTCGTTCCCCGGACCCAGCGCCTCCACATCAGCTTCTGGTTCCTTGCAGCAACAACAACAACAACAACAACAACAACAACAACAACAACAACAACAACAACAACAACAACAACAACAACAACAACAACAACAACAACAACAACAACAACAACAACAACAACAACAACAACAACAACAACAACAACAACAACAACAACAACAACAACAACAACAACAACAACAACAACAACAACAACAACAACAACAACAACAACAACAACAACAACAACAACAACAACAACAACAACAACAACAACAACAACAACAACAACAACAACAACAACAACAACAACAACAACAACAACAACAACAACAACAACAACAACAACAACAAACTTGTTGTCCGATTTGAATGTAAATGTAGTAACTTTTGGAGAACAACTCCAAACCGCAAACGGATAGTGCCATTGGCTTTGCATGGCCAAAAATAATAATTTTTGATATGTCACACTTCTAATTTTCATTTTCAGATCATTGGGAACTTAATTAGAAGATCTAGCAAGGAATGGATGAAATTTTTGAATGAAATTGGTAACTTCTAAAGCGTAACTCTAACCAACAAATAAACAATGCCATTGGATTCCTTGGCTCCAAAACAATTGGTTTTGATTGTTCACACTGCCAATTCCAAGCTATAGGTCATTGAAAATCTACAAGGAAAAGTTAGGGGTGGATGAATGGAAATCCTAGGATTGGAAGTTCATCCTAAATTATGAAATTGACTTCCCAAGGCCTTTTGAAGTTGTTGAAGGAGTCAGAAAACACTTTATTCTTCCGTCAATTGGATTCCAAATGGTTACTCTCTCGCAATTTGTTGTTATGCAAATTCTTGGTTTAGCTGTCAGTTGTCGTTCAAGGCCTTGCTGCTATCGGAATCTTCTAAAAAAATTTGGGGCGCTCTAGTAATTCTAGAAACTATAGCTAGAATTTTGGCAAGATGTTACTGCTGAATGCCAAATTCCCACGATATTTTACCCCTAAAGGACCATCTATTTGTTTAACAGATAAATGGGATTTTGGGCATGTACCTATGGCCAAACTACTTTGCATAATTTTTTGAAATTTTTATTGAAGATGGGAAATTCAAAGATTTGCATGGGCATTTCATTTTTATTCCATTTGATGCCAGGGAGCAAAAATTATGTCCAAATAAGCAAAAATTTGGGGATTTTGGGTAGCAAAAAAAATTCTTCTAGAAACTTGAATTTTTTTTCTTGTAAACTATATTTTTTTCTACATTTGAAGCTTTGATTCATTCCATTTGGACTAGTTATGAGAAAGTTATGGCCAATCTTGTTTTTTGGGCAATTCAAGCATCTGCTTAAAAAAATAACTTATAAACTTCATTTTTGAATGCAATTTTAACAATTATTCAAAAAAAATTGATAAAGAGGGTGAAATTTGCTTTCTGAAACAATCTTACCATTGGAATCATTGCATTTCAATTCCATTGCAAGGTTATTAGCAATTTAATTTTTTGTTCAATCTCATACCTTCTTCCGCCTAATGTATTTTTTAAGAATGAGAATTAATTATTTTTTGTTTTTTTGTTTTTCCCAAGATTACCAACTCAACTTCCCACCATGCAAAAATAGAATTCCAAACTCTGTGGTGCAAAAATTTTAGGTTAAAAAAGTTCAAAGTTAAATAATCTAGTCATGCAAGTTGCAAAAAAAGCTGTTTTTTACTTCTTAAATGCAAATATCTTCCAACCTCTTTGGTCAAAGTTCTTGAGTTTTGTATGATACATTCTTACAGTAGTCTAATACAAGATCTTATGGTTAGATATGCAAAAAGACCGATTTTCAAACTTTTTTATTCTTTGCCATAAAAGTGGCAATTTTGAGTGTCTTTTGACAAAATAAAGGCCATGGTTCTTTAGGGGTTAAATCAAAAATTCAACTGGTTGACCATCCAAAACCAAGTCTTCCATTGTATAGAAGGATCCAAGAATTTTTGTGGATACTCCCATTGAGGTCCACAAAACAAGGCTACATTAATCAATAACTAATGGAGCATGGTCAAAGGGGTTAAGCTAGCTTTGAGGTGTTAGTTCCCGGCATATAATCACGCCAAGAAGTGAACGGTGCTAAACTATTAGGGTTGTAAGGGGAATTGGGTTTGGATCTGGTTTTGCAATTCCTCAATCCCTCTTCTTAACTAACTCTTGCAATTAGGTAGGTTTGTTTTTAGAATTTAATGATGCTTTTCCAAAATTTCTTTTCTTTCTATTTCTTGGGGCTCAGTAGGTCAATTTTCACTGCCTACTTGGTAGAATAGAGATCTAGAGTTCAATTATAGGTCATGCCATGAAAGTCCTAGAATCTCCTATTTTGGGCTAAATTAATGAACTTTGGTGTAAAACAAGCTGGAGTAAACTAGGCACAGTTAACTGTTTGTTTTTAACTCATAATTTCATTTTTAGTTGTTTTCTTATGAAAATTGCTCATCAAAATAATTAAAATCCCAAAATGAAAGTTTTGAGACCTTGGTGCTGTACCACGGGCTTACACATACCAATTCCAATTTCAAAAGCTCTCCACATTTTGAAAGTCATATGTATATTTGCAAATGAAAGCTTTGCAACATTGTATGTCAAAGTGAGACATGTTGTTTTTCAAATAAAGAATGTGTTGCCTAGAAGTATTGTATTGTTTTAAGGCAGTTTGGATCAAACAAAGAGGAGCATTCAAATATTGAATTCCTTGTCACTTGTACATTAAAGATAATATGCATCTCAAGTTGGCAATGATACTAAATATTTTTGACATATTCTATTTTAATGAAAAAAGATGTTGCTATTACATAATTGTATACTCAACATTAATGTAATCAACATGTATCATGCTTGATTTTGCCATTATTGGTTTTGTTTTAAAAAATTAAAAAAGTATTAATCATAGAAGGTCTTCAAGCCATGCTACATATACAAATAAGCACTAGAAATACCTTGAAGTCAAATCACTTGTATTCATTATAACGACCTTGCCGTTAACCCTTAAACAACCACAAGGAACCATAAAATCTTGGCTGTATTGTAATTCTATTGTGACACAAGTTTGATTTTCATTCTTTTCTTGATGCAAATTGTGAATTGGAGTGGCTAGACAAGAGCGCTTGCTCTTGGCGCTCCGACAACGTGTTCATTTTGGGGATCCACCGCAGGGATCTGTAAGTTGCAAATATGCTCCAGTTACAAATTTGTAGCCCACCTCCAATACAAACGCTTTGCAAAGTTGGAAAAACAATTGTAGAAACATGTCAAACATCACAAAGGGTGGAGATAAACAGCAATACACAACCCTCAAAAATCCAAGCAAAATCCAAAACAACATCTCTAAATATGAGAAAAATACCCTATTTTGGTTGCAGCGGCATGCTAGGTTGTTTAGAGGTTAAAGTTGAATAGGCACCAAATATATAGTGTACACAAATAGAGGCATTAAAGACAAATAAACCTTAGAATTTAATTTCAAAATCTTGTTTAAAGCCAACTCAAAAATGGAGCTCACAATTATGATATGCTCATAGTCTCTTATTCATACATATATGAAGTTTTTTTGACATTATTGGTTGTCCATAGTATTGTTTTCTTCTAACTAGATGTTAACCCCTCATAGTGTAAGGGGACCAAAAGTGTCCTCTCATAGTCTACTAGTCCATTTTGAAGTGCTATGACTTTTGCATATATCTTCCAAATCCAATAAAATTTGTTGGCAAAGTTGCACACTCTAGTCTAGTTTCTTTGATAATTTTTTTAGATCAATCTGATATATGTTGAGTTTGTGAAAGCCATTCAAAGTTCATAGGGTCATTTTGAGTTCACCACATTGCATTATGACGGCAACAACATTGGAGGCTTGTATGTATTTCATCAAAAATATTTTTAACAAAATTTATTGGCTTTGGTTTCCTTGAAAGTCTAGTAAATGTGGTAGAATTTCCATGCCAATCCAAATTCCTTTGAATGCTTAAAAGCAAATCAAACTTCACAATCGACATATACTTGCATTATTGAGAACTTTGGTGGCTTATAACTTTGTCATATGAAGTCTTTTTCTAATATCTTTTGTAGAAAATGTTGCATATACTTGTCTTGTTATTGTTGTTAAAATTTCATATCAATCCAAGAAGTTATGAGTGAATGAGAAGCATTTCAGTAGAGGGAGGTTTGGCCATAGATATGAATTTTTGATACTTTTTTCATTGTTTTTGGACATTTCTAAACATCTTTGCAGATATAATGAGTCTATTGAACAGTATTTTCTTTCACCAATGTGGTCATATACTAGTTTTGAATCACTTTACATTTTCAATATTTCTCATTTGAGTAGGTATAGATATCAAATTTCACCCCAAACGTGTTTTTAGGAAAATTTTAATATCTTTTCCCAACACTAAAACATTGTAATCTTCCAATTTATGTGGTCAAATGACCCCAAATTTGATCCACATCATTTGCAACATGCACACTACAAGATTGTACAATTGAGATTTTCATACTTTACTTACATTTAAACTTACAACACTTGAAAAGCAATGATGCGTTTTGACCTCTTTGGACTTTAGGCAATGAGGGGTTAATAATGAGCAAGATCATCATAGCATTCATATTTAAATACAAATCTAGTATAATCCTATCTTACTAGCAAAGGTCTAACTAGTAAGAAGCAATTTGCAAATGTGTCCTTCTCTTGCACTTTTGTTTGTCTTTTGCTTTCATGTTTGATGTCAATTTTTGATATTCAGTATATGGTATATGTCAATAATGTTTACACACCGACTCTCACTCTAGTTCGGTGAAACTACATGCCATCAAAGCACTTTTTTTGTATTACTATTATATATAGAATTTTAGCTGTATTGTTTCAATTTTCTCATATACACTGGTGTTAAGTTTTTTTATGTAATCTTAAAAAAAAATTAATGACTGAAGGCAACCACTTTGTAGAACTCTAGACTAATTTAATTCCCACGCTATCATATAAAGTCAAGCACATTTGTTTGAGATAAAATTGTTGTAGAAAAATGGATAAAGAGAGGAATGGGATAAAACTGTTGTAGAAAAATGGATAAAGAGAGGAAGTTATGAATACTTCTTTTGAACAAAAATGATTGAACAGAAAAGAAAGGCTGAGCTAAAGAAACAACTAAAATAGACTTGGAACACACTTCAAAATAGAATACACTTAGTACTTCAAAATTTGAAGTTTTGCAATATTTATTTTTTATAATTCCATTCATTTGAATATTTCTTTTTGATATTTCAATTCAACTTATTAATATATTGTTACATTCTATATTGTAAATGTGTATTTCCTAAATAGAACTTTACATAAGGATATCACTACACAAAGTATGAAAAACTATGTGTGATTTCATTATGTGAGAACCTCTTTAATAAAAGCATCAAGTGCATGTTTGCAATGAGAAATTAAAAAAATTCATTAAAATTTTGAAAATCTTTTTAATATAAAAATTTGGATTTCTCTAAAATAGAGGGGAGGGTGAAAAAGAAAATGTAGAGAAAAGGACGAGGAAAAGTGACTTAAAATTTGAGGGAGGAGGGAGAGGAAAAGGCATGGAAAGGGAGGGTCACAAATCACCCAAAATTTGAAGGGAGGTAAAGGAAGGAAAGAAGGTATAAAGGGGAACAAGTTGGACAAGACAAACAATACAGGGAGGAAATAAGTAAGTAAGATGGAGCAAAGCATGTGCAAGGCATACTTATGTTGGATGGAGTATTGTGAGTAATTTTTTATTGTTACTTGCATATGCTTATCATACCAAATGAGCCTTTTATGACATGGATTCTCCAAATCCACCTCTTGAAGCGGTTACAGCCATTGGTTGATATTGAGTTTCTAAGCATTGTGTTTTCCAACTATTTATCTAACTTAACTAACCGTTGATTGAAGACGCTAAGGTCGTCTGCTCATAAATCGCGCAAGCTCTAAAATGGCTCACCTCACCAAATGTATTCTTTTGGTACATGTTGTTTTTCATAGCCTTTACATAATGTATAGATGATGTACATTTGAGGAGGTGAGCAATTTTAGAGCCCTATGACCTTTCCACTTCAAAATTTCATAACTAATTCTACAAAGCTTCAAAAAATATGAGACAACTTGGGTTAGATATCAATTCTTCTAGTCTTTCAAGGAAATTTACCGAAAAATAGTTCAAGAAGTTTCACCTCCCCAAAATACAGTTTCAGCCCTTAGATGGACGGTTTATGAGCACACTACCTTAGCTCCTTGATAATTGACGAAGACCAGCTCAGTTAGCCACTCTTTCACGAATCTTTATTAAAACATGTGAATGATAAAAATCAACAATACCAAAACCTTGACTTTAGTACGTTAAGTAACATTTCATTCCAAGTACTGTACTGTACAGTACAATAAGTTATGTTAAATTGCAGGTTCAAAGAAAATACGTTACGAAGGGCGTCATTGCATGTAAAAACATGAAACCTTGTAAAATATGTCATTGCTCAAGAGCTTGTTAGAACTACACCTGGCTCCTGGGCATAAAAGCAAAGATGAGACATCAGAAAAAATCAAGGAATATGTATGCTCATGGCTGATGGAATTGATACGGCCCACAAGAGCGACTATGCTATTTTCCTAAGTAAAACATATTATTAAGCCTGGCTGGTGAGTATAGCGTATATGGAGGCTATAACAAAAATCTGCAGTGAAAATGTCACGTTGTCTTACTATGAAAGCCTCACAATCTGTAGTTCTTCGTGGGCTCTCAGCTATATTCTTAGTTTACCAAAAGAATTGGAGATGCTACGGTTGATGTCATGCTAAGGTAGTGACACCCCTCTCCGTGAGTGTCCCCGTGGATGTTCCCTATGCTCCAAATCTGTGCAAATATTAAAAAAATTGGTTGTGGGTGACAAAGTGATGGTTTTGGGTGATTGACACGACAATTTTGAGTGTCCCATCTCATTGTTTTATAGCTCCTCAAGATAAGATTATGAGTATGAGCACACTAAAGACTTCAATAAACGTTGTTTTTAGCATCTCCTACATTGAACTATGCATTTTCAACGATTTTGGAATTTGAAAAATCTTTGTGAACAAATGCTTGCAATTGGAACTTTGAAATTGATGCCAATGTTTGTCGTTTCCTCCTGCTAACTTGACAATAATTTTTTCAAAAGTTCATCAATTGATTTTCCTCCAAAACCCGTAGTTTCACTGAAGACCAGATAGGAGCGTTATATAACATTTCCACAAAGGCATTATTCTGAGTAATATCAATTGAGAAGCATCGTGATTTTGGACAGAAACAAAATTCATTCTGTAGAAAAACAACGAGACCATTTTGAGCATACAACCTCTCTAAATGCGACCCTAATAATCGGAGAGATAGAAATGACAAAACTTGGTTACGAATTCACATGAAAGAATAATACTGGCAGGAAAATATCAAGAGATTTAAGTACAGGCGCTAGCCTCAACAGAAGGAACTCCTTGTCTGGCAAATAGCCCCCAGAATTTCGCCAGGCGATCCGCTTCTAATGCGAATAATAATTCTTCTATAAGAAAACGCTATTTTGTATCGTAGTAGGTTCTTGAAATTTTGGTACACTTCAAATAGGAAAATAAAACACACTTCAAAAACGCTAATATCATATACAAATAAAACTGTGTAAATAATTTTGCTGCTTCAAGGCCGTTGCTGCTCATTGCTGCTGAATCAACATGGGTAATAGGATTGCACTCCAATCAATGTAGCCCTGTTTCATCACAAATTGAAAACACAACGATGGTAAGTGACACAAATTATAGTACGGATTTGAAAACTCAACCTTTCAAAATTCCATGTGCATCAACTGCTATTAGTAAAACAAGCAAAAACGACAAGAAATAATTGAGCTGATCTCTGCTTAATAGAAGCATACTCAGGTTCTGGTGTAACTTCCAGGTCTCCCCAAATGCGGAATGTGCTGTCTGAGCTACCTGACACCATGAATTTGCCATTGGGGTCAAACACCACAGCTTGCACCGCATCCTCATGTCCCCTTAACTCAGCCACTGGAACCACTTCTGTATCGATTTGGAAGCTGCAGATCACTTTCGAATCAAAAAACTATGAGTTCTACCCCAATGGGTTGCACAACTGCTAATTCATACTTAGTACATTGATTAACTGTATGCATTCCAGGGCCTAACCACTTGATGCGTTGATCGCTGCTAGCAACAGCAATGACAAGGCCACTAGGATCAAAGCAACAACGGTTGGCGGACTGAGGTCCAACATTGACTGTGGCATATTCAGCGACTTTCCTCACATCCCACATCTTCACAATCCCATCCGCATCCACAGAGGCTATCATAAATCCCTGGAATCGATGAAAATGACCAATTCTAAGTATATTTAATGAGCTGGATGCACCGGACAAGTCATCATTAGTCCACTCTACAGTAAACGTCGATAGCAAAACGACCCCACTTAAAATAAACGGAGTGGACGTTTGTACTGCAGAGAGATCACCTTGTTGTCAAAACAAGCCTGGTTGCAGGACGCATTATGGCCATAGAAGGTTTGCACACAAAGTGCAGATCTAGCATCCCACAAGCTGACAGTTTTGTCGCTGCTTGCAGTGGAAATGATACTAGTGTACAACTGCCAAGTTATAGAATTCACTGAGTCCACGTGGCCACGTAAGGTGCCGCGACATTTCATACTGCTCATATCAATGGCAAGGCAACAAAACATCAATAAGTTAAGGTACTTTAAACATAAAAGCAGAAAACTGGAGAAGTTACTGGCTATTCTTCTCAAGCCTTTGAAGAGGCTGGAAAGTTGGATAACATCAACCTAGGGTATTGAGCTATAGTCAGATCTCTTAGAGGGAAGTGATAAGACAAATTAAAAATGACCCAGATTTTCGTACGCATAAAGATCCCACAGGCGTGAGGTATGGTCGAGAGATGAACTTGCAAGAACATCACCACTCGTATGATATGATACCGACCACACGGCCTGTGCTCAATACAAGTTAAAGATCGCATTAGACCAATATATTGCAAATGAACACGTGTTTGACAAGAGAAGAAAGTTCCTAATACGCAACACGAACATCTTTGAGGACATCAGAATTGCCACAAGATAGATTCGAACCTGGGTGTGATCAGTGAATGTATGAATACAACGTGATTTCTCAAAACTCCACAATTTCACTGTACAGTCCCCAGATGTAGAAGCCAAATGCATGCCTCTATTAAACCCACCACCATCAGAATGCTACAGAGATTGTGCAACGAAATAAGATAGAAGAATAACGAGCAGCAATGATCTCTTTTAACACTTGCCAACATTTCATTCGATTTAATACGAGCAATTGACAGTATTTCAGTCCAGAATACACAAGTAGGAGAGGTCTAACTTGGGATGAAAGTCGAGGCCAGACACCCAATCTTTGTGGCCTTCCCCGGTCATGATGAGATCACCAGCAGGCAACCCCCACATACGCCATGTTCCATCATCAGAGGCAGTAACAACGACAGGCTTCTTCGGGTGAATAATGACACTGACAAAAATTTGCAACAGAAAGCATCATCTGGACGAACTCTACAACGTAACGACTAAAAATAATTTCAAGAATCACTGCAGAGGCTTCGCTAATTATGAAATGCACAGACTAGGTAAGAGGAGGAAGTAACTAGATTAGTGGTCACGAATTACTTGCTCACAGACATAATATGGCCTCGGAAGGTGGATTTGAGCATATAGGCTCGAACATCTGTAAGTGATGTTCTGGCCTCATGGAAGGGGTTTATTTTGCACGCAGAGATCAAAGGATCTGCCTTCGGCACTGCTGTCATAGAACCTTTGCCATGCTTGGGGCCTTTGTAGGTAAGTGACAGAGGATTATCTTCCGTGCAAAGTTCTGCCTTCTCCACCTGAAGAAAAAAGATACCTCATGAACCTCATGTGTAAGCAATACAAGGTTCAATATAAAATGGAACTAAGAGAGATCTACCATGGCCCGCAATTTATCCCTTTCCAATGCCATCAACGACTTGGCCTTCACAGCTTGCTCGTATTTCTTCTTCAGCTGTTCAAGCAGGCCATCGTATTTTCCAAAATGAGTCCGCAACCTCTGCGCATTAAATCTCAGGGATATCATGTTCGAGACGAGACGCGAAAACGAAGTATTACTAGGTGTCTGAAGATTACCTTGCACTAGAAAAAGTGACAAGTAACACGAAATCTACCTTAATGTCGACGATTAATTTGTTTTTCTCTTGCGCAATTCGATTGTGATGCATGCGATGTAAATTTCGTTCCTTCCGAAACTTTTCCAGCATCTCTGCTCGGCATCTGCCAATCTGATTGTATCCTCAGTCAAAGGGACTAATAGGCTCATCGTTGCAACATCAAAAGCCTAAAACATCTTCTACAAATGATTGGTTCTAAACAACGCAATGTGCCACCCCCAGCAATACATCGTACCCAGCGAAATTCAGACGCCCTAAAAACTGGAGTAATAAGGTAATCCACCCGATTTGTGCTGCAGTTCAATAACCGTCCTATTTAAGCCGTACATTAAAATTTAGAAACGTACATTACTTTTGCAAAACGTTTACAAAGTGACACAAATATTTGCACTGCACACATAGGGCGGCTTATCTCAAATCTGTGTGGATACAGAATGACCGCAGTGACGCTGGAATTCTTTTAAAGTAATAGACGTCTGCGGACGATGACCCTGAGGCGAATGGAGGGGGGCAAGTACTGAGCGACAACAGTTTGTTGTTGGAGTTGCTCTTGGAGGCGCTTTAAAATGTTGGTGAGCTGCAGAGAGCGACCATATTCATCTGGTACCAATATGAGCTTGCTGTCTATCACCTTTCCCTTTTCTTTCGCATCGAACCACTCCACCTTGTCCACGAGTCCCATACATCAGTCCACTACATGCAACACATTTGAATAAAGATATTACATTTATTGAAACTCTTGCAACCTTACCCGGGACTTAGTGAACTGAGTTAAAGTATGTCCTTACTTCGAATACTTCCAGCGTTTTGTGTAGACCGTAAGTCATACAGAAGTTACGAACAAAATCATCCAGAACTTCTCGCTGCCGCCGTATGTCTGGATACGCAACACTTTTCTGTCCTTTGCCTGGAACCCCATGTTCACCATACACACTTAGGTAGGAATTACGTAAATGTTATCGTTGTTTCACTGCAACCCAGGGCCACTGAAAGTTCAATAATTCATGACGAATATCTGCACCAAAAGCTCACCGAGAAGAAATGAGAGCTTCTGTAAGGACTGAAGGGTCGCTTCGAGATCTTCAGACTCGACATCGCCTTCCGACTCAAACTCCTCGTCAATGCCAACCTCTTCATACGCATACTCACTGTCGTCAAAGTTATTATCTGCACAGAAATTTACAGTCCTTTTTGTCACAGAAATATAGTCGACCTCCACGACTGAAGATCAACAAAGAGTATAGAAGTAAGAGTGTAAAAGTGACCTGGAAGAATGAAAAGCTCGTCATCGGGTCCTCCCAGGCTTGGACAACTGATAGTCTCCGACATGATGACACTTTCTTTTCGGCAAACGAAGTGAACTAATTTATTAGCGACACCAAACACGTGTTGAAGAGCATTCGTCAATGATCCTCAACCGCCTCCTCTGGGACTTCCAACTTGCTTAGCTCCGTGACAGTTGGATTCCGAAAATAATTACTTACTAGACAAACGTCTTCCTCTCAAAACGATTTCATTTAATACTGGGAATAGGTTTGATCACTTTGATGTATTTCAAACGTGCTTTTTATCCAATTAAAATCTGATACATAAACAACATTTGTATGGTGCCCAAAATGTAAAAGCTCAGGATGAAGAGCGATGAATGACAGATATTGAATTACAGAAATTGATAGACAGATGTCAA
This sequence comes from Ulota crispa, assembly GCA_963920765.1. Lineage (NCBI taxonomy): Eukaryota > Viridiplantae > Streptophyta > Bryopsida > Orthotrichales > Orthotrichaceae > Ulota > Ulota crispa. The sequence goes on from OY987247.1 coordinate 19,714,263, forward strand.
AATCAATATTATACACACATTGAATTGATCATTTTGTTTTACTCCAATTAAAAACTACACTAAAAACACATTGTAGCCGCATCTCATTACTGACTTCAGTACCTCTTTAACCCTTTAAGGACCGCACCATTTTCAGGAAACCCATTAAAAACAAGGGTGACACATTTAGATGTGCAGTTGAATCAAACATGGACCCAATTTGAACAATCTAACCATACAAATGTGAAAGCTATTTTGTTTGTTGTCACATATCAAAATTTCAGCTAAACCTATTGTTGGTGGTAAAGTATTATAATGACTGAGTGAATTGTATGTGGAGTATCTTTAGTTTTTCATGCTTGTGTGCTTTTGGATATTAACTCTTCATGCAAGCTTTGCTTGAGAAGAACCTTATATTTCTACAAAGCAGGGTTTTCCACCTTTCCAATAAGACTGGTTTCACACAAAATAGACAAATATATCAATCACAAAGTGTAGCTAAGTGGACAAAAAGGGTAAAAAATCCCATTTTCTTTGCTACCCTAAAATAGTTAAACAAGAAATTTGGTAATTATTATGAAAAACCCAATTGGTGAAAACAATCAAGATGGACTTTGAATGTAGGATGACTAATTTTAAAGATGAAATGATACCACTATTTCAATAGATTTTCAGATACTACAATTATACTACTACTATATAGAGAAACAATATAAGTGTATTTCTTTAGCAATTTGAATTTTTTCAGGGTTTTGCAATTGGGATTTGGCATTCATTTTGGATGTTTGATGTATTGTGTTGTTGCTTTTATCCATTTTTGACCAAATATAGATACGTATTTTGAGACCATGCCGTATAAATAGCCTTATTTATCAACTCACATACTTAATTCTATTATTGTTTTTTTGGTTGGATGCAAAATTCTTGTGATCACATGTGTTTTTCAAGACTAATTTTCAAATTGTTGAGCAATTTTGATATATAGGCCAAAAACTACTTCTAGCAACCAAAATATGGTTGCATGGTCCTTAAATGATTAATACTATGTACTTGCAATATTGGTATCAAAATTTAATTGACATACTAATTTCACTATATAAAGGAATACAATGTCAGTTAATTAATATTGGACATGACTAAGATCTAAAATAAAATACAATGGTCAGTCAATTAGGGTTAGACATGACCAGAATTAGAAAATTGTAAATAAAATAAAATAAAATAACCTATGATTCTCTTTCATCTGCTTCATTAGATGTTAACTCTTAAGCGCCTAGTGCCCAAATCCATTTTCAAGCCTTTTGTAATTGCAATGAATCCAAAAAATTCCATCTCAATTTGGTGAAATTAACACTTCTTTACTTTGGCGTAGAGTTCTTCTTTACGTAGTTTTTCAAGGACTAAACAAAATATCATTTAAATAGACAATAATAAAGTGCTTGAGATGTTTTCAAAAGATATGACTCATCATGTGTTAAAAAACTACTACAATATTTGTAAGACCAAAAGGTATGACATTGTATAAAATTGCCATATCTTGTACAAACAATCATTTTTTATTTGTTCATTTTTTTTATTTGTCCAATGTTATAAGCTCCGTGTAGGTCAATCTTCGTAAAAACCTTTGCACATCTAAGTTGGTTTAAAAGTCCAAAAATCAAAGGTGATAAACAGCAATTTTTCTTTATTACCTTGTTGAAACCTCAATAATCCACGCTCATTTATAAGGAGCCATATTTCTTTTCCACAAATAGAATGGGTACTCTAGCATGTAATTTAAAATGACAAATGAAGTTTTTGGTCAAATTTTGTCGATGTACTTCCGTAATTCCGCCAACTTTGTTTGTAATAGGTAGTAAATTAGGTCAAAAAGAAGTTGCATTATTTTTTCCAAATTATAGTACAATTGTATGATTGGTATTCCGGTAGTATATAAGCATTTTTCTTTGAAAAGACATCTTCAAAATCTTTATACTACTCCAAGATATCAATTGTTGTGGTCTGCTCTTCACCAGTTGGAATCACATAGATAACAAATTGTGTGTTTTTTTTGGACATTTTTACAAATACTCTTGCTTTTATTAATAGAGTTTTCTTCATTTGCAGTTTACTAGTTTATTTGCTAATAGATTTTTTAATAAGTTGTGTAACAAATTTACTAACTAGATGATTTTTGGGGAAAATGGTTTTTTGTAGCTTCCAGTCTACTAATGGATTCTATTCCTTTCACCACAAAAAACCAAAAAAAATAAAATTTGACAATATATTGATGGCATTGAAAATAATTTGGTTATTACGGCCTTCAAATATCACTTCTAAAGACATTATTTCATATGTGACATTGTCTGTATACAAATATCATCAATCTATCACTTTTACATGAACAGACTAAGATTTCTAAACTAGAGGGAGTTTGTGACTATTGACAAATTTTTCATCTATAAAACAAACAAATGCTCTTGAATCTAATAAAGCAATGGTTTCAAGTTCGTGATGACCAACAGATAAAATAATGATGAAACAAGAGGTAAGTTGAACTAAAAAGGAGGAATTTAAATGTTATTGTAAAATTGCATTATTCAATTGCACGGTTCTTACTATGACTGTACATCTTTGTTTTCCTGGACAATGGCAGCTTTAGTCTTGATAATATATTGAGTGGGCTTCTTTGAGCAATTAAGGACTATGTAGCCTCCCTTGTCTCAATATAAGCATAGTCCTTTTTTTATGCGATGATTTTTCTCTTCCGGAATGAGATGCTTGATATATATTGCGTTAATTTATATATTTGCAGTCTTTGAATGCAAAGTCAAACTACTGATTGATATAAATGAGGTGAGTTTAGTCATCTAGTTTTCACTGGAGTTTAGTTTTAATAACGTTTAAAAAACTGGTTATCGCACTTAACGACTTGACTAATTGTCTCATTTAACATTTGCAGATCAAAAAGTGATAAAAATAAATCTTTCACAATTTCTTTTTATCCCCAATAAAATTGGCTTATAAGGGTTCCTTCATTCTAATTGATGTTGCATGCAAATTGTTTAAAATTTGAAGCGTAAGCTAATGCAAAACATGTTCATTATTATAAGGACCGATTTTTATTTTTACCCAATAAATCTTGTTGTCTTTATTAATTGCTTCTGCAAAGGCCCTGAAAAAAGTGTCAAAGTTGTTCAAAACAAGTGAGCCCTTCTTGAATAATAAAACAAACCATGATAAAGCTTGTTCAGTAAGTAACGTTCAAATTAATCCAACTTGTGATTTTTGTGTTGGATAGCATCTCAACTATAAAGGAATTATCAATCAAAATAGATTTTTAAATCCTTGTAATTTAGAACATGTGCCATCAAATTTCTTAGGAGGACTAACCCAAGGTTCTTTTTGTTGCAGTGGTGGTGGTAGTAAATCTTGTCAAATTACAAGCAGAATTCCTCTCTCCCGATTGACAAGAGGTTGGATTTGTTGAAGATCACCAATTGTTCTTCCAATCGTTGTAGTTCAATTTAATAACATAGTAATTGCATTAAAGATGGCCTCTAACTTAGACTCAATAGATTTGGACATGATAAAATCTTAAGGCTCAGTCATATTAGAAGACAAAAAATAACAAAATATATGGAATGAAATATTGGATTAGAGATGGTAAACCGCAACCTCTAATCGTTTAAACCTTCAAGGAGAGGATATGTCCACAACTCTCATAAGATGAGCAAGACACAAATGTTGTAATGAATGAGATATCATATTAGAAGGAGTAAACCGCAACCTCCAACAAGAGCCCTGATACTCTAGTGAGGTAAGATTTGACAAACTGTCAGAGACACAGAAATACAAAGATACTTGACAAAAACTAGATATGAATTGAAATTCAGAGATGACAAACAACTAATAGAAGAGGCTCTAAGAGATGTGTTGTTGAGTCTAAATAATACTTCAGCCTTAGCTTCTATATTTACTCTAGTCTAAAGTGAAAGAAATCTAAAATAAAAAATATTCTAAATTTGAAAGTAAAAGAAAATAGAAGGTTCTGAAGTAACATTCTCAACACTACTCCCACATACGGCACCCAACCCTAATTTGCCCAATCATTTTATTACCACACAACCCCCTTTGTATAGTGTACTAAAATGCTCAGCAATACAGCAACAACTTAGTGGGAATTTAGAATTTCCAAATAAAGAGGGGCCACATTTTGGCCTGTGGGCTGCTTTGGGGTTAACAACAATTCACTAGCAGTTGCACCATCACTGACAGTTATACCACAACTTTCTCTTGACCAAAAAAAGGTATTGAAACAAGGGAGCACAGAGATAGGGGGGCATAAGGATAGGGGAGCAAGGGAATATGGGGGCACGGGGATAGGGTTCATAGGGATAAGAAGGCACAAGAATAGGAGCACATGGATAAGAGGGTACAAGGATATGGGTATATGGATAAGGGGTTCAAAGATAGAAGAGCATGGGGATAGGGGGACATAGGAATATGAGGGTACAAACATAGGAAAGCACAAGAATAAGAAATAGAGGGCATAGTCCCGTCAATACAATGGGCAATAAACTTGCACACAAGAATAAAAATGTTGGTGAACATGATTTCTAAACAACATGTTGGAAACAAGTGATAAAATTTTATTACAAAAAAATGTACAATCCTAAGGACTAGTGTCTCCTTTGGGCATGAATACAATTTAGAGCATGTCCCTACGATTGAACTAATTTGTATGAGTTTTTGAAACTTTTATTGAAGGCGTGGAATTCCAAAATATAGGTGGGTATTTTTTTTTATTCCAACATTCAACAAAGAAATTATGCAAGTAGTTATCAATAGTAGGCAAGAAAGGACAGTACAAGCCATTGTACTTTTTTGTATGTCATATTATAGCTGCTGATAATTCATTGTGTAATAAACAAAGGGACTAACTTAGAATGGTCCAAATTTGTTAGTTTTTTGATAACATGGCTCCATTTTGCCAAGAAAAAACACCTTGGTGCAAATATGGCCTCTCTTTTGTATGTAGATGTTGACTTTCAAATTGGGTAGCACTTGAGGGCAAGAGATGCAACAAGATAGGCAACAAAAAGCAAAAGGATGATGTTAGAACCTATCTTGACAGCTTGTAGTGGCTAGTTAGGGGCCCAAAAATTAGTTATTTGCATGAATGAATGATGAGGTGATAAGGTAGAAGCACCCAAATGCATTACTTATCTTAGATGTGGTAATTGGGAGGATCTTATGAGACTCTAATGGCATGGGCTTGTTAGGAAATGGGTACAAATACAAGGAAAATTGTTTCTAGAATTTTTTGAAATCATATGAATAAATTATGAATTACTGAAGACAACTCCTTAGACTTAACTATTGCAAATAGTAGACCTCCAAAATAGCAACAGCAAAATGACCATGTCATGACAACAAAAGACCATGTCACACCCAATTACAAACCGCCACCTATATAATTTTTGTTCTCTTATGTTAACTTGCGTGTCTTGTGTAGGTGCAAGAGTGTCTACTTTAGGTTTAATTTTAGATGTCAACACCATGTTTATTAAATTGGAAAAAACGGAGATACCATTTTGTACTCCACCTTAAACCCAAAAAATTACCTTAAATCAGATTTGAAGGTATTAGATTCAATCTGAGCCTAGACAATGCTATTTCATGAGCGTAGAATGGTGAGCCTGTGAGCAGTGAGCCAAGATTTGGTGAGCAATAAGCAATTTTGATCTCAAAATCAATGAAAAAACTTTAAAAAATAGTTTATTAGAAAATAAAGGTTTCAAATATATAACTACAAGGCCCTATGTACACAATTATAGATGAAATTGAGTATTCTAAAAAAAAATCTCTGCTCACGGCTCTTGGCTCATGGCTCCTGGCTCACGGATTTAAGCTCACAAATTAGCATTTCCCATCTGAGCCTCTAAGATTTTTTTCATTGGTAAATTCCTCCTCTTAGGTGAGGGCATGTGGAGCAAAAAAACTTTGCATGCTTGGTTCTAGGTGATCACCTAAAATCTTTTGAAGTCCCAAAATGTATTATTTTCCCAATTTAACAAATATGGTGTTTGTTGCTAAATGGCTAGTGTTGCATTTTGGTGCTCCTACCTTAGTTGGCTCTACATGGTAGCTTATGAAAAGAGCCAAGGGAGAAGGTCGACGAGTGGTTGTAAGAGGATTTAAAGGCCTTGAAGCTAGCCCTTATGGCAATTCCTAAAGCAAGTGTTGGGAGCATGGCTGGAGTGCTAGAAGGAATTACAATGGATGGGTCGGAAAGGGCCCAATATGTGGGACCCTAAAATCCATATTCCACTTGCCTCTTATGGAATTATAAACTTTATTTATTTTAAGCAGGTTTATATGTTGAGAGATTACTTACCATATTTTAAAAACAAATAATAGTCAAATATAGATAATCTTTGATTCATTTCAGATAAAATTTATAACAAACTCATAAATAAAATAAGGGCCATTGAAAACCAAAAATCATTTATAAGTAACTTAGGTAGACTCCAAATGTGGGTCTGTAGTATTTTATACATACAATTTAGTTTGTCATAAATTGGAACCTTTGGATTGAATTTATCATAACTTGTGTATATAGCCAAGTGCACATCCAGATGTATAGTTGGGTCAGACGCATTATTTTCTTTTAAGCAATTAAATGCCCAATTTCTTCAAAGACATGGGTACCTTCAAGGCTTTAGGACTAAAAGAGGGTTGTATACTTAATTATCTGATCTTTCTCCTTTCAACTTGTTATCAATTATAGGTTTTACTTTATAAAAATTATAGCCTAGAATAAATTACACTAAAATGGATAGTATAAGTAGTGATAAAACTTTATCAAATTAGCCACTTTGCCAATTACAAGTAATTATAGAAATCTTTTGATTTGTGCCTACAAGCCCTAACTATCCAAAGAGCCCAATATGGCCAAAGGGGGTGCTTGCAAGGATGCTTGGAGGTGTGAAAATACACAAAAGATGCATTTTGAGCCCAAACTTTAGTCTGCCACTCAAGTGCAAATGGGATTGCTAGTTTAACAAAAGTTTTTAATTAGCTTGTTGTTCCTTCAAGCGCTTGTTTTGCTTTAGATTCTACAAGGAATATGGAGAATTTTTTGTTTTTTCCACAGTTAGGAGAAGAATGTCTTTGGGCAATAAAAGGGGGTAGCATAGAGAGTGGATGTGATGGGTGCTCTCATGTCTTGTATTATATAAGGGAGAAGTTTGGTGATGTGTCACTTTTTATCTTCTTCATTTGGGCAAGGTTTTTGTAGCTCAAAAATAAGGAGCTAGTGCAATCCAATTATTTTGGGTGACCATATCTTCTAGAGTTTTTTTCCATTTGTGGAGTTTTTCTTTACTTTCATATTGGAACTATGCTAAATTTTCTTAGCATGATCTTAAGGGTTAAACAACCTCCCAAAAAATAAACCCTTGCCGCATAGGATACTCAAAATACACATATATTGCCCTCTTTGAATTGTATATGTATGTTTTTTTTTAATAATTATGCACATAATAACATACTAAGATTCCTTAGTTTTCACTATTTAGATTAGTATAATTTGAAATTCCAAATTTCACATAATGGTTTAAATTTTGCCTAGTATATTTGCAAAATTTATGACCTTTGAACATTGCGAGATTTTACAATGTGTGTTGTATTCTTCCAATTCATTTGAAAATTCTCTAATATGGACCTAATTTGGTTTTCTATTGAAGAATTTTAACCTCAATTTTGTTTAATGCAACACCTTTGTTATAGAAGTGGTCAAAGGCTTGTAAAATTTTTGGGCAAAAAGAAAAAACTTTTTGTCTTTAGATTGGATGTCAATATCTTACTTTTCTTCAATTGAAATGAGCTAATTTATTCTCACAAGTATTTTTGATAGTCTTGAGTAAGATCCGGTGATTGAATTTCAAAAAAACCTATTTTTCTATCAATTTATTCATTCTCCAAAGAAATGGTAGTTTTTAGTAACTTTTACCAAAAAAAGGGCTCAATCCTTTAAAGGTTAAAATTTAGCCATGTTTAGGTTGTAGTTGATTTACATATCTTAACGCCTAAACATTTAAGCCCAGTATTATTGAGAAAACACTAACTTGCCATTTTCATTGTTTTGGTCTCAAGTTCATTATTTTTTCTAACTTTTGCAAATCCAACACTACTAAAAAAGGGCCTAAATGTGACTAGACCAATGTGACTCAAGTTCACATGTGACTATGTTTGGTCCCTTTTCTCTAGAAACTCACTGGCAGTCACTCACTATTCACTATCAGGCATTTATACGCCTACATTGGTCTACGTTTGCTATACGGCCTCTAGGGATGCGGGTTCCCCTCTTAGAGAACTGCTCAAGATTGTTATTGAGACTCATGCAAGCCTAACAATGACTGCAAAACAGCCCAAGGTCGCGTAGTGCATCAGAGGGTGGTACACATGTCTTTTCATGGGTAGGCCGGGTAGCCCAAATATGTATGGGCAGCTGCACGGACTTCACGTAGTTTTTTTTTAACACAACTCTATTCATTGCACTATCGTTTATTACCCTTGGTTTTTAACCTCACTATTTTATAATTCTAGTGTTCTCATCATGAGTCTATAATTTATTTTTTTTGAAAAACTTCTTGCCCCTGCATTGAACGTACTATTTCAAATTTATCTCAATGCAAGTCCTCCAATGGGGTGTTCACAGTCACGGAGGGTACATTTTCTTTCACCATTCTTGCCATTTTTTGAATTCAAATGCCTCTCATATATTGAGGTGGTCGTCACAAATTCTACGGTAAATGCTCGGTAAATTCCAAGGAGCTCCTTTGTAATACGGATTTCTGCATACAAAAGTCTTGCTGCTTGCTAGTAACGTGTTCTCATCATACTGAACCCCTTCCTCAATTATTCAGCCAATTTTTTTGCAATGCATAGAAGATTCAGGGAAGTTGCGTATGACATGTTCGTCTCTAGTAATGACGAGACATGTCACCAAATTCTATGGTGGTCCATACTCAAATTCAAATCTTGCATTCACGGCGTCTTCTCCTAATACTTTTTGAGATAAGCTTCCGGTCCTCATTACTACGTTATATCCTCAAACCACACTGCATTCATCCTAGTAATACGTGTTGTAATTCCTTTTGCAATTCTACTCATTACCAATTACTCCCTCTTGCACTAGCAACAAGGACTGACATTCACATTCCTACTTGTGCATGCAAGCGGTTTTGGGATGTGGAGTAACAATCCACTGTTTATTCCAATCAACTGCCGTTTTGCGGGAATCCATTAACTCATCAGCACTAGTCTTTGTAATAGGGTGTACTAGATTGCGCCACTAGAAATGCACATGGAAATAACATATACCTATTTCTATTTGACATTTCCAACCACTAGAGGGAAAAAGAATCACGTCTAGTTAGAATTGTGGAACTCCAAGTCCTGTGTCTCTACATTGACAGCTCTAAGATTTTGTAGGGCTCTAGCAACTACATTGGGCTGTACCTCGAGTGCGTTGCATAAACTTGGCACTTGCGGTGGGTGCTTGTCGTCTTCGGTACTAGATTGTAGTCCATAGAAATCATTTGTTCTGCCCAGAGATATGCAACTCACTACAGGTGTTTCTTGGTTGCTTGAAAAATGACAAACTCCCCTTGGTTCTTTTCATAGGACTACCTTCCATCATGGCTTGGCCACGTTGTCGCAGAAGAATACCTGCTGAATGTAGAGGGGAAAAACAAACGACTAGGCAGATGGTACAATCAACTTGTCAAAGTTGACACTGGTAAAACCGTAAGCATCTTGGATCATGGTGGCCTCGTTGCCTTGTAAGTTAGCCACCACCTAGTTGCAATGGAGTGCAACTACCTTGAACTACCTATAGTTTACAGACAAGATTTCCTTGACCTAGCCAATGTATACCATGTTAGCTTCCCTTGGATTTGTGTCCTTTGTTCTAGACCTAAAGAATTGATGGAAAATTGCGGCAACTCCGGAGTCCATGGTTGTCAAGTGCTTTTTGCATCTGCGGACGCGAATGTGATTGCCAAATGCAAAAATTGAACAATAGGACTTTGCTTTGTCCGACGGGGGTAATAAGAGTGTCTTGACGTTGTCTTCCACTTCTTCTACTCGTAACTCCATGGCTTTCATCAGTGCTTTCAAGAACCATATGTGGAATGCCTCCTCCCGCATGTGATCTGCATATACCACACGACTTCAACGCCTTTGGCGCCTCAACTCTTATTGCTTTTGTTTACAATCTTCCATCTCATCCGCATGTTTCTTGCACAGTGTTTAACAAAGGCTATTCATTTCCTTCTCTTTCATAGGGTTCAGGGGTTGGAGTCACGTCAAGAATATAGGCATACCACCCAAGCCTCATTCAACTATGCCCTACCTTCTCTTGGGTGCACATGACTAGCTTTAGTCATTTCACTTCCCAGATATAACTACTCGCAGTTATACGTATGTTGGCACACCACTGCTTCAAGTTATGTGACTGTGCATAGACACAACTGCTTATACAAGTGACTTTGCAGAGTCATCAACTTAGTTCAATTTCAATGATCGGACCTTCCCTTCAAAATGAATGCATACCTCTTCTAGCTTTCCAATGGTGCTGCATTGTTTCAGAACACGAGTGCGCGCTAATGCGAATGATGTAAGTTTTGTTATATTTTCCGGCTATAATTAGAGCTATTGGGGGATCCCTCTATGACTTTCATCTGGTCAATATTAATTTTTTGCGTTGCTGGTGCTATTTTGCAATCTTGTTCTCTTGCCATTTTTTTTTATTCAATTTTGTATATGTGGGGGCTGATTTTTTGATGACTGGAATTTGCAATTGAATTTTGACTATGGGCTTCTTCCAGTGAGTCAATCAACAATAAGTAGAATGAAGAAGGAGTTTTTCAACAATGTGTTCATCAAGCATGTTGGAAGCTTGTTTGCAAAGTGTAGTATCTGTGACCAACTTCAGCAGTTCCTTCTCAAGTTGCCCAAAGAGAGTTCTAAGTATGTTGAGTTCAAAAAATAGCGCCTTGAACATCTAAATCATTAGATGTCATGTTGTCATCTGTATCTATCATGGCATGAAGAGTCCAAAAGAAACCCGATGGAAGTTCTATGTATCATTTACAATAAAATGAATATTGCAAAAATTGCTATTCCAAGAATGCGTGTGATAACAAAGGGAACGCAAGGTCTTGGCCAACTTCCCTTGCAAGTTCCTCCTCTCAGTTAGGGCACGTGTACCAAAAAAATGTTGCTTAAACCTAAAGCTTGGTTTAAGGTGATCACCATAAACTTTTAGAAGTCCCAAATTCAAAAATAGTTCCTAAATTAACAAATATGGCGTTATCTCCTCCAAGAACTCTCTCCTTCCTTTTTCTTTTTCTTCTTCTTCTTCTTCTTTGTGTGTGTTTTTTGCAATATGTTGGAGGGAGGAACACAACATGGACGTTACTAGGATTGTAACAAAATTTTGGAAGTATGTTTTTTTATCAAGTGCAAACCTAAAATTATACTACTTCTTTTATTTGGAGTTGGTGTGACAAATTTATGCTAGAAAAAATGTAAGGGATTTTTGTGGATGGAGGAAATCTCTTATCCACCAATTTAAAATATGCTTTAGCCAAAATATAAGAAATTTCCTAAAGCAAATTTTTTCTATTAAGGAATGATATCTAGATTTAGCCATCTAGATTAAAACACCCACATTTAACAACTTGTGTACAGCCATTAGGGCATTGTTCAATATTGAAAAGGTGAAAAACACTAAATATGTTACCTCCCACCTTATTGTTGCATGTTGTGCCAAAAATATATTATTGTCAACACTACAAGAGATATATTGTCCGTACGTACAAATAATTGACAAATTTTTTGTCAATGAGGGAGTCAATTAGGACAATCTAATTTGGACAAGTAATTGACAACTGCTTATCATTTTTTTATTGTCTTAGTCAATACCCATGTGATTATCTATCTTTACCCATTCTATTAATTAGAACTTCTCCTTACTACACGTTGTCAAATGTTTAACCGAAGGTCACTTGCATTAGTAGTTTTTGGTTAATTTTTTTCCATTCTATAAATACTAGGATCTTACATTTATTTAATGCAATTTACTTTAGCTATTTCAGGGCAGCTTCCATTCAGCTTTTCATATGGTGGCCCACAGTAGGGAAAAATACATTTACCCACAATTACTTTTACTACATTCTAGTATTGCCTTGGTGACAACTAGGTATGCACGCATATGACACGTGTGTATTATCATTGTAGCAATTACATCCATTGCAACAGTTTTTGATCATCCCATCCAATCTGACAAAATTAACTGCCATACACTACTCTTAGAATCCAATGGATAAACCAAATATAATTTGTATAGAAATCACAGACCTCCTACAACAGACTAAGATCATTTACTTATAGAAGCACAAGAACTTGAAGGTCATTTGTCAAGGCCTATGCATGACCAACCACATTAATTTAGAACACATTAAGTTATGAAATATTGTTGTCAACGTATGGAATATAGGACGGGTGCACTAAGCTTTGCCATCCACTTTGTGGGAATATTAATACTTCAGTACTCACTTGTGAATATTTTGGTATGACACATAAGCATTGTACTCAATCCAGAATTTTCTACTTTAGATTTGTACTCTAAAAAACATATGGACATCTCTTCATGTGTAATGTCACTTCAAGTATATTTAGGTGTCTTTTGAGGCTGTCCCCTTTTTCAACTCCCTTGTTGCCTCCATGGTTCATGTCCTCTGCCCTTGTCTATGAGATGACATTTGCTACTGATTTGATCAGTTTAAACAAAAAAGTTTAAAGTAAAACGTACTCAACTCACATGCAATGACATGGGCAATTACAAATATAAACATCATGACAGTACATAGTAAAAAAGAATAGGAGTCTCCAAAATATGCATGTACAGCATCATGGTATGACTTCTCACCATATTAGTTTTTGGCGTAGGTTGAGCCTGCAAAATGTCACTTATTCAGTATTCACTTTAATATGCAATAACACAATGCCAAAAAAAAGCACTTGGAGCAAATAGCATTGGCATTCTTAGTGTACAAAATGAAACTTCCTAGTGTCTTTACTTGTGCCATACTAGAAGTGCCTCATGCCGCTCTGTCTCTAGCATCCATGGTTGTCTTCCCCAACACGGCGACAACTCAACAAACTCAACAAACTCAACGTCATAGATAAACATGAGCCCCTTCATTTGTCTAGTAGAGTCAACTTCAAAGTTGACTTTTAAAGAAAGCACTTTTTGTTTCCGATCTTGACATATTCACGTTTCATTTCTTTGAAGTATCTCAATTTAATATACTTATTAGATTCAATATTATGGGTCACATTTAAAGTAGATTTTCAAATTATCTCAGTTGTTAAATAGGGCCTTATTAGACAAGAGTGTCAGTCATACTTGACAATTGTCATACACAACATTAGACGTCAAATAGACAACTCAACGACCAACTCCAAAATATGTCCAACAAAACAATGCTGCCAGCATTAGCTTCAATGACTACATCAGTAATTTCATGTACCATTAGTATATGAAATTTTTACATGTATAGGAACCTGACATATGTCAACATCATATGCCTTAAAACTTTAGTGTTCTAGCGTTCTTGAAAACTTCATACTCTCTCTCCAATAGTCAATGTACGGATACCTATTCAACAGAGTCAGCTATATCCAACCAGGCATTATTCATTACATTCTGTAACCATTCACTTATCCAAGCTCTTCTGCTCTCCAACTTTTACAGGTCTTAGGAAATTAACTATCACTAATATGGTAATTATGTCAACACTACACGTCAATGCAAAATTACATTACATGAATTATTAAAAACTCATTCCTAAACACCAAAAACATTATAAAAAAAAAACCCCTGGTTTTCCAACTCATTGTTTAGATAACTACTATATCCAATTTTACTCGTATAGCGCTACACTTCCTCATTCTTAAGTCAACCCGGAAAACAACCTCACATAACATTAGGGTATGATTATAGTAGAAAAATTTGAACAACTACAAGACTTCAATCCCCAATCTCATCCCCAATCTCATACCTTCATGTTGATACCCAATATGATCCCACAAAATGAACATAAGGGATTAGGAGAGCAACATATACACCACGTACAAGGAAATTCTCAATATCACATACTCCACAGTATACTATTCTACCCAAGACTCCCTCTTGAAATAATAACAACCACGCAACAAATCAGAGCAAGGGCATAGGCCGCATAGCGCTATAATAAAATAAAACATAAACACTCATCTGATAATTCCCCTTTCATTTACTTTTGTGGCAGTCTACCTTCTTCTTTCATTCTCAACATCAACCCCAAAACAAATACTACAATATAGTTGTTACTAAGATATTGACAACACATTAACGTCCATAATTGTGCACTCTATTCCCCTACCCCTATGTAACTACCTACCTCCATACAGAAACCCAAATTCAACTTAGCACACAGACAACGCTTTGGAATTTTACATAAGGAAAAACTTGATCACACTAGATTGAATTAATATATACTCAAAGCATGTGCTTGACCCACACATCAACTCAAAGCATATAAATTCATGCACACCCCTTATCTCTATAAACTTAAAGAACGACGTACTCACAGCAGCATCATTTCCTATACCATGTAATTTTTACCTCACAGCCACAATGAAGCCAAAAAATTTATTTAATCAATTAGGTAACATTCACAAACTAGAAGAAATATATGACTTGCCCAACCTACATTTTCATTATTTCACCTGGTACATCTATATTGAATCCCAAAATTAACTATAAATTGCATGAACAAAACGCTAGAGCATAAGGATTCACAAATTTTAAATATCATTGACAAACCTCTTAAATCAGACTCTACTCTTGTATTTAATACCTTTGGTTTTCCTCATCTTAGCATCATAAATGAATGCAAGCAATAGACACAATATTCTCACTAAAAATAGTAAGACCACTTCACTAAAATACAATTCATTCATATAACTAATGACTGTGTAACAAACCCCATGATGGACACAAACAAATCAAGGCACAAACATAACATAATAATAAAAATGGAAGATGTTGCTTGACAAGACTACTATACAATCCAAGTGTAAAACCCAACTGCAACGTTCATTACACAAAGTTATATCTACTGACGAGGATAATCCAACCAAGTTGCTTTCACCTAAACACTTGTGACAGTTAGGTTTTAGGCCTGTTTAAATTTTATACAGTTTAGATCTGACATACCTAGTAGGGGAGTAGCTTTGGTACTGGTATCTCCTAAAACGTGCTCTTCAGCACAACAAAATTGTCTTCCATTATCATTGGTTGCCTCACCTCTCTTAACGATTGCACATCCACCTCATGCGGTACAAGCCGGACCTCTGTAGGTGCCTCTAGAGTTTGATAGACCAACGCCTCCTCTACAGACCTGGAAACTATGCCATTGTCAAAGTTGGCTGATGTGTTGCCTTCAATAACTCCTAGTGTCATCTGCATGTTCTCCATTCTTGCAATCTCATCCTACAATGATTTCATTTCTGAAAGAGCATCAATATATTCCTTGACAAGTTGTCTTCTCCATTTGCTTTGGTCTGCATACTGACCCTTGTTTGCAAGTTTTCCAACAGAATTAGCTCCAACACATAAACTTGCCTTTCCAATATCAATAGAACCCATTTCAGCTGGCATTCCTTTGCACAAAAGTGACCCCTATCCATTTTCCTCATCCATCTCCAACGGCATCATCAAAACACTACCATTGTCATGCATTACCTTGTTAGATAGGAGTTTCTTCTTAGATTGGCCATCGTATCCTTTGTCACAAGTCATTGTTGCTTGGATCTCCTTAGGATGTGGAGTCTCCGCGGTTTGTTTTCTAATCTTTGGCAAACATTGAGCTCACCTGAGGGACCAATTCAGCCAAAGTTCATTTGTCTTGCATTTGCGTTGCTACAGTCCTTCATCTCTTGTATTTATTTTGGAATTACAAATTCTTCTGTGAGACGTGTCCATGTATTGACGCTGCAGTCAAGTGGTTTGGGTTCATTAGCTGCAATCTTCTCAAATAGATCTACATGTCTTAGCGTTACACCTCTTGCAATGGCTTTCTTCACAATTGAGTACTTTATAGGAATTGCGTAACCCAAGTATGTTGAATCCATTTTGCAATCAACTTGCATGCTGCAACAAGTTGTTTCTTGATATCATTGATGGCTGAGTCAAGTGAGTTTGTAAGAAGCCTCATTTCTTGATTTCATTTTGAACTCGATACACGTACAAAATATTTGTGTCTGCCTTCACCGGCAGTTCATTGCATGTCAGTCCTTCTTGGCTTTATTGGGCGGCCACTTTGTCTCTAGCTGCTTTTGCATGTCTTCTCTCCCTACGTTTATTTGATTCACTTTCATTCTGTAGGATAAGCACTCCTTGGTCTTTTTCAATTCTAGTAGACAAATTTCCCAAGCTGTTATTTTGATCTTCCAGCACATTGCCCTCATTGCTGCTACTAAAGTTACCGTCTGCACCATTGTCTTCAACGTAGGGAATGAAGGACAATTGGTGCTGTGGAATGTCATAACCACAATACTCCTCAGGCTCATAAAACTGCTGAAATTTAAATATAATACTATTAAGACCACTCATGTCTGAAAATCGTATTAATAATAACCTCATCACTGCCCTAGCAACTGCATATTGAATATGGGTGTCGCTAGTGTAGTCAACACTTCTTTGCACAATGAAAATCCTTTGCATGTACTACAATTAAAATTCTTCAAATATAACGTGAAAAAATTTGAAACATCACCTAGCCATGTTGGGACTTTGTCAATGGATTCCATTAATTAGTGGTTTTTTTCTCGGTTAAGAGAGTATTGTTTCTTGTAATAGACTAGCGCGGAAGTGCAAAGTTGTTGTCGCCACCCCAGTAAGCTTGTGATTCATCATCAATGCGTCCACCACTTTGATGCCACGATGGTGAGTTCCTTACATCTCAAATATCTGCATGTACACCTTCTTGCGCTAACCTCCTTGTCCTCTCAATGTCAATTATCCTACAAAATCTATTCACCTGGTACGTTGGCTGCTAATTTGCAATACTTGCACGTGGAACTCTAACATCTGTCCACATGCCATTGTGAGAATACATTTCACATCTCCAAAGACACATACAACATGACCTCTCTCATGCATTTGCTCATAATATAATCACTTACATTTTTCAATTCTTTACTGTTTAACAGTCTTCTGCATTAAAGAGAAGCACATCCATGCATATGAATCATTTTCCAATAACTCACTATGCACTACTATATTTGCATTTAGGTGAAATTTTAACTTTTACATGAGGTATCTAAACATTTAAGGAAGACAACTAATAATAAAAAGGTGACCACGTTCTACATGACATGACAAATAATTGTTTGTTCATACTTTGATTACCACTAAGTACAATTAGATAGAAATCACAGTGACGTCAACCTACCTTGAATATCCATTCTTAAGGTTTGAATTATAATATATTTTGCTAGAGGTGGCGGAGTATGATGTGTTATACACATCTATGGACAGTGTTCTATAACTTCTCATGAGACCGCACTAGCTATCTGGATTGGACTACATGTTCTCCAATATTTAAGTGAAGTAAACTCATCTCTTATCAGTTCATTTTGTACTTATAAAGTCTACTGACAATTGTTTCAGGCGCATATTACAACGGTATAGGACACTGATTTAGTTACCTATATTGGTATAGGCGTCACCTTTTTCATTCCGTGTTGTTGGAATCCTACCTTGCATTGGCTCGAACACAAAAGAAGGTCATTCTTGACCACCACATGATCTTCCGCAATCTTGGTTCACACAACTAAATCCATGAGTCACCGGTGGAGGCCTCCTCATTGCCGCATCAATCACATGGGTTGGACATATGTTTCTCTGCATGGGCTTCTCTTGCTGGGACTGATACCTGCCGTCACCAGTGAAACCTCCTACAGTGCTACAAAAAGCGTTGTGATTGACAATTTTGCTATCATGTATGGAGACTCCAGATCTTGAGCTGTCAAAATGCAATTCCGGTTCTTTGGTCTGGAATTTTGCATCTGTTATCCCATCCTTTAAGACAATATTTGACGTGCTTAGTTTGTTCCATTGCCTACAATTTCCTATATTTCTTGAATAATGACTAGCCATAGCCATTCTTGCAAAAACAAAGACTGCAAGCTCCCAAAGCTTCTTACGGAATTGGTTTTTCAAAATGTGCAATGTATTATTAAAACTTTCCATTGCATATCCTTATTCCCATGGGTTATTGCCTTAGCAATAAGACATGCCTATATGTTTCCAATACTGACACTGCATCTTTGTCTTACTTATTATATTGTTCTACATAGCGTTGTCTTGTTGGATATATTTGGGAGTTTGGTTGTCGTGTTGTCTATCTGACGTCTAATGTTGAGTATGACAATTGTCAAGTATGAGTGACACTCTTGTCTAATAAGGCCCTATTTAACAATTGAGATAATTTGAAAATCTACTTTAAATATGACCCATAATGTTGAATCTAATAAGTATATTGAATTGAGATACTTCAATGAAATGAAATGTGAATATGTCAAGATCGGAAATAAAAAGTGCTTTATTTAAAAGTCAACTTTGAAGTTGACTCTACTAGACGAACGAAGGGGCTCATGTCTGTCTATGACGTCGAGTTTGTTGAGTTTGTCAAGTTTGTCAAGTTGTCGCCGTGTCGGGGAAGACAACCATGGTTCTACTGTCATTATTGTGTACCACAAAACAAAGTTCCTTTCACTTTGCTAATAATAACATCCATGCATATTAAGACAATCTCCAAGTTTCTGAATACTCTTTTATGTTATGGTTGTAGAATTAACAATATCATGATATTAATTACATTCTTGAAACATCATTATTTTATGATTTATGAGAACTCGCCATACACATAATGTTGAAACACTTTAGTAATTTGGTTTGACCTTTGAAATCCATTTTTACATAAGGGCGTTTCATTTCTGGCATGAGTGTCACGGATCTTCATCTGTGTAATTCACCATCCTCATATGTAGAACATTGTTCATTTTGATAATATCTAGTATTATTAGAAATGTAGAATATGTCATTAAATTCAAATCTGGAAAATCATTCTGCCCACTTGCTGGCGATAATATGAGTCTTCACTCATCTTATTCCATGATTCCATAATTGTTGCACTTAAATAAATGACCCTCTACTTGTACATATACTCTCCCATCACAACATATATACAATGATGTATACTTCAAATATGCTTGGATTCTCATATTATATCACAGACACTGCAAATTCTGCTTTAATTGACAGCATAATAAACAATGCTTGGCATAACTTCATTTTCAATATGGTGCCTTGCTCTACATAAATTCACATAAAATTGTCATATGTCACTAAAACAATACATTTTTGAACGTATCAATTTTGTAATACCTATTAGTGAAAAATTCAAGTATGGGTAACATACCTCAATGCCTTTGGAGGTGCTGCAAAAGTGAGAACCAAATATGGAATTCAATTCCTATAGAATGTTGATGTACGCGGGTGCTAGTTTTCCAAGATTGTATTCCTTTTGTTCTCAGGAACCAATGTCTCCTTTGCATGTGCTGTTTGGAACTAGACAACGGCAGTTTTGAACAAATCAATGGTAGAAGACTCGCACAGTCTAATCTTCATTGCAGAATGTTGACCTCTGTGAGTGCTCAAACTTCCCCTTCAAGAAGTAAGCGCAAGCACAACTAGGTTCTAATTTTAGCTGAAATTGAGCTAAGCATGAAAAAATAGCATGAGGGTGGGTTTGATTTATAGATATTTGAACTAAAGATGCCTTCCAAGCAATGGATCTTTTTAATGAACCTACAACATATAATGATGAGCAAAGAATTAATTGACTCAACACTTCAAGCGTGGCTAGTTGCAATCAAAGCATAAGTGGTCATACCTTGTCATGGGGCTTGACATACCCTTTGGCCGGATGGTGAGCGGCCTCCATTCTCTTGTGCGCGCGTTGGATCGAGCGTCATAATAATTCTTTTCTAGAGACAAATAATCACAGCACTCTAGTAGGTTGATACATCAACCCATTCTAATGGACCAGTCTGCGCTACTACCTTGTGACAAATAATCACAACATAAATTGGCTTCAATGACACGAGATTGAGGATTATTCTAATCCTTTGGATTAGTCACAAGATATCCTTTTATCCGGTCAAATAGGGAAATCTGACGGGTTGCGGATTTTTGTGTGCAATATGACACAAAAGCAAATCCAAAGATCTCTACGTGCTCTAGAACAATGGTTAATTTACTAGTGCCAAGCCTAGAGGTTGGTAAGGGCAATTAAAGGCTTGATTTAACAATTCAAAAAGTCAAAAATTGTCATGAGAGGGAGGGACGAACCCCTTGTTTTGGCAAGGGCAGCAAATTTGTAGCTCAAGGGGCAGCTGAGTACCGGAGGTGGAGGGCCGAGGTCCTGGAGGGCCCAAGGTACCCGGACCCGTTGGTACCCGGGCTGGCTGGTACCCGGGCTGGCTGGTACCCGGGTTGGCTGTACCTGGCTAGCTATACCCGACTGGTTGTACTTGGCTGGTACCCGGGTTGGCTGTACCCGGCTAGCTATACCCGGCTGGTTGTACTTGGCTGGTTGTACCCGAGGGTCAAGAGCTGGGCTAGGAGTGGAACGCTGAGAGCTAGACTTAGATTTGAGTGCAGTTGAGGGGTTGAGCTGATCGTGGGAACACTAGAAGCTAGACATAGATTGAGAGTGGCTAGGGATGTGGGAATGCCAAGGGCTAGACTGATGAAAATGCCGAGATTCTAGGCTCAGATTAAGAGCAGCTGGAGTCAAAGGAATGCCAAGGGCTGGACTAATGGGAATGCCAAGAGGTTTGGATTGATGAAAATGCCGAGAGGCTAGACTCAAATTAGAAGCAGCTAAAGGCTAGATTGATGGGAATGCCGAGAGGCTTGGACTGAAGGGAATGACGAGAGGCTTGGACTAATGAAAATGCCAAGAGGCTAGACACAGATTGGGAGTAGCCAAGGGATGTGGAAATACCAAAAGCTAGACTTAGAATTGAAAGCAACCAAAGGGCTAGACTGATGAAAAATGCCGAGAGTTAGTCTCAAAATTGGGAGCAGCCAAGAGATGTGGGAATGCCAAGAGCTAGACTCAGATTGAGCACTAGCTAGGGGGCTTGACCGATCATGAGAATACCAAGAGCTAGACTCAAAATTGAGAGCAACCAGGGGCTCAACCAATTGTGAGAGCATTGAGAGCTAGACTCAAAATTGAAAGCAACTAGGGGTTCGGCTCATTGTGAGAACACCGAGAGCTAGACTCAGATTTGAGAGCAATTAGGGGCTCAATTGATTAAGAGAGTACCAAGAGCTAGACTTAGATTGAGAGCAGCCAAGGGGCTAGACTGATGAAAAATGCTGAGAGCTAGTCTCAGAATTGGGAGCAGCCAAGGGGCTCGACCGATTGTAAGAACACCAAGAGCTAGACTCAGATTGAGCAGCAACCAGGGGCTTGGCTGACCATGAAAATACCAAGAGCTAGACTCAACATTGAGAGCAACCAAGGGCTCAACCAATTGTGAGAACATTGAGAGCTAGACCCATAATTAAGAGTAGCCAGGGGCTAGCCTAGGAGTGAGAACGCCAAGAACTCAATCTCAGGGGGAGGTGGCTACTAGTTGGGGACGATGGATCATGTCACATACCAAAGGAATCTATGGGTGAGGCTGAGCCTCAAGTTGAGAGATTCAATTAGCAAAGTGACTTCTCAAAGAGCTAGCCTGTGGAATCAAGGGAGATGGCCAATGTGAGGCTGAGCTGTCAGGATTCTCCAACAGCTGCTGGGAGGGCTTGCAATGCAGTGGTGAGGCAAGACGGAGTTCTGGTAAGGTTTTGGTAAAAGAATGGTAAGCCAAAGCTATGAACGTTGACGTGCCTCTGACTATGACTCTAAAGACGGACTAGACCCAGAATGACTAATAAGAACTTCTAGGAGGTATGGAAAAGCGGCATGGCCAATCGTAATCCAACCCCCTAGTGGTTAGTAAGACACTTCTAATCCCCACTAAGGAAACCACAACAGGTTTAAGGAGATGAGAGGAGTGGGAGGTGGGGCTAAGTGAGAGGGAGGCTAAGGACAAGTGGATAGTGGGGACAAGGGTGAGTGATCAAAAGAAAGGCTCTAAGCATGGAGGAAAGGAGCCCAAGTGATAAGAGGTAACAAGTGACAAGGGAAGTGGTTACAAGGGATGAGTGATAAGTGGCCAAGGAGTGTTTTTGGGAGGAGGTGGGCCTCCCTTTATACTTTTGAGGGGGACCACCTTGGCCTTCTATTTAGGAGATCCATAGATCCCTTGAAGTCTACCTAAAATCTAAAAAAAACCAAAAATGGATGAAATATGGATGAATTCATCATAACTTTTGGAGCAAAGCCCCAAACAACAAACAAACAATGGCATTGAATTCCTTGGACCCAAAATAGCTGGTTTTGGTTGTTCACACTCTCCATTCCAAGCTACAAGGCGTTGGCAAACTTGAATGAAGGGTTAGAGGTGGATGGATGAAAAATCCAAAATTGGAAATTCATCCCAAATTGAGAAATTGACTTCCCAAGGTCTTCCACCGTTGTCAAGGGAGCCGGGAAACACTCCTTGCTTCTTTCAATTGGGCCCCAAATGGATGATATCTTGAAATTGAATGTCACGCACGTTCTTGAAATTGGATGGATGTCTTTGTTTGAGGCCTTGCCGCTATCAAAACAACTTGAAACTTGGGGGATCCTCATAAATCCTTGAGAAACTCTTCCATGAATTTTGGTGGCATTATACTACCATTCTTCAACCTCCTTTCACCAAGGTTAATTGGTAGCCTAGCAGGATCAATTGCTTGGAATCACGCTCTCTAAAAAGTGGAAGGTCTTGGGAACCTTGGGTATAGACGCACCAAACTGATCATGTGACTTGGACTAGGTGATGTGGCCCTTGGCCATGGCGTTACTAATCTACTCCTAAACAAACCCTCTCTAATTAGTCTAGTGGGGACTTTTGGAGGGGATCACAAGCCCCTTGTGTGTATGTCGCTCAAACTAACTAAAAATTACTAATTCTCACTAAATCTCTTGTAATGACCTACCAAGTGGAGTAGGGTAAATGGTATGCTACTAACCATTCAATCTAACTAATCTAAATCAACATAAATGGCTATTCCACTTATGTCAATGTCACTTCAAAGCGAAGTAAAACAAAAAATGAATTTGGGACTTTTGGTGCTGAATCTAGGACTCACAACCTCAAATCCAATTGTGCTAAGTTCTTGTTTGTCTATACGCTCAAAACTGCAATGTAGGCCTTGTTCCCTTTTCGTCCTGCACTTCTTGCATGAGACTCTTGAATTAGAACAATTGCAATGTCTGTTGTTGCAATTCCCTTGATTGTAGCGGTAAAAGAGTACTTCAAGAAACCACTATTTCTTGTATACCCTGTTAATTGATGATGAACTTCCTCTTCCAATACACCATTCTTTGCACCTCCTAATTGTAGTCCATTCTGACGCCCATACCTAGTGAGTCACTAGATTTTGCTCATTCTTCAAAAGTAGATAAAAAAACCACACTGACTCTTTCAGAGTCACAGGAATTCCATAACATAAACACACATTGAAACAAAATCCTAAGCACACAATCGCTCCACAAATACATAGACGCAACATGCAGTACTCGTCCAACTACACAACGTGGCCGCCACCAAAAAAGAAGTTCCTAAAAACAGTTTTTCAAGTAACCAATAACTTCTAGAACATATAGTCTACATCTATCGTGGCATTCATCCCTATGCATGGGTCATTGTGCATGTATTCCATTGGCAATTCTACTATATGGCTACTAATGTAAGAAAATCCTAGTCATGGCTATTCAATGAATACAATGAATGCAACCCTAAAAAATAGATAATTCTACAATGTAGGTAATGTGAAATTAGAAAAGCTAACGTGCAATCCTACAATGGTGGAAAGGGAAACTGAAATTCCGCCTTCATAAAAAAGAGCCATAAGTTACTACATCTGAACTTACTTTTCACCACTACATTGCTAAACTCTCTCATAGTAATGGCAAAGCTGGGGTCTACAGCCAGATGTCCCACATAACAAAAACAAGGAACTATTACTTAAAAACTCCCAAAGTAAATTAATGCTGAAGTACATCTAGATATTGCAAGCTTTTTCACTCACCGATTCTGCAGTCAAATTTTGTCTTGGTCTGCCATAGCCTCGCTCTCCAACAACATATTCCGTAGAATAATCCAGAAGTCTACCGCCTACACTGCATTCCAGCACTTGTATTTTGATTCTCTGAAGTTCAGACCACATCAAGATGCCATGCTTCATTCAAAATTCTCAAAGTGAAAAACCGACTATACCAAGGATATAGCTCATTTTGTATGTCTACTTGGCAATGAATCATTTAGAAGCAACAACCTAAAGAGAAGGTATGCCCTTCAATCAGAGATTGATTTATGATGTGACATTGTAGTGCAAGATAATAATTAGTGCAATAAACCATCAATAATTGCTGTCAAATACAATTTCTACTGTCTCTAGAAATTGATAGATTCATCATTAGCCATTAACACTTACATTGTCATTTCCTTATTGCAATTGACACAAGTCCAATCACTCTTGTTTTGTAGTCACTTTTGTCTAAGGTTGTTTATTAAAGAAATATGAAATTTTGTTCACGGCAAATCATTAGTAGGTCTTCATAAAGTAAGGCTAGTTATATTCTGAAATTTTCCTCTCACTTATCAAAACACTTGCTTCTTAGAGCTTTGCAAATCTACAAACTATTCATGTTTGTTTTTTTAAGTTGTAGCTTTGATTGTGTTTGAGACTATTATGCTAAGAGTTGCGCTTTGGAAAGAACAGTTGTACCAGTGAACTATTGAACTGAGTAATCTCTTGGTTGGATTGAGTCTTGTGTTTAGTTCAATTTGGTTGAATACCATTCACATAGAATCAATCAAGTTCTTTTGTTGCATTCCAATGTAGCATTAACAAGGATTCACAATCTTTGCGCTTAGTGCAGCCCTTAATTGATTTTAGGGTTTACAAACATTGCTACAATTTGGTTGTAAGAAACCACCTTTTCTTTTTTCCAACATAAAATCCTCTACCTGAAAGTGCTAATGAAGCTAGGACTGTTGCTTTTGAATTAGTGTTTGTCTCCTCTTTTCATGTGAATGATGTCCTTTAGCACTTATGAGTGGCTGATATTGGTTTAGCAAATTCAAAGAAACATTTAGAGGTACTTTGTTTGAGGATTTATGATGCTATTTTGCTAACATTTATGTGTGCCTATTGCATATAATATGTGTTGTTCCCTGTGGACGATGAGGCTGCGTCTTTTGGTAGTTCTTGAAATTGGATTCTTAGAAGACAATAACTGAAGGAAGCTGGCAACATTATTTTAGACTGAATTTGGTATTATGTTTTTTGGGAAACTTTGGAGATGGCAACAAATCTCTTCAATGAGGCTTATTGCTTAGAGAGAACATTTGCCGCTAGACATGGCATCGAACAATACCCATGCGGGTGTCAATTTTGCCATGGATTTAGGGTCCAAACCGTTGACACTGTCTGACAACATCATCAAATATATGGACAAGACGTTACTTTAGTAAGACCTCTCTTAGTAAGTTTAGGGTAACTTGCTACTCTAATTGCAAATGTGCTTTGCATTGCTCAATGAACTTGTTGTTTGATTTTAAATTTCTTGGTCTTTTGAACATGTTAGTCATGAGAATGGGTTGATAAGGGAACTTTATTATCATATAAATGTGTATGACAATTATTCCTCCTCATTGACGCCTACATAGGGTTGCACGACAAATTATAAAAAACTTCGGACAAAATGTGTTCAACAACTTTTAAATTAATATAAACAAATGAGAAATCTAAAATCACTACTGTGTAATTATGTAATGAAAAACTCAATCACAATGTCATACAAAGTGTTCTTGCCCAATATTAATAAAATGAAAATATATCTCTGAGGTCAAGTGATAATCAGGTATAAGATACCTTGTTTTAGGTGATTCGCAGTTCTAAGACCATGAACAAGCATTTCTTGAGCTTGTATTCTTGTATCAACTTCCTCTCACAATATATGCCTACATGTGTTCTTTTCTTAGTTTTATCACATAGGTTTCTCATCATTCACCAAATTGTATGAATTCCCTCAACTTCCTTATGAGACAATAGTCAAGGGTGACAACTTATGTTCAATGCTTTTGCTTAAATGAGAAACATGAATGCATCCATTGCCTTGTTGTGGAACCTCTTATAAAATATAAAATAAATATTACATTGCTAGTGCTTTTCTCAGTGGAAGCACTTCAAGGATATTGTGTTCATATAGTGATGTTCTAATGGATACCTCGTATCCAAAGCTCTAAAAATTGTCATTCATCCTTCACAAAAGATTCTTTGCTAAATTTTTTAATAATGTCATAGGCCAGGTTGGCAACCAGTTTGCCCATCCAAGGGTATATGAGGAAGAAGATGGTGATGCAATGCCAGTGAATGAAGACAACAGAGATGACAATTTTGCAGGATAAGATTTCTATGTGAGTGAAGAAGATCTTCACAGTTCTGAGGATGACCACGGAAACACAACTATGAACCTGGAAAGAATGGCGGAGGATTACTTCTTCAGGGCAAATGAGATTCATTCTCAAAGTGGTGATGACATGGAATCAATGGGAGACTTTGACAGCATGTTTGTTTCCTTGGATGAAGAACTAGACGACAAAGACCAGCTTGAGTATATTTTACGCATGTCATCACAACCATTATTTCCAAGATCAACCATAAGTTGCCTCCATTTCTGTGTCATCTTTATGTCCCTCTGCACAATATTTTTGGTGAGTTGTCAATGCCTTGATGAATTATTGACGTTTTTCAAAGATGCGCTGCCCCTAAACAATCTATGTCCCAAAAATTCCTACAAAATGAAATTAGTTTGGTTGAAATTGGGACTTGCACAAAAGAACATAAATTGTTGTACTTGTGGGAGGATGCTTTACTGGAAGGAGAACGCTAGACTGGAGGAGTGCCCTACATGTTCCAAATCTAGGTATGTACATGGCTCTACAATTGTTCTAATTCAAGTGTTACGCTACTTTCCTATTATTAAGAGACTACAAAGATTATTCAAGAATCCAGGGATTGCTAAGCATGTTAAATGGCATGCTACCAATCATTTTGCAAATGGCAAGATGAGGACAGTCATTGATGGGGAGCAGTGGAAATTCATAGAAGACAGGTATCCCACCTTTAGTAGAAACCCTAGAAATGTACAATTAGGGCTATCACTTGATGGGGTGAATCCATACAGCCTGCAGTCATCAAAGCACGCACTGTGGCTTGTATTAATGGTGATGTATAACCTCCCACTTTCTTTGTAATGTAGAAATTTTTAATGTTGTTGACCATGATAATCCCAGGTTCACATTCCCCATCTGACAACTCAATAGACATTTACATGCAACCTCTATTGCATGAGTTAAAGAAGTTGTCGGTGGGAGTTTCAGCTATGGATATGTCAGAATTAGAAGGGCCTGAATGACATTTCAAGTTACGGGGTATGCTCATATGGACCATTAACAACTTCCCTGCTTACACTCTAATATCTAGACAAGTTGGCAAAGGGTACGCAGGGTGCCCAGTGTGTGGGGAGGGGATTTTTTGCAAAGTATTCCAAAGAGGCAAGGAAGATGATATATCAGGGTAATAGAAGGTGGCTACCTCAAAATTGAAGGAACATTGAAGCTGCTTTTAATGGTCACAACAACCATGAGCCCCCCCTCCTTGCCAGACAGGGCTGGCAATAGTGCAATGTGGAGCACAAAGAGAATCCTTTCTAAAATTTGGTGGTTGTGTGAATTTGCAACATGTCCTGTGAAGAGTATTGGTGTAAAAAGAGTTAGCATTTTCTACGAGCTCCCATACTGGTTGGTAAGTACTCTAACCTATTGATTTATTTTTTTTGGAAGTTGTGGTCCTTGTAATTGGCAAGTGCTAGTATTGTTTAAATTTAAAAAACATAAAAATTGTGTGAAAGCTCTGAACTAATACAAATATGCATTTGAATGATAGTGGTTACTGTGCCATAGGACGGTTTCCAATAAATTGGAAGATTGAGATGTACAATGACAAGCATACAAAGTTTTTGTATTTTTAACCTAGTGAAAACAGAGTTCTTGAGACCTAGACTATGAAAATGTCTACTAACTTTTAAGCTTCTAGGTTAATACATTGCACTAGAGAGAAGCTTCATAATTAGTGTGTAGAAGTTGGTGTAGAAATTACTTTTTTTTTGTCCTACAAGCGTTGTGTAATTGGTTTGGTAAAAATTTCAATTTCAAATGGATTCTTTGAATGAGTAAAGTGCATGAGAAGTTTTTAATAGCAAGCTAGAACTATGAGGAGATTGCATTCTTGCAACTCTTTATAGCAATTGACAATGCATTAGTATAAATTCTAGGTTTAAAATCAAGTATTGTAATGTATGAAATCAAAAATACGTAGGAAATTGTATTTAGAACATGTTTGAGAAACCTTTCTTTACAAGAATTGGAACATGATGTAGTTCATAGGAGAGATAATTAGTTATAATTGTCGCTGTCTAAGGGTATTGTTACTTTCATTGCCAAATTTCTTGTACATACTAGGTTGTCCAAAAGTCTTCATGTCGAGAGAAAAATGAGTACATCAAGTACCTTTCATATACATAGTGGGAAATTTCAATAAAAATCTTGTGACGTTTATATAGTTCTTATTTTATATGGCAAATTGTTTAAAAAACCAAATGTTCCAACAATGGCATGAATGCTTAGCGTTTGACCTACACAATCACATCATTGAAACTAGTAATTGCACTTTGTTGAAATAGTTTTTGCATGGACAAAGTGACACTCTACCGTAACTCATGTGGTGAACACATATGAATTCCAAAAAGTGAGTGGACAGGAGTAAGGCGCAATAAGTTGAATCTTGAACCACAAGAGGTCGGAGACAACAGTTTGTAGTTTTGGTTACTCTTCACATATTTTTTAACATGTCATCCTGATAAAAATGGATTAAGGGACTTGTAATCAATTTTCTCTTGTTAATTTTTGAGATCTCTGGAAAAATGCTTCAAGTATACACGAACAACTGCCATGGGTCTATGAAATTGTTGAATTCCTCAAATGTACATGGAAGAAACCCATGAATATTGACATTTACTAGACATATTTCTTTTGAGATGACCAATTTTTGACATGAACTTTTGTGGAGTCTGAATGCATGTAAGGCCTTGGAACTTATAGTCAGGCCTTATGTCATACAGATGAAGAGAATAAGAAGCAATCATTAAAGAAGTAATTGGTATGACTTAGGTGGCACTGGAAATGGTATGAGAGAAGTTTTGTAGACCGTCCATTGATGATAGCATTTATTGAAGTTGGTGATAAGGATGTGAAACTGAGGAACAAACTGGTATGAAATGTCAATTTAGGGATGGTGCGCATGTGAAAGAGTAGGAGAATTAGGTCAAGGAATTGTAGGAAAACGCATAGCTTGTTTCACAAATTCTGTCCATTGACCCATGAGCGTTGGAAGACATCAAGATTGGGCGCTCAATTCTGATAAATGTCCACATTCAACTCTTGTCCTCTTTTTAATGGTAAAGTCAAAGGACTTGTACGTCTCCATGTACCTTTAGGCATGTGTCTACTACCACCACAAAAATAATTCAATGTATTTTACTCTATTTAGGTAATATTTTTATTGGACTTAGTATAGAAGGGTATGAATTTGAGTGAATATTGCATGGGCGCTCAAGGATTAAGAGTTTGTTATTTTTGGATGTGATAACAAGTAAGAGCTTCATATGGTGCCTTAAAAAAGTAATGAACGTGTCTAATATGGGCATGCGCATTATGCATTTTGTTTGGGCTATTAACAAATGAAAGTTGGAGTATGTCAATAACAATAGAAGAACAATTGTTCAGATATGTAAATAGGAAATCTATTAGAGTGATGAACCCATGTCCATGGATATTGTAAATGCAGTTCTCAACTTCAATCACGGCAATGTATTGTAGTAAAAGAATAACGTTCTGTAACAAGGAAGGCAAGTTGTAATTTGGTCTTAGTGAATGATGTTAGAATACCATTATATTTAATTACAACAGTTGGATGGTTTTCATGTAAATGCAAAGAGAATGTGATAACTAATACAGGCATCATTCAATTAGTAATGGAACAACCTCATTGTATTAATCTATTCATAATTGTTTTTATTGAGTGTATATATATTATGTTGAAGAAAATAATGGCTACAAAACTAGTATGTTGCATGATGTTTACAGTACTTCTTAATGAAGAGTAGTGGAGATTTCACATCATTGTGCCATGAACGTAGTGCTAAAAACAATTTAATGGTGACAAAAAGTCTATTATGTAATAGGAGAAGTTATTATGGGACTAACAAGAACAAGTCTTATTCCAACTCTAATGTTTTCCCAAAAAACAAATATGTTGTTGAATTTGTGGTTTACATTTTGTTGGCATAGTAAGTTCATACATGTTTTCAAGAGTTTAGGGGAACTCCAAATTTTGCTGAGCAGCAAAACGTTTGTTGTTCTGAAGTTTTTGTTTTCTATAGTGCTCAATAGTTCATTGAATACATCAAAGTAAGCGTGCATTATGTTGCTAATGATGTGCACCTTTGATTGACTGATTGCAGGATCTTCCAACATGTCATATGCTAGATCCAATGCACTGTGAGAAGAATTTGTGCGATAATTTAATCGAAACTCTATTTGGAGAGAACAATAGTGCAAAGTCTAGAGAAGATATGCAAAGCAAAAATATTTGTCCCTACCTACACTTGCAGCCCAATGACAACGGATTGAGCTTCTTCATGCCGGATGCACATTATGTGCTATTCAAAGATGATTAAGAGAAGTTTCTGTTGACATTAAGGAATTTGAAGTTCCCATCTAACTATGTTGTTTTTTTTTGCCAGAAGATTGTTGATGGGAAGTTACGTGGGTTGAAGACCCATGATTATCACATTCTAATGCAACAGCTTTTACCTTTGTGCTTGAGAAACCTAGGGGATGCAGCAGTAGTTGGAGCTATTATTTGGATGAGCAGAGTTTTCCAAAGGCTGTGTTCAAAAGCTGTTGACTGTGGAGACAAGCAGAAGATGTTGGAAGATGTAGCAAAAACAATATGTTCCTTTGAGAAGGAGCTTCCGCCATCCGTTTTTGTTATCATGATGCATCTACCAATACATCTTGTAGAGGAGTTGTTTATATGTGGTCTCGTCCATACAAAATGGATGTTCCCGTTTGAAAGATTCATGAAGGAATTAAAGGGGTACGTGAGAAACAAATGTAAACCAAAAGGGAGCATGGCCAATGGTTACACACGGCAAGATTTTGTGGGTTTCTTGACGGAGTACTTGTCCGAGTACCAGCCAACTAGCACAAGAGCATGGGATGACAAAGAGGAGCCCATCATGAATGACAAGGTCATGGAACATGGGAAACGTGATCGTCATATGGATCTGAACTTCCAGAAAAGTATCCATGACTTTGTATTAGACAATACCGTCTACACGGAGCCATACAAAAGGTACAAAATTTTGAAACTCTACTTCTTCTTAAAAACATGTGTCCTTGAAAGTCTGATGTCAAAACTCCCTTTTAATATAATTAGGAATGAAATGTGAAGAAGGCGCTTAGTATATTTTGGAGGGACTTTTAAGCAGTTAGCTGGTTTTCTTTTAGTAGCTCTTGAAATGGTCTAATTGCAATGCCAAACATCACTTGAGTTGAAATTGTTTGATTACTTATTGTAATTTAATGAGTGAAAGGGCAAGGAATTTGAGTAAGAACTTGCATAATAGTAATGAGTAGGGAATAGGGAAAAAAAGGAAGTTTTGTTTGTAGTTTATGAATGCATTGTAATAGAGAAGAATTAATGAACGTCAACATTACTATTGTCAAAAGAGGAAGTGATAAGTTTTTATGACTTCGAAAGCAAATGTGGTAAATCAAAAAGTGGATGTTAATGCCTATGTACAACATTTAACAAGATAGAGGTATTGCATAATAAACCTTCATTGATGATAATGCATTGTAAATACACTGTTGTATCATGGGCTTGTGCTACCAAGATACAGTTGAAATTTGGAATCTCAAATATTTCACTATGACCAAATGGATGTATTTTCCAATGTTGTTGTTGATATGAATGGTAATAAAGGTGTGAATGCACTCCAAATATAGGAGGAATACATCGTATTTTAGTGGTTGCAGAGGGTTGCCTTGTCCTTTATGGGTTAATAAGAATGAATGACCGATCATTTCTCAATGGATAGCCTTCACATACAAAATGAATTGAAGTACATAATGCATTGTGTTCAGCATACTCACTGTCCTTAGATGTATGAGTGAATTTATGAATAATGTATTTGTGTGATTTAGTGTAAGTCATCCTACCCCTTTGTATTGTTGAAATCTGTCTAGTTCATTAGCTGTTTTGTGACAAATACAAAGCTATCTTGTTGTAGTCTTCTGGCTGGTTTTTGGAGAACAACAAGGTTTTCATGGTTGCAAAGTTAGAGTAGTTAAGAATAAAGTTCGGTTGAATTTAGCAGAATCAACTACGTCAAATCAGTAAGTGCGTCATGTCATACAGTAAATCTCAGTAGTGTCAAGTGTGGGAAAACGGCCTTGTAATAATTAAAACTGAAATTAGGCAACCATGTTATAATGACTAAGGTAGGAACACCCATGAGCATTAGGTGTCCCAAGACTATCACCTTTAAAATTTTGGAAAATCTGTGGAAATGAGTAGATATAATAACAAGGATGTAACGCCATATTCATTAAATTGGGAAAATATTGGGTACCATTTTGTACCTCACCTTAATCCAAAACAACCACCTTAAACCAGATTCAAAGGTATCAGATTCAGTATGAGCCACTAAGATTTTTTCTCTTGCAAATTCCTCCTCTTAAGTGAGGCCATGTGTACCAAAAAAAACCTTGGAGCTCGGATTAAAGTGACCACCTTAATTTTTCAAAAATCCCACTTTGTATGCTTTTTCCCTTTTTCAACAAATATGGCATTATATACAATATGTGAACTTGAAACTTGAATGTTGGTTATGGGTGCAATGGCAATTTCCTCTTTAAAAATTCACAACTTATTCTCACAGTATCCAAATAATATATTTGAGTGTGCAAAATTATTATTTTTTTGTTCCTAACTAGATCCTATAATTTGCTATCAGTTTAGTAATGATCAACACGTTCAAAACCCTTAGTCTGACACTTATGGATGCTCCTACCTTACAATAAGTGAAGTTGCATTTGTTGAACGAGTATTGTCTACCTTCTTCTTGAGGGAGGTATTTGATAATCACAATTTCATCCTGAAGTGTTCTTTAGTGAATGAATATTGCCCCATGCTGTAAGCAATGTTTGTAGTAAGTGGGTTTATAGGTATGGAGGAAGAATTGATACAGAGAGTATGAAGTCCTAACAATGATGTTTGTATTGCATGTCAGCTAATCCGAGGAAGATGAACTTGTTGCCCATGTTGTTGGTACAATGATATGATATGATCAAAGTTCAGACGTACTCAACTTTCTGAAGGATTGAAGTCATGTTGTGATTGTGAAATGCAGCAAGTATGAGGTTGCAGTGGCAAGGCGGAAGGCGGAGAGGAAAAATTATCGGCAGCAATTAAGGAAGGGCCGATGCAAGACCTGGTTTATTTACCCATTAGAATTGCTACTATTACCAAAGTTTGCGCAGTGGACCCTCGACAAAGTCAGGCGAGAGCACTGGGCCAGTGTTGTTGTTGATGATCAAGTGGTGAACATTGCCAGAGGTCCTCTTCTAGTGGCGACATTATACAAATTGATGTATACATATGGTAACCACTTTCATATGGTGACTATGGAAGAGAAATTGAAAATTGTTGACAGTGGTGTTGTTGCGACGTTCAGACAAGTATGTCATACTGGGAGAGGAGACGTTAATCAAGTTGTGGCAAACATTGAATATGTAGGACATATGGAGGAAATATTAGAAGTAAATTACAAGCGTCATAGCTTGAAAGTTTTAGTTTGTGACTTTGTTAGGGCTAACTATATGGGGGAAAATGCAACCATTAGAAAAGACATGTGGGGCTTTACTTTAGCTAATTATAGTAAATGACCTGGCTACATTTGCCAGGATAGTTTTGCTTTCCCTAGCCATTGTGAGCAAGTGTTTTTCTCAAAAGCAAAAGAGGCACTAGGATGGAGGGTTGTGTTGAGAAAGACATAAAAGGCAAGTGCATACTACCAAACATGCTAGAAGATTCTGACCCTTACCTGTTTGAAATGGGACATGATGAAGATTTTGCTGGGTTGCAGCTTGAAAGAGAGGTAGGGGAGGAACCAATACTTGTGCCCTTGATTGGACAAAACATTGTGTTCCAAGATGTATTTGTTGCAGGACAAAGAAGACCAACGCCATTGCAAGGAGCTGGTCAACATCAAGGTCGATAGCAGGTTGGAGAGGAACTTGCAACCGATCAGATTTCTGAATGGTGTGTGCGCCATTGCAATGTGGATTTCTTGTCAATGGAACAAGGACGTCGTGATAGAGAAGGTTGGACAGGGGAGGGGTTTTCTCATGGTTAACAAAACAACGTTGATGAAGAAGACGTGAGGCTAAGGAGGAGGTATGGGAACGTGAGAGCAGATGTAGGGTCAGGGGAAGCAAGACAGTCAGAGAATGTACCGGCCCATTCTGGAAGACATATTGTTAGTAGTGGAGATCTCCACATGCAGGGAACGGCATCTATGCGGGAGAGTTACTGTACACCGACGTTGTCAACTTCTCTTGGAACGAGTTTGTGAAGTGAGTAGAGGAGAAAAATGGATGGGAGGGTAGCATGAAGATTATTATAATAAATTTTGCATTTTGGAGCACATTGACGTATTTCTAGCGATATTGCAGTTTTTGGGGTGTGAGATGCAGTCTTAAGGTTATTTGTTCATCTTTCGGTCTTGTTTTGAAATTGCTCACCTACCCAAATGTAATTTACTGCTACATGTCTTATTCATAGCATTTGTACAGTGTGTATGGGACAAATGTTTGAGGAGTTAGGCAGTTTTCAAGCACTTATGACGTTTCCATTTCAAAATTTCATAAATAATCCCATAGAGCTCCATAAAATATGAAAATACTTGGGGTAGATGCAAATTCCTATTGTGTTTCATGCAGAGTTTACTTAAAATAATTGGAAAAAGTTTCACGGCTCAAAAATTTAGCGTCAACCCTTAGATGAATAATTTACAAGCACACTGCCTTAGTTCAATTCTCATTGCAGAGAAGGGAACAATGTTACTATTTGCGGGATTACAAGACCTATTGCCAGCGCAATACCTCCTTCTGTACTTTTATAGCAGAGGTAAAAACTGTTATGGCAAATAATGACACAACTTCCAAATCTTATCCTAGGTGAAAGTATATGAGGACAAGAACGTTTGGAAAGTCTGAATATTGGACGGTGAGTCCCAGATTAGACTCCTAGTGACTAGAATTTCTAGGAAAACCCTAAATTTACAAAAGTAGAACTTGAATACTTTAAGTGGGGCGTTTTAGTAAATTTGGAAATGAAGTTGATAGTTTGTCAATGACATTGTGTACATTTGTCATTCCAGACATGATTTCGTCAATTCTTTGTAGTTTTGGCATGGTTTCTCCCATAGTGCAAATTTGGAAAAACAAGGAAAAAGAAATCATAAATTAACATGATAAAAGAAATCCTTAAATCAACATAATGTTCTTGAATTGTAGTGGCAAAATATTATTTGGAAACCTTGCTAATTTAGAATGAGAGTTGCTTATAGCAAGTCCATATCAAATCAAACAAATTCAAAACTTTAACCTATTCAAAGAAGTGACAATATTAGCACTTGTTTGAATTTTCAAAACAAAGGTGTCAAGAATCATTTTTCATGGCAACTCAAAGGGTGCAAAAAAATAGTTGTCAAGAAATTTCAAAAAAACAATTGCAAAGAACTCTATTCTAGCTCTAGAATGTGTGAAACATCCTCTGCATGGCTCTTTTCCACACCCATGTGAAGCTGGCTTTTCTCATCACACAAATTAAAGCATAGTCGCATGTTAACACAACACTATGGAAAAACAATCTCATGGCTTGGTTCATTTGCACAAATGATATTCACTTAAGCTTCACCCTAAGTTGATAGTCTATAATATATTTTACATTACATTCTACGATGTAGTCTAGAGTTAAAGACACTTAAATACAAAAATTCAAACCTCTAAATTGGCCAATTTCAATTTTGATAGAAAACACTCAAAAAGAGAATATTTAATAAATGGTTTTTTCTTTAATCTAGCATATGATTCAAGAACAAGTTAATTCCTAAAGTACTAAGTTTTGTTTTTCAACAAAATTGCTCCAAAATTGCCATTTCTAGTACAAGTACAAAATTTTAGGAAAAAAACGTTTTTGACAAATATAATTGTAAGATCTAGTACTACACTAGCACTAGTAGAAAACTATGTCCAAAACAACAAAAAATCAACAGTTTCTTGTTGTTTTGGGCACTTGCCCATGCTAATTGACTAATTTAACAGAATTTTGTAAAAGACTACATATGTTCTGTTGATTTGAACACCATTATCTAAATATTCCAAAAATTTAGAATCTTTAAAAATCTATTTTGGAATTTTTGAGAATCTTTTGGAAATCTTTAAAAATCTTTGAGAATCTTTTCAAAAAAATTAAGAATCTCTGAGAATCATTGAGAATCTTTTAGAATCTTTGAGAATCTTCAAGAATCTTTTTGAAATCTTTATGAATTTTGTTAGAATGCTTCAAAATCTTTATAAAAATAGAATCTCTTATACTCAATTAGAGTTGTTTTAGAATCTTTTTGGAGTTCATTAAAATACTTTTAAAAAAAATTCATAAAAGAACTACTAGAGTAGCTTGGATTGTTTTTTGAAATCTTACTAGAATCATTTTGGACTTCATGAAAATGGTTTGAAGATTTAAAAAATAAAAGAAGTGTTCAAAAAAATTAAAATCTTTTAGAATTTTGAGTGTATAGTATATTGAATGGTTTTCTTCTTCATTCTTCACAATTTGGTATGGTTTAAAATTATTAGCCTTTAAAGTCTA
Source organism: Ulota crispa (assembly GCA_963920765.1). Lineage (NCBI taxonomy): Eukaryota > Viridiplantae > Streptophyta > Bryopsida > Orthotrichales > Orthotrichaceae > Ulota > Ulota crispa. The sequence continues at coordinate 19,751,647 of OY987247.1, forward strand.
TTAAAATCATGATTGAATCAACAAAAAAATCAACAGTATTTAGTTGATCTGAATAATTTTGGACACAACTAAACAACAAAAAATCAACAATTTTCTGTTGATTTAAACACTTTTGGACACTTTTGGACAAAACTTCACTAACTCAACAAAATTTTATAAAAAAAGTGCACCATAAGTTCTTTATGAAAATATATAAAAGATGCCCCTCAATTCTTTCTAAAAAGTATACATGCCCCTTAATGGTTAAAAGTATTAAAAGAACCCTCCGCATTTTGTAAAAATACCAACAATGCCTCTAATATATTGGGAAAATATTAAAAATACTCCTCAACTATTTTAAGTTATCAGATATCTTTGTGTTGTACAATAACCATGTTTTTTATATTTTATATCATTAAGGGGTAAACTTGATATTTTGAAGGAGTTAAAGGATATTTTTTACATTTTCCTTTCATTTTTTGAGCAAATTGACGAAAAGAATTAAAATGTTAAGAAAGTTTTTTAGGTTATTTAAAAGAAAGTTTAAAATTTTCAAAATAGTATAGAATCTTTATTAATCCTTTGGATCTTTAATTCAGAATTTTGATTAAATAACTGTAAGGTTTTATCTCCATGACTTTCACCATTTGATGATTTTTAAAGTTAGGAAACTATAGAGTAACGCATTATTCATTAAATTGGGAAAAAGTGACATTTTGGGACTTTTGGATTCTATGTTTTTTGAAGAGTATTCAATGAATACTCTTCAAAAAACATAAAATCCAAAAGTCCCAAAATGTCATTTTTTCCCAATTTAACAAATAACGCGTTCAAAGGCTATTTTAATGTAATAAAGGTTTCTTTTTTCAAAAAAAAAGAATGAAAAAACATTTAGAAATGAAGCCAGCCTTCATTTGCAATAAAAAAAATTTCATTCATGTATTCCAATGAAAATTTGTAAACCAAAGTAAAAAGAGTGGAAATAATTTTTTTTTAAAATTTCTCAGCACCCTCTTTGAATTTTGCTCATAACTTTTGATTAAAAGATTGAAATCTATAGACAATTGTTAGAGGTGAAAGTAGACTACATTAACCAACTTTTTATACTTTAAGGTTTTTGAAAAAAAGTCATTTAAAAGGCCAAAATAGCCTCCAAAGTCTACTAGTTCTGCAAAGTACTGTAAACATTCAAATGTTTTGTACAAGTAATAGTTTTATTCACATGTGCACATGCTTGCAAGCAAATAACCTAGTGGATAAAAGTGGTGGTGGAGGGTGCTAGAGTCACTTCCTCAACACTGTGGGTTGAATCTCACCTCTAGTGGTTAGCTAAACCATCAGTGTGGCTCCGTTGCCTAGCCAAGCCTAGACCTTTTTGGCCGGCGGACCCTTTTTCTATTTTTCACATGTAGATTAAATAATTTTCACATATAGGTTTAAATTTTAAAAAATCCAACAATAAAAAACAACACATCAAATATAAAATGAAAACAACAAAAAAACATTAAAAAATCAACAAAAGAACAACAATTCCTTGTTGAAAAGTATCCAAACTAATGCATTCAAAGCAATAGAAAAAAACAACAAACTGTGATTGATTTTTTGTTGATTTTGTGCTAAATTTTCTAGTAGTGTAGTATCAAAAGATGTAAATAAAATTCAAAAGTTTTCACCATGTAAATTGTAAGATTTTTGAGTTGGAAAATCACAAAAAGTCATTTTTTGTCTCTGCAAAAATCCGAGCAGCTGCACTTTTCAAGGTCATATTTGTATGAAAAGAACTCCAAAATGGTTATTATTTTTTGGATTTGTTTTTCAAAGCAAGTCAGGTACACACTTGAATTTTTTTGAATCATTTGGACATATGAAAAAAAATAGTAAATAAAAAGAAGTAGAGAATGATTTAAACCACTAAATTGTTCAACAATTAATTATGGAAATGAAAAATTCCAATTCCAATGATTATAATATTGTGATAAACAATATATGTCTTTTTGTTTTGTTTATTTTCCAAAAATTAAAAATTGAGTAAAATAAAGGACTTCATGGTTTATTTTAAAGTAGAAAATCCATAATTGCCCGCAAACAAACTATCCTCATAACGTTCACCTCATTGATCAAAATGGAATAACAAAGCTCTCCAATTATATAGAAATCTAAACTACCAATTTCAAAAAACAAAATTCAAAAAATGTTATTTGAAAAGAAGTTTATTGGCTGCTTGCTGAGCAAAGAAAACTACATGTCATGCAATAACTTTTGAACAATGAAGTTGAGAATTATGAAAATTGTTGGGCCTCAAAGCTACTCTTCAAACACATCATGTGTGAAAATTTCAGAGAAAAAAAATGAAAAGCCAATTGATAGTGAGCTGCCAAAATTATTATGTTGCCTACAAATGGTGTTTAGGACTTTAGGGGTTAAAGTTGTTTTGCTAGATATCAAGGCACACATCTCTTACTGTCTCTCAAAAGTTGTAACCCTCATGCAAATTGATATCATGGATGCTACCATGGTTAATTTTGGCCATTTGTTTATTGCCTTGCTTCTCAACCAACATTTCCTCCTCCACTTTCCACGAGTTGCTGTCAAAAGATTATAGAGGATGGAGCAAGCGCTCATCTATGCACAAAGCCAATTTAGGTCTCTCTTGTCTACATGCCCAATTAATCTGTTTGATGTGCTATCATACTGTTGATAAAACCTACCATGCCAAAGTACATTTTCATATGTGCTGACAATTGTCCACCACAACTTGTATATCGATGGAAGATTATTATTTTGAAATAAAGCAGATACATCTATACTTTGTTGGGTGATGCATAAAAGTTGTTATTGTGCCTTCAATATATCCTACATAGTTTGAAAAGCTTGGTAGTGCCAAGCAATCATTAAAGTGTCTTTTTGTGCTTTGTTAAGCCATGTAAAGACTTTGTCGGCAAGGTCATTTAGCATAATGACAACTTGCTCAATGAGTTTGACCACAATTCCAATATCAATTTTGTGAAGCTATTTTGAAGAACCAATACTAAAACCATTACCATTATTACTAAGATACTTTAATGTACACACAAGCTAGAAATGGAGATAGACATTTATTAGCTTTCAAATGCTATAGCTGTGAAACATTTGATTGCTAGGAATTATACATAGGATTTCATTAAATGAAGCTCATATCTTTTGGAATTGCTTACAAAAGTCAAATGCTTTCATTCCAAAAAAAATGTCTTCCATGTACATCTAAAATTTTGATAAATGGTACATAGGTGCAATGTAACAACACAATATAGCTAAGATGTATTTTTCAAGGAGCCAATTTGAATTGGAAGGGAAAGCAACAAACTTGTTGGTGATCATGTAGACATTCCTTTGTTCTAGCATGGTGATTTCATTCAAAAATTGCTTATTAACAAACATGTAGGAGAGCACATTCTTAACCTATTCAACTAGAGCTCTGAGCTGCAATAGATAGGAGATGATTGCGTGTGCATTGGAAAGCAAGATAATGGAATAGGGAAAAAGGTGCTATGCATAAGAAGAGACCACAATTATTAGATGATTTGTGAAGCTTTACAAGGGAAGGCATTTTTGCGAGTTGTTGTATGAGCAACCACTCAATAAATCTGGATGGTATTTAGAACAAAGTTATCCAAAAATTGGAGGTTTGATATCCATTGATGCTATTGTAGCTGCCATGTATTAAAGTGCAATGTGGTTGGCTCTAGATTCAACCATTGCTAGTTTAATTGCTCTTTCCCATATGCTGTTGTTTTTAACTTTATATTTTTTTTTGTTATTGTTGTTTTTTCTTCATTAGAATTCATGCATATTTCTTTTGCTCATACAAATTTAAATTTCTCTACTTTTCTCATTTAACTTAAAAAAATGGATACTCAATTTATATCTTTTTTTTCAGCCAATTTGTTTTGAACTCTTGCTTATTTATGTAGTTTAATTAAATATTTTGGTTGATTTTTTTACTTACCTACTTAGAAATAAACATTAAAGAGAGCTTTGAATAATTATCCACGACTCTTCCACACAAACAAAAAACAAACTAACAAAGAAATTTGGAAAATGATATTTGAAGAAAAAAAACCTAAATGAGAAACAAAATTAATGATTACAAAAAGAAGACAAAAGCCAAAACTTTGCCAATTGCATATACACATTTGACCTATATACATTATCCAAACAAAAATGAAGATCCTTAGATCAAAACTTTCATTTTTTTTACATTGAGTAGAACATCCTCCATAGAACTCATATAAAAAGAACTATAAGGGCTCTAGAAAGCTTTGGCCAAAATTTGGCCAAAATGTCCTTCAATATTAATATGATTCAAAAGCATACCAAAACCTTAATCAACAAATTTATAAGTGATAAATAAACTCAAAACATAAATGTAAGTGTTTTGAAGAGACCCCCAAATATTTCAAATTGCATTATTTTTATAGAAAGATAAGAATAAAATTTAAAATGAAAATGTAGAGACAAAAACAGCTTAAAATTTAAATTCCAACAAAAAAGCATCAAAGTTTAGACAAGAATAATTGGGCAAGGAGTGAAAAAGTGCCCTTTCCTTACTCCTCCTAAGGCTATCCTCCTACTTTTGATTCCAAGATTTTTTGAGGTTTTTGTTTTTAATTTAGAAAATTTAACAATTCTAAAGATGCTAAATTTGTGTTTTGGTATAAATTCAAAATTTAAAAAATAGCTCCAAATTACATAAAGATTGTATCATTGGCCTACAAATGTCCAACTTAGACTAGGTAGACATCTTTTTTTATTTTGCAAATAACTAAAGATTAAAAGCTCATGAATGTTCAAAACAAAAGAACAAAAAAAATTAAAATTTTCTAGAAATGATAGCTTGTTGAATTTGTTCAAAAGGGTTGTTGACATAAGAAATGACTTCACTTTAATTTGATTTGAATGTTACACACCTCTAGGATTTTAATGAACATCCTAATTTTTTAAGTTCATTGCAACTAATTGGTGTTGCTCTTTTCAGTGGTTCCTGCAATTAGATAACGTTGATATTTATTACAGCATTTTATTGGTACAAAATACTCTATGTCAAATTTAATTGAAATCTTATTGCATTTTGATTAATTCTTAAGAATTATCTACTATTGATTTATGTTATTGATTGAGTCGAAGAAAATTGTTTGAAAGTAAAAAAATTGTGGTTTTTTATGAAATCTCCAGTGGGATTTTTTTTTTTTTTTCAGATTTTTTTTTCATTCTAAATTTATGAAATGAAAGACTAGAATTGTACAATTTTTTTAGTAACAAATGAGTAAAGGAGGTTTCATTTAAAAGAAAATCTTAGCAACCTAGTTTTACCATTTGGATTTTAGTGTGTTTTTTGCTTTAAAATGTACTATTTCAAAGTCAAATTCTTTCTTTTTTGGTCATATATACAAGGCTTTCTTCCATAGGCTAAATTTTAGAATTGACTTTCTAGTAAAAATTTCAAAAGTTTTTTTGTTTATAAAATCTCATTATTAAATGGAAGAAATGATTAAAAAAATAAAGTTTGAGATTGAGTTGTCAATCTAGAGGCTCACAAATTGCAAAATGAAGCATCTATGCATTTACATTTGCAGTTCATTCACCAAAGCATAAACAATGTACTTCAAGTAATAAACCTTAATTTCTTTGTGTTTTATGTCCAACACTTGTGCATGTCAACAATTTTGATAATTCCATAGGCTTTTAAAAGAAATTGTAAACAAACTTGAAAAAAAATCAAAGAATGATCACTCTCCAATGCAATACTATATATGCATCTACACAATGAGATGGCATAATAATGTACAAAAGCATTCAAAAGCCATAATAAAGATAACCTAAATAGCAATATCCTTAATATGGATTTAGGGTCCTTTTCCTTTATTACTCTAGTCACCTTTTCTTTGTGTTTGGCATGAATTGCATATTCAAATGAATGCAAATAATCATGTATACAACCAAAAATGGAGTGTCATAAGGTCACTTGAGCAATCTCAGAAAATTTTAAGGTCGCTTTTCACTACAAGAAATGTAGGTCCACAATGATAATAAGTTGACAGAGGTATGTCCATTTTGACTAAACTCAAAAATACACTTGTCACATCTACTCAATCCTATGGTTTTTGTCAACTTAGTGTTGTCAATCTTTGGTTTGGGAAGTAATTCTCTGGTAACCGCAAGAAATCTCTATTAATTTAATTTTAATGCATAAATGACCTATACATTTAGTCCTTGCCCTTTCATTGAATAAGACAAATTTTTCCAAGGGATGGAGGTTTTCAATATTTATTGAAATTACCATATGAAATCTAGAGACATGACTCAAACAAACTTTGCCATGGGTATGGTAGTCCGATATCCGCTGTCCTCACATTCAATTCTAAGTGTGCTTCCAAGTTCCTTGGGAAAGCTGAAATTTGAAAGCAATTAATACAATACACTTGTTATTATCATAATATGCATTTGTCCTGGACATACTCGTCGAATATGTTCTCTAAATGATCTGCTCCTATGGTAGTGATGGCAATTTTGACAAGAGATGTGCTTGTCATGTAAAATCAAAACTTCTTACTAGATAGGCAAACATACCACAATTTCCTTGCATTGAGAGAACTGCAACTTTAAACAATTTGGTCACACTGAAAGAACTATAACCATTAACAAAGTGCTAGCGATGAGATAACTCATGCAGGTGCAAGAATGACTCCGCCATTTCTCATACATAAACTACTATACTACACACAAATCTATACTGCATAATGCATATATTGTTGACGTGCAACATATTTATGCGCCATGTGTAGGACTATTTTAACATAACATACATAACTAACAAACTCGATATAATAGTTACTCTTGAGAAACAAACTAACTCAGAGTTTATCAACCCTCGTACCCTTCCAATTGCCACTTTGTAACATTTGTGTCCATCACCTATTGTTTCATGTTAGCTCCTCCTACTCTATCTCCCACCTTTCCACAAAGACAGCTGTAAATCTCATAAGACTATAAAGTCATGCCATCCTTGATTGTCTCTTCTTTCGGCCATGTATCCCTAATCCCACTGTGTCTTTCAAATGCCAAGTGCCTTGCGCTCCCTTCACATAATTAACAGCCATGAGAAAATTGTTTCACTTTGACACAAAATACAATTGCATAAAAATCCACTTAATTTGCGTTATATTTTTGCTATATTAGAAGATTTTGAATGCCAACAACATTGTTCAAAACTTTCATGAAAAGAACCTCAGAAGTATAGGAAACACACTAGCTGAGCTTGATGAATGCTTTCACTGCCTCCACTCTGGTTCTCTTTGATAGTGTTGGTGTTCCCTATTGTGTTGTTCTCTTTAGTAACCACAATATTTGATGTGTTGCCTTTTGCTTGCAGAAGCTCCATGAACTGCATCACAAGATGATGGTTATAAATATCATCATCTGCTGGAGGTGTTGCTATATCCCGAAAAAGGTTGTTGAACTCCCACCCGCCTTCTCCAAGATTTTTGTTTCTAGCATGCGGTGGAACTGACACTTGCACCTCATCAATGTCATTAAGCGCCCCAAGAACACCGGCATTGGAAATCTGCACACGGTCTTCTGATTCATCTCCTCTGTTCTTCATGATGTTTGTGGAGGTTTGATTTCCTGTAAGCTGTTGAGGTCCTTTCTGTCTTCTCATTTTAAGCAAATTTCCTTTGGTTCTAGGGACCTCTACAATTTGGTTACAAAGTCTCTCCCAAACACCTATTATGCCAGAAGGCCCGATCCTACCAAAATTCATCCGAGCAGCGTTTGCCCTTTGACAATTCTCAAATTTTCTTTCCATTATCAAGCTTACATACTCCTTCCACATTAGTTGCCAAGACCAATTAGACAAGTCATTTGGCTTAGGCTTGTTGTTACAAAACCTTTTCCAAATCTTGCAGCACCGCAACTTGACTCCGTGCGCTATGACGCTTTTCACATACTCAAATTGAACAATCAAGCTGTACTCCCAGCTGTGTTTTATCTAGTTTGCAATGTCTGTCACTGCTCCCTCCAGATGGTGGTTGATATTTGCCACTGCAGGATCAAGCTTCCTAGAAAGCATCATCAATTCCTTTCTCCACTCTCCCACCCCATTTCCATACGATTATCTCCTATACCTATCCACCATGAGAAGATTTTGAATATGTCCCTGCTCTTGCCGATGGTTCCCTTGTTGGTCTTGCTTGTTTTGCCTTTGGCGCCTATCTCTTCTTCTCTTCAATTTGATTTTACCCGCATACATTTCAATTTTCCTATTCATGATTTCTTCTCAAGGATTCTCTTCTGCAACTCTTGTAGAAGCCTCTGTGTCATTGTCTCTGCTATGAGTAGAGCTACAAACAGAGACTTTGTTGTGTGGGCTTAACATGTCATGCACTGTTGACTCCACCTGATCAATAAAGAGGGATCTCTTGTCAGGAGGGGTTTACTTGTACTCTTCAAATGAGTTGGTTTCATCTCCTTGTATCCAACAATCAATAACTTAGCACACTTGTAAAAAGTATTCTAGAAATAATAGCTTTCGGCCTTTATTCCATCAGCTTCAACACAATGTCGCTCTATGTTTGGAAAGAATGAATATATAAAAAGTCAATATAATTTTGATATTACACTTTGGATTTAAAATTTCATTTAGTAATAACATTTTACTCTAATATGCAGATTGGATATGCGTACCTCTTTTGAAGACCAGTGAGATTGTACTCTCTAGGGCATGCGACTCATGCCTTTTGCAATCATTCCCTGCGCCCCCAATTCTCCCCAATTAAACATGCAAATTTGCAAGGACAATTAGTGTGAATTGACATTCTAAAAAACCTTGTAGATTTACTATGAAGTTTTTGATTCAATATACAAACTAAATGTACATTGCTACATCTAAATTTTTATTAGACAAAATTTTTGTCTTGTAAGTAGCATAGCAATTATACCTTGAAATCCCTACACAACATTTGCAGATGAACTGTTAACTCATATAGCACAGTCATAAGTTTTGTTTTGCTAACCTTGTCCTCTTTCAAGAGACCTAAGTCCATCTCTCTAATTAGTGGGAGATTGCACATTCTGCTGCCTTCCCGAAGGCGGACCTCTAAAAGCATGCACAGTTGATGCCCCGAGCAATAGATTGAACACCAAATGTGTTTTTGAGGATTTGCTTGAAGTGAAGGGCCTACTTGCACTTGCATTTCCCAAAATAGACGTCCCTTTAAACTTTTATCCAATTGTCTTGTGTCCAGCCATTGATGAAGTTTGTTTTTGTTGCCCATGGTCATGCGCAGTCTTGTTGCGTTGAACAAGTGCCTCCACATAACTTTTGGACTTTGGCATAGTTTCTGTAAACTACATTCATTTTCAACTCAAACAATGCATGCATACATTTCAAACTTATCACAACTTGTCATTATGAAATAGAATCATACATATGCTTTTGGTTTATCCCTCAAATTTTGAAGAATTCAAATTAATTTTCCGCATGTTCACATACCTTCTCAGTCATTGTTGCTATCAATCAAAAGCCGGTCTGCAAAACATTACACCACATCCATAATATACTTCATTTTTTTCCTTCTTAAATGCAATTTATTAACTCTCCTTCCTCACCGGACAATTAAATGCAATGGCAAAGAGAAAATATGCATGCATGGCAATCAAACTTCATAAACATCTAACACACTAACATACTTGAAATGATAGAAGACAACCCAGAATAATGCCACACAAAATGACCCCACCAACTACAAAGACCCCTTATTTGCATTCTAAGAGATGAGGAGTGAGACATTGCCACCAATAATGGCATTACAAGTTTAAATATTTGTCAATGACACATATCAAAATCTATAGAACATAATTGTCATTATCTCTTTCAACCATTGAATTAGGAGTACTTTGGTAGACTCTCTACATACTTGCTAGCATATGTCAGCAACATAACTACCAAAGCAGTAATTGTGAGGAAAAACAGCATGAACACAACATTCTTTATAATTTTGACTATTTAAAGTTAAATTAGACTTCACTCATTCTTCATGCTATTGAACGACTCAAATGCAAACACTCAAGGGTCAATGACAAAATTCCAACCAATTCCTATTGCAAATGCTCCATAAATGTTATAGACGTCCTCATTCTAACATGAAACAAGCAAACTACTAATTAAGCTAATTATCAGCAGTTTTGATTTGACAAACCATGTTATCATGATCTCCAGATACAATATACTATAACCAATAGCACCCATATAGCACTATAACGGGTCCTTTTGCCATCTCATTTTGGGTTCAAAGCAATGGACGTATTTCTCCCACTTCCCCAAATATATTAGTGACCTCTAAAGTTATGCTCTAAGGCTCATCCTGCCTTCCTTTTGCTTACTTCATGCACTATATAAGCCACTTTAGTGCGTTTAAAATCCACAGCATTAATAACAAAATCACTTCATATTCATTACATTGACAACACAAGTTTAAAAAAAATTAAAACAAGCATTAGCCAGCAATTATAGCATAGGAGGAGGTGCATCCACTTTAGTGCGGGTTCCTCCACTATTCAATAATTGTCAAACATGAGTTTTGAAATGTTTTAGAATTCCTCAAAACCTAAAAATTCTTTCACATATTTTGCCGCTAGAATAACATATGAGCAAATGTTATATGTTTAGAGTTTGATTTTCATCCATAATTAGGCAATGTCATCCATGCTTTTATGTTATATCAACCTTACTTGGAGACTTCATCCACGTTCTCAAGCATATTCCTAAGATTCTATTGCCATCATGTTATTACTTGGATGAAACTAGGGACCAAAAGATCAACAAAAATGGCTGTCCTAAGCGGTAGCCATGTACAAACTTCATTATGCCTTGAACAGTGTAGGACTCTATGTAATACTAAAAGCAATAGAATTCACGCATCAATGTTGGTACATACTTTAGTGCCCTCTCTGCACTCCTTGAGGTACTACATCAACCATTACCATAAATGCATACGGACACACTTATGCGTTTGAAATTTCTACCGGTACTTCCTAATGATGACTCCTTCATATATTCATGCACTACATTACAAGAGGATGAAAGGGTCCATTTGAAAGTCATACCACATTTTTTTATTTTAAACACACACATGACTTCACAAACTTGACACAACTCAGCAAAACTTTTCACAATACTATGAGCAAAAGTATATGGTGCAAGAGTTTCAAAATGAGCTTGAACTGCATAATTCCTTCATCAGTAGCCACTAGGAAAATGAATAAAATTTTATGAAGAAACAAATTCCCATGAGTTTGTTGCTATTCATTGCTAACGGACATCCACTTCAATTGTTTGTTACGTATGACATAGGTACACAAATCTTTGCTGCACAAATTTTTGTAGTGATGCCCCCAACAACAGCCACAAAACATCTGCAAATCAATAAACACTCATAGATGCCCACCATGCATGGTCATCATGAATATATCTCAAGACATATTACTACCACTGACTTTTCTTGTTGCATGACCTGTTTACAATGTTACCCACATTTGCATACCTGAAATTTGTAGTAGCAATTGTTGTTGCTTCACTATTTGCCTACATGCAATTGATATTTCTGCAATCAAGTCGTTATAGACGCTCCCATGCCCTCAGCTATTGCTCTCATCCTCCTCCAACTTCACTTCCACTAAACTCAAAATGTGACACCAATAGCTATGGAGCTCTATATACCTTCTCCTAGAGAAGATGTAAGACATGTACTTCTCCCTCCTTAGAACATGGACTTTTAAATCCTTTTCCACTAATGAGTCCAAGTCGGTTACTATGTTGGAATTAATGTTTGCAGATATTAATTCCACTTTCTTGTCATCACCGTTGCCGCCTTCTTTTGCTCCATATCTCTTGAAATGTAGAGGAAAGATGAAAGTAGTATTCTCTTTTGGGCCTTCAGATCTTGTATTTAGGTAATCCAGCGCCAAATCAAGATGCCAGTAGATGGCATGTAAGCCTACATATCCTCCCGGAATTAGGAAGTTGTACATTCTAGATTTACATTTGCACCTAGAGTTGGGGAGGGTACTTTTTCTGTCTATATTTTGTTGCGAGTCTTTAGGTCTCCACTATTGAACATGTTTTGTGCCGTGGTCATCAAAGTGGACGGCGGATTAGATCTGCCACCGTCGTCCAATAATTTTGTTCCACTCCAACACGTACATTAACAACAGTAGGAAAAGTAGGTACACAATGGCGGAAAATCTTGAAGCATTACATGCACATGAGATTCATGAATATACTAATTTTGGTGGCAAATTCAACAAACACAAGAGGTGGTAGAAACTACAAACCATCTTCCACAAAAGGTTACTCTTGCAAAGCTTCTCCTTGTTGCACCTCTGTACTGCAGCATTTCACTTGTTCTTTGCGGACCAACACTTGCTTCCTCTTGCCACCTTGCTCCGATGAGAACATGAACACATTCTCTCAATGATGATCCTATAAAACCCTTGCACTATGTTTAACTTCAACTACGATAGTTTAACACTAATTGCAACCAAATATTTAGCAAAGAAATATACTGCTTTCAAGGAGTTCAGAAACACGTGATACGCAATATCAATGCACTCATCCTGCAAACAAAAGCTGCTACAATTCATTGCAGAGGGCGGGATATAGAGAGAAAAAACAGCGTCATTACTCTCCAAGTATCAAAAAAAACTTCATGCTAATGAGGACACTTGAAAACTCAGCGTCCTTGTAATTCTGTTCATCCGAAACTATGATGTGCTTGTTGTGAGGGGCAATGAACTGAAGTGAGTAGACATGAATGACAACACTCATGGTTTCTTGGGAACATCTCGTAATGATTGACCTTTGAAGATTTGTCAGACTCACCTAATCATGAGTAGTTGTAAAACCTTGTGTCCTGTGTGTCAGTCCCATCTTTGTACTCTAATCTTCTTCCCCTCAAATTTGGTGTGTGCACAATGAAAATAACACATATTTAAATCTGTGCACTTGTCTTCTTGACAATGTAGTCATTTAGGAAAATCAGTGCTATAAGTTTGCGACTTCAACAAGGAGTCCTTTTTCCCTATGTTTCCTCTTATTCTACATGATCTCAACAGTTTCCAAGCCCAGAAGGAAAATTGATAGCTGCCCTGCATGGTTGTAGACAATCCTCCATCTCCAAATTTTGCAAGGCACTATTCAACTTGCAATTACGTTTGTCATGTACAAAAAATTGAGGTTGATTTAGCGAGTAAAAGTATTTCCAATAGCTCAAACTCTCAGTGTAAGCTTGCTGACACTTATACCACTCTCTTTTGGCTAGAATTATTGTAGTACTTGCATTTTTGCTTATGGAGTAACCTAAAACCAATCACAGTTCCATGTTGTACGTGAAAGCTTCTGTTCTAATATGCCTCTACTACATTTACAGAAGCAAGCAAACTTCTCGGAAAGAGAGGATGTTGAAGCCTTGGAAAGCAATGGTAGGACCTAGAGCTTCATCATTTTTTGGTAAGACCTTCAATCACCATTTAAACAATAATCCGCCTTTGAAGGGTACAATACTAGGTAGATGAAATCTTGTATGAAAGAGATGCTGTTGTCAATTACAAATTTAAGTTATTCAAAACTTAAAGAATGATAATTCAAAATTGGACATTGCAGAATTGACTTAGGGTTTTCATATTTCAAGACATATATGTTCATTTTCTTCCATGTTATGCATGCTTTATTTAATTCTACTTTGCAATTGATTATTGCATTGTATCTTTAAAGCAATGGTTTGGATATTTTATTCGCTTCACAAAAGAATTTTTTTTCTTTTTGGAAAACCATAACTATCACTGCATTTCATAGTGGTTACATGTAACATTATATTTGGTAAATTGGAAAAAATGGAGGTACCATTTTGTACTCCACCTCAATCTTATATACAATAAATATAGGCATAGCTATAGCTCAAAGTTGAAAATTATGTGAAATTCTTGTAGGCAATCACTAAGGCTTCATTGTACAAGAAATTGCATGATTTTCCTTTTGTAATATGCTAAATTTTACATAAAAACATATATAGTGAAAGTCCTAAAATGTACTAGTTTTTCCAATTTACCTAATATGGTGTTATGTGCAAAAGTGTTACAGAGGTTAAATCAATCATAAGATGTATTTCAAAATCAGTTTCTTTAAATTTGCAACTGAATGTACATTTTTATAAGGACTAAAACTTGCTTACCAATGTTTTATTGCAATTTGCATGTGTATCATTGTTTATAGAGTTGTTGCTGGGTATATAGAATGTTCATGTCAACAAAGGCTAGGCAATTTCTTGCACGCAAACCTGAAGTGCGCTTATTGAAAGGTCTCTAAGTTTGCCCAAGACATTAATCTCCAATACAAACAAGTAGAATGAGGACAGATAGTTGCTTTTCAACTTATTGAAGGCTTTCTCTAGCACATTCAGGTGCAAAGCACCAACCCCAATAAACTTGATTAGAAAACACTTCTTTTGATGTGAAGCTCATTTTATTCATCCCGATAAAATTATTCTCTTCATGTAGATTAATTTACTTTGGGCAAACTACTTTTGTATAGAGCAAGTACTTCATAAATGTTTGGGAGCTATTCCATCAGTATACTTATAAGTAATATAGTAATGAAATATATGAAATATGAACTAATTCAGCAGATTATGCTTCACGTTGGAGAATACAAGAGCAAATTTGTATTTCTTTGACTATGTTATTGTTTTTGGTACAATGGTTCCCTTGATCATGTATAGCAATTGTTCCATTTAAAGATAAAGCCATCAAAATTACGGACTTCTTTTCTTTTGTGTGAGCTTCAAAATGTCCATTCCCAAATTAAATCAGGCATATCAAGTAGAAAGAGCTGCTGATGTACGACGTGGAATATCCAGCTATAGCTGTGCCTGTTTAAAGTGCCATAGATTCAAAACTTATACAATTGGTGTTGTGGAGACTCACCACAGGAAGTATGGGCGCAATCCAACATTGACAGATGCTCTATTAGTAAGTACCCTTCTTATGTAGAGTTTGTTAGAAGTGGTATTATTGTTTGGAATACTCTATCATATTGACTTACATGTCTAAGGAGTTGAACAACCATCTCAATCTATCAAAAAAACGTAATGACAAAGATTGTGAACATTGTTAATGATTGAGTAATACACATGCATGATTAATGGACTGTATGCAATCAAAGATGCTAAATGTTATATTGCATAGTCTATATCTTGTACTCACAAGCAGCCAATGGAAAAACATGTTATAGACTGACAAGAATGACAAAGACCACAACAAATCTTTAGCTACCTCTTCCGGAACAGAGGACAAAATGGAATCAGAAGAATTGTTACTCCAATTGCAGGAGAATTCCGCATTCAAAGAGACCCCCCCCAACCCTAATACTTGTTTGGAGGATATGGCTCATTATTTTTTTGGACGTGCTAATGGCACTCACCACTAGTTTGTAAATGAAGTGGACAGCATGCTTGACTTTGATGACCTCTCGTCAGAAGAGGAAGAGCCTGACAAATCGGAGGTTTTGGAAGAATTGTTGTACGAGGCATCTGAGCCACTTTTTGAAGGTTCTCAAACAATTAGGTTACAATTTAGTATCATCTTGATGTCTTTATGCACACTTTTTTGTGTGAGCCACACTTGCTTAGACAAAATCTTGACGTTCTTGAAGAATGATATCTTGCCGACTGGCAATCGCTGCCCTAAAAGCTCCTATGAATTGAAGTCTCTCTTGAAGAAACTGGATTTGTCACATCAAATAATACATTGCTGTGTTTGTGGTAGGACACTTTATTGGAGGGAGAATTCAATGTTAACTAGCTGCCCAAAGTGTTTAAAGCCACGTTATTTGGAAGGATCTAATGCAATTCCAATTAGAGTGTTACGATGTTTTTCATTGATTAAGAGGCTGAAAAGGATGTACCAATGTCCTCAAATGGCTAAGCTCATGTGGTGGCATTCCACTAGCCATTCACAAGATGGGAAAATGAGGTCCGTTATTGACTCTGAGTAGTGGCAATTCATAAATGAGGCTTTTCCCAATTTCAATTCAAAACCTAGAAGTGTTGGGATGGGCTTAGCTTTGGATGGTGTCAATTCACATAGCATAGAGTCTTCTAGGCATTCCGTTTGGCCCATAATGATTGTATTATACTATCTTCCCCCTTATATTATTACAAAGAAGGTTTTCATATGCCCAAGTACAATAATCCCTGGACCACACTCTCGTGCAGAAGACACAATAGATGTTTATTTACAACTTCTTGTACATGAGTTGAAGAAACCGTGGATTAGGGTCCCTACAGTAGATATGTTTGAGCCAAACAATGATAATCGTAAGTTTAGACTACGAGGCCTTCTCATGTAGACTATAAATGACTTCCCTGCATATACCTTCATTTTGGGTCAAGTTGAAAAAGGATACGCAGGGTGCCCGGTTTGTGGAGAGGGAACTTGCGTGGAGTATTCATATGAAGCAAATAAAACATTTTTTTTATGCAATTGCCGATGGTTGAGGAGCAACCATTGCTGGAGGACAGCCAGAGCAGTCTTTAATGGCCATCAAGAGCTGGACCCACCTCCACCCTGTCAATTAGGATCTACAATTGTGTAGCGTGGACTAATGCAAGAGTCATATCTTGGATGCGGAGGACGTCAGAATGGAGTTCACGATCCCATGAAGTGCAGCAATGTCAAGAGAATAAGCAAATTTTTTGATCTACCGTATTGGGGGGTAATAATTCAAACCCTCAAGCCCTATTATCTTTAAAGTACCTTATGTCATGAAACTCAAGCAGTGCACTTAGGCTATCTTCTAAAGGGCTATTACTAATAAAATGGAGATTACTTTAGGGAATCAATATAATTTTATTTGTATATGATTGTGAAAATACCAATACATGGGATGTGGACTTTGCTTTGGTTGAGTATAGTCATGCTATTCCGTCCATGTGAGTATCGATTTTGTAGAGGCATAATTTGTGGAGTTTTAAGGGAATGCAAACTTTGTTTTCCCAATGGTATATTGTGCTGAATTAAATTCACACATCATTTTAGTACTTTTTTTTTACAAGTGATTTGCTAAGTACTATTGAATAATTCATAATAACGACTAACGTTTGCCTTAATTTTTGTTTCATGACCTATGTTAATTTGATTAAGTATGAATATGACACTATTGTGTCACATGCACCATAGAATTCCGGATTAGACTCATAGTGTCTAAGGTAAGAGGCTCATCAATGAAGCATCCAAGGGCTAAAACTGAATTTTGGGTAGGTGAAACTCCTTGAAATGATTTTCAGTAAACTTTCCTTGAAAGACAAGAAGAATCCGCATCTAATCCAAGTTGTTTCATATTTTTTGGAACTAGTTATGAATATTTGAAGTAGAAAGGCCATAGGGCTCTAAAATGGAGCACCTCCTCAAATGTACATGAGCTGTACATTGTTGAGGGGCTATGAAAAACAAGATGTACAGAAAGAGTACATTTGAGGAGGTGCTCCAAAGTTGAGCCTGCTCTAAATTTGAGCCTCATACCTTATGTTCTTTTATTTCCCAATATTAGTTCAAATGAAGAATGAGCAAATGTTGAAAATTGTAACCGACGTCCACTGCTCTGTGTTCTTGACACAAATGACGTAATTCTGCAGCTAAAAGGTTATAATACTAATTGGTAGGGTGTAATATGTCAATTATGTCAATGTCAATGTTATAGCAATTATGTAGTGTAATTTATGGATGACAAATATTAACTCTTCTTTTACATATGATTGGACATTTCACTAAATGCTGCTGTCATCTTGAATTTTTAAAGGAAGAAACCCTCAATAGTAGGATATTTGAAAGTGATAAAGTTTTTTGTCTTACTATTAGCTTAACATTCAAAAGGATAATATCATTGGGGTCAATCATGTCTACGGTGTCTTAATATATTTGTAACTTGGTATGACATAGAAATTTTGCCTTTTAGAACTGGTTTACACTCACTTCTTATTTTTTTAACCATATGTGAATTTGCAAGTATGAAACATGAGTAAGGAGTGGTAAATAATGTGGCATGTGAGGAATGGGTATTTTCAAAATTTGTCAAGTTTATTGTACATGACGTGTTGCATGCTCCAATAATGTTGGGCATGGAAGGCCTGAATTCTAGCTTGTATGTTTTCTCTTCACTATAATAGTTAATAGAACTTATTTGTATTTATAGTTCTATTTTTATCTGATCTGTGATGACTTCATTGAAGGGAATGTTATCCTCTGCTAGATGGCTGTGTATGTTTTTGGACTGCAACTGTTGAATACGTAATGTTTAAAATCCATTACTCATTGATGATAAATATTGGATGGTCATTGACATTTCAACTGTACTAAATAATTGAAGTATGCAGTAATCAAAGGCTGTTGTTCTTGGTAATAGAATGATACATCCTTCCGTGCTGCAACAAATTGGATGAGTTGGGTTTTTTGTTTTGTTAAAGCTACATTAAGAGAGTCATTGTATGACAAGGCAATTGTAAATTATTTGTAGTTTGTGTAAGCAAGGATTCCACTGTGCTTTTTTTTGAGGGGGGGCCATCTATTTACACCATTGTTTTCTTAGTATGTCAATTTTCAAATATTAAGTTCAAATATTGATTGGTAATACACCTAGCTTAATCTTATGAAGGCTGATATACATAACTAATGGGTTTATTGAGGAATTTGCGTATGTCACTTCTGGGCGGCTACAAGTGCATCTTTAATAAGTATTCCTACAATTGTTGTACTTAATCTAAACATTAGGACATGTTGATTGATAACAGCTGTAAACCTGTTATATGTTTTACTCATGTACTAAGGTAGCCACACCCATAACCATCAGTGTACCTATAACCACCACCTTTGAAATAAATGGATGTAATGACAAGGATGTACAACATGTGAACATGAAACCTTAGTGTTGGTTATGGGTGCAATAGTAGTTTGCTCTTTAAAAATTCAGAACTTATACTTACAATATCCAAATAATACATTTGAAAGTGCAAACTCATTATTTTTGTGTTTCTAATAGGATCTTATAATTTGCTAGATGTTTATAAATGATCATAATGTTCAAAACCCTTAGTTTGACAGTTATGGGAGTGGCTACCTTAGTATCTACTTCTTTAATCTTGGTGTTTAAACTGAAATCCAAAGTGTGGTAGTGTTAGTATTGAAAGCGAATTAATTATATGGCTCATACACATGCAACATGATGAGTGACATACCAAGTGAAAGACTTTATTCTTGGAACTTTTGACTTACTCTTGTTGTTCATATATACGTCTGCAGCAATGATTGATTTGAATTGAATTAATTAAAAACTATTTTCCTAAGCAATTCTGAATAGTATAAATTAGAATTTGTCAATAGTAATGAACCCATCATTGGAAAGTGTTACTTGGTTTATTCTTTAATTTCAAGACTATTGTTTACTAGTTGGTTTCTCTGGCTCACTACAAGAACCAATATCGGTATTGTGGAGACAATGTACGTCTTCTTCTGTACTCTGCAATTAACTGTTTAAATAATGCATGGTATTTGTAAATGCATGTGCATTAGGTATGTGATTCATTTATTGAGTTTGAGTTTATGTTGGATTGGAGATTAGGTTGGTAAATTTGGTTGCAGCATAATGTTTGGAAGTTGTTTAATGTATCTTCTATTGGCAATAACCACCTGTCACTAGTTAGTTGTCACTAACTGAAAAATTGTAATTGGAACTGTGATATGTATAATGAAGCGTTTCAATCCTTGATTGGTGCTACAGATGCTATCCGTACAGCATCTTCTTGATCCTATGCATTGTGAGAAGAACTTGTGCAAAAATTTAATTTGTACACGTTTTGGAGACACGGATGGGATCAAGTCACATGAGGACATGCGTCTTCAAGGAATTAGATCTCATTTGCACCTACAAGCTCAACCGGATGGGGTAACCTTTTTCATGCCAGATGCTCCGTAAGGTTTGAAGAAATCAGAGAAGAATGACTTCTTAGGAATTCTAAGAAATTTGAAGTTCCCAACCAATTATGCCGCCTCACTAAAATATGAGATGGAAGATGGGAAGCTCATTGGACTGAAGAGCCATGACTTTCATATTGTATGCAGCAAGTGTTACCTTTATGTTTGAGGAACATTGGCACTTCAAAGTCAATTATAGGCTCTATCATGAGGGTAAGCCAAGTTTTTTAGAAGTTATGTGCTAAAGTGGTGGATTGCTAAAAAAAAGTACAAATGTTGGAGGATGTAGTAGAAGCTATTAGTGGTTTGGAGAAAGATCTTCCGCCATCCGTGTTTGTCATAATGATGCATTTGCCCCTACAATTGGTAGAGGAATTATTCATGTGTGGTCTTGTCCACACAAGGTGGATGTACCCATTTGAAAGATATATGAAAGGTTTAAAAAATTATGTAAAAAGTAAGGCATGGCCGAAGGGGAGCATGGCGTATGGGTACCTCAAAGATGAGTCAATTGGATTTGTGAATGAGTACTTGGCAAATTATACTCCAACAACAAAACAATCATGGGACAATGAGGAAGAACCAGTCATGTACAATGAGCAATTGGATGGCTAAAAAAAAGATTGACCTATGCAGCCACATTTTTAAAAATTGATACACAATTTTGTTCTTCACAACTCTGAGCATATGGCAAAGTTTAGAAGGTACGTTATATACCCTATTCATTTGGTATGTTTTAATGTATATTAAGTTTCTTAGAGTGGATTGAAATTATTGGTATGTGTCAATGTCTTATTTGCTGTCAATAACTTGTAGACAATAGGAGGTAGGCAATGGCTGGTGAGAATGAATTAAAGAGGGAAGTGACCTGATGATAAGACATGATGATGTCCATCTGTACAGTAACTTGTTGTGATGTCTTATCTGTTGGATGTGATTTTTGACCCATGATTTGTATATCTAGAATTAAGGTTTAGTAACTGACATTCACAAGTATTGATATTGGTTAGACATCATCCAAAATGACGATATTTTAATGACATGCATAGGACGTACAAGGAGGCAATGTCAAACAGAGAGAGAGAATGAGATTTATATTGACGTTTACACAAAAGAAGAGGACAACCAGCTATATTTGCTTATCCTATGAACCTCCACAATTTGCCAGAAATTTTGTCCTAGGTTGTTGATGACGTTCATCGTCAGCAAAAGAGCAGTTATGTACTTCTAGCGGAAGTTGTAGACATTGCCATTGGGCCTCTTGACAAGGCCTCATTATACAAATCAATGTATGCATACGGTCACCACTTCTGTGTGCTAAATTCAGAACTGTCAAAGAAAACATGTGACAACGGTATTTTGGCAAGCTTTCAGCAAATATGCAAGAATAAAGTTGGTGACAATAATGAGGTACACGCACTTGTAGAGTATGTAGGACATATTGAGGAAATATTGAAACTAAACTACAAGCGTCACTGTATAAACGTATTGGTTTGCAATTTTGTGCAAGCAAATTATAGAGGTCCAAATGCAACAATTAAAAAAGATAAATGGGGGTTTACATTAGCTAACTACAATAGGAGAATGGGTACTAATAACAAGGATAGCTTTGCCCTTCCAAAATATTGCAAACAAGTTTTTTACTCCAATGTTAGGGACGCACCAGATTAGAGAGTAGTAATGAAAAAAGAAGTAAGAGGTAGGTGGATAGTACTTGATTTAGAAACTGAAGACCAAAAGCGTTTTTTTGACATGGAGGAAGACAATGCATACAAAGGCTTGCGACCAAAAACAATGAATTTAAAAGAGCCACAAGCACATGTCAACACGGGTCATAACGTGGTAATGCAGCAAGTGCTTCTCTCTCAAGGGACACAAGCAACGTGCGGCAGGGGCGGGAGGGGACAACCCAATAATCTTGAAAGTTAGCAAGGAAGAGGTCCTTCTGGACTTGCATCTGGAAGGAATTGCAGAAGGGGCCGCTCTGCCGGTTGTAATCGTGGAAGCAGCTTTTGACAACAATGTCCTTCAATAAATGTGGAGGAAGCTAGTTCTAAAGATGAGGACGACCAAGTGCAGGGCTAGGGTTCGCAAGAGCATCACCTTAGATCAACTTCACAAAGTTGTGTGAGATAGGATTTAGATGAAGACAACACATCCAGCAGAAGAAATAGACACCAAATTCACTCTTCATCAAATTCTGCGAATGATGAGTTTAGTAGTGGAAGTTCAAGGAGGTGGACATCTGCAAGGGATGCCTCATCATTATCACCAAACTCAAGCGGGGACAACATGACGGAGAACATCAAATGATAAGGATGTTGTCGACACGAAGGCCTCTACAAATTGCAAACCAGGAACAACAACAAAAAATGGCGCAAGCCGCGTTTTTCTTAAGTAACTTCTTAGTTTAGTATTGAGCAAGAGATACATCATTTTTGTATATTGTGGTAAAGTGAAATGTATTGGTATGGGTGCTTTTTGCCAGGATAATAAGCTTTTAGCAAACAAAGGACAGCAGGGAAGAGGAAGAAACAAATTGAGGATCTCGAAAGACAGAGGTTGGAATCAAAATGGAGGACAATGCAAGGCAAGGTAATCATATCTTACCTTATTGAACAAAAGTGTGCTGTGGAATTTAGGGTGATATGTAGATTGTCATTGAAGGTGCATCAATTCAATTTTTTGTGTTTATGTTATATGAGCGATGATGAAGTTTGTGACTTAGTATGATTGAGTCAGTGCTATGCTCCCCAATGCATTCTTAGCCGTGACCTTCAAAGTGGTCCATGGAAATTGCATAATTTTGACTGTTGTGATGGTACGATTTTGTTGATTAGGGTTGTGAGTCTATCTTCATCTATGGCTCTTATACAATGATTGTTTGGGTTATGTAATAGGTGTTGGCATGTAGTACATCCAACAACATTCTTTTCTTTTTAGGTGGAGGTGGTTTTTAGCATTGTGCACGTCCACCTCCAGTTTTGATGAACAAATTCTAGTAATCCCTTGAAGACATGGTACAAAGGTGTATTATCGATGTATGGGGATTTTTGTTGAAAAGGAGTGATGTACAATGCATAGTTCTGTCTGTGGACAAATGTTGGTTATTACAATGACTCTTTAGCAAAGTAATTGAAAAATTAAAGCATCATGTTATTTAATAACAAGCTTTTAGTCTTCGGAGTTGTTAGCTAAAATGTTCATTACTTTTAAAATGCAACATGTAATTACAAAGGTTTTTATGTCTATAAACATTGCCAAATTCTTTGCTCAATTGCAAATCTTGGGTTTTAGGACAGTTTTGAGGATTCTTAGCCTTGAGCTGCACGAAGTACTAGTCCTCCTAGCCATAGGGGACGCATTGAAATATTATGTTCTAAGAGGAACTGTTGTCTATCATGAGTTTTGTCTGTGAATATTCTCAATATGTCATGCATCCAGCAGTAAGCTGAGAGACTTAGGGTATGTTCACACTTGGTGTTAGGAGGAATATTAGCAATATGAATGCAGTCAAAAGGTGTGTTCTAATGCACCTAATTTTTCTTCACTACTACCCCTCCTAACATCAAGTGTGAACATACCCTTATTGAAGTAAGTAAGTACTTGAAAACTCCAAAGTCTACAATTTTTTTTGGAGAGACACAGAAATGCTTGGAATCTAATAGCCACCAATTGTACATATATACTACTGGCATACAAAAGAGTAATTGTGTAGAGATAGAATGTTAGGAACATTGTAGATTGATTTTTTTGTATAAGTAATGCATATATGACCATGAGAATCATATCAATTCAGTATAAGCAATTGTGTTGTTGTTTTATTGCAAAAAGTAGATCCTTGAGAGATTTATTGGGTGAAGTGCTTTTATGATTTAGACTATTCTTACGTTACTAATGGGTGGGTGTTAGTTATGGGTAATAATCGATGTATTAATTGCAAAGTGTTGAATGACCATCAAAATGATTTGCCTTCTATTGTGCAAGATGAAGAGAAAAGCAGAAAAAGTCTTGGAGATTTATTACATACCGTTTTCTCATCCGTATTCTTCATTTCAAAGGTGTTGTATTTTCTAGAGATATTTGGTACGTTTTCTTACCTTCTTCACCTTTAAGCATTCAATTATTTTTTTGTGAAGGAGAAGAGGGGAAGTGGTTTAGTAGTTTGTATTAGAAGTTCATGGTTTATTTTGTAATCTCTCCTCTAGTCCTCTTCCGTCAAAATTGGCATGAAGAGTGCATGGAAAGTATAGCTATTCCCACGGCTATTCCTGTTGCTCATATCTTTGCCACGCATGCTTAATTTGAGAATTGAGGTGGTCGGCACTGTTCCCTAAGCTTATCACAAATGTACATTGTATGTTTAGAATGCTTTCAGACATCTTAGTAATTTTTGGCTTCTTTGTTTGGCTTCAAATTAAATCCTAACATACATAACTATTTTGTGTGCATGATTGTATGTTTTGTAGGCAAAAAATATGTTTAAGAAATCTTGTAAAGAGCTAAATTGTCTTTGCAGTGTCTATTGTGCTCCCAAACTGTGAAGTAACGTATGTCATTCCTCAACTCCAATAGGGTCCTACGTTGCACATTTTTCTACTATCATTGTTGTTCAATTGTTCTTGTGAAAGAACTTTGCGAGCACTTTTGAAATAGCTTGAGTTGCTTATGGCTTGTTTCCTTTTAACTAATATGGAGGCATTGTCAAATGTAAACTTCTGGAACTAGACAACAAGCATTCACTAGTAATGAGCTCAGAGTTTGGACTTTACGATTGCTGAGGCTTTGTTTCATTTTTATAACACATGCTATTGTCAACGCAGATTGTGGAAGCAAAGGTGGATGTGCCAGCATTTGTTGTGGAAAAGTTTGATTCTTCTCTATTTTTAGGTATGACTATTCAAACTTCTATGTGTTGTACTTCATGACACTCTTAATGAACTAAAGTGTTGCAACAAGAAATATTGAAGCACCTCAAATACACCCATTAGCCTAAAAGCTATTTCACAAAAGAGGAGAACATAAAGTAAGTTTTATCCAAGTGTTCTTTGATATTTCATAGCGTTACGAGGAAGCAATAGACTAGGTGCTCAAATATGGGAGTTGTTATGTAAACTGTCATGATCTTTATCTTCTTTGAGAGATTGTTCTGTTATCTCATCAAATTTTTTGACTTTGGTGTTGCATATGTCAAGTTTTCCGTGGAATAATGTGGACTATTGTCACTTCTTTTTCATGTCGTACTCATGGAGAACTATTGTTATTTCTATCTTTCTAATAGGACATGGAATGTAAGCCTTTAATAAGTGGATACTAAGGTAGCCACACTCATAACCGTCAAACTAATGATTTTGAACATGATGATTATTAATAAACATCTAGCAAATTTTAGGATCCTATTAGCAATAGAGAAATAATGAGTTTGCACTTTCAAATGTATTATTTGGATATTGTGAGAATAAGTTATGAATTTTTAAAGAGCAAACTGCCATTGCACCCGTAACCAACACTAAGGTTTCATGTTCACATGTTGTACATCCTTGTCATTACATCTATTTACTTCCACAGATTTTCCAAGATCTCAGAGGTGGTGGTTATGGGTACAGTGATGGTTATGCCGGTGTGGCTACTTTATTATTGAAATGCAGTGTTAGTTGTTTTTTGAAGGAAAACTTCTATGCAATGAATTGGAGTAGAATGTCGTCCACTTAAGCTAATGTCGGCAACGTATGCTGGAGCATTTCAAAAGTGACTTCATGAGGACATTCAAAATTAGGTCTAACTGAACCTAGTGGACATTTCATTTTTCTAGCTTGCATAGTATAAGAGGTTAGAACTTCACACTTATAGTTCAATAATTTTTTCCAATAATTCATTTTTTTACAGCAAATGCCAATTCTACATTGAATTACTCAAACATGTTGTTTTCATGTTTAAGTTTTTTCCCCTACATCTTTTTGGGTACCTTTGGTTCGATTATCACCTACATTAGCATTCTAATGTTTCATTACGTCTACATACAAAATAATTGCAGGAGTCATGACAAAGGCTACCTAGACAATGCAAGTGCACTTAATGAGCGGTGAGGAGCAAAGGAGCTAGGGGAACCAGCAAAGCTGAATGGAAAAATGTTCCAAAGTTACTTCTTTCAAATTAGCTTCTTCAATGTACATAATTTGTGGAAGTGATGGCAATTGTAGTAGTTGCATTGACATTAGCTACTGCTAATTTCTATTATTTTGAATAGTATGTAGTTGAATATGAGATGAATACGTTTACCATAATTTTCAAGGGAAGTGTACCAGTGCATCCACGTTGAAGTTTCAGTGCTACTAATATCATTGGATACTTGTTTTGGACAATGCAGTTGAATGTGAGTATGAAATGCAACATTTTGGCTGCATGAGTGTATGTTTGAAAATTGACATACTGTATAGAATTATAAATTGACCTTTTATAAATTCAAGGATGATAGAGCAGGAAAATAGTGGCTGAATTATAGAATCCATCTACCCAATCATAAATGACATGCATATTATTTTATACATGCTTGTGGGTTACTAAATTATTAGGAGTTGGAAAATAACCGTAGTTTACAATGCAATGTTCAATGAACATAATTTCACCTAAAATAGGTATTGAGACACTTGAAAGTCCTTGTCAAGTTTCTATCACTTCCTGTCAAAATAATGTCACATATCTATCAAATGCAGGTAAACATCAACAAGCCCTTACTAACGAGGCAATTGACAAAATTCTGTCATTTTCTTGTCAAGTAGGACACCCAAGTTCTTGTAGTGTTTAAACAATTAATAAGCTCACTTTGGATAAGGTGCATAACACTACCTAATACATAATGGCATTCAAAAAATTATAAACTTCAGTAGTGGCTCAAATATAATGTTTTGTCTATAATCACTTGTCTCCTTGCATATTCTTTTCAATGTCATTTTTAGATGTGTTGCATCTTTTTCTATGCCATGACATTTGTAAAAGGAGTGTCTACTTAGACATACAATTTAGTACAATTGTACTTACCACTTCTCATGGAAATTGTGTTTAAGGCATTTTGATTGAAATTAAACTTCATATTTCTTCAATTACATTGACAAAAATCTCTCTCAAAAGTACGTTATTTTCCACTACAACTATATTTGTCAAATTTTGATAAAATAAATAAAAACTATCACTATAGTAGAACTCCTCTAAACTAATATGGTTGGGATTCCAAAAACTAAATTAGTTTAAGTAAGTTATTAGTTAACTACCTTGAGGTTAGTGCCGGGATACCACCAAGGAGTATTACTACTATTGAATTAATTGTTTTGGTTTATGACTGATGTATGGTTTGACATTGAGATTTGTGTTATGTATTAGATTATAGAGGATATTGGTTTAGAGGAGTTCTATTGTATGTGCTTTGCTAAGCCATACAACTTAACTACATTTTTGTTTTATTTGTTGCACTTGATACAAATACGATAATTGAGTATAGATTGGAAAAGCCAAGATTACACTCAAAAATTTTGGACTTTGAAATTGATCATCTTTGCAATTTGTTTGTCAAACAATGGAAATTAAAGTACATGAAATTTAATAGAAACCAAGGTTCCATAAAATCAAATATAATCAAACTTGATTGTGAAGTCAAAGAAATGATTTTTTAAGATAAGTATCATGTTTTTCTACTTCTTTTAGCTATTTGTGGAAAATATATCATATTCTTTTTAAAAAGCATGGCATTAAAAAATAATTAAATTAATTAATGCACATTCCATTTTTCTACAACTATTATTGTTTGTTTTCAATTTCATATTTATGGAAATTTTCAAAATCATTATATAGCAAATTACACATTTGCAACATTTAATCAATGTTAATTATCAAGCCAATCAAACAATCTATCCAACATGAAGACCAAATAGCACATGTTATATTATTCACAATAACTTGACTTGTATAATGGAGGGACTAAAAATTTGGAAAACGGGAAGTTAGATAACAATCTTTGAATTTGCTGAATTTTGTAAAACTGCTACAAAAGAAAATATGCAACTAAAAAGCTTGTGAATGCAGTGGTATTAAATTGGAAGGTTTTAGCTTTTTAGCATTATTTTTACCCACTTAAGCTAAAAGTGAAAATCACACTTGGGATAAAAAGAGTAGGATATTGAGCTAAGATTTCCCAATCTTTTTTTTTCCCCCATTTGTATAAGACTTTTGAGTTTAGAGTCATGTTTGGTTTCTTTGCAATCAAATGAAATGTTGTGAATTTCCCTTCAAAAGATAAAACTCAAACATACAAATTTTGTGTGATTAGCTAATATTCTAGAGCTCCTTCATAAAAAGGCATATTATCAAAGAATTTCACTATATTAAATTATTACATGGTAGGCAAGACTTTTCAAACAGCTACAATTGGCTTTCTTTTGCTATTTTATTTTTTTGCTCTTTGGCCAAAAAAGTGCTTCTAAATTTCTACTTTGTATGATCACAAAAAAAAAATTCATTGAGTGATATTCATCTAAAAAATTGTTGAAATTCACATTATACAATTGATTATAGCTTTTGTACACATTTGTAATGCAAAGAATTATGTGGTCATGACAACATTGTCAATTGGTGGGACATTTGCATTTGCAATTACTTTTATTAGTAACTTTTTTATGAGAGAATGCAACAACTTATAAAGAGCCAAGTTTTGAGGATCTATTGTTAAATAGTGATATACATCTAAAATTTCTCATATCATTTTTAATTTGATGAAACGCAAAACTTTGCTTGCCCGCGTGTGTTTTTGTATCATACACATATATTACAACATCTAATCATGACACAAAGTCTTTTCCATCTTGCCCATATTTCTTTGGAATAAATTAAGTTCTTAAGATGAGTTTTTATATTAAACATGGCTAGTTCCAATTGCATAAGTAACTATAACATTTGTTCTTTGTCTTGGATGTGAAGTACAACATGTTTGGGCCAATAGAACCTCTTTCTAGTATGGTGTTTTTTTTCTAAATGCATATCATACCTTCTCTATGTCTTTACTTTATGAAAAAGCATGAAATTGATTGGTTGCAACATCATCTCTAATTAAAAAGCGCAATTGCACCGTGGTACACAACAAGTTCCTTGCAACATAGATGATGCTACCAAAATTTTACCAATATGTGTATGTGGTTTTGATGGACAAGTTTGGAGGCTATATTTGCTAAGTTTACATTTGATACATGACTAACCATACGCATTCAAAATATTTTGTATCATAGAAGAACAAGTATGCAATTTAGACCACATTTAACTACTCCAAACATTTATATAAAAAATTGTGTTTTTGTTTTAAAGAAACAATACATGTGGTAGATTTATAAGTGTCTCTAGAAATTTAATACAATAATCTTAAACTAAGTCCTCTCTAACCTCAAAATTGTCATAATATTATTTGAGCCTATTGCAAATGAACCTCGAGCATGAATGTGTAATTTTACACACTATGCCATACTTGTTGTCAAAACTTGTGTCAACTAATATACTTCTATCAATGAATGCAAGAATTGTGTCCATAGCATGTACCATATCCATTAGCCATTGTAGGAGCTTCTTTGACAAATGTGCATCATATGTGCTTTTATATGTTTCTTTATGTATCACATTTAATGGTGGAGTCAAAAAACTCTTCTCCAAGCAGTTATCAATTGAAAAGGATGTTGAAGTAGGATGACCAAAAATTCTACAAATTCTATTAGGTAGTAACTCCTTGGGGAGATCACTCCCTTGTAGTTTATGGTATATACGTGAGTTAAGAGGGTATTTAATGGAAGGCTATTTACCTTGATTGTTGTATTTTTGATGACCGTATTATTATATAAAAAGCTACAAGATGCATGTTTCTTGTACCTTTTTTTTTAAAATTTCTTAATTTGATTTTTAAGTGCGGCTAATTTATATATAAAATTTATTTGTTCAATTTGACCATATCTTTACCATTCTTTACAGAAGTTTCTATCTATTACAAACCAATATATGGTGTATATTATAAAACTCAATAACAAGCATATAAATTGAAGGGTCATTATCCAAGTCACAATTTTTACTAACAATTTTACATAGTACTACATTCTATGCCATGTTTTTTACACAATGCAACATGAAAAACAAGGAATACTATAAAACCAACAAACATAATGTTCACATTACTCCTTAAAGGACAGAGCTACTATAATACATACTATGTATGCTACTGTATAACTGGCATTTGCTACCAACAAAAAGTTTTAATTCAAGGTTTTGACTACCTCACTAGAACATCTTTGATCTATATTCTAACTTCTTTATTGATCTCAAATGTAATAAAGGAGTGGATGCACTCCAAATACAAGAAAAACATTGTATTGTACTAGTCGCAACAGACTGCTCAGTTGTTTAAGGGTTAATACTTTGAAAAGCACCACACCAACAATATAGCACTATTAGCAACATGAAATATTGATATTTGCATAACACTATAATAGTACAATTATAAAGAAAAACATGACCTCTACTATAACAAGAAAAGCATATGTTTGATTTGTACATATACATTTGCAATAGTTTAGGATTTACTGTCATATAATAAATGAGTGTTTATAAAACACTAGCATCAAAAAGATGCTAATTGTTTAGATGAACATGTGACCCCAAAAGAAAAGCTAAGTCTTATATCCACAACAACACAACCCTCTCCATGAAACGACATCATTTGGAGCATTTTGTGTCGCATTCTCCACCTTGTCAACATTTCTTGGGATTACAAGCACTTTCCTCACTGCCCATAGTTGTTCTGGTCACTCCACATATGCGTCACACATGTGCGGTCCTTGCTGCACATTGCCCATCTCGGCCAACACTTCAATGCATCTGTCATAGTTGCACACACACATTCAGCCCACAATAATGCAACCACACACATAGTTGGATTAGGCGCCCTCAAAGACTCATTTCTTCTCCTGATACTACAAAATTTAATTGAAAAGCAAACTATTAACAACCCAATTTGTTTTGACAATGGTCTTCTAAGGCTCTGCCCAACTCAACAACTCTATGAATGAGGTCTCATCAATTTGCAGCAACAGTTGTTCCTCCCATTTAGAGTGCAAATCCAAGTTGCTCTCTTTGAAAGTTACTAATTGCTTCACATGATCCTTTAGTATCCAAACATTAGAGAATCGACCTAGCTACTAGGACTTTAGTTCATACCATACAGACATGCATGAGAACAAAATGAAACACACTAGCTTAAAACCTAGAAGCAAGTGCAGAAAAGCTTGATTCATCAGCAGTTGAGAAGAAACTCACAATGTTTCCTCATTGGTTTTGCATACCACTCAAATTTTGCCAGGAGCTAGAAAAAGCAATTAGGTCAAACATTAGGGCGTACTTGAGCGTTGCCACATTGTTGGTTTGCCACAATGTTGGTGATGCATTGATTGCATGCTTTGTGGAACCGGTCAATCGTTCCCCGTAATTTCTCCTTGTTGCTGTACTTGCAATTGTTCAAATCGTACAACCTTCATGGCATGTACCCTACACCAAGTTCAACGTGTCTCAATCGCTGCACAATTTGTGCTTATGATTGAGAGCTATGACAAAACCTTGGCAATTGTAAAAAAATTGCAAAGAACGCAAAGAATTGACCTTGAAGAGCCACGGAATGGCTGGGTGGAGGAAACCAGACATCAAAATCCCTGCTGTTGCCAAGTCTTCCACTCTTCCATTGTGTTGCCAAGGACGTTGTACTAGCATGGGCTTTCCACGACTCCCAGTTGAAGCCCCTGCACCAATTCCACAAAATATTTAGCCACATCTACCACAATTCCAAAAGGCAAAACACATACTTGAAGGTTTGCTTATCATTAAGTCCAAGAAATGCAATCACTAACAACATTTAATGCATGGGTAAACAACGGGAGTAACTATGATTCTCTTAAGGTAGCCAAATGTCTCGTCATCTAATCCGTGACGTGCATGAATGGATTAACAAGATTCCCACTGTCCCTATTTACTATCTAGCGCAACCACACCATAGCCAAGGGAATGAGCTTGGAAGAATCAGTAGTAAAGAAGACCTTGTTGAGCTTGACTCTAGTCCAATTTTGTGAAATGACTTAAGAGGTGTAGGATAAGTGGGAGCCCTTAAAGCACTGGTGAAATAAAACTACTTTTAACGTTATTTTATTGATATTGTCATGGATATATTTGATTCACACGGACAGTGTATCATTGAGATCCACATATTTAATGAACTTAGTCATATGTGTAAGCATCTATGTATGTGAAGAAATTCAAAATATGCACCTAAGTAGGTATTCTTTTGAAATGAAAGTGTAAGACAACAGCATAATCAATACTAACAGCTATATGCAGCAATAGAAATTGGTATAGGACTGCTTTAAGAATTCAAACTTCCCAACGATCTACTTATGGTGCTGGCGGTGATGCCAATTGCAGATATGCATAGATTCTAACCATAACAACATCTCTACATGGAGATTGCAACGACAATTGTCCTATCACTATCAAATCCATCGATGTAATTGTTGACATGTTTTACTTAGTGATTTCCAAATCTTAAGAAATATGAAGCATATATCGTGATAGTATGTGGGGATCATAATCTGCCATGTGCGAGTTGAAGTACATTGTAATTACTACCGTCCTCATCAGTTCAAAGCACCACGACAAGACATAGTATTTGCTCTAGAAGAATTCTTGTTGACAAAATTTTAATTTAGCTCATCATTGTAAAGAGCCGATACACTGACGTTCTGACATCCACAATATTTCATCCCATTAAACTATTTGAATGCAACCATTATAAATAGGAAGACCAACAACCATTGTATTAATCTAGTAGCAGCAAGCATTAGGTGTTTATCTACTAGGAATGAGTACATGCACAGACTTCTAAATTGAATGTTGGTTTTCAGAAGTGCTAGTTGCAGCAAACATGCCGTTGAAGCGTCAGCTTAGAATGAAGAAACGCACAAAGCTAATCTCAGAGCTTTTGGAAACATTTGAGAGGGTCCAGAAAGTTCTGTCATTTGAAGAGTTTGATTGTGCAAGTGGAACTGGAGAGCATAGCACAAAACCTATGAAGGGCAAGTTAGCTGAACAAGAGTCCAGTCATACATCAAATTTGTGCAAGTCATTATTGCTAGACGAGGTAACCCTAAAGTAATTTGGTCCCTCAAATTCATTAAACTTCTAAGCTCAACCCTTCTATTTCAATTAGAAGTATTATATACTCATACTTGATATTCTTATAGGACATTACAAAAACAAGGTTACCAATGTGCCATAACTATTGAGGATTTGAATATTTGGGATTGTATAGATTTTCATTGATTCTTAATATTGCAATTACTCAAAATAGATATGTATGCAGTACGCCCAGAAATTGTGTTTATGGAACCCAAATGGATAAGCCCAAAAAATAAATAAAAACAGTCCAAGGTTCCAAATTAGTGAAATGCCTTAATTTCAAAACTTAGGTTATCCATGTCCTCTCAACTAAATCCAAACCCGCAGCTTTCCGGGTAGGGACTCACTTTGCCGTTCTATCCTAAATTTGACACACTCAATGGTCTCCATTCATTCACCATAATCCACATTACCCTAAACCAACAGCTTCCCAGATGAGACTCTCCTCTCCTCTCCATTATGAGTGTTGCCGCGATGCCGCCGCATGATATCCAGCACAAGTTCTAAGGCTTGCATGGTACCTGGCTCTAGTAAAGCCTGATTCAAATTTTCATGCACAAAGCTCCGTTGCTGGTGAGGGCGAGGTCCGATGATAGGAGTCACAATGATTGTTTATACTCTGCCTAGAGGTAAGGAAGTTGTGTTGGAGTCATTTTAGGTTTAGTTGGTTATGCATTCATATTGTGGTACTCTCTTAGAACTTGTCCTTAGTGTGTGAAATGTAGCCGCCGACATATCCAGGCAAGGCAACAATGCCACCACAGCCAACTTCATCCACTCGCCGCACCATCACAAAGAAGAGCAATGAAAGATACTTGCTGACTTCAAAGTGCCCGTCATTTGGATTCATTTAATTCACTGTCTTACAATTATTAAAATTTCTTTAGTTCTTAATAATAGTCGCTAGCTTTGAATTCAAAATCTGCTCTTAAGAATTGGCTAGATTAGGGCGCCCATACTCTACTAAACTTGTATTGTGGAAAATTAGCATTTGGTTTTGAATCAAATAGTGGGAAAATAGTTGATTTGAGATGGGATCTGTGCTCCCTTGCGTCACTGTTCTCTATCCCCACAATGATTTGTACGATTGCGTAAGTCTTCTAAAGAGCCTTAAGACATTTCTGCATCCACTACTGCTTGCAAGTTTGCAAGCGCTTGGAAGCTACGACAAGAATAAGGAATTCCTAGAAGAATGCAATGGTGGATTCTGACTCAAACAAAGAGGGGCCGCGTTCAATGCTTTACTAGAACCATTGGCGTACGGGATGACTCATTAACTACACCAACAGTCAATGCTTCAAGTATCCTGAGCAATAAAGACATGCTGAAAGGAAGCAATAGTGATGAAGAGGACACCATTGTGCAATCTCCAATAACAGAAGAGAAAGATATTGCCTTGAGCGGACCAGTTGAGGTAAAATCACCACAGCCGGGTTTATAGTTGTTGCTATTAGGAGGTAAGCAAATGAAATACGCTAAGGAAACTACAAAGTCTTGATTCTCCGCTATTGTAAAATTCTGAAGATTAACTATCTATGTGGTTGAATGTGCAAATGACCCTAGCTAGCCCTAGCAACAGTAGGGTGAGTATCGAGACGCAAGAGCCGCAAAATGTAACTCCGATAGGGTTGAGCCAGGCTGGGGTTCGTATGACAACCCCACTAATAGAGGACATGACGCAACTTGAATTTGATGAGGACAAGGTTGCAAAAATGGTCCTTGACAATGAGACCAACGAAGAGGAGGCAAAGCTCTTAGAGAACAACCTACAGCAAATGCAGAAGGTGGACACCATTGCCACCATAGCCAGCTTCCGAGTGAAACGGGAGTTATTGTTCCAATTTTGCGTGCCGCTTATCCGGCTAGTGCCAATGCCAATGGTCAGACCGACTCTGTCGAGCGATCTGACAAAGCTAGATAACGAGTTTGTCCATGGATATTGAGACGGATTGCTTGTGTTCTATAATACCACAACAAACGAGCTTGGAGAAAGTAGTGAGTTCATAACGGAGGAAATGTCGACATGGAGGACACTTTGGCAGGTAGAAAACCCTGTGTTCAAAGACATCTTAACACACCACCCAAAACTCCATTACTTGATGAATCTTAAGCTTTTTGTTTG
Source organism: Ulota crispa (assembly GCA_963920765.1). Classification (NCBI taxonomy): domain Eukaryota; kingdom Viridiplantae; phylum Streptophyta; class Bryopsida; order Orthotrichales; family Orthotrichaceae; genus Ulota; species Ulota crispa. The sequence continues at coordinate 19,787,045 of OY987247.1, forward strand.
TGACGGGAACCACATGAGACTTGCATGTTTGAAACATATCAACAAGCACTATTCCCTCAACTTGGCAAGGCATATTTCAGTTGACGCCATATTGCTAGATATAAAAGGATGAACCGAGCTTGTCATGCAGGACATGCAAGACATAAATAAGTGAGTACACTACTGGCTGCATTCACACTACATTCATTTATCTAATACAAGCATTGCATATTAGGGCAATCTACGGAAGAAGTAGTAATACCTAGGGATAATTTTGATCTTATTGAAGGTGCATGGAGAACTTGCACTTCAAAACAAATCAATTGCACACGATTTACAGAGTACAAAAGTATGGTCTTCTCCCACAAGAGAAATTTGTGGAGATGCTGCTTCCGGCTAAAATTTGATAATGTGCCAAAATAGCAACAAAAAAAAGTTGGTATTCAACTCTAATGGAAGTCTTCACATCCTTCATCTATCAAGTAAGTCAATTCAAACTCTATCATACATTCAATTTTTGTTGTCATTTATCCCAAAACATCTACAATGGGCTCGCCATCTAAGAGTTCAAGTGACCCTCAAGCTATCGATTGCCTTTGAAGTGACGCAAATGCACGTGCCACCTCCACCCGCGTTGACGGCGCTGCAGGTGGAAGTGGCGCGCGCATCCATGCCACCTTCATAGCTTGTTGTTAGAATTCTCCATTATTTGACTAAGGTGGTACGGATGCTTGTGCCACCTAGACCAACATTGGGGTTGATGTTGGTCAGGGTGGCGCGCAAATCTGTGCCACCCTAGAATTCCAATGACCATCTGATTATCAATAGCCCTTAAGGTGGCACGGATGCACTCGCCACCTCCACCCGCGTTGAGAACAACACTAGTGGAGGTGGCGCGTGCATTCATGCCACCTTCATAGCCTGGTTTAGATTTCTTTATTACATGAATAAAGTGGCTTAGATGCGAGCGCCACCTTGACCACAGTCAGAGCAGACGTAGGTCAGCGTGGCACGCGCCATCTGCGCCACCTTGGAGTTCTAGTAACCATCTTAGAATGGTTTGCCCTCGAGGTGGAGCGCACATCCGCAGCAACTTCATAGCACAAGGCTAGAATTTGTTATTACATGACTAAGGTGGCGCGGAAGAGCGCACCACTTTGGAGTTTTAGTGATCGTCTTAGTGTGGTTAGTCCTTGAGGTGGCGTGGATGCACGCACCACCTGCACCCGCGTAGGCGGTGATGCGTGTGGAGGTGGCGCATGCATTTGTGCCACCTCAAAGGCCTGGTGTTAGAATTCATTATTACATGCCCAAGGTGGCATGGATGCGCGCACCACCCTGACCAACATTGGGGCCAAAGTTGGTCGGTGTGGCTAGCGCATTTGCGCCACCCTGGAGTTCCGATGACCATCTTAATATGGTTTGCCCTTGTGGTGGCGCGAATACGTGCGCCACCATGACTTACACTGGAGCCAACATTGGTCAGGGTGGCAAGCGCATCTGCGCCACCTTCATAGCCTGGATTTAGAATTTTGTACTTTGTGACTACGCTGGCACGGATGCGTGTGCCACCCTAACCAATGTCAAGGCTGACGCTGGACAGGGTGGCGCGCGCATTTGCTCCACCTTGGAGTTCCAGGGACTGTCTTAGTATGGTTTGCCTTTGAGGTGGCTCGCGAATCCGCGCCACCTACATAGCCCAAGGTTAGAATTTGTTATTATGTGACCAAGGTGGCACGGATGCGCGCGCCACCCAAACCAATATTGGGGCCGTTGTTGGTCAGGTTGGCTCGTGCATCCGTGCCACATTCATAGCCTGGTTTTAGATTTCTCTATTTTGTGACTAGGGTGGCATAGGTGCACGCACCACCCTAATCAGCGTTGAGGCCTGCGGTGGTCAGCGTGGAGCATGCATCCGCGCCACCTTAGAGTTCCAGTGACCGTCTTAGTATGGTTTGCCCTTGAGGTGGCACGCGCATCCGCGCCACTTTCATAGCACGGGGTTAAAATTTGTTATTACGTGACCAGGGTGGGGCGGATGTGCGCGCCACCTTGTAGTTCCAAAGACTGTCTTTATGTGGTTTGTCCTTGAGGTGGCGCGGATGCTCGCACCACCTTGACCAACGTCAAGGCCGATGTTGGTCATAGTGGCAGGCGCATCTGCGCCACCGTGGAGTTCTAGTGACTATTTTAGTATGGTTTTCCCTCATGGCGGCGCAGATGCGTGCGCCATCCTGACCAACATCAGGGCCAACATTGGTCAAGGTGGCAGGCGCATCCACGCCACCTTGGAGTTCAAGTGACCATCTGATCATCAATTGCCCTCGAGGTGGCGCGAATGTGTGCGCTACCTTGAGGGCCTGGTATTTGAATTTATTATTACGTGACCAAGGTGGCACAGATGCGTGTGCCACCGTGACCAACATTGGCCCCGTTGTTGGTCAAGGTGGCGTGCGTATCCGCGCCACCGTGGAGTGCATGTGATGGTCTTGCTGTTGTTTATTGTTGCGGTGGCGCGTGCATGTGCGCGTCTTTTTACTTGGAAGGTTTAAATTCTGCTTTGTTTGAGTAGGGTAGCTTGCGCATCTGCTAAATTGTGTTTTTGGAAGTTTTTAATATGTCTATTTTTATTGCGGGTGGGTTTTCATTTACAGCATTTCTGATGTGTGTTTGTGTTCATATTCTCAGCAAGAGATATCTGCGGCCTCTGATAACACTCTACTGATTTACAATGAAGAGATAACAAAGGAGGACCGCACAAAAATTGGCGTTGCGAATGCCATGCAAGCTAGGGCAAAGGCAAAGACCTAGAAGCTCTATGGCAAGATGATGAAGCTTGTCGCAATTGCGCACCGTGCCAACGGCAAAGAGTTCTTGGAGTAGGTATTGCTTTTTTAAATTTATCATAGTTGTGCTTTCTTTCTAGATTATTGCACGTGTTTCATCTCATGAATTGTTGTCAACCAAGTGGAGGTCAACTACAACTCAAACAAAACTCCAAAAATGACTCTGGATAAGCTAGAGATAGTAGCTAATTGTTACACAACTGCATTCCACAAAACCAAATTCTTGCGGTAGTCGAATTCATCATTGCCGTCCCATGAGTCAAGGCGGTTCCCTCCAAAGCCAGTTGCAAATATTTTGTTAAAGGTTTATTTGGCCAAATGTGTTTTCTACGCTGGGGTAAATTTCATCACATTTTGCCTTTTTTTCCTTTGGTCCTTACTATTTGTCTCTTTCTTGAGCAGTCCCGCTACTATCTACAGATCCGATCAATTGTGCTTATGTTTTGCACTTCTTGTTTTTCATATTCAGATCAAAGACATGGCAAATGCTCATTTTGACAGTGTTCTCAAAAAGGATAACTTGAAGGTGGACATGCATGTTGCATTATTGCCTAAGACTCTTTCAGAGTATATCAAAGGCTGGCATTGGAAGATCTGGGATCAAGGGTTTAATGGGTATCTAAAAGGTGGAGGTAATTTTAAGAAAGGCAAAAGTTTCTTAAAGTTCAACGGATCCAAACAAGCGGTCCAACGGATCCTTCATTGGTATGATTAATTTTTTGAGGCATTACATTTTTGTCTATTGGCGTTTTAAGTAAATGTTGGGCAAATTCTCTATAGATTGCGCCTTCTACTGGACACACTTTTTGACTTTATGTATTTCTTTATGTGGTCATTGTATTAGAGAACCCTAGTACTCTGTCTTTTCTCTTTTGCTTGCTCTGTTGAGTTGTTTTAAAATTGGATAGAAGACCGTGCTTTTCAAGTACTAAATATACATTGTGAATTTTGACTCTTGACTATTTTGTCTGCTTTGAAGGTATCAAGCACAAGCTCTTGGCAAAGCAAGCTATTTCATGCAATGACCTTCCTCCATACCTTTTGTCATGGCAAGATTGTACCTCTGCTGAGTACATGTTCACACCTGCTCAGGACCAATACTACACATCCGCGCATTTGGCTAGTAATGGTTGGTATTTGGATTGCAGCGTTGAGTTCACACACCTTTTAGAGGTGCAAATGCGTAATTCACTGGATAAGGTTGGGGTTAGTGACCTAGATGTTCTTGAGTTCAAGGGATTGGACGAGGCTGCAATTGAGAGGAGGGTCATAGTAGACCAAAATAAGGTATTGAAGATTATCAGTGTTGTTGTTCAGAAGGCAGCCAAAGTGGTTGAGAAGGTAAGGAAAGCTGAGGAGAAGGCTGCTGAGAAGGGGAAGGGACCTAAACCAACAGGCAAAGTTGCAAAGGTCCCTAACGCAGATGCTTCTGACCCTATGCCAATTTCAGTGGCTGGAACTTCACACATTGAGACTCAGTCTCAGAGCAATATGAAGAGGAAGAGTGTGGCGATTGATTTGACTGACAAGGAGGAGACCCTCTTAGAAGGGATAGATGTCAAGAATGTTGATGACCACCTAGAGATTGCCACCAAAGAAATGATTGTCAATGTTTCAGTTTTTGATGTTGAAGACATGGACAATGAGGGCTCCAACAAGTATACAGACATTTTGTAATTCTTGCAAAAAAAAATCATACTATACTCTATATTTTTTATGAATTTTGAGTGGTAGTGTCCATAGATGTCAAGCAATCCCTCTTTTTTATTGTTCAGTTTCAGAACAGCCTAAACTATTAATTTGAATTATGGATTCTCTTGGTACAAGTAGCCAAAGGCAAGGGTTGGCTCTTTAAGGGGAAGGTGAATGCCGAAGCTGTTGTTGATCTTGTACTTGTTGATTGCCCAAAGAATCTACCAATTCTTGGGATATCGGCATCATTGAGAGACATCCCTTTGTGGAACTTGGACAAGGGCTTTGATCTTATTAATGTTGCTTTTGCCTTTGCTGAAAAGCACCTTCATGATGATGGTGCTGTGATAGTGGTGCACTCTTACAATATGACCTCATTGTCCTGCCTAGTTGGACTCTGCAAAACCTATGGGATGAGCATGAGAAAGAAATGGGAGGCAATGAATTGCCTACACCCAATGTCAGGTCTTGATACATCTCCTACTATGAGCCTCACATGTTTCATCGTTTTTATTTATTATGGATCATTGTCTACTTGGTTCTTGCTGCTCAGGAATTCTAATCATTCTTCCCTTCTGTAGACTCAAAAATTTGGTGTGTCATTACTGGTCAAAGATCTAGGGAAAGACAAGTCCTTTGGTTTCAATTCCCACTAGACAAAGTTAATGGAGAGGTTGGGTGTTGATGTTGGTGGTGATTATATGCTAACCAATTTTGTTGGTAAACACCACTTGTCACTTAATGGAACCATCCCTTGGAGAGGCCCTAGAGAAAAACATACCCTTTTTTGCCAACTTTTTGTAGAAGCTGCTTCAATCAATGGCAATGTTGTTATTGATTGCACTCCCTCCATTGGTACGTTTCTTGTTGATTTCAAATCTAAAGGTTCTACTTAGATGTAGTTTGTTTTGTTTCCTTCATTCATCATTGTTTTCTGTTCTTTTAGGGGCATCCATCAAAGCCTGCTGTGGAAGTGGCCACAATATACTTGCTCTAGAGGAGGACAAAGCTATTTTTGAAGCAGTCCTTAAACCACTGATTTGCTGTGCACCTTCTCTTTTACCTCCTACATTGCAGGTGGAGGTTACTCTTGCTGCACCTACATCTCTAGATCCAGAGTTGAGGCCTATTGTAGCCATAGAGTTTCACCAAAAAACTAGAGCTTGTAAGTAAGTCCTTGTCTATAACCCCTTCTTTCTTTACTTAAATTGCTCAAGTGTTTTAAGCTGACACTTTCTACCTTCTATCTATTCAGCCAAGCAAGGATGAAGAAGAAGAAAAAGACTAATGGGAAGTCCACACTTGTTGTTTGGGTTAGTCTGGATAAGACCATTTTCTATCTAGATTATGCACAGAAGATGGGAAAGGCTTATGAGGTTTATAGGACTAAGAAACCTTCATTATCTGCTCCTAGATACTCTAATGAAATCTTAGAGTTTATGGATGTTATGGCAGCAGTAGGTCAAGGACTATGTGAGGACCCTGTCGTCAATGACTCCTCTAACAAGTCTAGTCTGTCTGAGCTTTTTGGCAATCTTTCACTTGGGTGGAAATCTCTTTTTTGTATTGGCCCATACACTATACAACTTTTTGCTTTGCCTTCTTTGATTTCAACCCCTAAACCAACCATGTTCTTATCATTAGTTGTGCATTCTTTATTCCCAACATTTTCTTGGAGTACCAAGACCCTGCAATCTGACCAAACTATTGTTGAGCCTATTTGTAATTGGTGTATGCAAATGAAATCCTAAACGACCCTAAACCCACATACATGTGTAACCACGGTAATAGAGTTCCACCTCACCCTGAGCCCCTAAACCATTGCCCTAGACTCTAAAACCGCAAATTCTAGGTCATAAACTTCTCGCTCATAGGCTCATAGGCTCATAGGCTTGCCTCTTAGCAACCCTGGAGCGTGGAGCACGTAGACAAAGATATTTGGATTGCGGAAGCTGTGCAAATGCAAAGAACAACCCTCTGACAATGTCAGAAGTCAAGAGGGTTAGCGTGCTCTTTGAACTACCCTACTGGTTGGCATGCTTCTCAAACCCCTTGTTCCACAAATATGTTTGATATGAAGTGACATGTAATTGTTGACCAAAAATTGATGTGGAATTGTCATTCTGGATTTGTAATGAGAGAGTATGAATGAAAATTTGAACCACATAACAAAGTATGTTTTTAGTGACATTATTTTCAATGTGATTAGAAATTGAATGTGTTCATATCATTCTATAGAGTGCTCTTACAGAAGAAACTTTTAGTGTCATCATAATTCATGTAGACTGTATAGAAATATTATTTTCAAATTATGGCTGAAAAGGTTACACAAATGAAATACTAATAATGTTGAGTTGAAGTATAAGGTAAATTACTAAGTTCACTTGTATTGGAAATCTATTGATTTTGAGATAATACCTTTGAAAATCTATATATAATGTATTCCACTAATTCATATCAATTGACATAAATTGATTTGCTTATGAGCTCAAATAAATGTAAATACAGGAATGTTTGTATTATATTTTATAAAATATTATTATTGATGAGTATGATGTTGTGTATATTTATGGATGAAGTAAGAGTTCTAGTCAAAAAACAAATCCATATTTGTAGAAGATTTTTTTGAAAATATAAGAGATTAATGCCTTTGAATTATTTAGCCATCTGATAGAAATGAGAGTTACATTTATATTTGGAATACCAATGTGAAAATGTAAAATAATTTGTTGATTAAATAGTGAAGTTTGGTAGTTTATATTTTTCCTATAATTTCAAAATTGAAGTCTTGTACTTGAATTAATACATGACAAAGTAATTTGAAACTTTTATAATATATATTTTGAATACGTAGTTTGGAGGAAATTACTATGTAAGTAGTAGTTGTGGGAAATGTATTGGTAACTTCAAATGAGTATTTTTTATTATGCAATCAAGGTTTATTGCAAGTGTTGTGAAGTCTTCAATGAATGGCCAATATGCAGTCACTCCAAGTCTAGAGAAGTAATTAGAGAAACAGATTGTACACTGATCAAAACTAAGATTCGTTATCTAATAAACAAATACCATATTCTCTTCAAGAACAAATTAAAAATATGAATTCAGGTAGTCATGATTGCATGAAGTAATAATATGAGGGGTCTTTTTTTTTTGTATGGAAGATAGTACAAAATTTGTATGAAAGAATTTTAGGTCACATATGAATGTTAGAGATAAGTAATTGACATTGACAATTATGTTTTCCGTTACATGATAAACCGCCCCTTCTCGAATCAATTTTTAGTATGCATATGGAAGGTGATGGTAGTGTGAGCTAAATTTCAATAATATTGTAATTGTGGGTTCTCAGTGAGTATATTGAATTGTACCTTATGTTGGCTTTCTCTGATACAATGACATACACGCATTAGTTTATAGTAGTACATGTTTAAGTCAACAGATGTACTCCATATAGTGTACACTATTGTGGATGAATGGTCTGTCGTAATGCTGATGACCCAATATCCATGTCGGAACTCATGAATATATGCCCGTGTTTATTTAATGATTTTTTCAATATCAATTTATGTTGTGGTTGCACTATTCACGTACACATTGTTTTGTATAGGAATTATTTCATTACATGTAGAGTGTGGAAGGGGACAGGGCCTCACCAAAATAACATATCAATATAATAAGAACTGAATTATAATGTTTTATATACGTGAATTAGGTTTATTATGATGGGTGCTGAATATATTTAGAATTTGCGGTAATACATGCTCAATAAGATATCAATACCACCTGTAATGGAGCTGTCAGCCTATTCATTTCATATTGAATTTCATTGAAGTTTGTCAAATTATATTGTAACTTGGTAATCCTTACAACCTATGTTTTGCTTAGTATTTATAGTTTGTCTTATTAATTTTTGTAAGCACACCTACAAAAGTCTACCAATTATTTAAACAGCTCAAACGTTGGTCATCTGACAATGTAATTACTTGTAAAGTGAGTGCTCATGTTAACTCTGTTATACTTTTAGAAGAAAAAGAGCAATATATGAGATGACTAAAATGACAGTACAATTAGACTAACTTAATAAGTTTCTGTACTTGTATATTCATTTTGATTTAAACATACTGTGAGAATTAATAAATTTCTAATACAGTGTTTTAGTAACCCTTTAAAGTGTTTCCTTCAAAGATACAAAGTGTGAGAGTATAGTATAATAATACATTATGGATGGTTTAATTAATTCTGAACAAGTAGCCGTTTGAAATGTTACTTAGACTAGTACAGTGTGAGTTATCTGTAATTTACAGTTACGGACATACATGGGTACATGTCATAACATTTACGGAATATTAATGGTGTGCAAAGCTTCATTGCTTTAAGAGGGACTCTATGTATGAGTAAAATTTACGGATGTTGGAATGTTCTTGGTGTGCAACTCCTACCAATGCGTCATTCACTTGATATTAGGCACTGTGAGAAAAATGTATGCAAGACTTTATTGAAGACGTTGTTTGGTGAGACAGATGGTGTCAAATCTAGGGAAGACATGAGGGTGTGTAATTTTTGTCCCCACCTTCATCTTCAACCAAATCCCAATGGACTGTCAAACTTCATGCCAAACGCCACATATGTGTTGACAAAAGCAGAACAAGCACAGTTCATGATTACATTGTGGAATCTGAAGTTCCCTTCTAATTATGTGACGCCTTTGAGCCATAGGATCCAAGATGGTAAACTCAAAGGACTAAAGACACATGATTACCACATTCTAATGGGACAAGTTCTACCCCTATGTTTGAGAAATATTGGGGACCTTGAAGTAGTTGGTTCAATTATGAGGGTGAGCAAGCTTTTTTGCAAATTATGTGCAAAGGTGGTGGATTTGAACATAAAGGAGGACATGCTTGACAAGGTTGTTGAATCATTGTGCTCCTTAGAGAAGGTATTCCCACCTTCCATATTTGTGATTATGATGCATCTTCCTGTGCATTTAGTATAAGAATTGTTTATATGCAGTCCAGTCCACACAAGGTGGATGTACCCCTTTGAGAGGTTCATGAAGGTTCTCAAGGGATATGTGAAGAACAATGCCAAGCCAGAGGGCAACATGGCATGTGGATACGCAAGAGACAAGTCCATGGGATTTATTACAAAGTATATGTCACGATACACTCCAACTAGGCAAAGAGCGTGGGATGACAATGACAAACCAACACTGATCAATGAAATCTTGGAAGGAAATAGGTACAATCAAGTCATGGATGTAGACTTCCTCAATCTCATTCATGACTTTGTGTTAGATAACACTGTCCACATGGAGCATTGCCGCAGGTAATTTGATGTTCTCTTCATGTCTAGCTAAGTATATTTTGATGATTTGAGAGTGCAATAATCATGTTTTTAAATGTTGTTGATCAATAGAGCAAAGAGGATGGTGTGGATATGATATACAAAGTGCCAGAAGATGTCAGTGTCACTAGTAATATTTTTTGTTAGTAACAAAGGTACTGAATTTGCTAAGTGATTGAAAAGTTAGTAATGAATTTAAATGAATGTAGTATGTAATTCAAATCTATGTTCCAAGCAATAGTGGATGAAGGAGATATGTTTTAGTGTTGTGAACATTGAAATATAAAGGGGATGTCATATATGCAAAGAAGTGACACTAAACAAATGGTGAATGTAACGTCACTTAGGAAACAAAGAAGAGAAGACAATATATAGGAGGTTAGTAATCTTGGGTTTGTAGAGTCTAGCAATTAAAAAATTTGACAAGATTTAAGCCAACTTATTTTACGATTTTGGTTTATATGAATTGAATATAGTGTTGAAATTACCATAGTTCATACTAAATTAATTAGAATTTGAAATACCCTTGGGTCCAAAAAGGGAATTTTTGTTCATTATTTGGTAAAACTAAGACGTATTTGTGGATTTCAAAAAGGGATTAGTACACAAAAATACAAAGTACTGATGTATATTGTGCTGGAGAGGTTTGGAAGTTATAAATTGAATCAAAATGTGAAAGTGCATTGGGGTGGTAATATTGTCTTTATCACTTTATGTATTTCATGTATCCGTGATGAGTGTTGTAATGGTAAGTCATTAAATGTATTAAAATTTGGGAAGTTATAACGTCATTCTGAAACAAGTTGACCCAATCAATTATAGATTGATATTCTTTTGTAGTCATGAAAGATCATTCATGAAGATATGGAATTACGTCTTTTATGTTAATATCATCAGCAAGGATAAGTCAACAAAAAATAAGATGGGAGAGAAGGGGCGCTAGTATTTGATGCTGTTTGATAGGGGCCGTGTATATATGGTTTTTTGAATTATCATGTAATAGGGAAGTAATGCAAGTTTCAACTAATTATGTCAGCATCACTCAGTGGTTTTTTTGTTGGAAACATAAACAAATGGTAAGATAGAAATGAATATGTGACAGTGGTGAAACATAATAATGTTGATACGTGTACCGATTGTGTTGTTGTCAAATAATTTGCTGAAATTGATTCTTTGTAAGAAGGCTAATGTTCTAAAGGTTTCTCATTTACATGGCCTCTCCCAGTATAGTGAAGTAGCTGGAGTTATTATTTTCTTTATACTATGCCATATAGTAATACATGAGAACATTTGTCTAGCAAAAATAGTTTGTGAAAGATTGGTCATGTCACAAAACGTAACACCTAAGTTGAAAATAATGTATTGCTTATTATGATGATGATGTGTATAGTGTAATTTTTAAGCAGGAAATCAATTGAATTCACCAAGTTTTTGTTGTCTTTATGAAGAGTATGTGACTTTAAAACATGCTAGGGGTTGTTAGTGCATATTCTTATGTATACGTATTGTGACAACATTTACTTATGAGGAGTGATGTCACGTGGAATGCCTACGGTGTTTGTAGGAGGTATGAGCAGGCGGTCTCTAATTGCAACATGCAAATTAGCAATACCGACTGGAAAATCGTAGACAAGGGAGGAGATTATGGTTTAACTTTCAAGAGGACTTACAAGTGCTACCAACTTTTGCACAACGGTCTACCAAAGAAGTTTGGTGGGATATTCAAGCAGGAAGGAGTGTGGATGAAGAGATTCAAGAGACGGTTAGAGATCCTCTCTCTATAGCCAGTGCGGTCAAGTCTATGTTTGCCTATGGAACTTATTACAGGGTATTCAGTGCTGAAATGAGTATGAGGATGGTAGATAGTGGAGTTGCTGTAGTATTCATGCAAATATGCAAGAATGGTAGGCGGGATTTGCACCCAATGACTGCTAAAGTTGAATACCTTGGCCACCTTGTTGAGATTCTAAAATTGAATTATAGAGGTCATTGTCTGGTTGTATGGGTATGCAACTTTGTGAAAGCTAACTACAGGGGAGACAATGCCACCATAAAAAAGGACAAATGGGACTTCACAATGGCTAACTTCAAAAGGAGAGTTGGATGTCATAGTGTTAACAGCTTCGCATTTCCTAGACATGTTGAATAGGTTTTCTATAGTGACGTTGAGGAAAATCTAGGCTGGAAAATCATGTTGAGGAAGGAGGTACGCGGTAGAAGGGTCTTATCTGACAATGGTAAAGATGACAACAAAGATTCTTTATTCAACATGGGACGTGACAACAATTATGTGGGACTTTGATAGGAATTCAATGTTTGTGAGAATCCATAGACAATGGCTATAATAGGCAGGAATGTTGTGTTGCAAGAAGTCCTCATGCCAAGTAGGGGTTGAAGTGGTGGGAGAATAAAGCAAGGAGGCCCAAGTCAACATGGACGTGGTGTAGAAAGGGCAGCCAATCTGGAAACCAACAATAGCATGCAATGTGGAAGGTGGGCTGGAAGAGGCCGTTTTCCTGGCATTGGACAAGGTTGAGCTTGCAGTGCAAAACATGTAGGACATCAAAGTCTTAATCCTGACAAAGAAGAGGAGGAAGATAGTATGGTGGATGAAGGTGGTAGCACCTCTGTAAAAGGCGTATAAGACAATGTTTTACCCCTATAGCTGCCGGTGAGAGCTTGCCAAGAATAGAGATTGCCGACGAGAGTAGTAGTGTGTCAGGGAGTGAAGGTAGTATAGAGTGTTTGACTGAAGATGGGTTTCAGAATTAGGATATATGGCATGCACTTATGGGCATGTCTAGGTGGACAAATCTGTCCACATGTTTTTCCTTGTGGGGTCACCGAGTATTAAATAAAATACCAAAGATGAAGTGTATCAAGCAATGGCCTTATCATGTCAAACAAATATTAATCCCAACAATAATTAGTCTTTCATGTGCAATGAAGTATTTGTTGCTTTTTTACTACATGTTTTAACAATGTGAAAATCTAAGTACATACATTTCAAAACATATGAAGAAATTGCAAGGAAGGAGTCCTTTGCCATGTTTATTGATTTTTGTTGGGCATAATTCAAATGTCCTTTTGAAACTAGGATAAATTCAAAGATTTAAAGAATTACAAAATTGACAACCAGATGGACTGAAAAATTGACAAAGATATGTTTTTTGTCAGAACAGTCAAGTTCCTGTTGATTTTTAGTCAATTTGGTGATTGTTCCCTTCTAGTGAGTGATCACATTACAACAAACAATTTAGTTTTTTCAGCAAACCCATTATTATTTGTAGCTATAGAGATCAAACAAGTTTTTTCATTTAGTGCAATGTAGATGTACTTGAAACACTCACTACAAGGGAAATATTGATCAAATCTACAAAAACTTGACATATTTCTATAAAATTACTTGTCAATTTGGATGGGCTTGTTTGGTCAAACAATTGACAAAAATCTGTCAGTATTGCTGTCATCTAAGTGTTTGTAACACATCATCAAATGCTTATTTTTATTCCCATGATACAATAGGCTAAATTGTCCACGTCAAAGGATAATTACAACATCCTCCATAATATTGGGCTTACCATGCCCTGTTAGCACATAAAATGGGCTATTATAATAGCAGCTAGTGGGGCTACTTGTTGTTTTGACAAGTTCTCTTAGAGCTATGCAAGATCTTCTATCTCAAAATTACAATCATTATTATTTCAAAATCTCAAATCTAAAATACAACAATATCCACGTGTAAAGTATCATTGGAGCAAGGAACCATTAAAAGTACTATCATGAAGTGATTGTTGTCCAACATAGTCTTGCTCACATGCAAACATTTGAAAGTTATAGAGTTGCTAATGTTTGTAGAGTTTATTTTGGAATAAGGCCCTTTTAGAGAGGTAGAGGTTATCAAAAGATTGAGGAAGAAACTACAAAGATCACCAAAATTGAACGAGACCAATAATGACTTGCAACCATGGTTCTTACTTTGGGCAAGTTTTGCCTGTTGGATAGCATAGGTGGATGGACAAAAAAGATAGCTTGAACAAACGTGTCCACCCTCTTGTGTTTTTTAGGCCATTATTAGGGTTTTTGACCTAAAAATGGAAGAATCAAATTATAGTTTTTTGTTTTTAAGATGTGATATGGCTTTGAATCCATGTTTTGACTTCATGTTGGCAATAATGAGTGTCACTAGCATTCACAAAGTAAGTTTTTTTTTATCAATTTGTACAATTTTAAAAAGTTAACTTTGAGTTGACTTCATCGGACAGATCGTGACCTCAGTTAGGCACTTCAAGCGTGCAGGTGGGCAAGTGGACGGGCGGCCCAATGTGACAATCATGCATGCAACGCAACAAAAGGTATAGTGGCCATTTTCTCAAAAAAAAAACTTTAAAGTAAAACATGGTAGTAAAGAAAGACAGCAAACTTTTTTGCTAAGCATGCTTGGTAATAGAGATCAATTGTCTAAATTAAGTCAAAGCAAAATTGCAAAAGACAAAGGACTTAAAAAGAAGGTACTAAATTATGCAATGTGGAAGCAAAATTATGTGAGAACAACAAAACCATTGATAAGGACAAGGGCATAGGTAAACAACAATTGTTGTCAAAGGACCTAATTTTTGCTCACCTTTTTGTGTGCCACATGATGCTAAGGCTAAAGGAATTTGAATTAGATAGAAGTGCAACAATTTTGAGCAAAGGTTGGACCCATTCAAGGTATAACACTACAACGGGAGCACATAACACAAGAACAACTACTGTAGCCAAGCTTCAAAAGCGCTAGAAATTTAGTGTAAGTGATGCTAAGGTAATGGTTGTTTTCTCTTTATGATTACTTGCATAGAAGATTGAAGTCACATATAATGCATTTGCAATGTTGTTGTAGGAATGCTTCACTTTGCACTAGGTATAGCATTAGCATGCTAATTAAGTGTAAGCCTACGCACTTGTAGGATGCTAAAAGCGATGAGCATGACAAGGAAGACAAGGCCCATGCACATTTCAAAGTAGAAAGAGGAGAGAGGTATACAACTAAAGATTGCTGAACTTTGAAAGGTAATTTAGTTTGGTGACCACCATTCACAAAGAAATGTTCAAATTCAACTTTAAGTGAAGTGGATCTTTTGTTAAAATACAAATTTTGAAGTTGTGCACAAAGTAGATAATTAGAAGCAAAAGATGTTGTTATGTTGCATAAGCAACAATAGCATTGGAATTGTTAGAAATTAAATCCAAACTTGTTGAGTGTTAGTTGTTATTGTTTTTTGCATGTTAGAAATATCTATCTTCCATTACTTGAAATTGTTGAAGGAAACCTTGGAATATGAATGAATGAACTGTGACTACTTGAAGTGTTGTTTGTCATGGTAGACTTCCGTGTTTCAAGCTTGGTATTGATTTGAGGTGATGAAGTCCTACAAGTGAAGATCCGTGTTGCACAATAATGCTTGGTACATCATGATTCATGTTTTAGCAATAAAATTTGGAAACAACCTAGAATATGCAATGAATGAAGGTTCTTTGACGTGGCTCATGGCCAAAAACTATCCGTGTATCCACGTAATACTTGTGGTTCTGTGGTTTGTACATATATAAGATGTCAATATTTTTTTTTTTTGCGCATCAAAGGCAACAAAGAGGCTTGCAATGTGAAATTGTGCCTTTTCCACCATTCTTATGTTGTATCATATACATAAAATACCTAATTCTTGTATGAAATAAAAAAATTCAATTGCTTATGGCTGGACACACTATATGGGAGTTATTTGAGTACGTTGGATTGGTTGATGTCCTTCAATTATAGTGTTGAACCAATTTATGAAGAAATTATCTCAATAATTTTCTTTATTTTGTACTAATTTTTTTTAAAGATTTTCAAATATTATTGCCTTCAAATCAATAGGCACAAACTTTGGCTAGGCATAAGTTGATGAGGTGCAATGGCTAACATATCCCAACAATTTGTAGTTTTGTATGAATACAAGTTTATGCACATGTACAAGTACAAGAGATGAGGGAGCCACACAAACGTGTTGCACCAATTTGAAGGGGAGCAAGTCAATCTTTATCAATTAAAACATTGATAAGGTTTGTTTTCAAGGAGATGTCTTATGTATAGAACAAAACATTAATTTTGAGTAAAAGGTGAGATATAATTACAAGTTAAAAGTGTGAGTGTGTCAAAGAGACAAATAATTACTTTGATTTATAACTTACATACGTAAGTAAGACCCTAAATGTGATGCAAGCTTAGAGCTACTTTCTCACAAAAATGAGTTCTTTGTCATGTTTTGGTAGAAGAAAAGAACCATGTTTATGGTTGTGATGACCTCTTTCAAGTTCTATAGTGTAGTAGGAGACACGTGTCTACATAGTGGATGTATGAAGTATATGCGTTAACTAGCTAGCTAGTAATATTGCCTATTTTATTTGTTCTGTACAAAATCTTGAAATTTAATAAAATTGAATCAATTTCTCTAATTTATTTTTTGAAGTTTTAAGTGCTATGTGTGTACGCAAATGGGTATTTTTGGAGTTTGATGAACTTTATAGATTATAAAGGAAAATTTGGCTATTCCATATGAAATAAAACACGCCAATTGAGAAGTGCATGAAGTTCATGATATGCAGTAGTGCACCAAAATGCAACTCAGTTTGGGCAAGGGACAATCATGAATGGACCCAAATGAAGTTTTGAAAAATGCAAAAATCATGTGTAGAAGAATGACACCATCCATTGTGTGAACAATGATTCACTAATATAGTGTAAAGATTGACGCAAGTATGTCAATTATCTTCTAGAATTTGACATAAATTGTATCAAGCAGGTGTCTTAATCACCGCATCCTAATTGACTAGGTAGTTGACACATTCATGTAAGTTTTTTATCAATTTTACACATATTCTTCCTCTAGTGTTTTAAATACAATTTAAGCAAACAAAACGTGGGACACACAAGTAGCAGTGCAAGCAAAAGAATTGTGCAATGTAAACGAGGCTACAAGTGCTTGATGTAGAAGTTGTTGGTGACTGAAGTTGCGTTTCATTTCATGTTGGAAAAATATGTCATGAGGTTCAAGGGTGAAGAATATCAAAGGACACATTAGTTACTGTACAATTTTTTAAGGCAATAATAAATTCAAGGATATACATGATATGGTACATATATAAACAAAGAAATTTGCTATAAATATGATTGTGTTTGCGAACCCTTGGTTTAGCACCAAGCTCTCAAGGTTTTCCTTTTTGGGATTTAATTTAATCATTCTAAAGAACAATATTAACCAAAAAAACCCTTAAAAGGATGTTAATCCCTCATCGCCCATGGACATTCCTAAATATCTCATAATTTGCTCTTGGATGAACAAAATGGCAACAATTTGGTTAGTTGCATCATTAAAAAAATATTTGTAACAACACAAATTCAAACTAGATATGTTAAAAATCACATAGGAAAAGAAAACACAACAATGTCACTAATGGATTGAAAGATTATAAGATTTGATCATGTGGGTGTTAAAACAATGAAAGTGAGTTGAAATATTTCAATTCTCTTTTCACATCTCAAATTTAAAATTGAGGATATAAAAAAAATTATGAGTATGTAAAGTACAACATGCATAACCCTAATCAATTTACAACTTCTTAAAATCTACTCTACAATTTTTTAAATTACGTTTCTAATGTGATTGTTTCTCCAAGTTCTAGTGTACTTGAGTCTCATTTCCAAGACCTTTCAACATTAGAAAGTGAAGATTTGCAATGGACACTGTGACAATCTAGAATCCAAGAAAAGAGAGCTATTGTAATAATATATAGATAAACCAATCTCTTTTGTTAAACCTTTTTGTTTTCTTAAATCAAAAACAGGAAATTTAATGAAAGAACAAGGTTAGTATATGTAGTAGTTCCGGATTAGATAAACTGGATAAGAATGAACCTCCTAGTTCAGGTCTTATCTGGATTGTCAGCCAAAACTTTGGACCAAAATCCGGAATTAAGAGTTCTAGGCAGTGTGAATATTACCAAAGGTGACCTGAAGTACGCTGGGCACTAGTTACACCTATTGGAACCTTAGCCGAGATTCAAAAACTTATCTTAATTTACCCATGATTAGGTGCAACAGTCCTTAACAGCACTAATCATAGGTCCAGACAGTAACTATGCGGGGGTAGGCAGGAACAACCTTGTCCTCCCATTTCTTAATCTTTTCTTCTTGCTTTCTCTTGTGCGCTTCTTGCTCTTCTTTCCTCTCTTGAGAGCTTGTGTGAGGTTGGCTGTGCGGTAGTCCAAGTTGGAGCTATTCCTAGTTTCAATACCCGGAGTGTCAGGAACCATGGGGAGGACCAGGCAAGACAAGGTTCCGGTGGTGAAAGCCCTTAAGTTGATTCATCCGGGCATATCCAAGGATCTTTAGGAGACATGGTTGTCACATTGGACCGCTTGTCCGCCTGCCCATTGGTCCGCTCAAAGTGTCCAATTGAGGTCATGGTCCATTCGATGAAGTCAACTCATAGTTGACTTTAAAAAATAATACAAAATGATTAAAAAACTTACTTTGTACATGCTAGTGACACTCATTGTTGCCAATATAAAGTTAAAACATGGATTCAAAGCCATATCGCATAATAAAAATGAAAAATAATGCTTTGATTCTTCCATTTTTAAGTAAAAATTCCTAAAAATGCCCTAAAAACGTGAGAGGACGGACACGTCTGCCCGTGCTGTTTGATTTGTCCACTTGTTTGCGCTGTCCGACAGCCTCAGCTTGCCCAAAGTAACAACGCTATTAGGAGAGGCAGTTCTTGAAGGAGGATTTAATGAAGATGAGGTGCCACAAGTTGATCAATGTACCCTAGAATTTGAGGGATGAGGAGATTGTGAGGGAGTTGCTGAAGAAACCTTCTAGCGAGTGACATGATACTGTGAGGGCTAGATCGGACAGTTGGACTCCCCAAGTTTGGAGTGGTTTACGGGTTTGTCCGGACAGGCAACGAGTTAGCTACTCGGATTAATAAGTACTATGAGGGAAAGTTCCATAACATACCTCATTCTAAGAACGGTTCCTCTGTCGTGGATTGTAAAATCCGGAGGGAAAAGAGAGTATTAGAATTTCTAATCCCAATTTTGCTTCCGGAGCGTCCTACTTATTTTACCCTCACCTTTGCTAACACTATCTTTGGTGCATTGTCAAGAGAGTGGCTGGTGAGTTGGGGGTTAGTGATTTGGAATCTCATGGACAGGACAATCCGAGCATTAGGAAATACCAAGCCTTTTGGGCTTTCCCCTATTCTCTTCCATTTCTACTTTTTTTGTGAGTTGCTGAGAGACAAAGAGAACCTAGAGTGGAAGAAGGCAAAGGTAATGAGGCAACACAACATTACTCTAGAACCAAAACTAGAAGACAATGAAGACAAGGAAGACAAGGATGAAAAATCACTAGATGTCAAGGTGACCATGGTCCGTAGTAAGGGGAAGGACACCCTCGAATCCTTAGAGGTGCCCTAACTTGTTGGCATAGAGAAACTCAAGACTGATCTTGTCCCCAAAATTGTGAAGGACTTGGGGATGGTCCAGCTAGTGATACTCATTCATCAGGAGCATAACTAGAACATGCATAAATTCCTAGGAGTGACTAAACCGAAAGACATGATTGCCGAGGTCAAGAGTTTGATTAAACTCAAAACCTCAAGGCAATTAGAGGTAGACAAGTTGTCCAAGCAGGTGAAGGACTTGGGGCAAGTTGAAGGAGGATAGTGAGGAAGACAAGGCGGCTCATGAGGCCAACATGGAGATTGCCTAAGCTCATGCGCTTTGTTGAGAATCTGGGCAACGTGGTGACCAAGGCAAAGCTCTGTGATGTGGAGGCCCTGAAGGCAGGATTGGAATTGGAGGCCAGGGTGGTTTCAGTGGTGGTAGAGTACGGAGAGACGCTATAGGTGATGCTGACAAAGATGAGGGCCTTCCTCAGAGGTATTAAATTCCAACAAGGTGCAAGAAGAGGATTTGGAGAAGGTAAGGATGCAACACCCACCCAGAAATCTCCTATTGTGCAATCACCAAAGCCAACTACACCATCACAGCAAGAAGAAGTGACAACCCCAATATCTGGCCGTCTATCCAGCAAGATTGACTTGGGTGCTAAAGAAGAGAAGTTAGCACCCAAATCCCAGGATCAGAGCTAGGATACCACTACATTAGAGGGTTAGGCTATGAAACTGGTGTCTAGTCTAGTGAAGAGGAAGACGACACTCAAGCGTGCAAGGGAGTTGCTTTCTTTGGCCAAGAACAAGACATCTCCAATCAAGATTGATCATCCGGATGACTCTCCTAATGAGGCAATAGCAAGTGATGGAGAGACTTTAGAGTCCTTGGATGATTTGGATAGTTTGGATTCATTCGGTGATTCTGATTCGGAAGCAGTCAGGCTTGTAGCTCAAAGTACCCGGAAGAAGAAAGGTAAGATTCTTGCCAAGGGCAAGGACGCAAGCGAAATCCGGAAGCTGCCAGCGCGGAAGGCAATATCCTTTGCTTAGAAGAAGAAGAAGAATACCTAGTCACTCAGTGGTAGTAAGAATTGAAGTAACTAGGGTAAATAGAATAAAGTTTGCTAACACTAGGAGTAAACAGTTGTTATTTCCTGGTTTAGTGTGTGCAAATATCTAGATCCAAGATTATAGGATTCTAGATCCACTAATTCCGGAACTTTGCGGCTAGAGGGAGGAGGACCACTACTTTCTAGAAAAGGAATGACACTTGTCATTCCTAGGACCACAGCTTTTTAGAGAGAGACTTTCAATTTCTCAATGATTAGCTATCAGAGGCGTGATTGAGATTAGTGCCTTGGTCCTTTTTATATCCTCATTTTCTCCTAGTGCAAGCAAAGTTTTCCTATTCCAGAGCTCTGAATTGATCACTTAGTGTATTGTTTATGGGAATGTGAGTGTTGGAGAAGGAGGAGAGAGAAGCAACCCTCGGATCCTGTCTAATCCAATTTTCAAAGCAAGTTCAAGATGGTTGGAAAATTGTATGTACTAGGGGGCAATTTCTATTTGGGTTTATGATTCGGGTACTCTTGTGAGGGATAGCCAGCTTTAGATTAGGTGCGGTCCGGATAGCGATCCCAATGCATGCTAGTTGACGATTGAGAGATTCTTCTACCACCAGGAGTGATTGTGAGCAAATGAGCTAGGATCCTTTAGTTATTTGGTTACCATCTTAGCACCAAGAATTATGTCAGGAAGGGTTTGTCATAATAGTAATTTGGGGTTGTAGAGGTTCTTGAGTGACCTGTCGGTCTAGTTCTATCTTCCGGATTGGCTATGAGGGAATACTTGTATCTTTTGTCTTGTTGTTTTGTATTGTATTGTGTTCAGTGCTACTTCAGACACTATGAAGTCTTGAAGGGTAGGATTTCACATGGCCTTCCTAAATCTCCCATCACGGAATCCTCTAATATAAAGGCCAAATTTTTGTTATTTGTTGTGTATTTTGCGACCGGATCCGGAAGAGGTACAGGGATAGGCCACTCTTTCCTGGAGTCTAAATTGTTTGTGAGGAAAAGAAGATATAAGTAGGAGTCTTGTCGGTGGACTCAAGATCTTCTGGTTACCTTTCCTTTGTGTGTGTGTTTTGGGTCATTTGCAAATTACCTACAAGATTTCTTCATCCTCTTCCGGACAATCTTAAGGAGTTACAAAATAAATCCCTATGGAACAAAAACAAGTCATCTTCTTGGTATTTTTAAGTAAAATTGAACGCCAACAAGAGGGTAAGTACTTTCTTGTGCTATCATAGACACCCTTGTACAAAATTTTGAATAGACAAGTCATAGTCATTCATTTTTAAAATTGGGTTTTGGTTACAAAAATAAGATTTCAATTAGAATAATTAATAAAAATAACCAGTAAAATAAATCTTCAAGAAAAGTCAATCATTTCCAAGTTAAAATGCAGGGTGGATAGTTTTGGTCCCTTTGGGCAATGAAGGGTTAAGAGAGAAATAGCAAACAGCTAGCTGTACTCAATTCACTCTAGCTTATTTTACATTTAACTTCATTAATTAAACCCCAAATAGGAGGTTCTAGGACTTTTGAGGCATGACCTACATTTGAACCCTAGATCCCTATTTTACCAAGTAGGCAGTGAAAACTAACATGTTGGGCCCCAAGAAGTAGTAAGAAAAGAGAATTTGGAAACGCAATACTAGACTCTAAAAATAGTTATACGTAGCCCCAAGAGTTAGTTACAAAGAGGGGTTGAGAAACCACAACACTAAATTCAAACTAAACCCACACAGCTGCAATAGTTTAGCTTGTTACTTTTCTTGGTGAGATTGTTTCCTGAGAGCTTAACAACAAAGTTGGCATCATGTGCTTTGACCACGCATTGTTAGTTTAGCTTTGTTCTGTAGACCTTTGTGGAAGTTGGTCATTCCAAGAAACACCGATCCTATTTCTTGTCCCTTAGGGTTGCTCACGGTACTTTAAGTGTCATATTTTTTAGGGTTTAAGGTGTATGGTCCTGAAATTTTAGGGGCATGTGAAAAGGGAAGTTTGTGACGCTCAATGATTTTTTTGTTTTTTTTTTAAAATTTGTTACCGATTTTTTAATCCACCTCAATGGGATGTCTACCTTTGCCAATTTCATGGTTTTGAGTACTATTTCCAGTCAAAAAAAGCAAAACTAGTGCCATAAATCACGGACGCGGTTCATAATACATCATTACATGTATTTGGAGAAGGGTTTGACAAAATGATAAACTCCGTGTCATGCACATGGGCTGAAAGTCGACATCCTATCTCCCTGTCTAGGGGGTTAGCAACAACATTAATCAAAAATCAATTTACATGAGGCAATAGGTTATTAGCAGCTCAAAAATGGCCATTTTATAAAAAAAAAATTGCATAATTTTGTAATTACTAAATTGAAAATCTACACACCTGCATATTCAGCTAATTTACTCTCAGCCGGCCCTCTCAATACTGCTTCATCGTTAGTGGCACTATGTAGTACAACAGGTGGATGACATCTTCTTCATGAAAGGATGCAGTTCTCATCCATTCATAGAATTCCCGTAATGTCTAGTTGGCCTTCCGCCGTCGTTCTTTGAGGGGGTGTAATGTCTGGCGGTTTGACATCATTGGACCAATTCCCACCGGCTTGTTCCTTTTGTTTCCTTGCAAAAATGTCCATTGCTTTTTTATTTTCTCACGCTTTTAGAGTGTTAGAACCTACAGCGCAATTGTGATGCCTTGCTCATCAATTTATAGCTATGCCACCACCAAGAAACAGGCGCCATGAGCGGCGTACACGGCAAGACTTTGAGTGCGAGTTACATGATGCACAACGGCAAAGATGGAGGGAGAAGCAGAAACAATATCATCAGCGGATTCATGAACAACAGGCTATGGCAATGCAAGAGGGCCAGTCACGCCCATCACGGGCTACGCTGCATCAACGCGTTGCCAAATTATCTTGAGACTTGATTTTCCATCTAGAGAGGTTACTGGAGGAGGACTTGAGGGAAGTCATCCTTGACACTGTCTTCAAGAATCCAACAGTTTGCATGCTTCTTCCAGACTACTACTCCACTCTTGAAGATGCAAGAGCGCATTGTGATATTTTGCAAAACATCCGACTGGACTTGCAAGCCATGAAGGTCTCCTATTGCAGCGGCATGCTTGCTAGGAAGCATGCAATCTTGGAAGCCGTGGTCTTAGATTAGGAGTGTGACTCAAGTTGGTTCCATAAGATCTTAGGAATATGGAAGACTAATGTGGAATCAGCAGCTCATAGATTACTACAAGTCAAGGCTGGGACCTCCTTTTGTTTCAAAGTAACAGGTTGCAAGAAGTGCAATGGAGGTGTTGGCGATGAGGTGCAAGTTGCCGTCATAGCCTGGTGGACAGACGAAACAAGGGTGAGTCCTAACCAAAAGCAAGTGCGCAAGAAGAGCTTGGGTCAAATGTTGTATTAGCAGCACCTTGCTCATTTGCTGATGGAGAGCCAGGTATTCACAAAACCCCTTTGTAGAAGCAGGCTTGCCTCCCTGTCAACAACACACATTTCCAATTCAATTTGTCATGTTTGTTACATTCTTCCACCGCGTGCATAATGCCAATGCTATAAACTTCTAGATTGACTGCTCCTCCTATTTTATTATAGAGCTGCACTTTGTGCAATGCACAATAGAAATTATTGTAGAGGGTCTTGATTTATGGATGCTAGTCTAGCTTTGTGGGTGGGATTGTTGTTATAGGTGTTTGTAGGGTTTGAATTTAGTTGCTATTTATTAGGCCTAGCGTGTGATCGTCAATTCTTGTGTCACTTTGTAGTTTAGTGTCTTTGTCTCCACCTCCTACATTATACATGTGCATTATTGCATTCCTATGGGTCCAGCCTGTACAATGCTCTTACTAGATTGCTGCTGTTTGTGCCCGTCACATGTAGGTAGCAAGACTTGTCCATCTTCAAAAACACATCCTACAATTTTCCTCTAAGGTGGGTTGTTTTACTTGCATATGGAATTCCAGTACTTTGAATGCTAAGGTGCAGCGGTTTTAGGCATACTAGTACAACTAAAGTACTTTTAGTGCCAAGGTTTAGCGGTTGAAGATATAGTAGTCGAACTATTTGGTATACTTGCATGGGTCCATTAGTAGGGTAATAGTACCCTAAGCTGGTTCAATACGCCAGGGTATTGCCTTGTAGTACTAAAGTGTATAACATTTGTGCAAGTAGGAGCTCCAATTCACGCAATATCCCTTCAGGTGTTAGTATCAACACCGGCATCAATAACAAATTGCTCTTAGCACTAAGTAGTCCTACAATCCCAAAGACTGGTCATTTCACAAGTATGTTTGTTGTACTACTATGCAGTAGTGGCAGATACTATTTACTTTATTGGACTACCTATAGTACTTCCTACATAAAGCTGCAATCTTGAAGTCCTCCAAAGCGTTGTCCAACAATTATGTTAGTGTCCGTAGTTCTTAGATGCATTTCTAGTGCACCGCCTTAATACTAAAGACCATTCCAACCCTATTCCATTGTTGATTCCAATTCTCTACTGAGTGTTACTAGTACTCTGCGCATACTTTGTAGTACTCAGAACGGTACGCCCGCATCTTACTTAGTGGAAATGTGTACTTAGTTTGCACTCTATAGCAATGTGTCGTTGATGGATTCTCCTCTTAGTACACCCTCGTATAGTACGGCCATTTTGTAGTATTGCAGGTTCACTTGACATCCTACTTTTATATTCTGCGCAAGCTGAACTCTTAAAAGGTTTCAACTTGGCAATCCAAACTTGGATATCCAGATCAATTCCTTCATCAAGCTTTGCCCTTTCTTTGTCATTAGGTGCGAGGAAAGAAATGTCTGTTGCTGCTGGCATCATATTCAAGTCATATTCCTTCTTCAAGCCATCAATGCTTTCTGCAACCCACATCAAGGTTTGCACGTTCAATTCCACTGCCAATGCAACTACGTTATTTGTAGTTTGAGTGGTGTTGGAAAATGCAACATTGGCGCCACCCGTTTTTCCAGCGTGATAGAGATATGGATAGCCATCCTTTGTGAAAAAAATGAGACAAACTGTTCCACAAACTCAGGTCCCTTTGTCCACCCACACAGTATTTTAGTCCAATTTCTAGATATTGAAGACACATCCTTCTATTCCAAATACTTGCTAATGTACCTACTTGTTGCAGTTGCATCATGGGATCTTGTGTGAGTTGCGGAGTGAAGACATTTCCACTATGTCCAATGGAAAGAGTGGATGGGCCAAATCGTTTGCTAAAATGGAAAAAATTTGAGTACGTAATTGAGGCAACACCAGGCTCACCAAAGCCAATGAAGCAAATAAAGGAGGTGGAGCAGCACACTATGTTCTCCATGTTCTTGGATTACATGAGGCCAATGCTACAGGCATTTGTCATGCATAATTTTTGCACTAGGTGGCAAGCGGACCAAGCAAAGCTAGCAAAGGAGTGTCTACCTCAAGGATCAATTCTAACTCAAATAGATTTTGCAAAAAATTCCTCGTTCCAAATTCAAATTGAGATTCAATCAATGTACTACCACTCAATGCAAGTGACTATAATGGTCCAAGTGGTTTACCAAGTTGATGTTGTGGATGACCAAGAAGGTGCCAATCTGGTGCTCAACCAAGAGCCACACTATTGGATTTCAAATGATAAAGAGCACAACACCTTATTTGTGCAGCACTGCATGCTCTAGCACTGGCGTTGGTTGGTGGATAGACATTGCATCCCTGACATGCACTTTATCTTCAGCAACGGGTGCGCTGCGCAGTTTAAAGGTGCTAGATCTTTGTATTTTGTTGGAAGATACTACCACCTATTTCAATTCCTATAACCTCCGCTTCATGATGTCACTTTCTCCATGCTGTTTATTTATTGCAAAGTGTCCCTTGGCATTGTTTGTTTTTTTCCTGTCAAGTACCCCTCTCTTACTGGTGGCTGCCACATGATTTGGAACTTCCACAATTCTGGCCACGGGAAAGGGGAATGGGATGGCGTGGGCGCCATTATGAAAAGGGCACTGAGGCAAGAACAAATCAGATTCATGAATTGGCCACTACAGGATGCCAAGGATTGCGTGGCCTTCTTGGTAAGCTCCATGGGTAGGCCAATTCTAATCAAGCATGGGCGGATGAGGTATCTACACCATATCCATGAGCAGCTACATTGGATTGCCTCTGCTTGTGCTTTTTCTTGTATTAGTACCCCAACAATTGTTGAAACCACCCACACCTAATCACAAAACCAAGAAAACTTCTCATGGGTGAGGACCTACTATTAAGCAAATGAATATGACAATTACAGCATGTCAAACTAGAATTTTTGCCTAAATAAATGCAAATACACATTTGGATTACTTATTTTTGCCAAAGTTTGGTATGGATGGGTTCTAGGGGCTGCTGGGGGTTATCATGGGTGGGAGTAGGGCATGCAAGGGTGGTCATGGTTGGTAGGAGGTGCTTGGAAAGTTCCATTTGTATTGGTTGTTGGAAAAGCCAAAATATAATCTCTTTGAAGTGAAATTTTTTTCTTAATCCATAATGATTTGGTACAAGTCCCCTGATGTTATGGAATACAATTTCTTTAGATTTAGGGATGTGTGCCAAAAAAGCAATGGACACATTTTGTACAACATGATGTACTTACAGCACATTGCCCCTTACGCCCTTTCTTGGCTCATAGAAATTCATTGTAAATTGCACCTTAATCCGAACTACGTAGTGACAGGCAAATTTAGAAAAACCCAAAGAGAACTTGCCCATCTCAATGCTAAGAGTACCAATTCATTGAGATAAAACTAGCGATAAACCAAGCAACTAGTACACTACTTAATCATTTCTCAATTGAGGAGTCCAAGCTTGCTCTTGGGTCTGAATATTCAAGGTAAGAAAATGGCTTACTTTGCAATACTGTAAACAAGTTTTACATTACAAACTCTAATGCCATTACTAAATGCTCTGGAAAAATACTTTACCAGGCATACATTCCCAATGTTTACTTGACCTTCAAAAAATTCTCATTGATTGTGCTGATCTTTGTATAGGTCATACAGGTATTTCCATCTTGTTAGCGTCAATGATGTTGACAATAGCAATAGTCATGCATGCCATCAGATACCAGGTTCTTCAAAATTTCATTCTATCTACACCTCAGATTCCAAGGACCCTACAAAGCTCTTGATGCACCCCTTGAGTTGCTTTTGTTGGTCATGTTTAGAGGAAGACTTTGCAAGCTGCAAGCAAAAGCACTACGTCCCAAAGTGAAAGGTCCACAAGGTCTAGCCAATCAATGTCAGTTACGCACAAGCAGTTCTAGAGATTGAGGACAACAACGGCACAAGAAATTGGGAGTACAAGGAGAACAAGGAAAGCATGTCCAACTCGGTGGAACCAAGTGATAATTTTGCCATACCAACCAAAGTAGAGAACGCCAAAGGTGTTTCTCTCTACGTTCTTCAATACCAAATAGGGAAACATGTGGTGGAGGAGGACTTTGAGTGTTCTTGGGGTGGGATTTTCAAGGCAAGGGATTTCATCATCATTGCCACGTATTACTAGAAGTAGGGAAGACCTAGGACTCAAAACTATATATACTTGAAAAATTTAAGACCAGCTCACGTGGACACTGACATTGTCCTAGCCTGCAAGTTCCAAATGATTCCACGTGCTTACAATGTTGAAGGACGAGACCTGGTGTATTTGCTGCCACTCAAGAGCGTGCACATAATTACCTACGCTTTAGAAGAGTACCACAAAAGCAATTAAGTCCTTTATAGTGTGCTTGCCGTTTACATCTTCATTAGTAGAGAGTTAGATTTTGTTTAGTTACAAAGCATAGAAATAGTTAGAATTTACTCTCACCCAAAACTACTTCAACATTTTGTACTCAAATTTACTACTAAATGATGCAAAGTACTATACAGTGTAACAATTTCCCCAGGTACTACCAGATACAACTATAGTACTCATGTTAACTTACACAGCATACAAGACGTTATAATGTACTACCATCCAATTGCACTTCAGGGTTACAAACTTAGTATTACTACTTCCTAACGCATAGTACTCTATACTGTTACATATTTGCCTAGTTATTACAAGTGATCGTTACAGTATTCAGCAGTACTACAACGTCTAGAATAGTATTATGAGATGAGTGAACTCACAGTACGCAGCGCTAAAGAAGGTAGCAATACTTCACTGACATAAAAAACTTTATAAATGAATGACACTACACACCTTCCAGGCGTTTATTCAAGAATGGCAAAACAATTCTTTGTGTTACAAGAGAACAAATTCAATGTCTCTGCATATGGTTCATTCTATACAAGTTGCGACTACCTCCTATAAAATTTTGTCAAGTAATGTTGTTATTAAATAGTACAACACAAAACCAATAACTCAAAGCCAATGGTGTCACTACAACACTTCTTCTCAGGGATTTAAATCCACACACACTAGCCCTATTGCGTTGTCGGATGTGTGTATAATATAATCTCAGACACCATACAATTGGGGTCCCTATCGCCTACAGCACCAACTGCCACACACGCAATCAAAAGGAAGAATCTTTGTTTCAGCACTATCAAATTCTACCCTGTAATACCATGTCAACTCCTCCCCCGCTAGAATGTCTCGGTTGGCAAAGAACCTGACTTGTATTAGGTGTCACAATTAGAATAAGGAGGAACTTCTATTAATAAAATGTTGCATTGCGTGCTGAAATTTTTAGATCAAAAAGTGCCTTCCTCTATCTCTTACATGATACAACGTCGGGTTGGTACTGTCAATCCACACTGGCATCTCCATGACGTTGGCATTGCAACACCTGCAACGTCATGCAAGATTAACAAATTTGTAACCAATACTTTCACATTCCCTACAAACATGTTAATGTGGATGCATACCTATGGTTCATCCATCGAGCTATGTTGGTGAAGTTCCTTGCATTGATGCAAAGGAGGTCGTCATCCCCTTGGTACACTCGGATGGCAAATGCGCGTCAAGGAGAAAGGTGAATTTATAGCCATGATCATGTCTAATCAATTCCTCGTTTGTGACTACCTCTCCGCCAATCTTGAATAAGTAAGACCCTTTGGAAATGGGCTGCGTGGACTTGATGCCCCAACCTTTTTCACTGCTTGCAAAGAAGACCTACTTTCCCAACTGTCATGTGCAATTCTAGAAGCACCTCTTAGACAATGGCAAATGCAAATTTCACAAACTTGGCGTTGTGAGTATTGGAACAAACCTCAAATGGAAGAGTCATTCCTCTCTGCGTAACTCGATTCAGGCATCTCGGGCCACAGTTGCATTTGGAAGAGTACTCCTTAATGTATACATGTTAAATGTGGCGAGGGCAGACTCCCTCCCAGTAATCAGTGCAAAGGAACTCCCCAAAATAATGCACCACAAAGGCTGTGCCTCCATCTTTAGAATCCAGAAACTGTCAAAAGGGATGGTAACCTCAAAAAGCTTAGCACTCTCCAATAATACCCATTCACTTCCAATTCTCAAAGTTCAAAAGTAGATACAATTTGGCCATCTATGAAAATGAAATTCTAATTACTTTGCATGAAATGAAGACAAAAAGTGAGCATTATCTAGCATATTATCTGATCTTTGAGTAGACAATCTTTGCCATAAGCGCTACCGCCAGTCAATATGCAACATGAGCACACTCCAGGCTGCTGCATACACAAACTTGTACAAGTGCAGGCTTTATGTGCAGTAGGGGACGCGACTACGGGTCTGGACAACACCAATGAGTGCAAAACGGGAAATTTTGTATACTTGTATGTGGACATGTCCAAAAGTGGGGCTTTATAGATGCCACCACGTTGAGAGCAGCAGATAAGAATGTTCTCAACACCCTGGGACAAGTCAAACTCGATGCCATCCTGTGACGGTAACTAGAGCTTGAGAGATTGGGAGCAATGCATAAAATGACTACAAATATGCAGATGAAAACTTAGACCTTGAAAAGAAATGGAGACATCAATGTCTACTACAAGAACGCATGTGTTTCCGTCCTTCATACAAAGCAAGAAGAGGCTAGATGATGCCACTGGTGCGGTCAGGTAGCAACAACTCCAGAATAACAAGCAGTGAAGGTATACCCAGTCATATGCAATGTCTGGAACAAGTGATTGCGATACTTTGAATTGGTTTTCCATTTCAAAGTAGACCTCAGCAATTGCAAAAGCTTTAGACGTGAACAATGTCCTACCAAAAAAATTTGAAAACAAATTGAGCACCAATCATCTAAATAGATGGCATGCCGCGTCACATTTTGGTTGGTGATCGGCATTTGCCTTGCATCACACTCTCTTCTTGCATTTAGGATTTTAGGTGGACAAGTCTCACTTCCTTGTTACCTTTATATTCCACGTTCCACGTCCAGCTCAAAGACCCTTCACTTTTGGAGGCAATGACGGCGCCCACAACTGCTTTGAAGTTTGAAGAGAGCGCTTGTAGTTTGGGGAGCCGCAACCTCGCTGTGAAGAAGGTGGAATTTGCTCAAGCTCCACAATGCTGTCGATGCCTTTGTGCACTACTGCTAGGTATGGAATATCTTGCTCTTCCGATTGGATAACCTTATCCAATGCTGGTGGGGAAGCTGCTCCCTTCAAGGACTCAATTGTGGACCACCACCGGCATACTTCCCTTTAAAATAAGGAATTTAATAATTCTCTTGATGAACTGAAAGGAAGAAATACTGATAGGGACATGACAACATACGCTTCTTACACCTCACTAGTTCATTACTCTACAATAGTTTAGGTTAGTAAGTCCAGACATAGCAATTTGTTTTTAGGTTTTACCTACACGATAATACAAGTCTGACACATCTTTGATCTTTAGAAAGTTTTTCTTCTTTTCTAGGGAAATGCTTGAACAAAATTAGTTTGTAGTTCAATTATGTCTCTTACCATGCATCAAGAATCTTTCTTTTTGCTGTGTTTGTAAGAACTGTTCCCTATCCTGACAATAGTAGCTGGATTATTAGTAAAGGATTTTCAGGAAGAACCATTAAGGCGCACATTACACAAGGTCAACAATAAGCAACAACATGTTATACTACTGAGACATTATTTATGGATGCTACTAGTAGTAAAGTTCCTGTTTACTTCTATGTAGGGATGCTGTTCTACTTGTAGGCAAATTACATAAGTGGAATACCATAATAAAGAATTCATTTGGAAGACTTAATCAACAAAAAGAAGTGATAAAGGCAAAAAATTTAGGTATTTGCTTAGTTTTTGGATCTTAGCCATTTGTGATGTAATAATTGCAAAGGAAAGTCATTGATCATTACCAACCCTGAAGATCTAGATTGAAAGTACCAGAGGTGATGACACCGCTCTAATACTGAGTCCTAGATTCCACCCTAGTAAATTGTATCAGTTCCAATTCTAGTGGGGCTTCAACAACAAGTATAATGTCCTAGAGGCTTCATGTCATGAGAACCTTAACCCTAGACTACTTATTAATATGCGAGCTTTTGTAATACTATACCACTATAGTGAGTATTGGTCTCAATGATAGCATCTTTGGAGTTTTGAAACAATAGCAGGAGTTCTTCTTATTTTATTCTTAGCTTCTTTAACAAATTTCTAATTGATAACTCTTGCTTGAAAGAGAGCTATGTTGAATAGCGTTATGACGTTGCTCCAATCATTAATAGGCTGAGGGTGACTTCAAGAACTCTTGAATTTGATTATGCCATTCTCTTTACCAACATGAGCTTTACATGATTTAGTTTTCTAGTACAGAAATACAAAGTCAACCCACTACCATTGCATGACGTATTTGGCTGTGGACCAATACAATACTCATGGTCCACACTTCAAATAATTCATGCATATGAACAACATAGGAATTAGACTAGAAGGAAAAGTGAGAAACTAAAGCAAGGAATTTTGTATCAAAATATGCGTACTTGTATGTTGCCTCTGAGAAGCTTTAAGGGCTTCTTCCTCAAAATACTCCATGTACGCATCCTTTTTTGGCTGTACAATACTATCACAAAGTGCGGAGTCCAAAGTAGTGGGGACCAAGGATGCATTGGGCACAACCACATGATCCTTGCCGCAAACCTTTGTAGGCGGACAACAAGCAGTCATTGTATTGAATTAGAATCCTAGTTACTATGGGTACTAGTCCTAGACAACAATAATCACTTTGGGCAAAGAGTAGACACCTACCGAACTATCATGAGCCATTGGCTCTGCGTTAATCACTGACAATTCCTCCTCTATAAGGAGCGGTTTTGGCCTTTGGAGAAGCAAGGTTGCCTACATCCATGTTGATTGCACCCAAGACATCCGTCGGAGGAGTTGCGGTAAGTGGCATTGCAGCTGCTCTGGTGAAACGTGCAGCAAGAGCTTCTTTGCATGGAACTGAGTGCAAGGAATGTGGAGCAAATATTGGAGAGGGGCTATTCAAGTCGCCTTGGGAAGTCATTGTCTGTGGCTGCCCGGGAAGCCGCATTCTAGGGTCGACAACTTTGGCAATGGACACCAAAAATGTGTTGCCAGATGCTAAAGCTGTTCCCGCTCTCGCTTCAGCCATACCTGTACATGCACCCTCAAAAAGAAGCAGCCTTAAAGTGAGTGACACGCATGGACAAAGAGCATTGTACAGTCTAATTCAAAGTGCGAGTGTGTAATTTTTGAACCAAAGAAATTAAGTCAATGAATAAAAAGTAAAGGGAGACTCCGCATTTTATTCACTTATCCAACCCGTCTTGAACCCCCATCAATTGGAATTGCGTGAAGTCTAAACTAGATCTTGGAGTGACACTATGACGTGTGGCTACTCTCTTATCAGTGTTGTCAACTCTGGCAAATCCACATGCCTTCAACCACATAGGTGAAGCTTGTCCGCATTCACCAGCTGTGCAATCAGATGTTTCCTTGAACCATGAAGTGGCGCACCATGGATGGTACAGGTGCTTGCAACTGCAAAGTAGCGCATGCCAATAAGGAAAACCATCCGAGCAAACAACACAAGTTGGGGCCGGTGGCATCTCTCCAATGTCTGGCATTGACGAAATGTCAATTCCTGGTGACAGCAGAGGCACTAGGTGCATCATGCAACCAAGGTATCTAGACTAAAGCACTGAGCGCTCTTCCTTTAAAGCTAACAAGTAATGGCTTGCAAACTTCAATTGGCAACCAGTTCTTACTTGCTCCACCACTAGAAGCCGTTTCCGCTGTGCTAGGCTAACGTGTTCCTTGAGGTTTGTGCGTAGCATGTTGTGCATGGAGCTGTCTCTGCTCACTTTATCGCACCACTTGTCCATTTCTTGGTCCTTGGGAAGGTCAATTGTAGTACCACACTTTGCTAATTGTTTGACTAACTAATCCTCCATGGCGCTGCAGAAAGAGGCCTCCTTGTAGGCGTTGTTGAGCCTTTTTGCAATGTCATCGGCCTCGTCGACAAGGCAGTCTACCTCTCCCTCCACCTTACTCAATATAGTCTCCATATTGGAATCCTTGTGAAGAGAAAAGTGACCTTGAGCTTTCTAATTTTGGAAGAACCTTAAGAGCATAACTATTCAATTAGAAATTCCTAATCTTGAACAAGTAGAAGTAGAACTCAAGAAATGAACCTAAACTACACATATCAACTTACCTGGTAGAGAGCATATCAAAATCAAATGCAAGCATAGTGAAAGCCAATTGAGAGGTCGGCTTGTTTGCTTGTGGAACTTCTACATCAACGGGATGCCTGAAAGCCTTCTTGACATTGAGTTTGTTGTCCCCGGCCGTCCTGCCCTGGACAATAGAGTTTGTCTCCAAAGTGACATTGATGTTGCTCTTCTCTGCAAATTTCAAGTGAGTCAGCTAAGTCTTCACGCACGTCCTATAATTGCTTTGCTAGAGGTGGTTGGTGCTGGCGGCAAAGTCTGCCTAGTCTATCTATTCCCCCTTCTTGCGTTCCAAGACCCATCCCATTGCTAACTCCTTAGCAACGTGGTGAGTTGGAATCTCCTTCTGGTAAACAAGGCAGTAAAGGAACTCCACCTCTTGGCGCTCTGCAATTGTCAATTTCTTTGCCAAGCTGTAGCCATTGCGGTTCTTATTTGCCCCAAAGACGTATTCTATTTCAAAGGCTTGGATATGCTTACCCAATTTTAGTTTGTGTGGGTTGATGCCGGAGCTATTAAGCTTGAATTGCTTCTAGAAATCCTCCTTCAATAGAACACCTGGTGGCCTTTTTGACCGCATTTGAAGACCTTCAAGCATCTTCTTGCACTGGTCGGCACCATACTTCTTCTTTGCTCGCTTTATTGGAGTCTCCTAGGACCAGTTTGACATTTCCTTTGGTTTTGGTTCATCATTACTGGTTTTCTTCAAAATGTCATATTGCCTCAAATTTGATCCTTTGTGCTAAAATGTCTTTCACACATTTGTAGTGCTAAAGTGCAAAATGATGTTACAAATGTTGCATCCACTTACATATATCCTCCATAGCACCATGCAAGTGCTGGTTGACGTTCAATATTGCTAGGTTCAAGTTTCAAAAATGTAGCATCAACTCTTTTATCCAAGCCCGCACTTTGTATCCAAATATTTTGCTAATGTGCAGATGTGCTTGTTCATTGACAACTCATTTGCTGTCAAACATTTTTTTTAACGCTTGTCACATTCTCTTTTGCATTTTTTTTACTCTTGTTGTCTGTCCCTTCTCATTTCTATCTCTCTTTTGCAAGAAAGTTGTAATGTCCCCATCTTCACATGCACCCAATATGATCTCATGGTTTGCAAGTAGGCCCTTTTTGTCAACGCACTTGTACTTCATATCATTGTCATAGATTTTATTGTCTTCATAGAGACGTGCATACGTGTCATAGTCCTTGTCATCCTCAAAATTATTGGCATTGTTTGCTCCATAGAATTTATGGAGTTGGGATTCTACTTGTAAAAGTGTATTGTAAAGCAATAAGTATGCTATGTGAGACTCACAAGTTGCCAATTTAATGAATTTTACCAAACATTTAGGTTACATTTTAAATTTGATATAAACTAATTCTAAACATATATAATTATTAAAAATACCCTCAATTCTTGAACATTGAAATTGTTATATCAACATCACAAAGTGGCAAAACTTGCTAAAGATTTGCCTACAATGTTGGTTGCAATGGTTGATATTCAAAAAACATTGGACATTTGTGGTTGTTGTGCTGGGAAACCAATTGAAGCATCTCCTATTTGTTATTCTCAATCTCTTGTCCTTTTAAAGATCTTGCTTTGATTTCATGCCACTAGTAGAAAACTGCGTTGAAATCCACTAAATTATGTCTAGTTGTTTTTGTTGAGTTCCTTGTTCCTAGTGCAAATTTTTGAGTTGGAATGAGTTTTTGCATTAAAATTTTGCGGAATTTTGCCTTGTTCTACTGAATTTTGCATTGGAAACAAAGAACTCAACAAAATCAACTAGACATAATTTAGTGGATTTCAATGCAGTTTTCTACTAGTGTGCAAAATCCTTTGTTGGCGTTCCACAATGTCAATTTTTTGGATGTTACTATGTTGCTTTCTAGCAATTGCTAATGTGTAGACTTTGTTTATTAAGAGTAATTTGAACAATTCTGCACTTCTTTTTAGAAGCACAGTGGAGTCACCACTTATTTGTATGAGCAATTTTTCTTCCATCCATGAGGTAAAAGCAAACACAACCAAATTTTAGATAATTTTGTAAAAAACTTCTAAGCTTGGGTGTCTAACATTTTGTTTGAACTTTGTCTTCCACTCAATAAACAATTATTTGTTTCAATTACTACTTGTTGTAATTATAAGAAACACTTATGTAACTATGATTCAAAACCAATTAAACTTTTCTAAACTAAAAAAAGATAAAAGACAAGGATAGCACTTCCATGTTCATTTTAGGTAACACCTGACTCTCATCAATTTTTTCCTCCATAAGAAACTGTCCTAAATTTCCAATGGATCACAGTATAATTTTTTCAATTTTATTTTTAAATTTGATTTTGATTTGAATTTTGATTTGAATTTTGTTTTTTAACTTTTGATTTCTAATTTGCTTCACAAACCTTGATCTATATTTTGGGCTACTGTAAATTAATCATACAATAGAAGAGAGACTGTCTTAATCTAAAATATATCCAAATTTGGCATAAACCTCAACTTTTTTGCCACTCCCATTATTATTTTGTATTATGTAATAGAATTGTTTGCTTGGTATTGGGCACCGAGCTGTAGGATAAGGCTCACCTTCCAGTTGATCGTTGTTTAAATTGATTTTTTCCAATTACCAAACTTGTACAAGCCTCATGTTGTTATTTATGGTCACTACCTCTTCTTGTCAAACTACCTCTTCTTGTCAAACTACCTCTTCTTGTCAAACTACCTCTTCTTGTCAAATTTAGTAATTTACGTGCCTATTGCTGCTCCCTAGTTGCTCAAACTTTGGGACTTTGTTGCTATGCTTATTACTCATTAGACAGCCATGTGGCTAAAACTTGTTGGTAACTTTTGGAGCTAATCCTTGTTGCCATACTTAGGCACTGCTAGTGCTCATAGTTCCCTTGACGCTTGTTGGTTTACTCCAGCTTGAACCTTGTGCAGCTCTTGTACTTTTGGTCACTTTTGGCCTTTGTTAGCTGCTAGTTTGGCTCAATCCTTGTAGCTGTTACTTTTTTCCTACTGTTCACAAGCTTCTGGCTGCTATACTGAGTTGGCGCTTCCAACTTTGTCATTTTTCCATTTTTGGATGTTGGTACTTTTTCCTTGGGCTATTGTTGTTGGTCATTTACAAGATGGAGTTTTGTCTTGAGGTTGTTTTTCACAAGGCTTGAGTACTTGCTGTCCCTATGAGTTAGCTGTTGCTTGCTCCTTTTTTACATGAATACAGCTGAAACCATATATTACTAAACAGGAAAATAAGAGGAATGTCTTATAAAGTTTGGAACCTAATTGTCATGGTATGTTTGACACCAGCTGCTAGTTATGCGGGTGTTGAGGTTTTTGTTAAATTTGTTTTGGAGGAATGAACAAGCTTGTGTAAAGGCCTAGCTTTGTATATTTTGTAATATTAAGAAGAAATCTCAAAGACTAGAGAATGAGAGAGTTTTGAGTGGTCATAATATACTTAAGATAAATCAAGTTAAAACTAAAAACAAATAAAGAAACACTCAATAATTTTGCACATTTACTTAACTTAAAATCCAAGAAAAAACTAGATAAACTCTAGAAGGTCTTGGCAAGCACATAGCCATGAAATAGTCAAAACTTTCTTTAAATTATACAATTCGTTCAATATATGGAAAAAATGTTAATGACTAGTAAACTACAAATGTTTATTATAAATTTATCAAGTACAAGTAATAAAGAACTATGGCATAGACGGATTAGTTCAAAATAAGGAAATAAGCACAATAGAGACACTTAGTGTCTTGAAAAGATTTCCAAGTTCTTCAAGAAAGCAAAGAAATCTCAACAACAATCCAGAAGGAAACTGCCTTGGAACCCATTAAATTATGTAAGGTAATATATGTTGAGTTATGTGTTTCCAATGTAAATTAATCCTAGATAGCGCAAAATTTTGCGTCGTTCATCAAAATTTTGCGTTGGAAATATAGGACTCAACATAAATTATCCTACATCTTTTAGTGGGTTCTAATGCAGTTTTCTATTAGTGATTAATAAACACTCTAAAAACAACCATAGACACAAAATATCAAAAAATACACATAAAAACATAATCCTCATATTAACAAAGGTGTGCAATGGATGAAAAAGTGTAGCCTTAAATTCTAATTTTCAAGGGATACAAGATTTTACCTCAAATTCCCTCACAAATTCAAACTTTCTAAAATTTCTAACCTAAAATAATACATGACTTTTGGGGAAATCTTTCAAAGCACAAGCAAGCTACGCCATTGGCTTTCTAAGACCAAAAATAGCTTATTTTGTTATCCTATTATACTTCTAGAGGTCTTTGGAGCTAAAAGCCTATAATGATTAAGATTTGAGAGTTGTAAAATTTCAAATGAAGAATTTTACTTTTTTTAATTTGACTGGACTATCTTGACTCTTTGAATAAAGTTACTCTTTACTCTCACCTGGTTTGGTTTTTCCATGCTCCCAAAATATTGGTCAAAATTCAAGACAATTTTAATGCAATAAGAATTGCTGAAATTGTTTGTTGAAGTTTTGCCCATGATCAAAATGTTTTGAGACTTGTCTTTGCAATTTATTGACATACAATGTTTTATCCTAAAAAATTGTGGAATTTTGTCACAACCTACTAAATTCTTAGAAATATTCTTTTCACAAGCCTTGTGGTTGATTGTCCAAACAAAAACTTTTGATAGTTTAAGTAGTTTGAAATTTTTTATTGAAACCTCCATACAATCACACTACAATTGTGCAAGTTCAATTTTTTACTTTGCATTTTTCCATCATGATTGATTTAAAGTTTACTCTAGTTTTAACTCACTATTTTGAATTTGCTAAAAGAAACCCATGTTTTTTATGACATCTCAAAAAACACATGATTGTGTTATTTTGGATGTTGCTCATGCCAATCTAAATGTAAAAAATAATTTATCAACATAGATTAGCAAAAAAATGTCACCAATTTACAAAAAACATACAAACGTTCTTTCATAAACATCAATTTAAATGTGACTTTGAAGGTAAAAGAATTGCCCACTATGCACATGGGTAGTGCCTACCTCAACAAATTTCTTCCAGTTGATGTTTTCTTTGTCTAGTCAAACTTTGTCATCAAATATAATATGCTTGCTTTCCAAAATTTGACGTGGCAATTCTAGAGAGGGTCGCTTTAACCAATTTGGACATACACAAAAGCATCCATTGAGATGTCTTACTTAGTGTCACAATGTCATTTAGAACATCAAAAATAAAAGAATTTGTGTCTCGATTGATGTCAAAACACACATTATCATGATCTTCCAAAGTGTCCACCTTTATGTTAATGAAGACATGTTGATGTTGGGCTAATGAAATGTATATTCCTTTCAAGGTCCTCACATATCTACTTTCTTTTAATTATGGAAGTAAAAAAATACTTATAATGTACTAGGTTGTTCCTAAATGTGAATAAATTAGCACATGAATGTTGGTTCCATAGATTTTGTTGACATTGCATTGACCATGCATGGTTTATCTTCACATTTATCTCTACAACATTAGACTTCACATAGATGTTTGTCTTGTCCATTGTAGCATTGGATGTGACATGGACCATGTGCATTGCCCTATAAATCACGTATACTCTAGTATACAATTGCAAGGAATAGTGATTTGATTGACACATTATTTGACATTGATTGTTCCCTATGACAACCTTTAAGACGTGACACATATTTGCATGACAATCTAGTCTAACCATTATGGCAATGCACTATGTCTTGAAAAAGTTCAATGTATTGTCTTTGAGCATGTAAACTCTTGCATTTAATTGTTTCAAAAATGACTTCATTGATAAACACATTTTCAAATTCTTGTACATCTCAGCATTATCTACAATAAAACAAGTGTCTAATTAGATGATGTTCCCAAGTTCCATTGCATTGCCTTCTCCATGTAGCATGTTCACATAATGTCGCCAAGCATGCACAATTTAGCATGTGATTTCTTGTTACAATGTCTTGTAGAACAATACATTCACAGCGTAGTGTTCCTCTTGATATGCATTAAATCAAAATAAGGGCACAATTCAATGCTTGTCCTTGTCCCCATGGTGTTGCATTAGAGAAGTTTTAAGGTGAGTGAGACGCCTTTTGGAAGCAAATTGGGGCAACAGTTTAGGGTTTAGATGGTAGAAGCCACTATTGCAAAGTGGGTTAGCACAAAATGTGCTACATTGCTTTTGTACTACAGCCCTTTTTCAAGATCTGCCAATTAGCGGTTTGTAAATCAAGTGCCTATGTTATAACTTGGTGAGGGTTTGTTGATTATTTTACTATAGCAAGTTTACTTTATCACATTAAAATAATATGGGTTGTCTCTGCCATACCAAAAAAAACTAAGTGTATATCTATGGAGGAAAAGTTGATGACAAGGATTAAACCACACAATGCATGGGTTTCATCATTGTCTTGCTGATTTCTTCTAGCTGCCAAGAGACGTCTTACTTTGTAGTAGCAAGGATGTCTAAGTTTGTGGAAGAGGTGCTCAGTGTTGTGCTTTACAACAATGTAGATGCACGTGGAAAGTGGATTCCCTTGTAGGTAGATATTGAATTGTGGGTCACATTGAGAGCAGCAAATAGAGGTCCATGGTCCCGAGATGCTAAGGTTCATGGTTTCAACTTTTTTGCTAATGGATGGAAGGCTTAGATTTTAGAGTTTTAGTTCAAAGTGATGGCACAATGGAGAAAAGACATGCTTCAGCTTGACGCTGTCAAGGTGTAGCATGCTTATCAGCGCTGACAACTACAGCTTGACGCAAGAGCCGCTGGCAATAAGCCTTGTGCATGTAACTTGTTGTATCAATCCTACTAGGATGATTGGATTGCTTTGTTGGCGTTGATGGATGTCATTATTATGCTACAATATGAGGTTGGAGAGGTTGTATGCAATGGCCGTAGTCATAAGCAATTGTTGGAGAATGGCGCTTTTTTCTTCAAAGCTGTGTATGTTCCCTAGTCTGGATCTTGCTCATACAGGAGTCTAGAAGAGTTGCCAGTGCCCACTCTTAACAGTCTTCATTGGCCCCTCCCGGACATGCACACATCAGAGTCTTTTATAGCAAAGCTTGCAAGGGACATTGTAGAAGCAATGAAAGGGGGAATTTGGAGAAAAGCGGCGCATGTGAAGTAGTTCATGCTTGTGCTTGTCATGGTGGATTTGTTTGCCGTAGCAAACAACATACGCTGCACTACCACAATGTACATCTTTAAGACACCGCCAACTACAATTTTGAAATGTTTGATGGATGCTAGATGGGATGAGAAGTTTCAAGCAAAGCAAAATGTGCTAAAACTCATCGTTAGCAAGGCCAGCATGGTCTTCCGCTATCATTTAGCGTGTCAAGTTTTGTATCTTAATTTCTAGTACATGCACTAAAAAAAAGAGGGCAGTGCTTGGGTGCCCAGCAATCAGGTGGTGATTTTGCACATGATGCCCATCATAATAGAGTTTGGAGGAAACAAGTTGCCTAGGTTTGAAGTCGGTTTGCTTTGGCCCGTGTTGCACATTCAAGATGAGATTTCCATTTTGCTTCTGCTAGAGGTCCTCCCCAAGTACCATGATCTTGTTGTGAAGCACCTTGGTTTTGCTGATTCCAAAATCAATGTCTGTTCCAAACAAAGCACAAAGATTAGAATGCTCTTGGTAGGGAAGTCTAGTACATTGAAAATGGTCTCATGCTAATGTTTATGTACAGTCAGGTACTGAAGACTTACAAATTGTTAATAAAAGCTAGTTAGCTTTTTTGTTTGAACATGGTGTAAAATTGATCCGCTTTGGTAGGAAATTTATCATTGCATCCTTATGCAATACCAAGCAAGTGTACCAAATTTCAATTCTTGAAAATTAAAACTCCATTTCTGATGAATTGTTTTGTAAGAAATTCATGGTTTTACATAGTGATTTATTGAAAAATATTAGTGATGAATTTTCAAGACTTGATTCCACAGATATGTAGGAAACATCCATATGCACGTCTTCCATGCTAAAAAACACCCTCTTAAGTAACAAAAATTTTACTAGCAAAAGATTCAATGAAACTTGTAACAAGCCCAAATTTTGTAAAATATATTTTTTTGTTTTTTAAGTAGCTTTTCATCAAGTACACAAAATATGATATTTGGAGATAAAAACTTAATTGCAATGTTTGAGTCAAGAAACAAAATTTTATTTTCATAGAAAAATATGTATTTTACAAAATTTAAGCCTATCACAAGTTTCATTGAATCTTTTGCTAGTAAAATTTTTGTTGCTTAAGGGGGTGTTTTTTAGCATGGAAGATGTGCATATGGATGTTTTGTACATATCCATGGAATCAAATCTCAAAAATTCATCTCCAATATTTTTCAATAAATCATTATGTAAAACCTTGAATTTCTTACAAAACAATTCACCAAAAATGGAGCTTTAATTTTCAAGAACTGAAATTTGGTACACTTGCTTGGTATTGCATAAAGATGCAATGATAAATTTTCCTACCAAAATGGATCAATTTTACACCATGTTCAAACAAAAAAGCTGACTGAGATATACTAGCAATTCGTAAGACTTCAGTACCCGACTGTACATCACATCAAATTATAGGCACAAGCTTGCCATAGACATGGAAATGAGGTTTTAAGATTGCAATTGTACTCAATTTTAAAATTGTGTTTGCAATTGTGAATCAACGCCTCCATGGCTTAAGCATTTCTTTCTTCTTTTTTGTGGAATTAATTACATTACTTTAGACTTTCAACAATTGTTTCTAAGACCATCTCCACTGGTTGGCCAATGGAATGACACGCCATATGGCTCAGCTTGGCCCCTTTGTGGAGAATCGGCTTGTTATATAATTCTTGTATCTACCAGATTGAATTCAAGAGGACGCGTTACAAGGTTTGGAATTAAAAGCTATGCCAAAAATAGCTACAATTTATGGATGCTCCAAGCATCTTTGCCATTGCAGCATGGAATGCTCTAGGCATCTTTGCCACAACAACATGGGCAAATCAATAGTTTACACTTTGAAGAATCAATGGCAAATAAATTGGGGCCTCACTAACCATCAAGGCAATAAATAAAAGTGTCAGAGCCACAATTCAAGCACTTTGCAAATGAAAACTACCACGGCAGCTGAGAGTGCCTAGAGCCTTCTTTGACGCGGCTGGGCAAAAATTTGCCATCATAGTGTCTACGTTGGACACTTTAAATTAGTAACAATCCTAAGGCCATGGTAAATGACAGGTTGGAGCCAATTGGTGGAGATGCTCTAAATTTTTTGTTATCTTTCAAAACACTTCAACTTAACTGCTAAACATAAATGACAATCTTCTTTCCTTCAACAAGGATTTTGCATTAATTGCCCCAAAGTAAGTTAGTATGCTTTAAAACCATCACTTTAAGAGCATGTATGGTTGATATTTTTTATAGCATGATTGAATTGTTGACAAACTTTCAAAGTTTTTATGATAAACATATATTTGTGACTCTCTTGCAACTTCTAAGAAGATGAAGAGAAACCAAGGA
The DNA here is from genome assembly GCA_963920765.1 of Ulota crispa. Taxonomy (NCBI): domain Eukaryota; kingdom Viridiplantae; phylum Streptophyta; class Bryopsida; order Orthotrichales; family Orthotrichaceae; genus Ulota; species Ulota crispa. The sequence goes on from OY987247.1 coordinate 19,830,650, forward strand.
ATATGATTGGTTCTTACAATAGAATGTACATTTTCTCTTATGAAATGAAGAGCTCCATTTAATCCCTAAAAAACCATGCCCTTTTTTCTTTGAAAATCATTGAAAATTGCCACTCTTAGAAGAATGACTATAAAGGTAGGAAGATAAGTTATTTTGAAAATTCAATTGTAATATCTTGCTCTAGACAATGGGAGGTACTTGTGGGAAAAATTCAACTTGATCTAGAAGTAGAGAAGTGAGATATTGACATTTGAAGTGAATTTTTTTTTTTTTATCCCTATTGCCAAAAAATTTCAGAAGCCTTTGACGGCTCCTATATCAATAAAATTGCTCTATGCAAAGTTAAGGTTTATTTTTCCCATATAGAAGACCAAGTTAGGTAAATGTGGGAGAATTTTGAAATGAACTAGAGGTGTGAATCATACTTTATAATATCTTGCAATGCCATAAGGCCATGAAATTTGAGTATACACTAGGCAAGATTGAAGGATTTATGTAAAATTTAGAAATCTAAATTACTTTGATCCAAATGGTAAAATCCAAGGAGTATTAGTCTACTACAACTTGGAAAAAAAAATCAAAAGAAATATACACAAAGAGCTAAAAATAGTAAAATAAAAAAGTTTACAAGGGACAAAAGGAATGGAGGTTTGGAAGTCCCATACCTACTTGCAAACTTAAACTTCTCATAACTTTCATCTCATCTATCAAAATTGAATGATTCAAAGATTTCCACATACATAAAAATTTAAAGAACCAATTTCAGATTTTTATTTTTAAAAAATGCATTTTTGATTATTTTTTGGGCTACCCATCCTCATCTTTTTTTTTAAAGTTCATGCAAAACTTCTTCAATAAATGTCAAAATGAAGAAAAAATTAGATGCCCATGTAGATCTTTGAATTGTCCACCTCCAATAAAAGTTTCATAAAATCATAAAAAGTAGATTAGCCATAGGTACATGCTCAAAATCCATTTGTCTCCCAAAGGGACAGTTGGTCCTTTAGGGGTTAAAGACTTGAATATGACCATCTTTGAAAACCTTCTATTTGCTACACGCGACAAGGGTTGCAATACAAACTGTGTACTTGACTTTCAATGGTATTTTTGGTATTTGTATGACATAAATGCTTTATCATAGCAACAAGGACTATCCTCCAATAAAAAAATTTATGTAAAAGTGTTATATTTGCTCAAAATATCTAGATTCCCTAAGTATTTATAGTCAAAGTATGAAAATGATTGCAAATATTTATATATAATGTTTAACTATCGAGGAAGAACAAAAGTGACATGCATAAAAAAACAAATGCTTGAAATATTTGGACCAAGGGTATTTGAGTAATTTTTGGAAAAGCAGGCATATCTATGTACATACTACAAACTTGAGGGTTATCATTGAAATACTAAAAAAAAAACAAAATATTAAAAAATAGGGATATCTACGCAGATATAGCAAGCTTCAAGGGTACCTATGAAATATAAAAAATATAGAAAATATTAAAAATATTAAAAACCCTACAACTAGACAAGACAACATGGACTAGACAAGACGCGAGACAAGGTATAGGATGAACAATGGGCGTCGTGTAGCAAGCCATGTGGAGAAGCTTGTAGCCTATACTAGCCAAATTCATGAAAGATGATTTATAGAAGTAGAAGCAGAGGGCCACCTCCTATATATAGAACCCCCATTCATCCAACTAACCATATGGGATAATTCCCTTTGGTTGCACCTTCCTTGGGTTGCTATAGTATTGCCGCCACATGTCTTTCATCCATGCACATCTCAAACTTTATCAAATCAATCCAAGTGCAGCTCTAATAATTTTAAAATCAATGTGCATGTGATATTGGTGAGGGGTGGATGTGACATTAGAAAAATGCAAAAGTGCGGGTATGATATTACAGAAGTGTGGATACTATGTTACAATAAAAAGTGGACAATGCAACTATAAGTAATACAAGAGCGATTTCAAGATTATTTTCAATTAAATTTGATTCTTTGGAGAATCATAGGGGGGGTTTTTCCAAAATCATAATAGTAAAAAAGAAAGGGAAAATTTAATGGATACCTTGAGGTTTGAAATATTTGCATACATACCCTTGCCTTTTCAAAAACTATACAAATATCTTTGGACCGTCATTTTTTGGCATTTATTTGTTGTGCCAATGTTGAAGAAGGCAGTGCAATAAAACAAAAAATAAGCAACAAGCGCATAAAGAAAGAACAAAAGTGACATGCACAACAAAACAAATGTCAAAAGAATTTGGTCCAAGGGCATTTGTGTAACTCTTGAAAAAACAAGGATATCTTGTTAAACTTGTATTATACTATGTTTTGTTTTTCATCCAATACAAGATGCGTGTACTCTATTCTTTTGTACTTTTCATCCAATATGGGATTGCTCTACTCTATTGTGCTTTTCATCTAGTATGGAATTGCTTTGCTCTATTGTGCTTTTCATCTAATATGAAATTCATCTACTCTATTATGCTTTTCATCTAAAATGGGATTGCTCTATTTTACTTTTCATCCAATATGGAATTGATCTAGTCTATTGTAATTTTCATCCAATATGGGATTTTTTTTATATAAGACATAAACTCAATTCCTAAATGTATCTAACATATCTCAGTAGGAACTATTCATACAAAAAGCTATTTATGAAAAGAAGTTATTTATGAAAAGAAGGTACTTATGTATACTACAAGATAACCATGGTTGAATCTACAAAAAGTTGACAAAGATTGTGACCTAATCTACAATATGCTATAGATTAGGTCACTATCTTTGTTAATTCTTTGTAGATTTGACCATGGTTTTCTTGTAGATTAGATTTCTATAACCAATGTCTATTTTTTGTGTATATATTTCCAATGGGTTGAAGAGGTGATGCATCAATTGTATGCCACATCACGTTTTATGCCACATCACATTTTATGCCACATCACCTCCTATCTCCGTGTCCTATATCCTTTTGCCCCCTATCCTTGTGCCCCCAAATTTTACTCTATTCCCTTGATAAACTTTGTTAAATCAGTACTCTACTCTTTTTTACATTTCATCCAATATGAAAGTCTCTTAAGGTAGCAGCAATGATTTCAAATATGATTTTCACTTTTAGAACAAGTAGCTAAAAATACTGCTAAAAAGCTAATATTTTCAAATTTAACACTGGAAAGTTTACATTTTTTTTAGCTACATAAAAAAATTGTTAGCAATCCTGCTAAATTTAGCCAATTTAGAGAATGCTAAGTAGCAGCATCAAAAATTGTAAAAAGGGTTTTAACCCCTAAAAGTCCAAGTGTCTCGACAAGGAACAAATGGACCTCAGGCATGTATTTATGACTAAACCAATTTTTATAATTTTTTCAAAATTTTTGTGGATGGTGGGAAATTCAAAGATGTACATGCACATCCAATTTTTCCTTCATTTCAACAATTATTCAAGAAGTTATGCATGAACTTCTGAACAACAGGGGAGGGCAGGCAGTCAAGGAAGCCCAAAAAACTGCTATAAAAATTGTATTTTTTATTAAAAAAATCTGAAATTGGTACTTTCTATTACTATACATGTGGAAAGCTTTGAATTATTTGATTTTGATTGATGAGTGAGAAGTTTTAGTTTGCGGGTAGGTATTGGATTCCCAAATTTCCATTTCTTTTGCCCTTTGTAAAATTTTGTGCTTTATTTTTTTTTTTACTTTTTTTCTTCCAAGTCGGAGTAGACTAAGATTCCTTATTTGCATACTCCATATTGATCAAATATTCTATTCAAGACTATGCATTCTAGTGTACAAAGTTTGGAAAAAGTAAGTTAGAGACATTGAATCCAACTTTCTAGTAGACATGATATTTGCATGGTGAACAAAAAGAGATGCTAGCATTCACTTATTTATTCCCTTAAAACCCTTGTACACATGCATTGATGTCTAACTATGATAATTTTAGTTTTAATCCCAAAACAACCATGGAATTTCTTGAGCTTCTAGAAAGACGGTCTAATCTGAACAAAAAGCCAACATTTTCATAACTTGGATGAATTTTTTGGAATTGTAATTGTATAAAATCAAACTAGAAATGTTAGGGATCATCATTAGAAAAGAAAACACAACAATACCTTGTATGGATTAAAAGATTATAATGTTTTATCACGAGGGTGTTAAAAAGTTTTGTGAAAGTGATTTGAAGTCCTTCAATCTTCTTTTCACATGTCAAATTTAAAAAGTTGGTCACCAAAAAAATATGAGATTCAAGGGCCTAACGTGCATAATCCCAATGAATTTATGACTTCTCAAAGTCTACTCTACAATTTTTTGTAAATGAGTTTTTTGATATTAGTTTTTCTCAAAGATTTAATGTATTTGTGGCTCATTCACAAGAGCCCTCAAATCTACATCAAGTCAATATTGCAATGGACACCCGTGCACAAAATTATGAATAGGAAAATTATAATAAATCATTTGCAAAATAAAATTGTTAAAGCTAAAACTAATCTTCAAAAATAAATTTTCAATAACATAAACAACTAAAGTAGTAATTTGGTATGGTTTTATTTAACTTCAAAAATTGATCAAGAACACATTCTATCTTTAGGGTTGTTTTGGGGTTAATGAGGACTACAAAAATGGAAAATACTAATGGGGTGAAAGATTTAGAATGCGTAAGGGCAATTGACATGTACCTTCTTTTCCTAGTGAAGATGATAAGACAACAAATATGTATCTTTTATTGAGCCCTTTTAAAGAACAATACTTTACAAAAACAATATATAGTCCAAATTTCACAACGCTATTTTCCTATGATGAATTTTGAGAAATGTAGATGCTACTTATGATTCAACCAACTTGTATGACTAGAAAGATACACATACTTGCACAACGCTTGTGAACGAGATAAAAACAACAACAATATAAGGAAGTCTAGGTCATGTATAATCATTAGAGTGATCTTCAATTTCAACTAAGATTGGATTGTTATAAAGACAAGGAATGGACATGCAAGGAAACATACATATAGAGGTGGAGGAAGCACAATCTTTTGTGATGAGCTGCAAGTATCAAAAGGAGAAGAATTGATGTCCAAGAGATTCTACAAAAGTAATATTGCTTACAAACCCAAAGACAGAGATGAACGCCAAAATGCAACATTGCCACTCACTAATTCTGGCAATCAATGAATGCGACATTACATAGAAAAAAGAGATGGTAGTTTACAACGTAAGAGAAGTGAATTTTTGGAAGGAGTTCAGACAACAAGAATCCTCCAACTCTCTGTCTTAGGAATTCATCTTGTTGCTTACAAAAAACGGCAACGTCATCAAGAAGCCTAAAATCACACTCAAAAGAAGAAGAGGTAGTGGCTTTTGAGCAAATAAATAGATTCATGAGTTCCACAAAGCAATCATGTCTAAGTTGCATTGTGTCTAAACAAGGTATGTTATATGCATGGATTCCTTAACATATCATTCATGGGAATAGAACATATAACTTAGAAGATGTCAAATTATTGTTAGGCATTTGTAGTGTTTGCCTATTCAATACGATGACTACTTTGAATACTGCAGCATGATATTATAGAAGCCAATTATCTTAAGCATTTGAGGATGGAAGATCTTGACATCAATTCTACATATGCTGCTAACAAAGGTGACAATAGCTCCAATTACTCAAGCAATTATGAAGACAATGATAATAGAAACAAAGAATTCAACTATGGTGGTCATGAAATGCATACTAAGCACCATACACAAAACTTTGTAGATAATGACTAGCAGACAAAGCACCCTATTTATGAACAATGACAACTAAGCGCAGCACATAATGTTTACAAATTTGAAGCCAAGAATAGGCGGGCTTGTAGACATATGCAACTTGAACAAAAAAAAGAGGGTGACCGGCGTTGGCAATAGGGGCTCCCAAGAAACAAACTTGCAATGGACAAGTATACAAAGAAGCCATACAGCCCTAGCTGGGTCCTTAGCATGAGGAGTTGATGCTGTTGTCAAGGAATTTAGACCTAACAATTAGTTCTATAAAACAGCAACCTAAGTATGTTGTGAGAGAAGTTAGTGAGTGGGTCTAGCACACTTGGGAATATACTTCACCTATAAAATTTCAGTGTGTCAAAGAAGGGATTGCTAGGGGCTTAACTTTGAGGTGTGGTGACTTGATGAGGAGATTTTGTGCAAGTGAGTTGAAGCCAAAAGATGTTAGTAATCTATTATGGTGCATGTTATGTGAGCAATTTGACAGTGCAAAAATGAAGAAGACATATGAAGATTGTAGCAAAGCAAACGTAAGTTGAATTTTTTTTGGGAACAACTGGTCCTTAAGAAGAGGTCAAAGTGCGTGAATGTTTGAGGAGGGAACTTGAAAGATCTCTAGAGTTACATGAAGTACAAGCAGAAATGACTTGCAACTAATGTAATGGAGGGGGCACTCAAAGCGTGCATCTGCGGTTAAAAGTATCATGCACTGGAGTAGACTAGTGGCATTACAAAAAGAATTAATGTGTGCCCCCAAAGAAGGAGGCATCCTAAACTTCACAACAAGTAAAATGTATGTCCCAATCAAGTTAATTGGATCTGCATGTGTTTTCAAGAGTTCCAATTCTAGATGCATAGAAGCTCTTGCATCAAATACCATGACATTAGGAGGGCAACTAGTATAGTTAGAGACTTGCTTGCACATCCATTTGTAAAGAGCTTGATGGAAAAATTAGCATCTATGCAAGCATTGCCAAATACGATCTCTGCAGCTGATAATGCTGAAGAAACTCAAGTAGAATCTAGTACAGGTAGGCAAGAAGAAGTGGATTTGGATGTCAATGCACTGGCAACAGTATGTGTAGATGCACATATGAAGTCTTCAATGCCTGAAGATGAATCACATCATCATGAAGAAGCAATAGCCCCTCTTGAATTGCAAATATCAATGAAAAAAACAAAGATGGCCGCACCATAGAAGTTACAATCGCCAGTTGAAGGAATTTGGTTCATTATCCTAGAATTTGCGAATGGAGTGTCATAGTAGGTACAAAATCTCCTTTGCTTGTGTGCAAAGTAAGAACACTTGACAGGTAGCAACAAATTGTTTCCATACAAGTAGTAGGTGATCTTATAATTTTTTTGGTTTTTCTTGAAAACCTTCAAGTTTGCAATATCCTTGTGAAACGCAAAGTCTATATGTATTAAAAAAATTAGAAATATCCGCAACTAATACCAAAATATGAGTGACGCACCATTCAAACATGGGTAGTGACAGGGTGATGTGGTTGTGCAATGTTAAAATAAAATTGTGATTAATGTCATTCTACACTATGAATATTATACTTTAACCAACTGAACTAGAGTTGCTAAATTGTGAGCAAGGAGCAATGAGCATTAAGGGTTGAATAGCAAGCATTGAGTGGTGGGCATATTTTTTATGAAACTTTGAAAATTGGAAATCATATTTTAGGGAGTTCCGTATGATTGTAAATAGACAAAAGTGATCACTACATGAATAAAAAAATTGGATTGTGTTTGATATTCATCCATTGAAACAAACAAATGGAAAAATGTGTTGGATGAATGAAAATTGAAATGGATGAATGTGAGTAAAAAGAAGACAACAAATATGATGCAAACCCGTTTAAAAGAGATATATCACAAATACAAATCAAGACAGTGGATTTTGATTGTACGTTCTAGGACCCTTCTCAAAACCCAAAAGGCCCACATTAGAAAAAATATGAATCCTCTACAAGGCCCTTTAGAATGGTCACTTTTAACATTTATTGGGCCTAGAGTGTGTACATTAAAAGCTTGTGTGAAGTGTCTCTACCTTGTATGAATTTCCTATTATACATCACTAAAACTATGAATAGAAAATGGCAATCTAGTACCATGTCACAATTTCTTAATTATTCTCCTACTATTGTACTGAATCATAACTAATGTTACCCTCACAAGTACTAGGTTAAAGATTTTAATATAGGGAAAAATGACCATGGTAACATGTACATGTAATTGTAGCTCCCAATGAAAATTGGACATGCCAAAGTGAGCCATGATTGTACTCAAAGGCATAGTAGGGTGTAATGTTGTCCCAAAATACAAATTAAAATAATTAAAGAGACCCCTTGAAAGGGGTTTTTATGGGCTTTGTGGAGGGCTCATATTTTCTCTTATACTTCTAGTGGTTTTGGATATCATGAAGGGCTCGTCAGATTCCGAGGAGCACTCCTAAAAATAACAATTTTTTTTGGATAAAAAGATTATTTTTTTGTTTATTTTACACATTTTGTTTTTGCAAATTAGGATCTTCCTTGGAACCCAAGAGGCCTACTTGAGCACCTTATGGATTTTGCAAAGGGCTTCTCGGAATTCGAGGAGCACTTCTAAATATATATATATATATATATATATATATATATATATATTTTTAAATATTTTCTCAAATTTTTTTTACACGTTTTGATTTTGTGTTTTAGGACCCTCTTTGGAACCAAAGAAATCTAAAAATAGTTATTTTATTTTATTTTATTTTTATTTTTTTGCTTCAAAATTTTGGTTTTTTTTTTTTTACACATTTTGTTTTTGTGTTTTAGGACCCTCATTGGAACCAAAGAGGCCTACTTGTGCACGTTACGGATTTTGTAAAAGAGTCATAAAATTTGTCAATTACACAATTCATTAGAATGATTGCATTTACAATGCAATTAAGGGATAAATTTGACAATTTTCTCTCTAAATAGGTCATTTTAACATATTATTATAATAAACAACCAAGATTCTCATTAAATACTTTAACTATTGTTAGGGGTTCATGAATTGTGCAATTAACAAATATTTTGACTTTTTTACAAAATCCATAACATCCACAAGTAGGCCTCTTGAGTTGAGAGGAGGGTCTTAAATCACAAAAACAAAATGCTTAAAAAAAATAACCAATTTTTTAAGCAAAAAAAAAAAAAAAAAACTTTTTTGGGCCTCTTGGGTTCTGAGGAGGGTCCTAAAACACAAAAACAAAATGTGTAAAAAAAAAACTACACCAAATAGTGCATCCAAGTTGCCCCATACGAATTTCTTGACATTCCACACTATTTAAATAATTACTGCTGCTACATGTATTTTCAGCAATAGTTATTGTAACAAATCATTTTTAAAAGACTTGGCAAGTACTGCAAAGTTGTAGAAAGACAAACTAGCAATATTCAAGTTGTAAACCAATTGAAATCTAAATACGTAAAGAGTTGCATGCACTTCCAAGTGGGCAAGTGGTGAGTCATGAGGTAACTTTCCAAGGTAAGGCAACCTAATTGTTGAGGCAACCTAAATGCACTATTTGGTGTAGTTTTTCAAGCAAAAAAAAGAAACAAGAAAAAAGAAAAAATATTGTTTTTAGAATTTTTGGGTTTTGAAGAGGGTCCTAAAACACAAAAACAAAACGTGTAAAAAAAACTAGGAAAATAAAAATAATAAAAAATTAAAAAAATAAAAAACCATTTTGAGAAGTGCTCCTGAAATTCCGAGAAGCCCTTTGCAAAATCCATAAGGTGCTCAAGTAGGCCTCCTTGGTTCCAAGGATGGTCCTAAATCACAAATACAAAATGTGTAAAAAAAAATTTTAGGAAAAAGAAAACAAATAATAAATTAAACATTAAGAAAAATTGGTATTTTTAGAAGTGTTTCTTAGATTCTAAGGATTCCTTTACAAAATCCAAAACCGCCAAAATTGGGCCTTCTAGGTTTCAGGCAGGGTCTGAAACCACAAAAATAAAATCAATAAAAAATAAAAGAAATAATTTTTTTAGCAAAAAAAAAGAATTAGTAAAAAAAAAGAAAGTTATTTTTAGAATTGTTGGTATCAAGGAGGGGGTTTAGTATGTGCCAATGAATTTGTCAATATGAACTTATCATAGTCTGCAGCCTCCTTGAAATCCAAGGAGGTTGTCTAAAATTCAAAATTATGAATGTATGTCTAGTTGTATAACCTTTAACAATTCACATGGCAAGTTATGTAAGACCTATTTGGTTCCAAAGAGGGGGTCTGAAGTGCGCAAGTGAATTTGTAAATGTTAGTATATCATAACTTGAAGCCTCTTCAAAATCTAAGGAAATGGGCTTAATTTCATATTTATGCACGCCTATTCATTATGTACCCAAAATCCATGTCATAATCTCATTTGCTGGATGATACTTGGATGAATGATTTGATGAATGACTTTTAATTTTGGATGACTGAAATTTGTATTTCATCCAATTCAAAGTTCTCTTCATGTGCTTAAAATATAATTTCTACCATTTTTGCTTTAAATACAATTAAGACATTAAATGAATTTATAAAAGTTCTTTTCTTCCAAGTTTATCTAATAATTTGTCAGTTTTATTAGTTTTTTCATTACTATTTTTTGGCTTAACCTCACTTTTTTTTGTTTGATTTTTTTTATAGTAAAATGTGAATTTTCACTGCTCAAATCTAAGTGCTCATTGCTCAATGCTCAACTGTCATTGCTCCCCGCTCAACTCTCATTGCTCTCTGCTCACACTTTAGCATTGTTGCTAATTGAAGTATAGTATGATGTATTAATTGTAAAAAGGATGCAAGGGTAGCTGAAGATGATTGTCAATTCCGACTAAGTGTGTAATTCTAAAAAGGGTAGTTCTTAAAAAGAGTAGTTGTTGTTTGTTTTCCCTCACATAGGAAAAGGTTTTGAGTATTTTGAAATGTGTCTATGCTATCTATGTAGTAATATGTGTGAATTGTGGATTACCCTTATAGTAACCTAATGTTGTGAAATATGCAGGAATATGCATTTGCAATGGTATGTATGGACAATTCTGCAATTCAAGGACAAGGCTGCCTAAGAAAAAAACCAAACATGAATGACTGCCACAACTTATCTTTTGCTTTTTTGCAAGTGATAGTGTTATAGTGTTATACTATTATTGTAATCCCTCATGATGTTGATGTCCAATTGTATTTTTTAATACATAATGTTCATGATTAAGTTTGGCATGAATTGCATATACTCTCCTAATTTCTAACAATAAGTAATGAGCAGGGGCCACGGTTTGTGAAAGTTGAATAAAACATTAATGAGTATATATGAAGCAAGACATGCGCGTATATATAATAATATTTTATTGGAATTATATTCATCAAAATGTAGTATACATTATTTGGTGTGTATTGATTGAATGGAGGCAAAATTACAAAATTGTTTGATGATCTTAATCCCTAAAGGACCAAGACCCTATTTGGGGACAAATGAGATTTTAGGCATGTACCTATGGCTAAATACTTTGCATGATTTTTTGAAACTTTTATGGAAAATGGGGAACTTAAAGATCTACGTGGGCATCTAATTTTTTTCTTCATTTTGACGTTTATTAAAGAAGTTAAAAATGAATTTCTGCAAAAATATCTAGATCAAGCAGCTAAAAAAATTCTTAAAAATTGCTTAAAAAATAAATAAAAACATGAGTTAGGTTCCTTAGACTTATATATAGATGGGGAGCTTTGAATTATTCAATTTTCATTGATGAGACAAAAGTTAAGAGAAGTTTTTGTTTGCGGGTAGATGTGATTTTTAGAGAAACCATACCTACACACAAACAAATACTTCTCATAACTTTCATCTCATCTATGAAAATTGAATGATTCAAAACCCCCCATCTATATATAAGTCTGAAGAACCTATTTCATATTTTTATTTATTTTTGATGCAATTTTTAAGAATTTTTAAGGCTGCCCAATCTAGACCTTTTTGCAAAAATTCATTTTTAAATTCTTCAATAATTGTCAGAATGAACAAAAAATTAGATGCCCACTTAGATCTTTGAGTTCCCCATCTTCTATAAAGGTTTCAAAAAATCACTCAAAGTAGTTTAGCCATAGGTACATGCCCAAAATCTTGCTTGTCTCCCGAGGGGACAGTTGGTCTTTTAGGGGTTAAGGGTAGCCCAAATTTATAAAAAAGCAGAAACTAAATATAGATTGGAGTTATCAATATATTGCTACTACAAAGCTCCGCATGTTTAAAGTAACCGACAGTGTTGATTCTTAACCCCTAAAAGTCCAAATAGTGTTTTTTGGCAACTTAGTGATTTTGGGCAGCTTACTACAAATGGATTTTACATTTTTTTTCTTTGAAATTTTCCCATATGATGTGTCCAAAGAGTAACTTTAAGGCCCAACAAATTTCATAACTTTTGACTTCATGGTTCAAAAGTTATTGCATGATATGTAGTTTTCTTTGTTTGAGGGCAGCTTGGGCAGCTCAAAAAACTTCTTTAAAAATTGCATTTTTTGAATTTTGTTTTTTGAAATTGGTTCTTTAGATATATATATCCTTGAGAAGCTTTGAATCATTCAATTTTCATTAATGAGATGAAAGTTATGAGGAGATTTTGTTTGCAAGCAGTTATGGATTCCCTACTCTAAAAAAACTTTTAAGTCCTATGTTTTACTCAATTTTTAATATTTTGGAAAAAAAATAAAGCCCAAGTATGTAGAACATTTGACCATTGGATTGGAATTTTTGTTTTTCATAATTAAATTCTTAACAATGAAGTATTTTGTATCGTTCTCTACTTCATTTTACTTACTACTTTTTTCCTATGTGTTATACATTTCTAAATGATTTGAAATTTTTCAAGTGTGTGCCTGACTTGCCTTGAAGAATGAATACAAAAAATTACAACCATTTTGAAACTTTTTCAAACAAATATGACCTTGTGAAGTGCAGCTGCTCGGATTTTTGCAGGGACAAAAAACAACTTTTTGTCAATTCAAACTCAATCACCTAACAATCCACACAGCAAAATTTTTTGAATTTTTTTCCACATCTTTGGATAGTAGTGTACTACAAGATCTTACAATTAGATGTGCCCAAAAAAAAAATTATCTAAAATTTGATACTAGCACTACAAATAGCAGTTTTGGGGCAATTTTGATGAAAACATAGTCAAAAGCCTTTAGGGGTTAAAGGGTACAAAAGTAGCTGGAACTCCTAAAAATTGCATTTCATATATTTCCCAATTTACACATGCTACTCCATTAGTGGTTGCAATTGACCTACAATATCAATCTTTACATCTATACTAAAAATAGGCTTGGTTCCAGTAGTTGGGTAGTTGGGTGTCTTTAATAGAATAAAATCTCTATTAGTTGGGTAGTTGGGTGTTGCTCCAAGAAGATTAAGTGGTGGTTATGTGGCAATTATTCTTATATTTATGGTTATGTAGCGGTTATGGTCATCATTGAGGATGGGGTTTACACGGGAATAGGGGGTGGTTGCCTGGAGAAGGAGGCAAAGCGTGTAAGTAGGCATAATACAGGTAAGCTCAAGTCATGTTAATTTTTTTGCAAGGAACCCCTCTTGTGATGGCCCTCCGCCAAAACGGCCGGTATAAGGGTCCACTAGTAATAATAGAATACATTCAAAGGTTTGGCAACATAACATTATTAATCTTCATTAGGGGTTCCTTTTTGCTCCCCCAATATGAAGAGCCCCCAACAAATGGCATTCATGAGTTGTGCAATTGAAATCTATAATTGAACTCCCCAGGTATTGTGGGGGGAATATCCCTCCACCTAGGGGGAAGTATAGTCGCTGGTAAACAATGTTATGAATCCTTTATTTGTGAGTATTCATTGATAATGCATTTACCTGCCTTGGTAAAAGCAAGTAGGTCACGTTGATCTGAGATGTATTAATCATCATGATTGTCACTATAGTACTCAGGCAAAATTGCTTTGGGATAAATTGTTGCAGCAAGAGAAATTTGTTGCAGTGAGAAAATCTTGAGAATTACTGCAAGGGTTTGTTGGTGAGAAAAATCAACGGAGTTTTGCATTGTGAAGGACTAATTTGGGTTTTGCGCTGGTAATTCTTGAATTGTTCTCACTCTGCCATGTAAAAAATGATTTGCATGATTTTGCATGATGAAGAAATTCAGAAAATTGCTTTGCATGATTTGCATTGTCTTGCTGGTAACGACGCTATGAGAAAATCGATTTGTGTTCTCTCGCTTTATTAAATCTCAACTTTCTAGTTACTTTGAGCTTCATCTGACAACTTGCACAAGCAAAAGCGGGACATCTCAAAGGCTAAAGAATTGCTGGGGTGGAAGCCAAAGGTGGCTTTGAGGGAAGGTCTCTCTCAGATGCTCAAAGATTTTCGAAAGCATATTTTTGGTGATAATAAGGAAAAAGAGTCCTCCAACTTTAAATTTTGTTTTGCCCACCTAAGGTTAGAATACAACATAAGTATGTTGGCTATTGAGTTCACAGCAAGAGGCTTGAATCCAACATAGAGCTTTCTGATTTCAAAGTTTCAAAAGAATAATTTATTGAGTTTGACAAGATTGAGCAGGTATGTCACAAACCTAAACTGATGAAGTAGGCCTTTGGTGAATTTGCAAAAAACAAACATTTTTCACTCTTTCTGCTTCTTGATAATGAACAATTTTCTTTGATCAAATGCCATGGATTACACCTAAAAAGAGGGTGTTTGAAAAAAATGTGGACTATGCTTTGTGCAATTTGCTTTGTTTGGGTTTTACAAATGTAGCGGGTTTTGCAAGCCTAATGCTAAAACTGGTAATTTTTGTAACCCTCTATGCTCAATCCATTCCTGCAAAATGCCGCCAACTTTGTAAACGTCTTTGTTTGTATTCCAACATATTGTGGTGGTAGAGATTGCAATCACGGCAACATGTTGTTGCTGAGTGGACATGACAATTTTGGTAACCCTAAACACAATGGACATTCGGAATGGGGTTCTAGAAGCTCTTGGCGGTGCAGTCACATTTGTAAGCAAGAAAGAGAATGGCGATCAAGGGACAAATTAAGGTTGGTGTGTCTCATTGCATTCTTTGTTAGTCAAGGTGTATGGCCCATGGAATCCATGACTTGCAAGGAGAACAAAAATATGTTAGTGGTACTGAATTCAATATTCTTTTGTATTGGCATGAGATTCTCCTAATCAGGGTTGTTGTTTGAAGATTGTGCTTTCTAGAGCTATTTTCTTGGTAGAATCATTGTAATTGATGAATTTTTGAATGTGGTAGATAAGAGGCGTTATAACAAGAAACAATTGGATTATGGAGGTCAAACCAAGTAAGTCTTCACAAGAAGGTATGTTTAAGTAAGTTCATAATTATTGTTTTCTAAAAGTAGTATCATTCCTATGAACATGCTGCTTTGTGAGGATTTGGTTTAAGCAAACTTAGAGTGGTAGCTGTGTGATGATACGCAAGTCTATACTTAGGGTTTTTGATTCATGAGAGCTTGATCAAGAATTTGAACGCTTGCAGCTTCTAACAAATTTTGAGACTTTATTGCTGACGTTGGTAAGCTACATTCAAAGAACAATTGTAGCATAATTGAAACATGTGTCTTTAGCAAGGATAAAATCAAATGCTTTTAGATTATTGACTTTTGTGCTCCCATTTGCCTCTTTCTTTTTGGATTATTTGTTATTCAAGTTGATGCTTTTTACTTACAAGAGCAGAATCATGCAAATTTTGGAGAGTGCAGTGTTTCTCTACAATTACAGTCAAGCAATGGACAATAATAAATCAAATTAGGGTTGGTGATTCATGCCAACTTGATTAAGAAATTGAATGTTCTAAATAAGTCATTGTGCAAGTAAGATTATCAGGTATGAGGGATGCTTTGAATGCATTCCACAATTGGCTGCTTAACTTAAAGCTAGCAAGAATTTTCTAAATAAGTGATTCTTTTTGTTTCTTTTGTCAACAAAGAGGTGTTTACGTACAAAGCATGAGGTTTGTTTCTTTTGGTGTTTTCAATAACAAAAGTTTTTTTTTTGAACATGTTGAAAGCAAGGGAAGAAGCGAGAAAGAAAGCTGAGGAGAAAGATTAATAACGCCCCTCCTCCAATATCTAGGCTTCAATGACAAAGAAACCAATAGCGCAAGATATGTAAGTTGGCTACTTAGCTTGACGCAACAAGCAAGATTATCAAGTACAGCGGTGCTTTGAACGCATTCCACGTATATGTTAATATATTTTAGAATGACACTTTGTAATTTCATGAGCAAATGTCATTAATATGTGAATAGTCTTAAATCTGGTTTAGTTTAAAGTTCTGAAGAATATATTTGCTTAAAGGAATAATAAAAACAAGCAATCTTTAGTTCCTTGCATTTGGTTAAGAGCAGTAGAATTTGGTGCAAATAAAGCCAAAAATTTAATGTCCAATTTATTCTTTACCAATTGCACAATATTGGTTTTTTCAAGCTAGAATCATATGGCACAAAAACATAATTTTTTTGGTCGTTTTGCAAAAAACACTAGAAAATTTGATTCTTAGGAATTTCAAATCATTTTCTAGAAGAATTGAATCCTCAAAAAAGGTTCAAGGAAAAACATAATATGCATGCATGGAATTTTGGCTCTTGCTTTTTAAGCTAATATGCAAAAATTGCAGCTTTTCTTGTGTTTAAACTTAATAATATGTTTGATGGCTAAGTGTAGTGTGTTTTACCAAAGTAATACAAAAATATTGAAGAATATTAGTTGCCTCAAGAGTTTGGTACGCTTTTTGAGAAGAATCCATGCTATATGAAAATGTCCTTGGTAGTTTTTCTTACTTCTATTTGCGTACTATTGTTCAAGACATATTGAATATTTGTTTCATCCGTAACAGTGGAAGAGAACTTTAAACATTACAACTTCTGATCATAGATTTTATTGGTATGTTGAATTTATGTCTTATTCTATTAGAAAATTGGCATCAGTTAACACTATCATACTTTGGGATGAGTAGAATATATTATCTTCTTTTTGCAAATGTGTGTTGGAGTTGTTTGGATCATTTAGGGGTTGTGACTAAAGTATGGTTGGAATTTTGGATTACAAGCAGGATCATCTCAAGCAAAGTCAAAGTTTCAACACCCTTTTTTTGCTAAAACCACAAATGTCAATGGACATCACTTTTGCCTCTACCTCCATCTAGGGAGTGGGGCATCATTTTCATGATGTACTGTTGATGTCTACATCCCCCCTCCTACCTTGACATCCACAACCCACACATTTTGACTTTCTAATGCACACGTGAGCATGTTTTAACAAGACTCTCATGTTACAGATGTTTTTGAGGGAAATGCAAGCTACACAAGGGGTTTTTATTGGTGGATCAGCTTTAAACAACATCCTTGGATTTAATGGCCTTTAATTTGGGGAATTACTTAGAGGTATTGTTTTTGCATTCAAAAAATTCTATCAAAGCATTTGTAGCAAAAATCCTCTTGCTATTAAGTTTGTTGCTTTGTAGAGACAAGCCATTATTGTCAGCTATGACGCTCTAGACTTTTTTGTGTTGCAACTACGTGTCCCATTGACATTGCTCCTACAACTACAATTGTGGGCTTGGGACTCTTTGAGCAAGGGTGAGTGTTTGTCTTTCTGTCTCATTCCGCTGCTATTTTAAGACATGGCTTAGCTTTTTGTACTCACAAACAGACCAACGTTGACATGAGCAAGAAGTGCACCTCAATGTTTTCTTATGGATTACTTTTGCTTCAAAATTTCTTATTGATGGCTTTTGCAAATGATATCAATGACAAAACAAGTGAGTGCAAAGGTAGGAAGCAGTACAATGGATAGCGGAGAAGGATGCTGGCATGCGCATATTGCAATCTTGAAATCAACATTTGTAGAAATTAAGGTGAGCTTTTGAAGTGCAACTTACTTGCAAATCCGCTATCCTATCAAGGGAGGAAATGCTGTCTGCCTCCTCTTCTTTGTTCTAGTAGTCGGAGCAGTTTGAAGTCTCCTTCCTCTTGGACCCAGTTTGCTTCCCTGGCGGGTGGCATACTCCTGCCAATTGTGCTGGAGTGGCATCCAACAAATTAGCATTTCGAACGTTAGAAGCAGAAATAGACAACTGCAGCATGGTTGTGCGAGCGTCTCCCCCTAAACTACAGTCCCTCAAGGTAGCACTCCCCTTACGGCGTAGATCAGAGGTAGCTTTGGTTGCCGTAGTCTTTGGCAATCGCTTCTCCACCTTGGAGGAGCCCTCCTCCATGGTGCTCTTCCCCTTAGACCAAAAAGTCCTCTTGAAGGTGAGTAGGGAAGCATCAACATTGCTGTCGTTGACTAAGAGATGAGCTTCCCCATAAGTGGTCTTCTTTGCTGATGCTACCTATTGAGCCAGGTCTTGTGGACCGCCCCCAGAATGCAACTCCACGATCTCAGGTTTCTTAGACTCCCGAGATGTGGGAAGCGGTTGACCAATTTGAATGCATTTAAATTCAATCCACGCAAAAGTCAATGCTAGGTAGGTACTAACCATGACAAAGTATTTTGCTTTGACAAGGAAAAAGGAGGAATACAAGGTTCAATGTGAAATTGTAACACTGCACTGCCAATATGAAATACCGTGCAGTATTACATTATTGCAATGTACCACTAACAAGTATTGAATGACACTATATTAATAATCAATCAGTACTTCGTGAGGTATCTACAAAGCACTAAATAGCGTTGATAGCGTTGGTGACCTGACACTTCAGTGAAGAGTTTATAGCGGCGATTCATTTAGCACAGCACTAGAGAGTACAAAAATGGTTTGAAGTGAATATGAATCCTCAAAGGTACTACCGTATGAAGAGAGGAAACACCGGTAATATAAGTCAATATTAGAGTAATACGTAGTACCCTCACACCATAGACTCATTGTGCTCTACAATTCCAGTGCACTTTTAGCTTCAGTGGAAGACTATTGCAATGGTACTTGCAGCAATAGAGAACGAGGTAAATGTTGCAAAACAACTCAGTAATACTACTAACAACACTAGTAGGTTGTACCACACAATTGGAAAGGGGATCCTCATGATATTGATAGTCTAAACTAGCAGTATGAATGACTTTTGTAATGTAGGTAAGTGCTGCATGCAAGACAGGAAGGAATAGAAGGAGGGTATTGTTGGTAATCATGTGACTTTGCTAATACAGTGTAGGATTGCAAGTAGGACTACTTATACCATGAAGCCCAAAATGCGTAGAAAGGGTGGGATTTGGGGGGGGGGGGTGAAGGGGTTTGTTAGGTAATGCACAAAACAACAAAAGTGGGCATCAAGCAAGAGAGAACTTTACGTCTAACACATTTGACTATTGATTACCGTAACCAACCCTTGTACACCATGGACTATAATTGGCAAGGTAATGGACAACTATAACAAAAGACCTTGCCCGGTTATTGAAGGAGTGGCTCTATACAATGGCAAAACAAATCCCACTTCCCTAAATCAAAGAGAAGTAAATAACAACAACTAGGACTTTTATTGTAGAGCTAGTCATCAATAGGTGCAACTGCACTTAAGTTTGGGTTATAGAGAAGATATATGGGTGCAGGTTTCATTGCATCATCTACCAGTTCAAAAGGGACAGCACTCAATTCCGTAGTAGTTGGGGCTAGGACGTGAGGGCCTAATGTCATTTTGAGTAAGCCTGATTATGATAGATTTAAAGGAATCTGGATGCATCTAAACCTACAATTCATTTTGCCTTAGCAATTACCTATTGTATGTAATGAAGTGATTTTCTACCAGTACTATAGGAATGTACAATTTTACGGAAATTCTTATTTACAGAAATTAAAAATTTTGGAGCCAAAAATAATGATGCTAAGAGGAGGCGCACTAGAAAAAAACTTGCAGAGACTAATTACCGGCGGATACATTTACATTGGAAAAGAAAGGAATGGAAGTGGAGTGCAGTTCTAAGAGGTCAAGAAAGGCTGCAGAGAATAGTTTTATCCATTAATATGGATGGAGATAGGGTATAAGGGTGATGTTGGTCGGGTCCTACACTTGTTAAAACCCAAATTGTTCAACTAATTATGGCCAAACCTTGATGCCATGACACGCATTCTTTATTGATTAGCCGGTTTGTAATGGAACAACCATGATTTATTGTTTTGGATTGGTGAGGAAACTAATAGAGAACAATAGAAAGAAGTCATGCTAGTTACTTAAATTCTTGCTTTTTTTGGACGGTACTTTTTTCATCTTACTAAAAAAGTGATCCTTTTTTGAGTGTTGATTTACCAAATCCTAAATGTCTTCATCAAAGTGAAAGTGGTAGTCATTGGAGATACTATGTGGTGAGTACAGAAGTAGTGCTGGTTATGAACCAAATCAATCTTGCCATTTTATTATGCCAAATGGCAAATTATTGTATGAAATGAATGCAAAGTAATGCAGGTGAATTGCCCTAAATTTCCTGACTGTGATTTCAGTGCAGGTGAGAGTAACTGAAGGATAGGTTTTAGAATTTCATGACCCTTATTGAGAAATGTGACAGTAATTATTATTTGGGTATTAGGCAATAGCTATAATCATATGGGAAAAATGGAACTTAAAATGTGATGCGAAGTGATTTAAATGACGCAATTCATTATAAGTCCATAAACAGGTTCTTGAAGGGAACCCAAAAAAGAAGAGGAACGACTACGTAAATGTCTAGAGTTACATTCATTCATCCTTGTGAAGGTGTATGATCCTATTGGGTGTTTGTAATTAGAGGACAAATGCTATTTCAGCAACCATTAAACCCAGGAAACCAAAAGGCCCGGGAAATGGTTACAAAAACCACATGGGTCCAATTATCAAGTTATTGGCTAGTCCACCTCATTCAATCTAAAGCCCTTCAAAACCTGAAGGACAAGTGGGGAAAAACATGAGGTGATTGGGAAAGGAATCTACTCCAACTAGAAAGCATTATTCTAGAACTCTAAAGGAAGGACCACTCTACATCGGTATGTACGACCTAGTATTGACCCCTACAAAAACCTGCGGAAGTCACCTAAACAGACAATGGATACAATTTAAGTTAAACCCTAGAACGTGACCTTAGAAGAAGGAATTAGCATGTCTCTTTATGCAAGAAACCCTAAACCAACGTGTTGGTGTAGATACGCAGAAGCCTACGTAGCAGAACTGAAACTGAAGGGTGAGGAGGGATTTCAATGACAAATTACCTCTGCCATTTTTGGATGCTCTTCATTGACTATGGGAACCACTCAATCTCTCTCCAATTATGCAAAACTGCTGAAGGCACTTGGAAAGCGTCCACTAAGAAGCAAACTCCAATTGCCGCAAAACCATTCCAATTGTCACATTCTTGTCTAATTGAAACTGTAGGCCTTGCAAGTTCTCTCCACCTGAACAAGTAAACCTTAACCACACTAAAACCTAAACCCAGCAAAACAAACTAAATTGCCTAAACCGTAAAGTAAAACATGCACCTCCCTCCTTTGCAATTGGAAGAAAGTGAAATGGAAATTGTAAAGACCCCTGGATTGCGAGGAAGAATCCATCCAAAGTAAACCCTTTCCCGTTGTGGCAGTGGATGAAGCCAGCGTTAGTACAAGTAATGCGCCGGTGCATGGACAGAAGCTGACATGACCATAAAAGCCACCTTAGTTGAGAGCGTGACACCTATTGCTTGTGCAAAAGATCTGGGAATGCACAAACAATGAGGATTTGTACTATCAAAACCTCTTGTAGTACTGCTAGCGCTGGTAGCATCACCACCGCCCAGAAAAGACCCATTTTGAGACAAAACAGTGAAGTATTTCTTGGAATCACCCAAGTATCCACGGAATTTTTTTAATTCTTCTGCACAATGGAAAAATTGGTTTTGGACTATCAATTAGTCAAATATTTGGTTTAAATATTGCAGGAGTTTAGCATTCAACAGTAAGATCTTGCTCAAATTCTAGATTTGTTTTACAAAATTTCTTTGAGATCATTGACAAATTTCAAAAGGTTTCGTTTGTGACAAGGGCCCCAATAAGCAACTGTGACTATTTTTTGGCTACTTTCCAAGTGTTGACCGCATTTTGCAAAGAGATTACGACCAATTTGGATATGCAAAGAGCACTTTACGGCTCCCACAATACTTTTGAGCAAGACAATGAAGTTAGAAGTGTCAAAGTAGGAAAATTTCTTTGGTTGGAATTTTACATCTTTTTTCTACGTATGGTCGTTTAAAAGTTATTGGCAATTTGAATACTAAACATAGCAAAGTCTCATCTCTAAACTAACTAATTTGGCCCTTAACACTAGTAGGAAATGGGGCAAAACACAATTGCACCTTTACAACTCCCTGTCAAAAACAATTGCATGGCAACTAAAAAGAAAATTGAATAGTAAAAACGCTAATGCAGACTCTCTCAAATTGTATTGCAGTCATGTTTACAACTACGCAAAACTATGATACAATTGCATGTGACAACATTGTCCCTCACCAATGATTTTAGTGAGTTTGCGGATGAAAATTAGTGATGTAGTCCATTAATTTCATCATAGTTGTCTTAACTTGTCTCTTGATTCTACTGCAATACTACTCACTAACAACTGTGTTACAATTGTAATTCATTTCTTTTATTACATTCTCTTTACTTCAATCATGTAAATGAATTTTTGCAATTTCTTTTTGCCCTAGACAGTTGTTTATGCTTGAACTTACCTTTTTGAGGTTAGTGTGAATGGGTTATGTTGAGGTGTTGGTAATGCAGTTGTAATGTAATTGTTGTAGCATTTCTCTGCTATTGTGCGACAACTAAAGAATGATTGAAGTACAACTATATATGTTTTTAAATTCCCTAATTTTAAAAATCGTATTAAGTAACTTATTTTTGACATTCTTAGATGTCATGGGCAGCAATGTCAAATGCAATTACGCCTTTTCAAGGTCAGTGTGAATGGGTTATATTAGAGCATTGGTGATGCAATTGCAATGTAGTTATCCTAGCATTTCTACATAATTGTGGGGCAACTAAACAATAATTGAAGTACAATTGTTTTTTTTTAAAGTCCCTTAATTTTTAAATTTGGCTTAAGTAACCTATTTCCAACATTCTTAGATGTCCTAAGCAACAATGTTAAGTGCAATTACGCCTTTTCAAGGTTAGCATGAATGGATTATGTTAGGATATTAGTGATGCAATTGCATCGTAGTTGTTCTTGGGTTTTCCTATTCATGTTTTACTACTTAGAAACGACTGCATCACAAATATCACTCACATTTTTTTAAACTTTCTTTATTCTTTGCTCTTCTAAAATTTCCATTGCATTATTTATTACCACAGGCAAGAAGGTCAATTGCAATTATGTCTCTTGATGTCAATGTGAATGCACTCTTTTAGAGTAGTTGTACAGCAATTGCTTTTTAGTTTTTCATGAACTCTTTTTGCTACTGACTACTATTCAAATACAACTAGACTATGAGTGCCATTTTTTGGGAATTTTTTTTAAAATTTTTTGGTTTGTGTAAATTTTTATTGACATATTTTTGCGATCTTGGATAACAAATTCTATTGCAAGTATGTTTTCTAGTATAATACATTTTGTTAAAGTAATTGTATTGTAGTTACATCCTAGTTGTTTTTGGATTCTATTTATTACTATAGTATCACTCAAAAATAATTGTATCATGACTGGCACTCATTTTATTGGCAATGGTATTTTTTTTTTTGTCCATGTAAATTTTTTTTGCGACATTTTGCTGCCAAAGCCATTAAAGTCCATTCCAATCATATTTGTGTTGTTGCTTTGCATCAAAGATGAATGATCAAAGTCTTAAAGTGATTGAATTTTAATTTTAAGAATTTTTAAACCCTTTTATATAGATAATTGTTATACAACTTATACTCCTATCCACTAACAAAACATTTAAAATTTAGAAACAATTTTTTAACAAATATTTGCAAATTCATAGCTAATGAATCTTTTGTTGAAAAAAGTTTAAAATTTCTAATTTCTGTATAAGCATATTATTTTTTTTGAAGACTTTTTTTACATATTAACAAACCTTTCATGTTTTTAACATTTATTATGTCAATCATTTTTTTTTTAAATTTTCCATTTAAAAAAATACAATATTTAGATTAATTTCCATTTTCAACTTTTACATTTTACAAATATGTGATCTTATTGATTAAAACATAGTTTGCAAAGTCAAGCATCGCAAACCTCATTGCATATTGCCAGTAGTAATTGCTTTATAATTGCATTCGTTTCAATACCATTCTTATATTTGTGTTATAATTGATTTTGAGTTGCAAATGTAAAGTGACAAACATACAATTAACTAAACAGTTGCATCACAATTGTAATTATTTGCAATATTATTAATTGCAACTATATCCTAATTATTTTACAGCTGTAAATAAGTGGTAATAAGCATGCAAACAAATAAACTAGGGAATTGATATGTGCACATCCAAGGTTTGATATATGTCTACTTGAAGGGGGGGCAAATTTTAGATATTTATCATCAATAAGCAGAATTTGGAAAGTTCAAATTCAAACTTCAATTTGGAGACCTTGATTTAGTCTGTATCCACAAAGAAAGATAGAAATAAACAATGCCTAGTAGAATGGCTTAGTTAAGGGGCAAATTATTATTTTTACCCTTGTTTATAAAAAAACTAAACATTTCCATTGGGCGTTGTTCAATTGTATCATTCTTTGTAGCTCTAGGCAAAATCAAGATCTCTAAGTCCAAATTTGAAATCAAACTTTCCAAATTCAACATTTTGATGATAAGTATCTAAAATCTAGCCTCCCTCCCCCTTTAGATGTGCATATATCAAACCCTGGATATGCACACATCAATTCCATAAACAATTGCACTATAATTATCAGTGTTCAACTTAATAATATTTAAAGCTTTCAATAAAAATTATGATCATTAATACAAAATCCATATAATTTTTTATGATTACCCTGCTTGTTTTCAAATTAGTTTTTCTCACAAAAATTATCTTCACTAAAAACTACCTATTTCCTTTCATATTAATTTAAAAACATATTCAAGTATTAGTATAGGCTTTTAAAATTTAGATATTAAGTCTAAATCAGTTATGATTGTGATCTAAAATTTACATAATTTTTTTTGCATATTAATAAATTTTAATAAGTATAAATTAAAACATCACTAATAGCACTATTATTTAATTATGCATTTTTATTTGTTAAATTTATTAACGTGAAGCTTCAAAAATCTCAATTTAGTAAATAGTAATGTTAACTGGATTTTTGTATGTTAAATTAATAATAAAGGAAACGTAAAATATGGTGAGTTCATTTTAAAACAAGAAAAAATTACTTTGAAAAATTTCTTAGTATATTGAAAATTTTAATTAATTATGTTGTTTTAGAATAATCAACCAATCAACTTCTCAAAAGCAATTGCCATTGATTTAAGTTAATTGAAATTTTTGTAATTGATAAACTATTGGCTTTATTTATCAAAATCAATTTTCTAAATGTTCTAAATTTCAAATTTTTCCAAAAAAATAATTTGAAGTTCTAAAAGGTTTAAAACTATATGTGTGTTTTAAAAAAATAATATTGAAATAATTTAAAAACACTTTACAATAGATTATAAAGTTCATTTAATCCAAAAATAAAATCATGTATTAGCCCAAATTATTAATTGAGAGTTATGCATTCTCTAAAATTTATCTTTGTTCTTCTAATTTTTTGGAAAATCACAAAAAGTATTAATTAAATGCTTTAGTTAAAAAAAATTCAATTTAGATATGTAGAAGATATAAAGCAGTTACTAATTTCATAACAATGTTTGAATTTAAATGCTACTTTATTAACTAAAATTCAAATGCAATTAATGATTGTAATAAATGAATTAAAAGACATGCAAGTATGAAACTATCGCAAATTTAGTTTGCCCCTTTTTAAATTGTATTTCGAAGTTTAATCACCTTAACCTTGTAGTGTACTTCAAATCTTACAAAAGGCTAAATTAGATTGCAATAGCAATATTAAAAGAAGCAATATCACTAAAAGTTTATAATTAATGATTTTGAAAGGTTAAATGAATTAGGTTCCAAAAAACGCTAATATTACCAATAATTTTAGTTATTTTTTGAAGATAGAAGATCTAGAGTACAAATTTCACTTCTTCCAAAATAATTCACTAGATTCAAGTATTAAATATTAGAACTTCAAAAATCGCAAACTAATTTGTTTTTATGCTTCACAGTTTAGATTTTAAAATGTAAGTAATTCATTTTGAGGTAAAAATGTGTTTTAAGTACATTTGTTATGTTAAATTTGCCAAAAACACATTGTCCTTGGAATTATAAAAGCATGCAACCCTAAAATTGGATTGTATTTTTAGACTTAATCACTTGAAGAAAAATATGCAATACATGACTATGCTGCAACAACTATACAACAACTGCACAATTGTAATAAAATTATTTTGCAGTTGTTTCACAGTTGTTTCACAGTTGTTTCACAGTTGATTCACAGTTGTTTCACACTTGTTTCACACTTGTTTCACACTTGTTTCACAGTTGTTTCACAATTGTTTCACAATTGTTTTATAGTCATTTAGTTTTTGTACAGTTCTGGGGAGTTGTTTATTGCTTGTTTTCTTCTAGTGAATGTGGACTCTTGATTCAAGTTAGGGTTTGTAGTTTGGAAGGTGGAGATGTGGCCGCCACCCTTGAACCCTAGGATCCAAGGATAAAAAGGCTTGGATGGTTCCTCTCTTCCACTCATTCTTCTCACTTGTAAGGCAAAGCTATGCCAAGATTTTTTTGGGAATGAAAGTCCCTTCTCTTTTGTATTAGCTTGTTTCATTTGCTTGCTATAAGTTCAAATTTGATCTTTATTTTTTGAAATTTTTAGGGTTCTTCCTTATGCTAGTAGCTTTTCAATGACACCAAGCACTTTGGATTTTGAGTTTTGAGGAGTTTTTGGTAGAATTTCTAATAGAAGGATGTTTACTACAATGGCAATTTTCAACCCAACTTCAAAAATCTACATCTTGGTGAGTTTTAGCTCAATTTTTGTGCAAGTTTGTATGCTAGATATGTGGTAGAGTCTAGTTTTTGAAAAAAAAACTAAAACCCTTATCTTGAATTATTAGTGAAGTGTTGATTGCTTCTTGAATGCATAGTGGTTTTCAACTCTATGTGTGCAATGAGGTAACTTTTAGAAAACTATATCTCATTGTGTATATAGAATCTTGTGATGTGGCTTATATGGTTGCTAATCCTTGTTGATCTAAATTTTAGAAGTGGTTTTTTGCAACTTTTAGGTTCATTTTGAAGTTTTGACAAGAGTTCAAAGAAATTAGGGTTTTGTGCTTATATCATACTATTAGCAAGAGTTTGCAATTTATAGAAGCACAATGTGCAATTAGAGTGCAACTACAGTAGATTTTAGGATCTAGGTTAATTCCTATTGCAATTGGTTTGCAATTAAATTTCAATGTATTGACTACCAATTTTTGCAAATAATTTGTGACATTGTCGAAATTGGTTGACAATTGTATTGCAATTGGTTATCAATCGTGCTATAATTGTAGCATAACTGTGTTGCACTGATGATTCATCCCTTTACAAGTGCTTTACAATTGCATTATAGCTACATTACAATTGCGTTACAACTACATTACAACTACATTGTTGGATTTTCATGTGAAACTTTTGGATTACAATTGAAGAACAATTGAAACTTGTTAATTGTTTATTGTTGTATGGTAGTTGTACACATGATTGTAATTACTTAGTGTACATTTTCCTACAAAAAATATTTATAACAAAATAAATAAAGAACAAGTAAAATAACTACAAAGTACCTATTAAAATAGTCAAATATCAATATTTACAAAATTAGTGTAAATAATCACAGTACAACTACACCACAATTACACTACAATTGCATTACAAATGTGCTACAATTATAAAACAACTAAACTACAAGTATACAACAATTACATTACAACTATATATCAACCATAATACAATTGCATTACACAATCACAATACAACTACAATACAACTAAACATTATATACACATAAACCAAAGTACAACCAGATTACAACAATACAATAATTTATTACAACTTGACAACAACTGCATAATAATTGCACTATAATTGCATTACAATTGTCTTGCAACTATCTTACAACTGTGTCTGACATGTGTCATATTTTTCAAAAAAAATCTAAGTAAAAATAATAATAAAAATTTGATATTAACAAATGAAAATTTGACATATGTCATAGGTGAGTCCCTTTGACAAGTATGTATGAGAGGGATTTTACTGCAACATTAGGAACCATGCAAAAGATTTTTTGGCTACAAAGGAAAAAGAATGGCAAGGGGGCTGAGGTAGTGAAAGTTTTGAAGGGTAGAGGATGATTTTCATACAGATGAAATATTTGCAGTTGTAAAAATGTGTCTTCACTAAAATAAGTCCAAGAATGACTAAGAAGTGACTATAAGACAATTGCGTTAGTGATACAACTGTTGGGAGTCATTTAAAAGTCATGCCATGTCCTTTACAACTCTTAAGCAGTTGTAAAATGATAGTTGTCTTTTCCCCCAACTCTACTAGTGTATGTGTGAGGAGTGTTTTTTGTCCAAATGTATGTTTAGTCTACTTTGATGTAGACAACGATGGGAAGGTCAAGTGCACCCCACTTGGAGAGGCATACCTAAAGAACTACAACATCTAGTGGCAAGCTCTTTTGGAAGACTATGTTGAATTGTATTAAAACAACTATAAGGTGCAAGGCAGGGGATATTTGTGATATACTCCCCCACGCATTTGATGTGAACTTGAAAGAATGAAGTAGGTATTGTGTATGGCAAATGTAAATGAGTTATTGCCAGATCATGTTGTTGTTTAACATCTGTCGTGATGTTGACTCTATGTTGTGGAGCAGTCCTTGAATGTACTAACTAATTGAACAATGTATTAGATTGTATGTGTTAAGGACAAAGAACAGTAAGGATTATTTCATTTTCTGTCAATGGATTATGAATGTTAGATACATGTAATATATGATATGATAGTTATATTACAAAAGGGAGTGAGGAACCAGCTATCAATGCATGGTATTTAGTTATGGTTACAATTGCTGCAGTTCAAAAAAGGAAGTATGTGGTATGTGATTTCCCAAGATTTGTAGAGATGCTGATAATGTTATGTTTACTGCAATCTCTGATAATTGCTAATGTAATTACTAATTATATGCAACACGACTAATTTTTTGTGAATTCCCATAGTCTAAAAGTATTGTCATTTGATTGCGACATTTTCTTTTGAACTGAATGAATTGGAATTGAAGTAATTGATTCAGGTTGTGTGAAGGGAAAACTAGTTTGTTAATTGTTTATGGGATTTATGAATAAATTATCAAGATAGTTGCGAATAATGAAAGGATTGCTTGACATGGAATTTTTACTCAATGATCGCAAAGTCAGGTGAACTTGCATAATCTCCAGTACTTGCTTCTTTATTGTTACAGGAAGAACCAATCCAGTTGTATCAATTACATGCTAGAAAGGTTACTTACCATACAGTAATTATATGAAGGATGTGCACATATGGAAATTAAGCAGTCCAGTTGGATTATAATTACACACTGAGTTAAACTTGTAATCTTTTGATAGCTAGCATTCCATAGAAATGCTTAGTAGATGAAGTGAAAAGCCACTGTAATGGTAGTTTTCATTAGTACAGGCAATGTTAATTTTAAGTGCTACTTCTGACCTGGTGGTGAGGACTTGTTTGTCTTATTTTTACGTATTTACATATTTGAATAATGGTATTGCAATGCTTGTAAGAAGTCATGGTGAAAAAATGTAATGAAGAGTAGTGACTGGCGCTTTTGTGTACTGACATTAGCTATGGATATGTCAGAGTAAAATGAAAGTGACTATTTTCATGTGGTATTGACCATCATTGTTAATATGTGGCCCCTAATGTTTTCTGGGTACAAAAAAGAAAATGACTTGAGAATTTCCATATTCTTTTGAGAAGATAGAGTAATGAATGAAGGTCTTTGGTCTAGAATTTGGCATATGACATGAACTAACCATGTACTGGGCTTTAGCATTTTAGAGTTGAAGGTAATAGAGTTTCTTTTAATAAAGTCAATATTTTTTGCGAGTCGTACGTATTTACATGATAATTTCTTGATGGGAAAATTTGTGTGGGGGTTTTATAAGTTATGTATAGTTGAGTATTGAGAACTTATGTCCAATTTTTGAATAATATGTACCAGATGCAATTATTGAAAATGTATTAACCAAATGGGCTGCTATAGTAGATGTATATTGTAAACGTCATATTCATTAATTTGGGAAAAATGGTACATTTCGGGACTTTCAAATGTTGATCTAAAAGTTTTAGGAGACCTCCTAAAACCGACTGCAATGTTTTCTTTGTACACATGTCTTCACCTAAGAGGAGGAATTTGTGAAGGAACAAATCTTAGTGGCTCAAACTAAATCTGATACCTTCAAATCTGGTTTAAGGTGATTTTTTTGGTTTTAGGTTGAGTACAAAGTGGGGCACTTGTTTTTCCCAAATTAACAAATATGGCAAGTGTCTAGAATTTTTTGGTTTATTATGGGGCAATGTTAAAAGATTAAGCGCTTACATTGAAATGTGAATGTTCATTTTAAGCAGTGTGTAGTATTGTTAATGTTGTGGCCTAAAAATATGTATCAAGTTTTTCTTATAGAATGACTTGTTTCATAAAGATGTATATTTCAAAACTAATTTTGTTGTAGTAAAGGAGTGTTCTTAGCTGAAGTCAAACTTTGAATTAGTAGGTACTTAGTTTGTCCAAATTTATAAACAATGTTGCATGCAAAGGTGGAGGACATTTTGTTGATGACAACCTAGTGGTATGTGTAATTTAGTAAAATAATGAAGGAACATTTTTGCATTTGTTGGTGATGTGATAGTGACGGTATGTAGAATGTTAGATGTTGGGATTGTAATTTTAATTGAACTTGGGCAGATATCGCTTTCATATTTGAAAATTTTTGAATGGCTTGGTTCAAGTCTAGTGTTGTTGTTGTTGCAAATTTGATCAAGGAAGTTACATATGAAAGGATATTATTGAATAGATAGGTTGGACTAAGATTTGTACTTGTTACTAGTGGTGTATGGCAGTGGAAGCAATATTTTATGTCATGGAAAAGGTCATCTTTGTAATTGCAAAATCAAATTTAATGAAATTCTTTTTGCTTAGTAACATTTTCTGTTTATGAATTTTACAAGAAACTGTTGTTATAATATACAAGGAAAGATATGATGATGACATACAAATAGAAGCATTTGAAAGGTAAGTACTGAAGACACGTATTGCCTAGAAATGGCGGTCATGTTAGTGTGTTAGTTGATTTCAGTGTTTGGGTACTGTTAACTGTGAAGCACAAAGAATGGCAATTGCTAAGTGTGTAACTATGTTTCTCCAATTGTTGTATATGTTGAAAGAGGTCCTTAAAGAAATTATTTGCAAATTGGAATTGAGGTAAAGGATATGTGAATGAAGAGTTTATATTTCAATAATTGAATGAATTATTAAGTGTTCAATGAATGAATACTAAAGCAAGGGTGGACATTCTTCTTTGTTGTAATTCACATATATAATGGGAGTTGTGGAGAAATGCTCTTGAAGAGAATGCATTGAAAATTATCCGTGGAATTTGGAGGAATCTGTAGTGAAGCAGACATTATGTGGCATGGCATGTGCTCATGGTAATTGTTGAATGTCTGTATTTGGGTAATGAAATGTTGTGCTAGAATGGTTACATGTAACTGAGTACTTATATATCAGTAGTGACTTGAATTTTGTTGTAATGGTAAGCGACAACTTTAATTGTAATAAGATGTAGTCATAGCCATGTATGCTATGTAACTTTATTGCTTTAATACAAGTTTAACATTTATGAGAATTGAATGATGAAATGCATGGTATTGGTAACCTGGTCAGCCAAATAATTAAAGAAGTAATACTCGTGAGAAGTAGGGTAAACCAATACATATTGTAATTATTATTAAATGAGGGAATGTGGACTTCAAAATGAATAGTAAGTGTCATGCAAATGAAATGTTACTCAAGATTGCTTAAAATGTTGACATGGATTCAATTAATTCATGTATTAGAGGTCATCGGCAGAGGAAGTTTATTTTATGGTGAATATACATGTACAACATGTATGTTGTAAATGTCATATGTAACATGACGTTATCTTTTGTATAACACATCTTAGTAACATAGGTATAAAACTATTCTTTACATAGTGATTAGGTTTAAAAAATGGTAAGAGAAAATTTCCTTTGCAAAGAGTATTGTTTAAAAAAAATAAGTCATAGCCAACGTTCAGGGGCAATCACAGGTATTTCATGGAATAGAATGAAGGATGAACTAAGCTTAGTTGGAGAATGGCATGAGGCACATTGTAGGTCTGTCTTGAAGAAAATTCATGTGCACTTCATCTACCTAACCGTACAAGGCAAAAGAAGCAACATCAAAACCTCCATAGCTAGTGATCAATTGAGTGGGTTGATTTTGATTGTTATTAATGGATTGAAGTGTAGGTTCTTTATTCAAAGGGTGGAGAAGATTGAGCAAACACCGGCAACATAGGGACGTCATTGAGATGAGGAAATGAAGGATGTCATAGTCATAAACCACATGGGCAATTATTTCTGAGGCTGAAGTAGTAGCAACAAGAGTGAAGGAGAAGATGAAGAAGGAATGGAATTTCAAATTCTACTAATTTATCTAAGAAAATGGGTACAGACGGACATAAACAATTCATTTTGGTGTAATAGTCTTTTTGGGTGATTGAAAATAAGTGGTGTTTTTCAAAAAATAGGCATGAAGTTGCAGAAGGTGTAGTTCTAT
Source organism: Ulota crispa (assembly GCA_963920765.1). Lineage (NCBI taxonomy): Eukaryota > Viridiplantae > Streptophyta > Bryopsida > Orthotrichales > Orthotrichaceae > Ulota > Ulota crispa. Next base: position 19,863,373 of record OY987247.1, read on the forward strand.
TTTTCAAATTTGTTATAAAGGGCTGCATTGTAAACTTGTATATTCTCCATCTGGAGTGAAGTCAAATTACATGTTGTCTGTCATGCCTTCCATTGTACCAGGATTGCTTGAAATCAAACATAGTGTAAGAAAAAACACTATATGTGTGAACTCATAATGTTTGAAGTGATAATTGGAGAAGGTGACCCATGATATTTTCATGCCTTGTATGTATGGAACATGCCATTTCTAGTGTACAGAGAGAACATGGTTGAGAGACATTGTATTAGTCATCATTGTTACATCCATTTTTCAAAAATATTGGATGAAATGTAGAGTTCATCGTGGAGAAATGGATACTCTACATGAATAATGCATGAAATGATGATGGTCAACTTGACACAAGTTGGCGTTATGAGAAACATATCGTAGTTCCACGTAACAAGAACTATACATGTTCTAAACAAGGAATGCACTAGAGACTGTTTATTCATAACAAAATTTGATCAGATTTTACGTTCAAGAACATACAAGAATACAGTAAATGCATTAATTTGTATTCACTGATATGTTCAAAACAAGGCAATACTGCGTTTGTAACAAGAAAGAACTAAATAAAACAAGATTTAAGTGCTCATTCAAAATAGACATATAATGATCCAACACGTGTCAAGACAACCTAGGAATATGAAATGCAAAGTTTGACAAAAAGTTTCAAAACCAACAATTCTCGGGACATGTTAGCTCTGGTATAAAGTTAGAAGCCCATACAAATCCAGCCATGTGGAAGTAACTCAGAACTCACCACAAAATACATGGAATACACGTGGATGGTCAACTTAGAATTGAATTCCACTCAATAAATGCACAAACATGGAAGGTAGAACTTGAAATTTTATATTAAACAAGACTCGCTGCATGCGTTTCTAATAGAGAAGTGAACTAAAACCACTGGTTGCACTTGTGTTAGCAGGATACGTCAAAGATAACTCAAAATCTACGTTTCCATCATGTAATGTTGAACAAGTTTTTCTACTAGTGAATACAATGGATGATGCTGAGACACGTTAATTGGCTACGATCTTGGTGGTTATCTTTTGGAGTTGCATCAAAAGATGCTCTAACTCATCTTAATCATTGGCTAGACTTCTAGCACTATCGTTACAAGCAATGGGGTGGATCTTCCCAAATGGTATTTATTCCTAGGCCTTATCATTGTGAATTATTCACTTTTGCTTATCTACAAAATGCTTGTGGTATCAGGAACAGTCAAAATGGTGTAACTAGAATGTTTTGGGGCAGCTCTCTTGACTTAGGATTAGTTTTTCTATTGGTTATTTCAAAGGTCATATGTGGCTCCCTGAACGTTTGTCCAAGAATGATGTCCATGCTAGTAGACAATCCGTGTGAATATTTCCAATTTTTTGTAGAAGTCCCTTGACCAACGTATCTATGAGTTGAACATTCTTCCAAGAATGATATCCTAGGATACCAATTGCGTATGAATAATTTAAATAGAACACTAATCTTGTAAGGATCTTGTGCGGTGGCTACTGTCTTTGAAGAGACCCACTTGAACATTCTTGCAAGAATGATGTCCAAGGGAGACCACTGTCCAAGAATATATGAACCTCCTTTCATTCAAGTTTATTGGAAATGAACATTCTGCCAAGAATGATGTTTTGAGGTTATCACAGCCCATTTGAATGTTTAGCAAATGTTTTGAAAAAAAGTTCACCTCCTCCTGTGTGCTGCATTCAGAACTTGAGCTTGGAGGAGCTGGCAAATATGCCTACCTATAATTTGTCCAAGACCGTCTACAACAAGTGGCTGCAAATGTTTGGAAATTGTGGAGGTAATACATTTGAAGCTACATGTGACGACGTCGTACGAGCATGGCAACAAATGACAAACTTTCAGGCATATTTACACCACATCAATGCTTTGGGTTCTAGTCCTTCTACTACCAAATTGAAACTACGGGCTGCAAGGCAAAGCGACAATCCTTGGAAAATTGCTGACGCAGTAAATATGCTGCCTAGAACAAAGAATCTTGGAACTTGCATTCCCCATCTAGAAGGCAAAGAGGTTTTTGGTAGTACTAAGAGGAAAATAGTTACACCAATTGGTGATGAGGGGGAATCCCATTGACTTGATATGGTAAATTTTTCAAAACCTTGTGTGAAAAGGAGGTCCTCAAGCAACTTTGAAGTCACCCAAAGTGGATCCAATACTATGCTAGAGGTCACTAAGTCCAGCTATGTAGCTGTGCCTTTTGAGAGTGACTGTGACACATCAAAATGGCACTTAGCTAGGACAAAACCTAAGTCCACTGTCAAGTGTTATGCTCAACAGCGCAAATCCAATTTGAAATGTATTGCTAAAGTTGGCAAAGGTTCAAAGGGTACTCTTCCTCCGACATATCATGGAAGGAAAGTTGATTATGGACGTTGTGAGGTAGTCATTGATTTCTAGTTTTGTGCTAATGACATTGAACGTTGTGTGAAAGGCTCTAAGTGACAGTTTGTAATTGACTGGCCCAAAGTTCCTAAAGTTTGGCCAGTATTGTCCGATACAAAACTTACTCGTGAGGAGTCTATTCTACTACAACATGCAGGTTTTTGCTTGCAGGAGCAGCCTTCATTGTCCCCATGTTAACTATTTGGCATGTCCGCTTGCTTTGAAAGCACCCTATATGATGAAGTGGATCTGCTCAACCTTGACTCATACCCGACAAGGAGGCAAAACTCCACAATTCAATGTTCCACCAATGTGCCAACTCTTGAACAAAGGAATAAATGGGAAAGTGCAAGTAATGTACGCGGTTCAATTCTTGGAGTTACTATGCTTCCTTTGCCTGCCTTAGGGGCAGTTGTTACCTTTCAAACAAGATCTGAGGGGCACTTGAATGTCTACCGCATGACAATGGAAATTTTACTTGCTTGCGATTGCCTCGACTTCACTAGCATGGCTGTAGGTGCCATTGGAAGTCATCGGCAGTACGTGAACTGCAAACATTTGTATTACCTTTTTTGTTACCATTGCAAGATGGACTCTATGAAAGACACTTTCATTCATGCACCTAGCTTTAGCTACTCCAAGGTTAAAACCCTCCTCATTCAAGCTGGGATCATAAAAATGAAGGAGTAGATGAACTTGTGCCTTTGCTTATTATTGTTTTCTTCCTCTGTAATGACATCAATATCCTTGTCGTAAGTTACGAACCAATGTTTATTTGTCTATGTGGTGCTTGTATGTTGAGTGAGAATGATGCTACCATTGCAATTCTTTTAAGTATAAGTCAATATATGCCTAAACCATGATAATTACTGTACTATGTACAAAGGTTCCTTTTTGTAAATTCTTTTGAAGGTGAATACTTAACCTTTTCAAGCTCTTAGCATTAGTATGGTGCATGGATTTTGCTTGACCTAAATCTTGTGGCCCTTCCCTTGACGTTCATGTTCCTTTTTGCCTAAACCCCAAACATGTAAGTTGATTGGGAACTGCAAACCCTTCAAACTTGCACTTTTGTTTTGTTCTTCTTTATTTGAACCCAAATTATAACACCCATAAGTATGCCTTTACTATTGATCAACATATAAAAACTTTCTCTTCCTAAATTCCTAAACACCACAAAGTGATACTCCACTAAATTCCCCTAATTTTAGGACATTCTCTTCATTTCATTGAATACTGCTTACTTTGTTTAATTAATGCCAAGTCACGTGCTACAATGATTTATCTAAATCCAAAAAATTCAACCTAAACCACTCCAACTACACGATCATGGTTCTAAACCAATATCTGTGGTAATAGAACCCCATTTTTAATTTCAATACTTTTTTCATCTAAATAGTATAAAACCCAAAAGTCATCAATGCAATGTTATATTTTTTCTTCAAATGTTTAGGATTTTGGATATACGCTTATGACTTTCCTGCTCTTGGCTCACAAGCTCACTGCTCACCGCTCCCTCAATAGCGTCATTGCCCCATGCTCATAAATATTGGTGCCAGTCTGACAAATAGGCTAGTCACGTATTTTGATGTTGCCATCAAAATCCGCCCTCTCAGTCTTCCATGGGTGAGTTTCTGGCAACCACCTCCAATGCCCCATATACAACATCTTGTCTGCCTCAATCAAATGTTCAGCAATAGTTTTTGGACCAGAGACAGGACAGCCACCATATCCTTTGCTAGCTTGTTTAGAAACCAGAATGTACGCCGGAAAATCATTAATGGTCCATAGCAAAATTCCTTTGAGTTTGAATTGTTGCTCTGGTCCCACGGGTTTGGACATGTCAATTGCAAAGACCCCCCTCCACAGCTTCTTCAGGTCATTAACCAATAGATGTAGAAAAACATCAATGTGGTCCTCTGTTGGTGATGATGGGCCGAGCATTAACATTGTCAATGACATGAAGAACCTCTTAGTTACTAAATAAGGGGGTAGGTTGTAAAGTACTATGAGAATGGGCCAAACACAATGTTTACTTGATTGTAAACTGTGAGGGTTCACGCCATCTAAGGAAATCCTCATCCTGACATTCCTTTCCTCTCTTGAAAATGTTGGATATGTCATGTCAATGTGACTCCACTATGGACTGTCTACAATAGACCTCATTTTACTATCACGTGAATGGTTGTTTTTATGCCAAGTTAAATGTTTGGCAATTTCAAGACATCTATACAACCGTCTTAATCTTTTGATGATAGAGAAATACCTCAAAACCCTAACCAACACTGTCTTAGACCCCTAAAAGTATTGTGATTTCTGGCATGCTGGACAATCAACCAGATCACTTTTCTCTCTCCAGTACAACATTTGATCGCATTCATAGCAGTGAATGGTCTCATGTGCCAGTCCAAGTTTCATGAGGAGGCTCTTAAGATCATACAAGTTCTTAGAGCATTTGTTCCTTGCTGGTAGAACATTGTACTTCAAAAATTTAAGGATTTCATCCAAGCATCAATGACTCACTGAGAATAAAGTGCAGAGCACCATGATCACTACTCTAAATTGTAAGCAACTTGTAGTGGCTCTAGGGTATAACAGCTCACTTGCACTACTCATGAGGGACTCTAGGAGGTCGCTGTGGTGGACGTCTCCTTTGCTGCAAACAAGTCATTGAAATTGACAGCAGTGCCATTGTCTTCAAAGCCTGACTCATGAATTTTGTCGGCCCTAGTGAAGAAATTTTGCACCATGTCCTCTAGGTGAACATTCGGGTTGGCCTGTTCATCCTATGAAGAGTGGGAATTGTCATTTTCAATAAAGGTGTCATCCCCGGTTATAATGAGAGCACCTTCTTCTTGGTCGTCTGTGTCATCAACAGGGTACATGTCATTCACATGCAGTACATTGAAACATTTATAAGGTTAGGAGCATACATATTTGAAAACATTGATTCATACTCTGGATAGTATGATGAAGCACATTAGCAACATAATTTATTTTTTAATTGTTCATACTTCATGATTTTCATTTGGAGACTATAATCATTCAGTGATAGTAGAATCTGGAGTGTCTTTGCTTATTACATACACAATAACAAGGAATGAACAATTTTGAATACCATGTATGAACCACTGAAGATGTGAACGTCAATTATTAAATGCAATTCCTTATTTTCAGATGCCTTACATATGTAATAAGGCAGTATTGCAAGTAAATTATCAACGTAACAAGTGGTGATTCTGACAGAGTACACTTAGACAACTTGGAATTGCATTATTTATTGTTGCAAGTAATCGTTATTGACAAGATTATGAAAATTAAAATATGGTAGGACTATAATTAGAATTTCATTGATTATGAAAGCATATGTGCTCATATTATCATGTCTGGCACTATAAATTATACAATGTTGTATTGGATTTGAGAGTTGTTATATACAAATGCTATGTCTCATTAACAAAATGCAAGATCTTTATATCATGAATAATGACAATATTCACAAACACAAATCACGTAATAATTCAATTGTTAACCTATTACCATTTTCATACACATTGCTGGATTTTTTATTCGTACATTATTGAAGTATAGGAGTATATCTCAATTGACTTAATTACACAATGTGGTGAACAAATAAGTAGAACATTGATGTACTCACTAAGAGAGGGTCAACCAAAAATACATCTAAATTGTAAAGTCAATGGTGATGTTGCACAACGTGGCGTTGCTGAACTATAAGTCCATGGCACTTCAGGCATTTGCACGTATATCTCTTGAGTCCTTCTTGGCACGCTATAGCACATTCAATGTGGTAAGCTTGATTTAGACGCAAAGTATCCATGCTGTGAAACCTTCAAGACCAAATTTTGCGTAAGTTTTGTTAACTTTAAAATATCTTGTTCTGTATAATTTTACATGGACAGAATAGGGTATGTTTCAACACTTAGTAAGAAGCCGCACTTTAACAAATGTAACCTACATTTTTTGGATGTTTCCAACAAAGCAATTTACAAGAGTAGTGCATGCAAGTACCTCTATTTCCTTCAAAAATAATTCTACTCAATCACTACTAGGTAGTGGTCGATTAGGAGTTCACATGTGGCAATCCATGTTCAAGCTCAAGAGAGCTTCAATAGATCCTTTGAATTTAAACGCCAGACCTTACTAAGTAGAGATTTGAACATAATATTGAGTGAGACTTATCAAAAGCTGAACTTTGGTGATGCTTAAGAAGAAATAGCTGAAACACAAAATTTTCAAAGGTCACCTCTTGCGGAGCACTGTCAATCCAAAATAATTGGTCATTCCTGCAGATTGCAAAGTCACAAATAAGTGCCGATAACATCTTCCTCAGTGTACATGGCATTCCATTCCTTACTAAATTCTATTGTACTATTATATTGCAAAATCTAGCACTTAACATAAATGCCATTTCAAGTTGTGAAAACATGTGCACAACATTCACTCCTGCCAAAAATGAGCATTTGCAGCCTTGAGGTTTACAAAAATGAGATAAAGTAATATATTTGAGACTAAAGTGTATAGAAGAGCTTTGGAATTTTTAGTATCCATTTATACAATGCCCTCTCAGAAGTGGGTTTCTCTGGAATACATGAGGTAGAAGACCTAATGAAATTGAATGTGCTTGATGTAATGTTCATTACAATCATTAATGCCCAAATCATTCAAATCTTTGAAATGATTAGTAGGAATGTTGAGTAGACGTTTTCCTATCACTAGTAATCATGGATAAGCACTAAGGGTAGATAGGGCATTCATGGAATTACGTAGGGGTAAGGTCATGTTCCAAGGCAGGGTTACATCCAGAAATTAATTGTAGGAAATCATAGTTGCACTTCAACATCATCTTTAGGGTTGAGATAGATACAATACTTTGTTTTCTTGTGTTTTCTTCTCACTCTCTTCTTCTCAGAAGCATACAATTGTGCACATCCTTCGCTGCTGTACTTAGGGAGCCATGTTTGTAAAAATTGTCATTTGCATGTGGTGGGAGGTAAGGCTGGAAGATTTTGTTCATGCCATGAAGCTGAAGAAGTGGAAGAGGTGTACGACGGGAGTAATGAAGGAGGAATCCAAACTTCGGCAATGTATGGGTAAGTCTAGAAAATATTTGTTTCTGCATGAAACTTGCAGTTTGGCGTACCAAATTTATTAAAGGTAGAAGGTCATGACAATTTTGGGATCAATTTTCCAATTATCATGCAATACTACAAATACCTTACTAGTTGCGGAAGACAAAATGGATTTTACTATGTCAATGGCATAGTGAATTCCTTACAATCTGGTTTGTTTGGCGTTTTGCTAGTTCTTGATAAGGATGAGATCACATCCCTCCAATATTTTCCTCTAGAACTATTGATGTTTGTTGTAGAACACTTTTCCCGTAAGTTTTACTTTACCTTGCCTTCCCAATTTTTGAAATCACAGTTATCAAATTTACCCACACTTTGATGTATAATCACCGTCTGTCATTTATCATTAACAAAATTTGCAAGGTTGTCGTTTTTTCTATCTTTGTCAGTTTTTTTCAATAGGTGGCTACTGCAACAAAGAAAGGAATTTTTAGTGAGGCGGAAGAGGCACTTTTGATGTAGGCATGCCCCCCATCATCTTCTTCTTTGTCTGTGCAATTGCTAGCAAAGAGTATTGGGTTTTGTCGTTGAAAAGAAGGATGTCCAAATTTTTGATTAATGTAAGTTTAACAATCCTCTGTCACAGTAGTTGTACTCACTTATTCAAATACCTATTGAATTGTTTGAAGTGACAAACAAACCTGGTGGACTGAAATTAATGGAATTCCCTGCATTTGCAGGTAGAAGGGTTAAATTCCAATGGTTTTTGTTGTTTCTTGCATTCAATATGTTGGACTAGTACTTTGAAGTTTAACCATGTGTGACACGTTGAATTAAAGTCCTTGAATTATAAGGTATAAGGTATAGGAACGTTTGATGCATTATATGGGAATGGCATGGTGAGAGCTGCAGAAAATAGAATATTTTAGCTTGGCGTGAACACCGTATTTAAAGCAATAGTACAAGAAGCAAGAGAGATTGTCCACTTTGCTTACAAAGTATCAAGCAAACCAAAAACATTCAGGCAACAATAAGGAGCTGTTGAAGAGGTGAGTATAAAAGTTTCAAAGAAAGTACATAATGAAATCTAAATAACATGAACTTCATTAAGTGAATGGAAGAGTAATTATGTACCATACTGTATAGAGGTGATTCTAAAAGCTAGAATGGATATGCATTAGGCTGATGTACATACAAGTAATCAATCTAACGTTGTGTTGGGGACATCTTAGAATTTGTTTGAAAGACCTATAATTCCTACAAATAAAGCAAGTTACAGCACTTTCTTTTTCTTTTTCAACCAAGAATTTGTAATTGTATTGTAAATACCATGACGTAAGAGCTTTATGTCATTATATTGAAACGTACATGTTCATGTAAATGCTATTATTTGGATTAAGGACTCACTTCAAATAAAAATGAAGTAGAGGATAAACAATTATGAATATGTGCACATTGATGCCATTTGAGAGTTTGTCTATGGTTTAAAACTATAATATTTTTTTTACATAGAAATTGTAATTGTGAGTTGCAAATTATGAAATACAGGAAATATGTAGATGTCAAAAAAATATTCAAATTGAAAGGAACTAAATTATGTTAGGCTAATTAAACTTTAATATTTTTCAAATAATGATTTGTTATGATATAAAAAATATATATTGAGTTCAATACAGTGAATTGTTTATTTGAAATAAATAATGAGTTTGACATGAAGATGAACTTGAACAATATTGAAGTCCATGGCTATCAAAAATGGCATGTCATGTGGAACAAATGGAGTGTAATGAACGTTAGGTAATTATCGGACAAAATTGAAGTTGAACTTCTATATTTCAAAGTATAGAACAAATTTGTCGTTTTGTACTTTGTTAGTGATGAAACATATGAATAAGTGTCTTCTTAAATGCAAGAAAATTTGAAGTAGACATAATAGAAGGAAATATGTAAATGAGAAAGTGAATTTCACCAATTTTGTATATAAATTATATGGATTATGTTAATTTGTTGAACATGAACAAATAGTAGTGGCATGCATACTATACATGTAGTGAGGTATCTCATATTATGGACAGCCAAGTTGTTAAAGTCATTTCAAATCTAATGTTTGCGCCATTACTATACTTAGAATTGAAAGATGATAACTTCAATTCCCAGGGAAAGTGTATTCCCATATGTGATTTTTGAACTTATCCTTCAAATATGTACATGTGATAAATTTCTATTACATGAAGTGCCAGTGCATTCATGTTTGACACAATGTCTTTAAGTGCTACCAGGGTGAGATGAGTAGAAGTGGCAGTGGTGTTCCAAAATAGTTTATTGTATTTATTGTGAATGAATTTGAAATTTTAAACAAAATATAATTACATTGGAACAGGATGCAATGTTAAACAAGTTGTATCAAACAAGTGAAGGAATATATATTCCTATGTTATGAGCAATGGATTTAAAAAAATCATTCACATTTAACTTTAGAGTATGCAGTCATGTAGTCTTTAAATTTTATTTTATGGAAGACGTGACCATTATTGTAATTCCTCTAATCTGTTGTGGTTTGGCTAGTACAATGTGTGGTACAACTTAATCTATACAATATGTATTCAAAGACAATAATGTACTATACTTCCTACTTTATTCATATGTGGCAAAATTAACTAAACAATAATCAACATAGTAGTGAGTAGTCTTATTGTTCAATTAATTGATTGGCAAGTAGAATTGTTTAATAGTAGGTAATGAGTAGTTCTTGTTATCAAGACATGGTGCAATCTATGAATACATGCACAACAAAACACATGATGATGCACATTGAAGATGGAGGACAGGTTGGACAATCATATATGAGTGCCAAGTACGGAAGTGTAGAAAATTCTAGAACATTCCATGGAGTGAAGAGGGGATATTATAATCGGAATTCCACTACTGCCATGCCAGTTACCTCTTTCATGGGTTTTCTAGAGGGACAAATTAACAGAGGAGTTGAGGGAATACCAAGGTTTATAGACAGCCATGGACATCCTATATTGCGAACTCAGCATAACGTAGTGAAGTTCAATGTTGGAAGGAGGAGAATAAGATTTGTTGATTCACAATCATCAAGACTATTATTGAAGAACATTGGAGGACAACAAGAAGGGGGTGAATATAGTGAGGGACATGATAAGCATGTGTACGGCCAAGCACACACCAACTATGCAGATGTACCATCAAAAGAAGGTCTGGTCCACATTTTGATATCTATAGTGTTGATTAGAAGGAACGAGTTGGTAGAGTCTGAAGAATGAACAATATCAGATTAATACAATGTACATGTGTACATGTTGTGAGAAAGATTTATGTGTCATTGTTAGTGAGTATTTAAGGTAATTTTTTTATGGTATAGCAATGTGTTGAAAACGACAGTGTCAATTTTTTAAATGGGTATTGTACATGTCAAGGTAGTAACTGATGACATGAATATATAATTTTGCACAATAAATACAATATTCAAGGAAGCAGTTAAACAAATGAGAATACAATAAAGAAGGATGAGTCAAAGCATTTGACAATGACATGAGATATTCATATAAATACATTGTTCGAGTATAAATTATATTTGTTACTAATGAAATGCTTAAAAATTGTGAGGACTTTGAATACATGTGATTATTGTACATCAGCATTGACTTTTGTGGCTACAATGCTGTGTATAGTATGAAATAAAATCAAAACAATAGGCAGCAGAATGTTGTGTAAGCTGTGGGTAATAAACGTAGCGTCACATGATCATTCTACAGTATTTGCAGTGAATACGTGTGGATTTTGTCATTTTCAGGATGCACTTTGCCATCCACGTCTAGTGCAATAGTTACCAATGCAAGTAAGGTGCGTATAGAGATCTTAAAGCACAACGTATCGCGAGAGACCGCAATGAGATCATTGGTGGTTGCAAGGCAATTGTTTGCCGGTTACGTTACTTGTAGTCAATGAGAGAGACAATTTTGTGGTATTCCTTCTTCATTCAACCAACAGCAAAGCCTGAAAGTTGTTCTTAGTGAAGGTGGTCAAGTACATGAATGTCCAATGGAAGAGCAATTAGCATATCAAAGTACAAGAAGTCATCATATGCAGAATTACAGAAGTATGCCCTCCCCACCACTAGTAAGTCAAGTGCGCACATTGGTAAGGAAGACTATAGTTGTAATTAAAAGATATAATAATTCATTTCCATCATTTGAACTTATATATGATGTTTGGTACCAAAAACTATTTACCTAAAGCTGATTGACCATACTCTATGCTTATGTAGTATCTATTAGGCATAATTTTTTAGTAAATATTGTCCTAAGTATGGAATATCTTTTTGTTGTTGAAGAGTGTTTGAATAATTATCTAGATTTCATTTGAACTCTTACATCTTTTATATTGAGGTTGGTGTATGTGAAATTGTATCAGAACTGACGAAATTAAAGTTGGATAGTGTTATTTAAGGGGAACTGAACTATAGCATTGAATAGTCAATTGTATTCCCGTATTGAAAGTTCAAGTTAAAAAAAGGAAAGGAAATAAAGTCCTGTAATCAAAAAATGCCAGAGATACTACTAGAGTTATAATCAATCTCTTTTGGACTTGGTGAAAGGATATTCTTTGTACAAAGAGTGAGATTTTGGTTTTTCAATTGGAATGTGATTGGAATAAATTATAATGGAAGTGAGAGTTTGCTAATGACTGGATTGCAATACATTACATTAATTTTTTAGATACTCTATAATACTAAATAATGTACTTGTTATACATATTGCATGTCTATTTTTTGAGTGTTAGATTTCATTTAGTTTATCAAATTTTTTGTGTTTTATTCTAATATATGTTTTGAATAAGTATGAAAAGCAGGATGAAGACAGCAAATTTGTATACCAACCTTATTACAAAGGCAATGAAAGTAACCGTTTTCAAGGTGTATACATGAACAAACCTTACCCTGAAGATGAATTGGTATATCATGATGGAAATGAAGATCACGATGGACAGGATGAAACACAGAAGGATCGGGACTTGCAGTATCAGGAAACTCGACTACCACATGCAATAACTACAAAACATGAAGTGGAAAAGCGTAGGATTAGAAGACAATCACAAGCTGCTTGAAGGAAAGAAGGTGCGCAGCATTTATGAGAGGGTCTTACATGGCATTTTTTAGAAGTAGACAAATATTCCAGAGAGCCTTGCGGTGATAAGGTCGGAGATTGGAAAAAAGAACTAAAGCTATTGCCTAGGAGACCAGACCTAGCCATAGGGAATATAAAACACCAACCACTACCAGCCCTTAAGGAAATAGAGCAATCGATTCAGCATACCTAGGAATATCAATTCCCTATGAGATTTGAAATCATAAGATTTGCCATTGCTAGGGGTGTGACATTGAAATGTGTGGAGTTGTTTGAGGCAATCCACTTGAATATGTCAAGACTAGAGGATGTGAGTCTTGTTTCATGGAGCAACATGTTGAACAAAATTAATAGCCCGTCCTACACTCAAAAATCTAGGGATTGTAGCAACGCAAACGCAAGCTGCAAGAATTTTGGGAGGACAGGGCCTACTAGAAAAGTTGGGATCTGTCACAAACTTAAGGGTCAGTTAGAAAGGTCAACCAATCCTAAAGATTTACTCTTCAAAATGAGCCGGAACAAAGGTTATGGAGGATAATCCAAGAAGAAGGGCAAGTTGAACATGTTCATGCATGCCAATGCTGGACAGACTACGTTGATTTCGAACGTGTTATATAATGCTGTCCAGAAAGGGCATCCTCATGCAAGAATTGATCTTGAGAATAACTGTGAAGAACTGACGAGTATAACAGTTGATTTGATTGTAGGTTTGGGCGGTATGAGATTATTGACAACAACAACTCTGGAAGTATCATCTTTTGAACCAGTGAGAGAGTCAAGAAGAACCCTAACCCCATATGAGAAGGAACTATTACAACAAGGGGCTGCTTTAGAATCAGAGAACAAAGCTCTGTCTACAACAGTTAGCAATGGAAGTGAGGGCGTAACCAGGTACGTGAACACATGTTATTGTACCAAAAGTGAATGCTTTCAACAAGAAGGATTCACTGCTGCAAAGTTGTATGTTTGAAGAGAACCCTAGCTCTTTGAAGTATACATGCTACTAAAGATCTCATTTCATGAGATGCAACTGCCTTGATTGTTCCCAGTGAGTATGCAAGGATGCTGCGTCATCATGATAACTTAATGCCTTTGTAATGCAATAGTGTTTTTGAATGCAAAGACAATGAATGGTTTCTGGTAATGCATGTATATAGATTTTGAGATATGTAGATTTGCTTATGTCATATTGATGTTGTGAAGAAACAATATGTGGTAATGAAAAGCAATAATCATGTGTTTGATTTTGATGTGCAGCGTAAAAGGGTGATGGCCAGTGTTGATGAGTGTAACTATAATGAGGATCAGGTAAGAAATATTATAAAAGTTTTTTTATTAAAATAATGTCATGCATGAGTGTCAGTTGAAATCATCTCGGCAAAAATTGTCATGACGCATTCCAAATGTTTGTGTGTATGAAGAAAGAAGTGAGACAAAGTAGAATATGTGAGCAAATATGTAGTACTAGCGCTGATAATTTATTAGTTTTTGAATATGTCTAATCTAGAGGGAGATGATAGTGTTATGAGATTTCCAGACATCAATGTTTTTGGTTACAGCATTTGTGGATCAAGTTTTAGTGATTGACTTCAATTACATATCGATACAGTGGGTGCAAATTTGCGTAAAGCGTGATATTGTGAAGATTGTGGAAATACAGGTGCAAAGTAAAAGGAGGTTAAAGGAGTATTTGCAACAAGCGGTATGTATATGAGGCAACCAGTACCAAAATGGAGCAGTATTGAAGGGTTTTTGTAATATTTTATTGGTGTTGATAGAGATTTTACGTGGTTGAAGTCAATATTATATACAAAATATTGTAGAAGTATTGTGTGACAAATGCCAAATGAGCTATGGTATTATTTTTGAATCTATAGGATTTCTTTAATGTTATGATCAATAATAAAGCATACTTTATCTGGGAGGTATAGTACTAGGAGTTTATATTTTTTGTTTAAAGAACCACACGCCTTTGTTAATGGATATGTATAGTTGCTGATTAAATATTTTGTATCTTTACAATTTATACATAATGACATGATAAAAATTTCATATATGGAGACTTCATTTTGGGTAATGGATGGACATATCATACCTATGGATGTATAAGTATTTATCATCCAATGAATGACATCACAACCCTAAAGAATTAATAAGCATGAATTGTGGATGACAGACAATACAACTATGACTGGTGTAAGCACCCACGTGTTAACATATTATTGGGAAGACATCATTATACTGGAATAATATTTAATGAAAGCTTCTTAATTTGTAAACAAGAAAGAACCGTGTAGCAGTGAAAACCAACAAACTTGGGTGTAAAAATAGGATTCTACATGTACGTGTATTTTTAGTAGCATTTGTGGAGTCAATTGGTAGGAATAAGTGGTAGTGGGTTAAGTCAAGAAAGCAAGTGACTTTTACAAAGATGCTACTTGTTAGATTAGCTTTGAAGATGAAGTGGCAAGCAACCAAAATGACAAAATGGCTAAGAGAGTTCTGTCATAAATCAACCAAACCATAGTGACCCAAATGACTGAAAATTTGACAAATTCTTGTTGTAATTCCGTTAGTTAGGTTGGCTTGGCTCCCGTAGTGACTATTTGAATATTTAGAATAATAACAATGTATACTATAAACAAACTTGTTTATAAATTACCTGATCAAGAATTGAGTAAAAGTTCATTAATAAGTAATGATACCAAAAAATTCATTAAAAAATTATTCTAGTGGAGAAATATAGATTTTTACTATCAAATATGTTAATGGGCTTTTGCTATGCTCAAACAAGCGTCTTATCTCTTAACATTTGGAGAAAAAGTTCATCAATATGCTTACATTCCTTTTATTATTATAAACAATAAATGGCTTTGGTAACCAACATTGTCTTGTCGAATAGATTTTGGAGTTTGGTTGTCGTGTTGTCTGTCTGACGTCTAATGTTGCTTATGACAATTGTCAAGTATGAGTGACAATCTTGTCTAATAAGGCCCTATTTAAGAGCTGAGATAATTCTAAAATCTACTTTAAATATGACCCTAAATGTTGAATCTAATAAGTGTATATTGAATTGAGATACTTCAATGAAATGAAACATTAATATGTCAAGATGGGTGAAAGCACACTACGGTTGTCCAAAATCATAGTCACGACAAAATTGCTGCACAAAGTGAAAGTTTGGAGTCTTTTTTCTTATAGTCTTTTTTATTTTAAAATAAAATAAAAAATAAAATAGAGTCTTACATCTTGCATACATTGACAATTGCATAACAAAAAGTGATTTTCATCCATTAATTTAAAGTACAAAGTACAAACATTAAAATGTTTGTATTATCACAAATTCAGCTTTAGCATTGTTGTATTTTTTTTGCCTAGTTTAGGGTTTGATTTTCATAATTCAAAAAGCTAAATCCAATGCTCTTATGTTTAGGTACTTAGACTAGACATTTAATGAGTGTTTTAGGGTCTACGTAAAGAAATATCCTAGCACATGTGTGATTTTAGTACAAAGGCCAATTATTGACCTTAAATTGTTTTTTTAAGTTTTTTTTTTTGGATTGTTTGATAGAATGCGTTGTGGTTGAGATGGGCCACCATTGCATTTTGGTTAAAATTGACGTTTTGGCTCCATTTAGTATCAAAATGTGTAAATTTTGTACCAAATATGTACATTTTGTACCAATTTTTGGACCTTTGGGAGGTGACCGTAGTGTGCTTTCACCCAAATTGGAAACAAAAAGTGCTTTATTTAAAAGTCAACTTTGAAGTTGATTCTACTAAACGGACAAAGGGGCTCATGTCTGTCTATGACGTTGAGTTTGTCAAGTTGTTGCCGTGTCAGAGAAGACAACCATGTTGGTAACTTACCCTAATTTTCAACCACTAAGAGTCTTGTGTTGTAATTTGTGATGAATATCTTCAATCAAAAATAATATTTATACTATAAATAGATTTTTAAAATAAATCTGACCCACCAAACAACATGTTTTTTTAGTACCATATCACATAGCATTGCATATGTAACGCAAGTAAAGAAACCTTCAGATTGAACCTTTTGGATGATGGATATTATGTGTTAATGTGTTATGCTATTGAGAGTCATTTTATAAGGTTAAAACTTTGATGAGGCATCTTCCTCTCGTAAGTGTTTCTTCGTAATTAATGCATGTAAAGCATTAGTTTGTGTATAGTTAAGTGCCCAAGTGAATCAGCCCAAATGTTTTTTTGTGCAATATAGCACTCTTTCCAAATCATTCACCTTATGTGATAGTTAACATTATAACACACATGCATTATTTGAAATAGTAAGTCGGCCTTTCATCTACGAAAGTTGCCTGCCCATAAAATGCTCCAACTGTATTAGGTGCAATAATGACTATTTAATATTTTGTTGCAGACTACTCTGCAAGTTATTGTTATTGTAATCGCACGTGTTGCTAGTACAGTTAGAAGCATTCACTTAGCTGAAAATTATATTTTACATTTAAAATGTCCAGATGACTATTAACTTTCTACGCATATCTGTCCTTTGGGAAACCCATGAAAGAAAAGTTTGCTGCATTCTTCTGCAGCATTTGTGGGCAGCCCGTGAATTTTTTTGAGAACACAGGATTCCACGCAGCCCACACAGTTGTATACAGAAAACGATCATATTGATACAGATGACCACGGCTGAATGAGCACTTACTGAGGTTTGGGGGCAAAATTACTCACTGAACAAACTTTGATTGCTATATTGTTCCCTAGGTGATTTGGCAACAAGAATATTGTCTTCCATTGCAAAACAGAATTTACTCTCTTTCACGCAAGCAATACAGTAATCGTCTGCTATGCTATGTGTGCAAGACACGTCCTGGGTAATGAATACTGGTTATGACGGAGAATAGGTACTGCACTCACCTACACTCACGTGGTCTGAATCAAGTACGCTGTAAAGATAGTAATTGCAAATCTGTACCGTATATAAATTCTGCACGATGACAGTTTCTATTTCAGGTTGAGGCCACTCTTTGATCTCGTAGCGGGCTCCGCACTAAGTGACAGGATTCACTCGAAGCTGATCATAATATACTCTTGCTTCAGCCGATAATATTTCTTATGCGTACTTCTTGTTAAACTCAGATTCTTCTTATCGAATAGCTAACATGACCTTGGGCTGCATGCACCTACTCATTTTCACGGCTGCAACTTCTTAACTTGCATTGCGCTGGTATGAAGATCGACAGCAAAATTTTGTTAATTTCCCTTTGTCAGTTTCAGGAATTCTTCACATTTTCCCTGTAAGCCGTTCAACATTTCTGACTATTTCTTCTGTGATTTTTCCCTCTGTCACAATTCCCGGTTAGTACATAGGGAATTCATATGCAAATCCCTACAAGAAAATTGACGAGAGTTTGCTGTGATATACATCTCCTGATCTTTGCTCTAGACATGCGTCGCATACGGCAGAAGCTGTTAACTACAACCAACAGTAGTAAAAATGGGCTCCAGGACTTTGCAAACTCATATGATGCCAGCATTTGACAGAACGTTCAGTGCCAAATTAGATGTCAAAATGGGAGATTCAAATAGCATACAGCCGTGGAAGTAGGGGTATTACACTCGCTTCCGTTAGCGTGCTGAGCGCCTTGGACTTAGTTGCTCACGAATCCATTCGGACTTAAACCAGGCAATATCTCACATAAATGAACATTGACCGTGATGTTCCCAAGTTACCTGCAACTTGTTAAAGTCCCTAGACGCTTCAACTTGAATAGAGTCTCTATGTGTGGGTGGACTTGACTTATGTTGGTGCGTGCGATCTGCTAAACCAACCAAATCTAGAGAATCTCGCTGCAGCTGTGTTATGTCTTCATCAACCTAGGCATAAACTCAATTTAAAAAGAAAACATCAAGTATTTATCCAAAACAGGTAAAAAGAAGCAGATACAAAGGTAGTGTGCTCTAATTGCGTTCATGCTCAAATTGCATTCATGCTCTAATTGCGTTCGGCTCTAGGAAAAAGAGACATTTAGATGAAATATCTGTGATTGTCATTGATGAGTTAGGTAGGCTTTGCAATATATGCTAAGCCTACCTAACTCATTAATGACAAACATAGATATTTCATCTAAAATGTCTCTTCTTCTGGAGCTGAACGCAATTAGAGCATGAACGCAATTAGAGCACACTACCTTAGTCAAAGCAGCCCAGGAAACACCGAAATGAAGAAAATTATGCTGCCATTGTTGGCCACTGACAATCTGACATTCTCAGCAAAAATATGCTCTGAAGTAACTGAAGTAGCAGCAGCTCCTCTACCGAGAGAAATCTCCAGCATTGAAATTGTAAGTTATTTCGGAACCTTCAAGATCATCTGTATAAGTATTTTTGGTTTCCAAGCTCCTTGATAGCACACAATTATCTATGACAGTAAAAAATAGGTCTTTTCGTCCTTTCTCTGAAGGTACCTTGGATAATAGAGAAACCGTATGCTTGTACTCCCGTTTCACCTCCGAATTTCTGTGTTTAAAGGTTGAATTCTTGTTTTAAACACTTCAAATATTATTTCAAATTCAATCCTACCAAGTATTATAAATTTTCGAAATGATTCCTACTCGATAAGTTTAGCTTCCCGACGAATAATTTCATGCTAAAAGAAGATTCCAGACACTCGTTAAGAAAAAGACCTCCCATCTCTGCTTTAGTGAAATCAAACAGTTCTTTCGTTATTAAAAAAGTAAAATCAAGACTCTTGCACCAGGATTTGGCAGATATGCACTATTCGTTTTAAGAACCGTTGTGGGACTGAGACAGAGCAACTGTTCTTTACGCAAACGGTGCTTGACTGGAGATTCAAACAAAACGAGGGCTCGTTATTGCTGCAATTAGAGAATTCGACCATAGCTATTATTCCTGCAAAACTAAACTATCAAACATCTTAGCGGGTGCCGATAAGAGTGAATAAAAACGGTGAGGACCGTTTCATTACTAAAATTCTTATATCAACTGTACATTCAAGGTGTATTCTCCTTACTTTCAGAACAGTCGTATGTGACACATGAGAACGTCCAGATAAGGTCAAAAGGAAATACTTACGTTTCTGCCTTTTCTAGCTGAAAGCAACACTCCTTGTAGAGGTTTGGCGGTTTCTAATGGTCTCCAGTGAGTGAGAAATTCCTCATTTCCAGGTCGTAGATCTGTGCCTATGCATTGCAATTCCAGTGACACATTAGGGCAGATGACCGTCACTTCAGAAGCTTTAAAATAGAGCATTAACTTCCGTCTTAGTCCCTGCATAGGATTAGTACTGACACAGGAGTTCCCCAGCATGCTGTAAGTGCGCAGGTTGAAGACTCAGAAAATTCAATTTATGCATGTCTGATGTTAAATATTCAGATTCTAAAGACATCATTGAATTTGATTTGAACATAATACATTCTCTGCATATTACATTTGAAGCCGAGCTGACGAACGTGACTCTGGTCAGCCACGAGAGTGTTTACAGTAAGATACCTGTGGACCAGCAACATCAGAAGCATTGTGATGAAGCTGCATGTCCATAGAATGGTTTGATAAAGATAGAGAAGAAGCAACAGGTCGACCAAGTAATCTTTCGCCTGTCTCCTGCGGTCAGACCCATCATGATTTCTCGTCATTCTGGCTACACTCATACACTAGATTCCTTAATTTAAAGTGACAAACGTCTTGTCTCGGACGATATACAACCATCGCCAGGAAGAATATGTTCACTTAACAGGCGAGTAGTAGTTCTGCAACAGATTAACTCTTTGGCTTCAAAGTTGAGGCCAATGATACCTTGGCACTCAGACAAGCCTGAAGTTGCATAATCTCTTGATTTTGTGCATCCCTTGACATTTGCAATGTTTGGAGCTGACGAAACCACAATACTCTAGTCAACGATTCTGAAGTTTGATCATTGTCAGCATTCATTGCTGATGAAGCTCGCTTTATCAACGCAATCAAATCAGCACTTAAAACTACTCTGTGACTCACTTGAAACTTGCACATTAACATAAGGGCTTAGTGTAACCTGTTCCTCCAGAGAAAAAAGACGGTCACGCATCATTGCAATCTTGGTTCCCGATTCCTGCACGGACTGCAAACAGTGAGGACATTTTGCTCATGAATGACAAGTTGAAAAAAACAGAATTTGAAAGTTTGAAGAGACACAATAAAACAAGTACTTGTCAATTAAGTGAAGACGCGGCACAATGAATAAAAACAACAGCAATCATCAAGGTTAAGCTACCCTGCTCTCCAACTCAAAGTGGTGTTCTTGGGCTCGCACGCATGCAAGTAACTGCTCCAATTCCAGCACTCTTTCATGTTCCTGCATATATCTTGATGTAATAGCTTCTCTCTCCTGCAGTGAGGACGAGAGCATCAACTGAAGATAGACACCACGCCATAGCATCTCCTCAATCATCAGAGGAGACCACGAACCAAGATCGTTAGTACTACTCAAAAAAAAAAATCAGCATTCTTGGAGCGGCTTGAAAAGCTAAATTTATGTTAGAGCCAAACTAGATCAGTTTGCCTTTTATTCACTGGCCAGAAATGTGCTCATATGCACCTTCTGACTTTCCGCGAGGACGCCGATGACGTACTGTTGCTTCGTTTCCGATGCAGCTAAATCTCCTCGAGCAGCCAAACTTCTCGCCTCCAGATCGGCTGTTGCCTGGATGATGCACGTCATGGTAGTGAGAAAAAATTCTGAGAAACAAATATGAAAAGTCAAGCCAAAGGAAGGCACTATCACGAATTGATGCATTAATACTAGTGAGGAAAATAATGACTGCCATACAAGCATAAAGACTGCAGGATGGATGTCCAAAACAAGCTTTGACAAATGAGCGTTAAAACCTCCTTCATTGCATTGAGCTGCTTAATTAATGTTGCCTTTTCATTCTGATAATCATTCAGAAGACCAGATTGCTGAGCAAGGGATCGTGCCATCAAGTCGCCTTGCCTCTCAATTGCCTACACACCAATGTTAGTGCTCTTCAGTTTTACAACCGAGAGGATGATGAATTAGTGCAAAAACAGAATATGACTGAAGAAAAAGAAAATTCATGCGCTGACGATACTGTATGCCCGAATGAAGGAGAAAGGATGTCAGCAAGTCGAGGAGACCCAATCATTATTGGACCCTTGGTATGCCATACAAGTATTGTTCAGCGCTAGCATGATTGTAAAGATAGTTCGTTAAAGATCGAGCACCTTCAATTCGGAAATCCGTCGTTGATTTTCTTCTTCTAGTATCTTCACTTGAGATTGCGACCTTTGAAAAGCCTCTTCCAAACTCTGAATCTGGTACCGCTGGCTTTGCAACTGGTTGTTATAGTCCAAAATCTGGACTCTCAGTTGTTGGTTGTCCTCTGAAAGATCTCTGCAAACTTTCATGATTTCTTCTTCTTCTTTCTCCTTGACGCACAGCATCTGCAGTTTACCGTATGAGAATTAAGCGAAAGGAGATACCAATGCAAATTAAACAGCACGGCATTGTATGGGGATCAAACTATTCCCATACCGTGTTCGCTATGACATTTGAGGAAAAAAGAGGTCACAGGTCAGAATTTATCTATAAACTCAGTTGAAATACAAGTGACTTTGAGAAAGTCATAACGAGGCTATCCGATCATTTACGGTTTACTGGAAGATTTTCAATCGAGATTTTCTAATCAACAGATAAAGACATATCAAAACTATTGGACGAAGGTATCAATTTGACTCTCACACTCTCAACCAGAACGAAAAATATTTAACGTCAACGCAGAAACTGTATGGATTTTTGAGGTCAAATTAACCCCTAATGGCCCAAGTGAGGTTTTGGGCAAGTACCTACAGCTAAACAAGTTTGTGTGATTTTCTAAAATTTTTAATGAAGATGGGAAAGTCAAAGACCCTCGTGGGCATCTAATTCTTTCTTCATTTTCACATTCACTAAAGAAGTTATGGAAGAAGTTATTAAAATCAGGGAGAAGGGGCAGCTTGGGCAAGACCTCTTATTTGTAAGGGGTGTTGCCTCCAAAGAGGGTCAGTTCTTATGGGCACAAGATGTGGACACTTGTGCAAAGGGAAGTGGAGTGGAATGAGCTTGGCTTAGGGGACTCCCAACCCTCCATTTCTTTTGCTCCTTGGAAAATTTGGTGTTTTGAGCGGTTTGTGTATTTGTTTTATGATTTTTTTTTCTAAGTTGTAGTGAGCTAAGATTCCTTAGTTTTCACCATTTGAATAAGTGTAATCTAAATTAAGGAATTTTACATATATCCTCCAATTTTGCCTAGTGTTTTGGCAAGTTTCATGACCTTCTAGCGGTCAACAAATTTATTAAGTTAATTGCACATCTTTAATTGATTTGAAAATTCTCCCACACATACTTAGCTTGGTCTTCTACATGGAGAAGTTAAACCTCAACTTTGTGTAGAGTAATTTTTTACTATAAGAGTGGTCAATGATATCTAAAAAGTTTAAGCAAGATATATATATATTTTTAAATTCAGATGCCAATATCTCACTCCCCTCTATTGAAAATGAGGGGCTTTTTTTTCCCACAAATAACTCCCATACTCTAGGGCAAGATCCTCTAGTTGAATTCTAAAAAACAACTTTTTTTTTTTTTTTTTTTTTTTTTTTTTACCTTTCTACTCATTCCTCCAAAAGTGGCAGTTTTCAGTGACTTTTACAGAAATAATGGGCTTGGGCCTTTTCGGGTGGACTAAAAACTGTTCCACTGTTATAACTAGAATTACTTGACCGGTACCAGACCTGTTCACGAAACTGTAGCTTAGAATTCATGTTATGCAACTCGTTGAGGACATTCTCACGCTCAACTATGACCTGGAGCATCTCTGTTTTAAGTGTCTGCACGTAACATTCAGAGCATTAGTATTAAACCAACCAAACAATCAACTTCTTGAATTAGTCACGAAGGAATCTCATGGTTTACGAGAAGTTTTTCAAAGTAGTCCGTATTGACACAGTGGCGTACTTGAACATCTGAAGTTGCGGCATAAAGAAGATCTTCAATCCCATTAAGCTCTGAAGTCTGCCAATCATAAAGAGGAGATGAAAACATCAATTCCAATAAAAATGGCGGAATGCCACTACTTTGGCGCGGTTTAACCCCTAAAGGACCAAAGTCCCCTCGGGGGACTTTTGGGATTTCAGGCATGTACTTATGGCTAAACTACTTTATGTAATTTATTGAAACTTTTATGGAAGATGGGGAATTCAAAGATCTATGTGGGCATTTAATTTTTTCCTCATTTTGACATTTATTGAAGAAGTTAAAAATGAATTTATGAGAATTTTAGTTCAGCGGGCAGCCCAAATTTTTTTTAATAATTGCATTTTTTAAAAATAAAAATTCAAGGTTAGTTCTTTAGACTTACGTATATGTGGGAAGCTTTGAATCATTCAATTCTAATTGATGAAATGAAAGTTATGAGAAGTTTTAATTTGCAGGTAGGTGTGGAGAATCTCAAAACAATGCCTACACGTAAACTAAAACTTCTCATAACTTTCATTTCATCAATCAGAATTGAATGATTCAAAACTTCCCACATAAACAAAAGTCTAAAGAACTAACCTCAAATTTTTATTTGTAAAAAATGCAATTTTTAAAAAAGATTTTGGGCTGCCCGCTGAACTACAATTCTCATAAGTTCATTTTTAACTTCTTAAACAAATGTCAAAATGAGGAAAAAATTAGATGCCCACACAGATCTTTGAATTCCCCATCTCCCATAAAAGTTTCAAAAAATCATGCAAAGTAGTTTAGCCATAGGTACGTGCCCAAAATCTCATTTGTCCCTAAAAAGGGGGCTTGGTCCTTTAGGGGTTAAACCCGCGGCCTAAACGTTAAATCTACACATTATCTAGATTGCAAATTGAGATTAGACCAGCGTGAAGATCATGTCACTAATTTTGGCGCATGACTGCCTCCAGCTTAACCCCAAAATGACCTTGAAGACAACATGTGTCCTTGACCAATTTTTAAAGTTAAATAAAACCTTTCCAATTTACTATTTTTAGTAGTTTCTATTTTTGAATAATTCTTTTGAAGTTTAATTTTAGCTTCAACAATCTAATATTGCAAATAATTTATCTTGATTTTTTTGTTCAAGATTTTGTGCATGGGTGACTATTGCAATCTTGACTTTAGGTAGGGTTGAGGGCTCTTGGGAATGAGCCTCAAATACCCTAAATCTTTGAGAAAAATCACATTAAAAATTCATTTAAAAATAATGTAGAGTAGATTTTGAGAAGTCATAAATTGATTGGGGTTATGCATGATAGGCCTTTTAACCTCATATTATTTTGGTGAACAATTTTTTAAATTTGACATGTGAAAAGAGTAATGAAAAACTTCAAATCACCTACACAATTTTAACGATCAAGCATTATAATGTTTCAAACCGTAAGGGATACTGTTGGGTTTTCCTTTCTAATGTGATCTCTAACATGTCTAGTTTGATTTTATAAGGTAACAATTCAAAACGAATTGATACATCTTGTCAAAATGTTGACTTTTTGTTCAAAATAGAGCAAATTGCTAGAAGCTCAGGATATTCCAGGGTCATTTTGGGGCTAACAAAACTCATTCAGGACTGATAAATTCAGTGGCTATTTCATGAGCACGTACCAAAAAAATAATCAGTTATTACCAAAAAAATAATCAGTTATTACCAAAAAAATAATCAGTTATTGATACCAGTAGGAATGGTAATATTTGACTGTCGTTCAATATCTATGATATATTGTTTACAATAAGGTGTCTCAACGCAGTGCATTCTCTCATCCAATGTCGATGTGAAGAATATTCTGGATGGAAGAACGCCGTATTCGTTAAATTGGGAAAATGCGGTTCTCAAATTGAACTTCACTTTCAATCCAAAAATTACCTTAAACCAAATTTAAAGGTATGAAATTCAATCTGAGCTACTAAGATTTTTTCCCTGGCAAATTCCTCTTATCAGGTGTGGGCACATGTACCTAAAAAAACGTTGCTTAAACTTATAACTAGGTTTAAGGTCATCACCTTAAACTTTTAGAAGTCCCAAATTCAAACATAGTTTGCAAATTAACAAATATGGCGTTGAAGGATTTTAGAATCATTATTTCTATAAAGCAATAACAAGCTGAGGTCATTCCACGCAATAGCACAATTGTAAAAGTCCTCTAGAGTCTACACTGAATATTGCATTTACACCAAATAGTGCATTTAGGTTGCCCCACACTAATTTCTTGACATTTTATCCTATTTAAATACTTACTGTTGCTACAGTAATTTTCAGCAATAATTACTACAATGAGCAACTTTTAAAGGCCTTGGTAACAACAACACAGCTCTAAGACAACAACTTAGCAAAGTCCACGTGGTAAATCATTTGAAATCCTAGTATCTAAATAGTTTCATGCACCTCCAAGTGGTCAAGCCATGAGTCATGAGTAAACTTTTCATGGTAAAGCAACCTAATTGTTAAGGCAACTTAAATGCACTATTTGGTGTAGGTTGCCTTTATAATTAGGTTTCCTTACCTTGCTAAGTTATCTCATGACTCATCATTTGGCCACTTGGAGGTGCCTACAAGCTGCAACCCTCTTTAAATACTTGGATTTCACATGGTTTATGACTTGAAAGCTATTAACTTGTCTTTTCTCAACATCATTGTTGTTAACATACCATTTAGAAACTATTTGTTGCATTAGATTTTGATTGAATTACTATAGCAATAGTAAGTATTTACATAGTGTGAAAAGTCAAGAAATTAGTGTGGGGCAACTTATAAGTAATTTTCAATGTAGACAAGAGGAACATTATCAAGCTCTACAATACCTTTTTAACCCTCTTTTAATCTTTGAACGCCTCAAAGGACCAAAAGTGTCCTTGCATGATTTCAAAGGCTTGTTTGAGGCACTGGATCTAATTTTTTGATCTTGCTATAAACTACAATTATGAAGGCATTCAAATTGTTCATACTAATGGCACAATGGCAAAGAAAGCCAAATGTTTTACAAGTGTTGCAAGAAATTTGATTATGTGAAACACCATCCAAGGTGTGGTGGCAAGCAATGTCCTACAAGCTACAACTAATCAATATTCAATGCAAGCTTCCTTGCATGTGCTTTGTGGTAGGGATTCAAGCATGTTCTAAACCCTTGTTGGGGCAACCCTCACCAATTGTGATGGTCATTGTTTTTTGTGCAATAGCAAACTGCAGCCCTAAAAACTTAACCTACAAAGAAGCAAAACCTTCAATAATTTGCAAGTGTGTGTATTCACATCTAATCTTGCTACTCACAAAAATTGAGATGAATCATGGGCTTATAAAATTTTATATAAATCATTAAATAGCAACTACTTGCCAAAAATGAAATTTTGCCATCACAAGTTGTTTGGTCAAATGTTATAATCTCCCATCACCTACCTACAATCAATTGTTCTCAAAATTTGCAAGCCATTTTCTAAGTAAATATTCCACTATTTTTAATGGTCACTTTTTGTGGATTATTTGATTGACTAAGATACAATGCAACAAAGTTGTGGGTCCCCCAAAAGCCTGAGTTTGGTGAACTGAGTTTGGTGAAGATGGCCTAAGCGCTCAAGGTTAAGGGCAAGCCCAGTGCTCAAGCTCGGTGGCCGGTGAAGTTAAATATAGCTCACCAACATTCGGAAGGATGGGATTTCTGAAACTCCCATCTCACCAATAATTGGTGAAATTGGTGAGCTATATTTAATAACTCCCATCTCACCAATAATTGGTGAAATTGGTGAGCTATATTTAATTTCACCTGCCACCGGGCTCACCGACACCCTAACTTACGTGGTAAATCGACGCACTGACATTTCTGATGGTTGAAAAAAAACTCCCTTACGGGACATTTGTGATGGTTGACTGACGTACCTTCGCGCCTAGTCGCTCGTCAAGATTCTTCCTCGCGTCTTCCTCCATGGACAGCTGGGACTTTAAAGAGACAACCTGTAAAACCAGTATTTGTGCAAGAGTTATAGTTGAAAGCAAGAACTTTGAGTTGTAACAAATTCCTTATGCGAGTCGAAATCGGAAACTTGCAAATAAATCCATATGTCCTACACTGTTCCAAAGCACTCACAGACAGAATCAGTAACGATAAATTAAAATGGATATAGTTTTTGGACGAGTTACAGATGATTAAGGAAATTTTGCTGTGACAAATCTTTAAGAACTTTTATGCCGACAATCACGTTACGCACACAGAATTAGATACTTCTTTATGATGACCCAGGTTAAGCACCTCTGAATCTGCCTGTTGAATCAGAATCTGCCCCGACTGAAGCTTATGCGCTGCTGTTTGCAGGTTACGTTTTAAAACGAGTATTTCAGACTGCAGCTGCCCATTTTCGTCGTTCGTGTGTACAATTCTCTCGCCTTGAGCGTTTACCTTCTCAGCGCAGCAAGATTTTTTTGAATCATCACATACCTCAAATGAAATATCGCTTCTACTGTCGTACTTTACTGGAGTGCATACGCCAGTTTTATGTATTTTCACAGACTTTTAATCCAACTCGATGGTTCTTAGGTGGTTATTTAAATCTTAGAAATGACGTCATCGGTATGACACTTGTAAAGATTCAACATCAGAATTCAAACACATCGTAGATCCAGGAGAATAACTAGAATATGTTCTCGCTACGTCAACGTCGAAAGCAGAAGCCTGCAAGGGATCGTCAGCTACCTCCATTTGCAAGAGGCCACGCTCCTTCCCTAAAGCATCTAGCAACCCACAGAGGTGGTTAACCTCCCCCGTCCTCTCTCCGCATTCATGGGCGAGTCTACGGATTTCCATGGCCATTGCTGCAACTCGCTGTTCAGCCATCTGCTGATCCGCTAATGTGCTTTTCAGCTTACTAACCTACATCACAGAAGGAATAGAAAATAACAACCTACGGTTTGAGTGCAGTAAGACTTTCGCAAATATATTTTTCCTCTGAGATTTCTAAATGGAATATCAATCGGAAGGAAAAGATAAAGTTGTTGCTTACATAAAGGAATCTATCAAAGGTAGTGCAAACTATTTGACTGAGCATGATTAACAAGAGGATTTCACTTGACAACTGCCAGTCGTCGTAGTTACACTGCATGACAGAGAGCAGTAATTGCGATGAACAGTACCAGTTCTTCTCTGGTACAGTCTAGCTGAGTTATAAAAGTCTTTAGCTGCTCTACATCCCTTTCAGCAGCTTCCAACCGTCGCCTGCAAAGAAAAATGTGTGACTATGCTAACCAACTAGCTCCGTGGTATCGAACCAGACCTGTGTCTTCAAAGTGAAACATCACAAGTCGAAACCTACCAATATTCTTGCAGTTTGCATGTCAGAGGTTATCATGATTCTAGTCAACGAGATCATTAGAATTGCCGGGTAGTCATGTTTGTTGAGTTCAGGATAACTTAATACATGCACAGCTGTAACTGTGAAGCTGTTTCTGCAAACTCAATCGTGCTTTCTTCACGACTCCTACTGCACCCTGAATAATCTGCTTGAAGATGTAGGTATCTGCCTTCAAGCTCCTCCAGTTCTTGCCTACAGACAGAATTAATCGATGTTGGAGACTTCTCGTACAACCGGATCCCACACTCAGCAACATATTACTCACCTTTAAGATTATGCAAGCAGAAAGTTCGAGACATCAATTTAAATCTCATAGCTAAATGTTCGGAAAATACACCAATGAGTTGCATTTGTCGTGAAGCGCTTGCTCAGATGTTATGCGCGCGTCTGTCTCCTGCAATATATAGGGCGATCAATAATTGCATGAGTATTATGAAAGGCGTGAAACGCATACATAAACTTCAGACAGGGTCTGAACGCGAAGATCAAAACCAGATAAAGTAGTGAGTGACGGCATAAAAAACAGAATGACCCGTGCGTTGACGATAAGGTCGCCCCAAAACTTAGGAAGGAATCAGGACTCTAGACGTATTTTAAGAGGGAATTCTACGTGCTGGAAAGAAATCAATTTCGCATCAATTAATGTAAAATTTTCTTAACAAAAGCTCTAATTGAAAGGCAATTTCCAGAGGATAAAATTAGATGATTACCCGATCCCTTTCAACGGTCCGAGCTGCAAGTGCTGAGGTCAGTTGAACCATATTTCCATCAATTTCCTGCACTTCCAGGGATACAACTATTGGTGCTCAATTTAAGATTCTAAGTTGTGGACGGGGTGGGACAAAGTAGAGAAGTTACAGGTTGAAGCAGGAAATCTTACCCGAATTAAATCGGATAAATGACTACATTCTAATTGGCTAGCTGCTAGTGCTTCTTCTCCCGCCACCTGCATACTTAGGAAGTATAAGTGACAACAAGTTAAATAAGTGCATAAACATTCCAAGTAGGGCAGTTGCTACTTTCCCTATTGCCTCTACTCCTAGTATTCTTCTAAACGTTCATGTAGTACCAACTACCAAATATTTGCAGAAGAAACACTTTAAGGGAGCAATGTCAATTTGGACATTTTTTGTCAATTAGGGCACCCTGATTTGGGCACTTTTCTGTCAATTTGGACTTACAGTAGTGCCTGGATATGATGAAGGTATCCGGACAGCATATTCTTTTCATGTAAGGAAAACATTCATTGTAACTAAACAAGCTTTTGTAGCTCCCCAACCACCAAGGACAGTCATCTACTTCATCTTAACCAAGCATTTGTTCATCTTAGGGAGGCACTACTGTATTCAGTTTTTTTTTTATTTGGACGTGTCACGATGGACAATTTTCCTTGTAGTGAAAAAGTACCGAAAGTCACCTTTTCATCAGTGATGAATCCAAGCTGTTCAT
Source organism: Ulota crispa (assembly GCA_963920765.1). Classification (NCBI taxonomy): domain Eukaryota; kingdom Viridiplantae; phylum Streptophyta; class Bryopsida; order Orthotrichales; family Orthotrichaceae; genus Ulota; species Ulota crispa. Next base: position 19,893,885 of record OY987247.1, read on the forward strand.
GTTTTTTATCGAGTTCCGCTCGAAGTAATTCTATCGATGTATCCTGCTCGGGCAGAGTAGTCTGGAGGTCATCCAACTTAGCCTTCAAATTCTCAACCTGCATGTCAGATAGTGTATTTGAGCTTAATTACTGGACTATACAACAACCCATCCAAACTACTCTAGGTAAAACTTCTGCTCCACTATATGGAAGGACTGGCTTATGAATAGAAGTATGTCAGTGAAGTACCATCAGCAAAGTAGGCAGATAAACTCTTCAGGAGCTGAGTGTACCTTTCTCAAACTTCGCTGAATAGCATCTTTCCCTTTGATGGAGAACATCATCTGCAGAATTGCAGCTTCAAGTCAGATTGAAAAGGGTAGAATATGGAGGGGCTTCAGAGACGACTGCATCAGAAGTTCCATTTTTTGTGAGTTAACTACATTAGTCCAGAGGATTCGGTCAAAAAAGACTCATCAAGAAAACAGAAATAACACCTCTAGATTGAAGTAACACTTGACCGTGAACAACACTTTTTATGCTGAAGAGAAATGCCACGCACTGTTCGTACCGAACAATCAAACTCGAAAGGCCCTAAGTCTACAACTTTGCAACAGGTGAGCAGATGAAATGGCCAATGGATAAGATATGAAATCAATTTCGTTCATGGAGATTGATAGTCGAGACAAGTTTGTGACCATACGAGTGTTTACATTTAGAGAGACGACTTTAGACAAAAAGCTTGTCAAAATCTTGAGCAGAGGTACATCGTAGAACCACAAAAAAAGAACGCTTAGTGGACAATATCTACATAACAAAGATTGAGTTCAGATGACAAACTGGAGAACTGGGGCGCTCCAAATGCTTGCTTCTCATGTCCTCGGGCATAGCGGCTAGAGCCATGATGCCAGCTGGAAGATCCTGGAAAGTTTACATTGACCAATCAGAAGGAAGCTTGGTACATTAAGTAAGATAAGGCACCAATTAAATGGCCAATAGTAATGAATTGCTGTTAAATGCAGGTACCTTAAAAGTTTACTAGAGCCCAAAAGACTGTCCTAAATAGAAAACATAGACTCTACCTTGCATACACCATCCAACAACTTTCGGAGTTGCATTCTCTCAGAATCCATAAGTTCCAGATGTGAGTCAAGGCCATTGATTTTGTTGACTAGTTCTTCCTGCAAAATACGTTTGAGAAAACATCCCTGAGAGATGTTCCGTCATTGTTTCCTGGATGCACACTGCAAGCATTTGGATTTCGTGAATTTGTGACTATACCTCTTTCTGGTCCAGATTACATATGAAGCCTTTAATGCTGGTTACTTTCTGCTCCAAATCAGGCTCCTGTAAAGCATTATCTAAATAATGCCTGCTTATGATTTTAAGTGGCCTGACAAACAACAGATTCTGGCTGAGAGATGAAGGCAGATGTTACATATTCAAAGCACCAAAGAATTCCGAGATCTTTGATTCTCTCAGGCCGCAAGTATAATATGATTTTTCAATCATGGAGGTAAAGAGATTGCAACAGTGTATCACTAGCATTTGAAGTTCACGAAGTAACTAGGAGTGATAATTATGGAGAAAGCTGCGTGACGACGACTCCAAAAAATCTCCACGATTGACCCAAGAAGATACGTAACTACCGCAGCTAAATGGGATAGGAAAAAGTGAAATCGCACGATGCAACATACGTCTTGGTCAAGTCCAGAGCTGCTGTGGAGAATGGCAAATCATGAACTTCTATTTCTTTTTGGTATATCTGTTGCACTCACATATCAGAACAAAATCAGTGCAGATCCAATGACAGTTGCAGCAAACACAGCATGCTCTTTGCTTCGATCACGATTTGAGGAAAAGGATCACCACCTTATTAGTTAGCCACAGTATGCTAACAACATGCTCTTTGCTTCGATCACGATTTGAGGAAAAGGATCACCACCTTATTAGTTAGCCACAGTATGCTAACAAAGTACTACTGAATATTGTTACCTGGCTGTACAAAAACAGTCAAGGGAGAATGAAACAAGTCTCTAACATTTGACTGTCACTAAGAGAAGTTGTACCAGAATGATATTTATGCAAGATCATCACCTGCTGTAATGACAGAAGCTCCGAAGAAATGCTTTCAAGGTCCGACCTCAAAAAGGAAATACCTTTGCCAACGAGAAAGAGATCTGTAACATGATACAGTGATTTCGAGATTAAAATGACAAATTATTAGCAATAGTACGTAAGATCTGGCTTGTGGGGTAGATACCTTGTTGGTTACTCAGTACCATCACATTAGAAAATGAGACTGAAACACTGCAATCTCATATTGCAGGAAGAGAGAAGCTAGAGGCGATGTGTAAGAAATTACTGAAATCAATAATGAAATCATCAGCAGAGCAGTCACATGAGAAAACGCAATATAAAGTAAAATGGGAAAAAGTGACATCTTGGGACTCCTGGATTTTATGTTTTTTAATGAGTATTCACTGAATACTCTTTAAAGAACATAAAATCCAAAAGTACCAAAAACGTCACTCTTATCCATTTTACTTAAAATCGTGTTGAGAATGTAAAACAGGTCATTCATCCATAGTTTTATTCCAAGGCCTCACCATTCGGTTGAGGAATCCTGTTAGCTAGTTGGAGCTCTTGTATCTCTCGGTCTTTTGAGGAGATTTGGCACTGCAATTTCGCATAGAAAAAGCTGTAACGTAAGATCGGAAATTTCCAAGTATGAGAGACATCAATAAAAGATACATAAATTGAACACGAAACAAGAGTACCAGAATAAGACCAAAAAATTTTGTCCTTAGAAACAACTTGACAGTACTATTACATGACCACTTTCAGAAAAGCATTGACTTAAATTACGAAGGGAGCTAAGAAATTCATCAAAACCAAAGACTCGTGATGAAAACGATTTAAAATTTGAGAATTGTCGGTAAACAGTCTATTCAAATACCCTTCCGGAGATTTCACTTCAGAAATTAAGTGTGTGCCTGGTATTCAACGAAGTACGAGGATGAACTGCAAGAAAGAAAGGCTGTCCTCACTTGAAAGAACACAATATACAAAAAACAGATTGATCAGAAAATATACGTGAGTGGAAGCCAGCTGTTCCTGAAGAGTTACATGTTGTTCTTTCAGCCTCTGCAACTCATCTTCCATCTTCTTAAAATGGGTCTCTGCCTCTCTGTCAGAGAAAGATATTGAATACAAGTTATCTCTTCTGCCACCATATATAAAGTAAATGCAAAATAAGCGCTCAGTAGATCATACTCAGCTGCCAAACGAGAGACAGCTATCGCAAGCTTAACTGCTTGACCTTATCTTCAAAACCATATCTGAGAGTGCTTAAAATAAAAAATGCAGTTCGATTGACATCAGCGTTTTTACCGTGTTAACTCCAGCTTGTTTTGATTCCCAACAGGAATTGTCTTCGTCCTAGGAGCAGGAGGAGAGATAGGCTCCGTTCGAAGTTCTTCAAGAAACAATTTGCGAGTAATCAGAGTCAATTTAAGAATTGGGTAAGAAAAGCTCCAAAGAAATGACCTCCTCATAACAAGTAGCCTCAGTAATTCTTTCATCAAAAATTCTACTGGCTTGTTTCTACAGACTTTCAAGTACGGAAGCTTATGATGCAGTATATGATGCGCATAAATTGACCTTACATTGTATAAGACGAAAATGTCGACCTCATTGATTTTATTCCAGCACTTTTCCGTGACACGTTGCAATTACAACGTGTCAACATTTACGAAACCGACTCATTAAAGTTGAAAGTGCAATTCGGAAACAATTTATTTCAGAAATCATCAAGTTCTAGGTTGATTATATTAATAGCAAGACTTTTTAGTCTACCAGTGTCATAAGTCTTTGTCTCGTAACCACAACATGGCTGTATCACAAATAGAGTTACTGTAAGTTGATGAACATTCTCTGATAATCTGGCAAGAAGAAGGCAGTTGACCACCTCAGGACATAGCGGAAATCTCGTATTGTTTTAGTAATATTCCAAGACATGACCATTAGGTCTCTAACAATAGTTGTTTCGAAAGTAGGAGTACCATACCAAGTTGCTTCGAAATAGTCATCTGTCCTGAAATCTGCTGATCCACTGCAACATCGTACACCAATGCGATCATCAGAACAACAAGTTGTAATTCCTCGCCCTCATCCAAAGAGAAATGATATCTGTCAGACGTAATCTACCTTTAAAAATCGAGATAAACAAGTTTCAGGACACACCAGTTGGAGGAGCACATGTTTGCAAACTGAGGGTTGATCGTAGCGCTTGGTTCATAATCTCTAGCTCTTGAAGCTGGTGCATGCTCTGTGTCCTCCATTGATGGACCTGTTCCTCTCCCAAGATCGCAGGTGGGGACATCTGAATATCTGCACTCAATCCTTGAGTAACCCGCTTTTCCACCTATCATAATAAATACATTACGAATGCAAAAAAGTAAGCAAGGTGCTTAATATCTAGATTGAACAACTATCATTAAAAGCATGTGTTCCTCCACTAATATGTCGATGATCAAGTTTGTCACAATGCTGCAGTATGGTGTCGAAAAGACCCGCGCTGGGTCACTGTATGACCACCACTGGCTTTTCATTTTATTCTTTATCAGTGCAAGTTGACCTCCAGCTCAATACAATCTAAAAATATTCTGAGTCGTCCAAATAGTTGCCAGTATATGGAAAACTTTACATTTTCCAGCCAAGCCGTCAAAAACAGCAGAGGAACACCAGGCGAACGTGGAACATTCCCTGCATGCAGCAAAGGCGAGAGCAAGGTCGGTGTATCTTACGCACTTGGGCACAAAGCTCTGAGGTCTCCCTTTGAAGTCGTTGGTTTTCGCCTCGCAACCGATCTAATAACTGTTTCTCATAGTTCAATTCGCCTGTGAGCGTGTTGACTTGATTCCTTAAGTCGTGTGAGCATTCATTTAACTGTGTGAGGTCATGCACCAATCTTTCTATGAGCGAAAGAGTTGCTGAATCCGATTTCTCCACTACTTTAGAGACAGGTTTCACTGCATCGATATCGTACCCCCATGTTTGAAGCCTTGTAATCAGCAGCGCCAGGTAACTCGACCGGTTAGGTTTCAACATCTTTTCACAAGTGAAAAGAAATCTCGATACGAAAGAATGGAAGCGAAAACTTCAAGATTAATATCACCGGCCCGAGCAACATAAGTTCTCACACAGAAAATGCCTTGTCTCCGCCGCGGCTCCAAGATAAAATCGGAAGAATATTTCTCAGAAAACTAAAAACCAAACAGCAGAACTTCAGGGGAATCAAGATAAAAGAAGGTGATTTTTGGAAAAATCTGTCTGCGAAAAAACTCAAGTAAGGTGCACTGCAAGAGCCACCCTGCTCAGAAGCCGATATCGCCCAATTTACCTAAGACTCTGGTGTGTATTTGGGCAGCTGCATCATAGTTTCGAAAAATGCGTCGATCACGAGAGTTCACGCAACCTGCACTCTATAATCTTCAGGCCTTACATTGCTTTTGTTCGAATATAAAAATTCGTGTATCCAAGATGAACAGATAGTAGACTTCCCAGCACATAAAATAGGCACGAAGGGCCTTAAAGGCCAAGATTCGGTATAGCTGGAATTCGACAGATCCGCACAAAGGAACATCAAGAGATGTTTGACAATAACCTGCTTCACACGTGCATCATACGAACTTTATAGCCTGGTACTACGGGGCAGACGTGCAGACTGCGTATAGCAGACATCCCCGTACCTATATGCGGTTTATTCAATTCGTCAACTACAACCAAGGTACTGTTAGATGCTGACAAGCATCCCTTTTTCGTTGGAAGGTCCGTTGCCAGAAGCAAAATTTCATCTGCCCTGGTGCTTGCAAAGCAAACGATTATCGCAAGTGCGTCTTCTGAACACCTGTGGACCTGATTGACGTAAAATCCAGAAGTGACCACAATATCTCCAACAGTAGAGTTAATCCTTCTCGATAATTTCCATCCGCGCTTAGGCACAGTGTATTCCTTGTAACGCCCTAAACGGAAGCAGCAGCTAACCCACCGATCTTGGAAGCTAAGTAATATCCGGAAAATGTTCCATCAAAGCCACTCCATAGCCACCTCCCTCGTTTATCATCGCACGAATGTCCAACTGTCTGCTGCATGTTAAGGACATAAAATATTTCAGAATCCTAAATTTCATTAAGATGTTACTAAATAATAAGAGCGTGTCTCCCGATCCTCTCGTACCAAGGAGAACCTAAATATATTTGGAATCCACGTACCCCTTCCAGAATATATCAAAATCAAGCAATCAAGATGGTAACGGAGAAACACCAGAAAGTTTTCAAGCTCACTTCTGATATACGTTTTTTGCAACTCCACAAAACACTGGCTATACGCCCGCAAGTAAAGAAGCGTCCACACCAAAAGCAACACCTTAAAGAAACGACATTGGGAATTTGAACACAACTGCGAGGGAAGGAATTAGTACCATTCGGAAGGTGAGAATCGGCACGTTAACCAGCACGGAGGTGCAGAGAAGATGGAGGAAGTAGCCCAGTGGCGACGAATCGGATGCCCTCGCGAGGGAGAGCAGGGAAGAGCGCGGGAACGGGGGGTCGTTGGTTTCCTTCAACGTCCCCAGAATGCATAGCCGCCAGTGCTTACGTCCATCAACTCATCGTCTCGATCATTTCCTCAACCGGCCCGTAGATTTTGCACAACTACGGTGCAAGTCATTTAGAACCGATCAATCTAATGGCCGTAAAAGCGTTGAACAATTTGGTGATTTCAGAACTTTGTCTTATGAGCGGTTCACACTATGTCCCAAGTCCTACTGAAACTAGTACCAGTTAGTATTGATAGGTAGAACTTGTTTTGGCATTTCAAAGAAGTTTGTATAACAAAAAATATAAAAGTCATTTTAATCTCATATTTTTGGTATATGATTCTCATGCAATTCCGATTGGCCGTACCAAATCTTGGTTACTAAAAATCAAAATCCTATTTTTGGTAAATTGTTTTGTGTCAAAATCATGATTTTACAAGAAAGTTGATTAAAACACATTGGTGATGAATTTTTGAGATTTGATTGCATGGATAGGTAGGAGACATCCGTATGCACATCTTTATTTTTAACAAACATCTTCAAAAAGTTTAAAATTTTGTCAATAGAGGTTCAAATGCTCAAGTGATCATGACCAAATTTAGTAAGATAAATGTCTCCATTTTTTAATTAGCTTTTGGCAAAATAAACATATCATCATGTTCAATGGTATAGTTTTAATCATAATATATGAATCAAATAGCACACTTTAATTACCATGAAGAATTATATACTTTACTAAATTTGGTCATGATCACTTGAGCATTTGAACCTCTATTGACAAAATTTTAAACTTTTTGAAGATGTTTGTTAAAAATAAAGATGTGCATATGGATGTCTCCTACCTATCCATGCAATCAAATCTCAAAAATTCATCATCAATGTGTTTTAATCATCTTTCTTGTAAAACCATGATTTTGACACAAAACAATTTACCAAAAATAGGATTTTGATTTTTAGTAACCAAGATTTGGTACGGTCAATCGGAATTGCATGAGAATCATGTACCAAAAATATGAGATTAAAATGACCTTTATGTTTTTTGTTATACAAACTTCTTTGGAATGCCAAAACAAGTTCTCCCTATCAATACTAATTGGTACTGTACAATCTGATCGGTCAAGAGTTTAACCCCTAAACATTGAGGAGGACAAAAAATGTCCTCCAACTCTAAAAAAAGATTTTGTGATTCAGAAAAAAAAAAAATTCATTTGCTTTTTTTAGAAGTGATCATAAACACATGGTCCATCATGGAAGACAAAAAATTACCTCTTGAGATGCATTCATTTTTTTTGTAACTCAAATTGTGATAAGATTCAAACATGGTGTTAGCTCCCAAGTTGCCCTTCTTGCAATTTTCATGAGGGCACCATGCACTGTTGATTTTTCCAACTTTTTGAAGCGATACTACTAGTGCCCATGTGTAAAACATTGTAAACTGCTATAGGCAAGGCAAGCCATGGTGATCCATCCTTCCTTTAACCCTTGAATGGCACGAAAGCCCTTTGTGGCAATATGTACAACCGTATGTATGGATGTATTTGAGTCTAAGAGCTTTCCAATTTTTTTATGCACCCATCATCATACAACACTTCAATATGTATGATTGTAATACTTAATTTTCAGTTGATTCAAACTTTTGAATATTAGTTACTACCGTGCTTGGTACCGTAGCTCCAGAGCCCAATGGCCCTTTAGGGATTAAGGGTTGAAATTAGGATCTGGAAAATCATACCATACCATATCCTAAGTTACAATACATTTCATTTTGCTCACACATCTGCAATTTATGGAAGTTTTGGCATCAAGAAAGTGGGACTTGGTTCAAGGTTTGGTTTGTCCAATTTCCGCAATAATTTTTAGCTTGGATTCCACCAATATTTTTGAATAAATTTTTCAAGATTTGACAGGAATAACGATGTAAGATTATAAGAGCACTTTCCTCTCAAATATAAAACCAATTGGATGTCTCACTTTTCATCATGCAAAAAAAACTTCTTCTATTTGTGTTGTTTTGCTTATTCTATGCTCTTGTTTTTCATTCACTTTTTTGCATTTTTGTTTTTGAATCTTCTAAAGGATGGATGGTACTTTGTCCAATTTTTTTTTGCAACCAACTAGCAATCTAGAATATATAGATGATAGGCAATATATATGAATATATATGTATATATATGTATAGTTTTACAGCATGTTTTTGAAAAAAAAAAAAATTTAATGCAAAAAGAAAACTTTGCAAAACAAAGATCAAGCTCCAAGTATTTAGTCTTCAAAAAGAAAAAATAAGAAGGTTGTTCCAAAATCAAGGTCTCTTAACCCCTAAAGGATCAAGCCCTTTTTTCTTTGAAAATCACTAAAAATCACCACTTTTAGGACGTTTAGTAAAATGGATTTTGTATTTTGTTTCTTTTGTTTTTTAGAAATCCAACCAAAGGATCTTGCCCCAGAACAGAAGAGGTACTTGTTGGAACAAAATAAGCTCATTCCATATGGAAAGGAGTGAGATATTTGCATCTAAAGTGAAAAAAAAAGTTTTTTTCCATGCTGCCATCAAATTTCAAAAGCCTCTGGCCACTCTTATATCAAAACAATTAATCTTCCCAAAGTTGCACTTTATTTTTTCCATGTAGGAGATCAAGTTAGGTATTTGTGGGAGACTTTTCAAATTAATTGGAACTATGCAACACATGGGAACAAATAGTAAGTAAAAAAAAGAAGAGAGAGAGTCAAAACACTAAATTGTTAAGAATTTAATTATTAGAATGAAAAATGCAAATCACAATGGTCATAATATTGTGATAAACAATGTACTTCTTTTTGTTTAATTGTTTTTCCAAAATATTGAATATTGAGTAAAATAAAGGACTTCATAGTCTATTTTAGAGTAGAGAATCCATAATTTTTGGCAAAGAAAAACTCCTCATAACTTTCATCTCATTGATTGAAATTGAATGATTCAAAGCTTCTTACATAAAAAAAAATCTAAAGAACCAATTTCAAAATTTTATTTTGGAAAATTTTAATTTTTGAAGAAATTTTTGGGCTGCCCAGACAAGCAATCCTATCCAAATTTTCATAAATCCATGCATAATTTCATCATCATATGTTGGAATGAAGAAAAAATTAGATGTCCACATAGATCTCTAAATACCCTACCTTCAATAAAAGTTTCAAAAAATAACACAAAATAGTTTAGCCATAGGTACATGTCCAAAGTCCAACATGTCTCTTGAAGGGACAATGGTCCTTCAAGAGTTGAGAAAATAAAAGCAAAATTAGTCAGAAGTTATTATAGATTTTAATACAAATGTTTTTTTTAGTTTATTCAAATGTTAGTTAATACTTTTGCAAAAATAAAAAGATAAAAAAGGTTAAAATTTTGAATATTGAGGCCTTTAACTCCAATATGCCTAAGCTTATTTTTTTCCAAAAAAAATCAAAATTGTTGTATTCAATCAACCAATTCCAAGTACATTATTTTTCTTTTTTTACAAATTGAATCATAAGGTCATGCATGAGACCATGGTTGTCACATTAGACAAGATTGGCTAGCAGGAAGTACACAAAAACATACAAAACAAACAAACGCATGGGCATGTCCATCCATTCTTGCATATTAGGGTTTTTTTGAGGGTTTTTGACCTGTAAAGAGAAGATTAAAGTTATTGCTTTTCATTTTTAATACGTCGTAGGGCTTTAAATCCATTTTTTGACTTCATGTTTGCAATAATGAATGCTACTAGTATTTACAAAGTAAGTTTTTTTTTATCATTTTTTGAAGTCAACTAGAAGTGGTTTACATTGGACAAACATGAGCTCATTTGGGCACTTTGGGCAAACTTGCAAGCAGTTAGATGGACAGCCCAATGTGACAATCATGCATGAGACTTATGCAATGAGTCACTTTAGAAGAAATTTGAGCCCTCTAGACGGCCCTTATGATTCCGTGCCCAATGTGCATATAGAGAAAATTTCAGAGGTTGGGTCTGACTTTTGTCACGCAGTCAGATCATATGACACAATGTATGAACTAGTTTAAAAAAAAACGTGTTTTTTGGTACATCCCAAACTAATCTGGGCATTTAGCTGAATTTTTTTTAAAAAGCTCAGAAGATTCTTGTCCAGGTTCATGTAGTATCATGGCAATGCCAATGAAATGCCTAACACTTTTCCACCGTAAGCAACTCTGCATAACTATTTGTAGTAATGTGTAATCCTGATGCAGCATACTTATTTTTATATTCTATAGAGATTTATACAAACTTCCCACAAGGTAGATAATCATACTAGTAATGAAACTTTCATGAAAATGAGTAGTATCTAAAATTATATTCTGGGCAAAACCTTCCTTAGAAGTAAGACTTCATAAAGTAAAAAGATTTCAAAGTAAAAAATACCAAAGTACAAAATCAATATAGCTATTCAGAATAAAAAGCAACGTCTCATGTCCTAGGCTTGAATATCAATAAAAATCTGAAGACAAAGTGTCTCTGTGACTTGTATACTCCAATCCAGACATCTAGTAAGTCCCACGAGGTTATATTGAGCAGCTATTATTAGTAAGAGCCCAAGTACAGCACTGCTGGCTGGTATGACACTGCAAAGTTATAAGTCTTGGGTATATCCCGGAGACACCGAGAAGCCAAAACTCAAACTAGAATATCACTTTTGACAAAAAATATCACATCCATACCCTAGGCATAGACTTATAGAACTATTTGAACATGAACTTTTCTCTAGGAAAATTTAACACCAAAAATAGAGTTTTTAGAGTATAAGAGGTTTAGAAGTAGTAAGTAGAGTGCTTTGGAAGCCACTTTCACCAAGAGGCTATGGACCTCACCTCTGCCCATCCCAAAAACACAACAAAAATGAGGTGTTAGTGAGGATGCATTGGGTGTCAGCAGCCCATAGCAGTTGTTATCTCCTTCACAAGGATCAAAGAAGCCCAAGCATCAAAACTACTACAATCAAGGAACAAAAAACCTCATAGAAAACAAGCAAAACCTCTGTGGAGTTTGATTGAGAAGAAGCCATGATGTACGTAGCCGCTATTTACTCTTTTTAGTCAGACTGCCTTTTGACCTCCGTAAGTGCCGCAAGTGACGTGAGCTAGCGAGTAGGACCGCAGGCTGGTATTCAGTCAACAATGTGGAGTGGCCTTGCAGTATGTACAATTCTATAGTATAAATAGAGAATACATGTGGCTTAAGCAAGTCTTGTCCTCACCAAGGAACTCACATCATAATGGAAGCTGAGATTAAGGAAGAGCTAATTGGGAGAGACAATAGGAAGGTAAGCTCCTATACTAAAAGCATCCTTGTTATAATTAGTGGGTGAATCGTTGCTTAGAGAGGTAATCACTTGGGTTGGTTATACTTTATTTGAAAATTGATCCAAAATAAAAAAGCTGAGCATTTGCCATCAATACTTCACGGCTTAGGAAACCATATGTTGCCTTTATGATTAATCATAGCCATGAGTATATGAAGCTACCCTAGTTAACTAAAATTAGTTAAGCATAGGGCTTTGTAACCACAAACTAAATTGGCGTACTCAAAGGTCTTATAACTGCCATAAATTGTTGAGCATCCTATAATGAAATGGCGTATAAGCTACAATATTTGGTAGTTAAAAAGCTACTCAAATTTTATAGATGTTTTGTTACTCAAATGTCCTTGAAACACATAATAGTGTAATTAAGGCTAAAAAGATTAAAGAGTGTTTCCTCCCAATAGCTAGTATGGTCTATCTACCATATCTCTAAGCACTTATTTATAAGAATTTGGAGAGTAGTCAAAAAATGTAGCCTGATTAAAATGCGCCAAGCTAGTGCCAAAACAATTAAAGTCACACATAGGTATGCTTTGAGAAATATAGCGTTTTAATATCGGTCCAAATAGCTAAATAGATAAGTTTGCTTATAAGAAAGCTAGACCATGGAGCCTCTATAGTAGTTCATGTGACAATCATTGTGTGCAAATAAGTCGAGGGACTACTACTTGTATGAAAGTCTTGAAAAAAAAGAAAAAAGAAAAAATATATATATATTGTTTATTTTTTACCTTTGTTATGTAGCAGGCACGCATTCATAAAGGCCTTCTGGAGGGCTCAAAATTTTGCTAATGTGGTGAAAGCTTCATAAGGTCCAACTATATAAATTAAGAACTTCGATCATTTGAAGTTAGTATATAATGTTTTTTTTACTTGTGCCCAAAATATTTAGGCTATGTGGACCACACGTGGTTTATGGTTTTTGCACTATGCATGCAAGGTAGATTACTCCAATATGCTCTATATTGTGTTTAGCATATTTTAACAAGCTGTCATGGCCAATAATGACATAGAACACACCCTATATTAAAAACATAAAACACACCCTATGATAAAGACTTAAAACACATCCTATAGAAGGATGCATTGCAAAAATGTGTTAAAAACTCACACACTAAAGTTCTTTGCAACCTAATTTTCTAAAGCTAAATTTGAAATATTGAATTTCAAAAGGTGGATTGAAAGGCTTTATTTTTATTAGTTACCACCAAAATCAAACTAAAAAAAAAAACAAATCTCAATTAGTTATTGCATTTCAAAAGTTATAATGTTTATCTCATACAATATTGTATAGTACCCTTGAATAAAGTTTGTTGCCATCTATTTTATTGTTTACAGGTCATGTCATGTTATGTTTTGAAATTGAGGTGAATTGGGCTTTTTTTGATCTTGCATTTTTTATATCTCATTTTTGCCCCCAATGCCAATCAAACCTACCAAAATTCAACCTCAAAAAACTAAAATCCAAATTTTGACAAATTGCTTTGTGTCACAAATCAAGATTTTATATGGTTTTACAAGAAAATTGATTGAAGAACACTAATGATGAATTTTGGAGATTGGATTGCATGGGTGTATAGGTAACATCCATACGCACATCCACATGCACATCTTCCATGCTAAAAAAAACCCCTTAAGCAAATAGAAATTGTTATTCATAAGGTTTAGTGTGACATGTGATATGTCCAAATCTTGTAAAATAGATATTCTCTTCTAATAATCACATTCTACTATTTTAATCATACACTATGACTAAGTTTGTAACCTTGAACCTGTTTTTATATTTATTTGGTGAAAAGCTAACTAAAAACTAAACATATCTATTTCACAAGATTTGGACATATCACATGTCACACTAAACCTTATGAAGATCAAATTCTATTTACTTAAGGGGTTTTTTAGCATGGAAGATGTGCATGTGGATGTGCGTATGGATATTACCTATACACCCATGCAATCCAATCTCCAGAATTCATCATCAATGTTTATCAATCAATTTTCTTGTAAACCATATAAAACCTTGATTTGTGACACAAAGCAATTTGTCAAAATTTGGATTTTAGTTTTTTGAGGTAGAATTTTGGTAGGCTTGGTTGGCATTGGGGGCAAGAATGAGATATAAAAAATGCAAGATCAAAAAAGCTCAATTGACCTTAATTTCAAAACATGACATGACATGACCTGTAACTGATAAATCAAATGGCGACAAATTTTATTCAAGGCCATTGTACATTGAGAGCAGATTTGGTAGATAGTTGCCAAATTGAATACTTTTTGAGGAAAATTTGATTTAGCATTAAACGTCATAAATAGATTAATATTTGGCCATTTCAAAAAAATTGTTATTGTTTGGCAATCAACTAATATTTTGAGTAGAATCAAGCCTTATTCAAAGCATCTTCAACTTTCTAAAATCAACCACTAATATAGAGTTTGCATTAAATTGAGCCCTCTTGGAATCAGCCTTAACCTTCCATATTTAGTTTAGCTTAATGACTTTTATAATATTCAGCATTTTAGTTTTTCATTTTGCTTGATAGTGGGCATTTTTGAAGAACTATATATGGAATTGTTTGGCTAAATTTCAAGGAATTATTTTATGCAAAATTTGCTTTCAACCTATAGTAATGAATTTTTCTTATACACTATTGCTTTGAAGAAATTCCAAATGAAGGGTCATGCTTTCATTGGGCACCTTTGGAAGAAGTCAATGAAGAATGGTATGCCTCACTTGTCCTTTGAAAAGAAACAACCCATAAAACACCAATGACTTTTGAATAATTTGATTTCTATATAAATTATATCCCTATGTAGTCCTTATAAAACTTTGCTTTAGAAAAAAAAAACCAAAAGTCCCAAAAGAATGAGCTTGCTCAAAATTCATTTTGTCCCTTGTAAGAACAGTGCGCCTCTAGGTGTTAAAAGTCTTGGCTTTAGTTGTTATTGCTTGCCTGAGTAACAAGTCTAAGCCCTTTTTCTCCTCTAAAATCTTTGTAAAATGGAGTACAACAAGTATAAAACACCATATTATGTCATTCAATGTATTTTGCATCAGATATAGAATATAATTGGCATTCTATTCTATTGCATCATTGACATTGAATTCTTATGCAGTCCAATCAAGCATACCAAATTTTAGGTCTTGAAAACCAAATTCCATTTTTGGTAAAAAAAATTGTGAGAAATTCATAATTTCACATGATAATTGATTGAAAAACATTGTTGATGAATTTATGAAATTTGATTATGTGTATATGTAGGAAATATGCCTAAACACATTTTTCAAATCAAAAAAGTCCCACTAAGGTAGGAGGCTTGTGAATGGACCATCTAAGCAAAAGTGCACTTTTGTGGAAAATTGATATAGCTTGGTAAAATACAAATATTTTTGGTAGAAACTCAAAAAACAAATAGTTCCACGGCCATTTCATTTTAAGAAATTTAAGTTTTTATGGATTAACTACAATTTATCAAAGCAAAAGCACTACAAGGAAAAGGCCATTTTTTGACTAAGCACCATGACTATAGTGAGTCATTTTGGACACATTTTGAACACAAAATGTGTCCAAAATAACTCACTGTAATCATGGTACTTAGTCAAAAAATGGCCTTTTCCTTGTAGTGAAGGTGCATAGGTAGCTATTCTTGATCATAGGTGGTAGTGTTCATGATGCAAAGGTGGCTTGCAAATGGAGCACGTGAGTCCTAAAAGCAACCACTACAAAGCCAAAAATGTTCCAATAAGGCTCTTAAAGCATGCAAGCACCCATTCCAAATTCTAATACTCAAATCATGATTGAGAACAGGTTTTCATTTATTTTAGTATGACACATACACTAGGAAATTTGAAGTGTTTAGCCTGGTGGGCTAAATTGTGGAGGGGGGGCTAAACCACCAACTTTAGCCTTGGCTAAATTAGTTTGAGCTGAAGCTAGTGCTTTAGCCCCAAGAAATGCTAAATCATGAGCAAGGATTCATGAGCTGTGAGCCGTGAGCATAATTTTTTTGTTGAAATATTAAATTTTATCTATAAACGTGTATATAGGACCTTATAATTGCATATTATAAACAAATTTCTCTTGAAAAAAATGTTGTTTTTTAAGTTTTTCCATCAATTTTGAGCTCAAAATTGATTCCTGTTCACAAAATCTTGGTTCACCGCTCATAGGCTCACCGTTTTATGCTCACAAAATAGCTTACCTCTTATTGTTTGTTTATTTTAACCTCTAAAGGACCAATTGTCTCCTTAAAGGGCAGGTGGCATTTTGGGCAAGTACCTACAGCCTCAATTTTTGTTTTGATTTTTTGAAATTTTTTTGGAGATAGAAAAACACATTAGCTTTTGGAGAATCTATTTTTCATTCCAACCTATGACCGGGAGCAAAAATTATGCCCAAATAAGTGTACATTAGCAAAGAATGGGCAAGAATTTTTTTACAAAAACTTGATTTGTCTACATTCAAAGCTTTGATTCATTTGATTTGGAGTGGTTGTGAGAAAGTTATGGACAATCTTGTTTTTTGGGCAATTTTGAAAAAATAACTTATGAAGCTAATCTTTGAGTGCAAATTGAAGATTGTTTCCAAAACAAAATGTTGGAAAAAGGTGAAGTTTGCTAGCTAGAACTATCTCAGTATTGAGATTAATTGAGATTATTGTATTTCAATTTCATTGCAAGGTTATTAACAATTGAAGTTTTTGTTTAATCTCATACTTTCTTCTATCTAATTTTTTTTAAATGAAAATTTAAGTAATATTTGTTTAAATTTTTTTCCAAATACTCTTAATCCAATTCTCCACAATAAATAAATAAAACTTGATTTTATGTGGTGCAAAAATTTGAAGTTAAGAAAGTTCAAAGTCACATAATCTAGTCATGCAAGGTGCCCAAAAGTTTGTTTTTTCCACTTTAAACGCAACTATCTTGCAATCTTTGCGGTTGATATGTGTGAAATTTGTTTTGCACATTCTTACAGTAGTCTTGTACAAGATCCAAAGGTTTAATGTGCAAATGAGAGATTTTTAAAATATTTTTCTCTTTGCCATAGAAATGACAATTTTGAGTGTCTTTTGACAAAATAAATGCCCCGGTCCTTTAGGGTTAATTAACACCAAAAAGGTCAAGTGTTGTTCAGCGTAAACTTCAAAATTTGAGTAGGGTCATACAAAGTCAATTTGTAATTTAATGTTCTCAAAATTATTGTACACAAAGTGTAAATACAGATCCCTATGGTGAAAATGAAATATTTTCTCCAATTAGATGCCCATTTCAAAGATTATGGTGTCCAAAATAATTTGGGTAGTTTGGATTATTTGTGCATTTGTGAGTAATCTTATGCAAAAAATTTCACTAAATTTTGAAATTTGAAATATATGTAAATAAGATAATATGCTACACATAAATCCAAAACATTGAAAAAATTGAGTTCTTTAGTCTCATTCTAAGAGTGGTAAAACTTCATTAACTTTGTCAGGAATGGTCAATACAATCATTTTTTCTAGAGAAGAAAAAATTACTACAAAGGGACTCAAAGATTGTTCACCCCATTTTTCAAAAAAGAAAGGAACTAATTTTACTCAATTCAAACATTATAATCTAACAACTTTTGCATTCAAATAGGTTCAAATTCTTACCACACGTTACATAAATACTTGAGTACTAGTTTAGGTACCCATCGTGCCAACGGAGGCAATAGGAATATTCTTGCAAAAATAAATGATGCAATAGCAAAGTCATCATAAAACATGTTTAATTTAAAATAGTTCAAACACCTCAACCCCTAAAGGATCATTGTTCTTTTATAGTACAAATGAGATTTTGGGCATGTATCTTCTCATAAGCTACTTTGTATCATTTTTTGAAACTTTTATTGAAGGTGGGAAATTATCAGATGTAGGTGGACATTTAAATTTTTTTTCACTTTGACATTTAACAAAAAAGTTATGCAATACTTTATCAAAAATAAGGGAGTGCATATCAAAAATAGGAGAGAGCAGTTCAAGCCGCCCTAAAAACTTCTTTATAAAGTACATTCTTTAAAAATGTAAATTTGGAATTCACTCCTTTTGATTTCTATATATTTGGTAAACTTTTAAAATCATCCAATTTCAAACAATGAGAAGAATATTGTGAGGAGTTATGGTTCACTGGCAGTTTCAGATCCTCTTTCTAAAATAAACTTTGAAGTCCTTTATTTCACACAATTTTCAGCACTTTCCAAAAGAAAAAAATTGAGGAAGTAGATTGTTTATTACAACATTATAGCCATAGGGATTTGGATTTATCATTTCAATAATTACATTCTAGACAACTTTGTGGTATGACTCATTCTCTACTTCTTTGTACTTACTATTTTTCCCAATGTGTTATACAATTCCAATGGCTTTTAAAGTTTTCCTACATATATCTAACTTGATCTTCTACATGGTAAATTCAAAGCACATTTTTGGGTAGAACAATTTCTTCCATGTAAGAGTTTTCAAAAGCTTTTGAAATTTATTGGACAACATGGAAAAAACCTTTTTCTTTCACTTAAAAAGTCAATATCTCCCCCCTCTTCATCTGGAATGACTTGATTTTCCCAGGGCCCCACTAGTACCTCTTCAAGTCTAAAGCAAGATCCTATAGTTGGATCTCCCATCCCCCCAAAAAATGATCTACCCTCTTACTCATCCCCTAATAGTGGATTCTATGGTTGGACCTCTTCCCCCCAAAAAACCTAACTTCTTAGTGATTCCCTAGAAATGGTAGCTTCTGTGATTTTGTCAAAATAAATGGGCTTTGTCCCACTACAAGGAAATGGCGTCCAAAATGACTAAAAATTAACAAGGTCTTGTCTGTTTTGACAAAACTCAATATCTTCTTATCAATTTGGACATTCCTACTCACGGTAGGCCATTGGGACTAGTGCTAGGCGAGTGCAAGGCCTCAATGAGTAGAATGACATGGACTTTGTTGAACACCTTCGGGCGCGGTGGTCGTGGAACAGCTATGGCATAGGGGTTGTGGAGTAGCTGAGGCACAAGGGTCGTGGAGCAGCTGAGGCGCAGGGGTTGTGGAGGGGTCGTGGAGCAGCTTAAGCACCGGGGTTGTGGAGCAGCTTGAGCACGGGGTCGTGGAACAATTTGAGCACAGGGATTGTGGAGCAGCTTGGGTGCAAGATAAGTGAAACAAACCTTGGTGTTCCAGATCTTTGTGGTAGTATGGTTATTGTTTGCTCTAATAGTCATGGGTTTGATGTTAAGGGTTTGCCGTGGTGGTTATAGACTTGGCAGGTGGGAGTTCAAGGTGGGAGTTCATGGAATGGGAGCTAAGCTGCTTCCAATGGATGAGTAGGTGGTGAGGTTGAAGTTGTTAAGTGTCATGGGGACTATGCCTATTCCTTCCACTTTAGATCTTCACCGGTATTGTCACAGCACTAGTCACAACACTCGTCTTCCTTGATTGGCAAATAATTAGGGTTGCAAATCAACTTATAAGAGAACAAGCTTGCAAAGTGTGTGAGGTTGTGATGTTCAAAATCAAAAATTTGGGTTTAAACAATGCAGCATGCTTGAACAACGTATTAAATTTTGTTATTGTGGTTTATTTTTGCTTCAAGTACTAGAGACATGATCATAGCTATGGACTTAAAGAAGCATGAAATCATGTGTGTTTTCTTTTACGTGCTTGATTTTTATGAGCTTGATTAAGTCACAGAGACACAAAGAATAGCAAATATAGAAGTGGTTGTAGACGTAAATTACTTTCACTCAAATCCAAGAGCATTTCAATTCAAAAGAGGACTTTTTGTAGGAAGGTCTTTAGTTCTTTTTGGATTGAAGCATGTTGTGATTTGTGTGCACCTCAAATATAAAGACAGTGCTTTAGAGAATGCACTTTTGGTGTTAACACATATCAATATAATCATCATAGCTGAAGGAGCCAAAGATTGCAACTCTTCTGTAGGGTCTTGCTTGAGTTGATGCGTGCATTGCTGCACAGGGCCCAAGATTTCTAACACTTTGTCATTTTTCTCTTCAACACTAGTAAAACCAGAATCTCCTCACCATATCTTCTAGGATTGGACTCTTGCAATTTTGATACAAATTCTTGGAAACTTGTCCAAGAAGGGCTTTGAGATAGTTTCCGGGTATCGTGTTCACATCTTTATTCTTCTTTGTTGTGATGGTATGTTTTCTTCAAACATGTGGTATTGTTTTTGTATACCTTTGATATGAGTATCTCCACCGTGAAAGCATCTGGTTATTTTTTTAAAGGGAAACAAGTGATGTGAGAAATTGGTTTGTTAAAATTTGTAGTGCAAGTGCATAGCTAATCTTTGCATTTGAACTTTTGTGTCGGAATTGGCAGGAACAGGTTATGGAAGTAGTGCTCTTGCAGTACCTATTGCACTTGCTGCATAGGATTTCAAAGTTCAAGTGTTCAACACTGTTTTGAAAGATTGTGATAATTACGTATGTTTTGTTTATAGTGCTTCAGGATATTTTTGTAAGTTTGGTCTTCATTCTTTTGTTCTATTTTTACATTCCTGTCATATGCACTTCTTCTCTACACAGGAATGTAAGATTTGTAGGAAAAAATGTGTTTAAGAAACTCTGGAAGGAACTTGATGTTTTGTCTCTCTAGTTTCAATTGTGCTCCCAACCCAATAAGTATTGTCTCTCATTCTTGCAAGTCCTTTGGGTATCTTGAGTGGTACATTTTCCTGCACATGACTTTGTTTGCTTTGTGGTCATTTGAGAAGACTCCATGAGCATTTTCCAAATAGGTTTTGTTCCGCATGGCTTGATTCCTTTTATCTTAATATGGATCCATTGTGAAATTTGAACTTGTCAAAATGGAATCCAAGCATCTAGTAGTAATGAGCTTGCAATATGAAGTTTTGGATCTATCACATGATGTGGCATCGTGGCTATGCCACATCAAATGTATTTTAGTAGTGGATGATCTTTGTTTTTAGTAGTTTTGGAGAAGATTAGGGCCTTTGGCACCTCATTCCATTTGACACCTCATTTGAGGCCACTTCGGGTTTGGGGTTAGTTAATGCATGTTACTTCCTTGACTTGGCATTCTTTACCAAGTCAAGTCTTATGAGGTGTTTTGAGAGAGGTTACGCTTGTGTTGTTTTTTTGAGTTTATACCATCTTTCATGATTCTCCTTGCGCTCTTGGATACTCCCGTGATGGAGTGAGAGGTAACTTGACTGACGCTTAAGTGCTTAGATATCGTATCTTATCACTTGGTAAAGAATTTTGTTTTTGTTTTAGTTCTTTGATCTTTGTGGTTTACAGGGATTTGAGTTTTCTTGAATTTTGGTTTCGGATTTGTGCGTTGCGTTGCTGGAGTTTTGGTGTGAACTTTGCCGGAGTACGGAGCGCCTGAAGTTGAGGTTATAGACAGTGAGCTGGAGACACTCGGTGAGCAAAGCTTGGGTTGCTGGAGCTGCTTAGGGTGTGATTCCCGAGAGCTTGACGGGGCTGGTCGAAGACGCCGCGACGCTGGTACTGGCAGCGATCAGAGCCTAGGGTTTGGTGAGCGATTTGGAGTTGAACGGAGACGGAGCGACGACCAGAGCGACGGCTTGCGGAAGGCGGAGTTTCGACTAGCTGCAGTAGAGTCAGCAGGCGACGACCATGGCAGCGTCGAGAGCTGCAGCACGCGGAGCGGGAGTCGAGAGTGGTGCCGGAGGGGCAGCGACGAAGCTGCAGCAGCCGGATCTTCGACTAGAAATTAGGGTTTTGTGTTCAGTCGCGGCACAGGCGCCGTGAGCCGGAGCAGCCTCCAGGGTTTCACCCCTTGCTTCAATTTTTCATCTCCCGGGTTTCATTTCATTTCATCCTCCTGGTTATTCTCACCATTCGGTTTCCTCATCTGAGATGGTTTTTAAACACCAATTCAATTGTGAGCACTTGGGAGGAAGGATATACACTCCCCAAGTTTGAGAAAAGCCGAATTTAATCTCTTGTCACAAAAAATTCAGAAATTCAGCCAAGGGTTTCATTTTCAGAAACTTGAACAAAACCTGAATCTACCCAAAACCTAGATTCTGGAATTCAAAATTTCAGATTTAGGTACATTTCTGAATCTACAGAAATTCAAATCTCCATTAATGCTAGATTTTCAGAGAATTGCCAACACCTTTTGTGCAATTTTTGAGCTTTGATTGTGGAGGCATTTAGACTCCAAATCTTACACTTTCTATACCAAAATGGGGTAGAAAAAGCCAATGAACAGTTTGGCATATTTTATTTTGGTATTTGGTGAGATTTAGGTTACTCAATTCACAATTGAATTTCATAGTTTTTCACACTTTCTTCTAGTTCTCTTTTCTCTTTTCTTCTATTTTCCTCTCTTCATCTCTGTAGGTCTTCTAGACTAGTGAAGGCATTTTAGAGAGAGTTGGCATTGGCTTGCAGATGTTGCATTTTTATTTGCCACTTATCACCAACCGCAGGCATGTGTCGGTTGTATGATTTTATTTTCTACTTATTTGTTGTTTGGGGAAGAGGATCCAAGATTTGTTTTTTGAATTCTGATTTTTGGCACCTTTCTTGTTTATGGACATTGTCTTATTATGTGTGTTGTTGGAGTGGGTGTACTGTAGGGGTGAGGTCGAGTTGATTGCTAGCGAGACCTTTTTGTATGTATTAGACCTGTGCTCATCGGATGTCATTACCGGTGAAGCACATAGTTTGGTGGTGATTGCAGGTCAGGTTGCCCTAAGTCTTTAGATAGTTGCAAGTATTTAGGTAGTCTGTTTATAGTATAGACTAAGAGCCAATATTATTGGTTTCCCTCATTAGACTACTTGGAGAGTGACCACACCAAAAATTTTGGGCTAGCAGTTGATATTAACGAGGCTTTTCAGCCTGATTTGGCGTTGGAAACTATTAGGAGGCTTTGGGTCTTGAATGTAAGTACATTTGACAAGATGAAGGACGATCACCGCGGTTCGGTGCATGATTGTTTTTTAAGATGCGCAGGAGAGATTTCCCTTTTTGATTAGAGGCTTTGCCTCCGCACATGGGTGAAGGAAAAGTGCCAGAGGTTGCCAAGTTTCA
Source organism: Ulota crispa (assembly GCA_963920765.1). Classification (NCBI taxonomy): domain Eukaryota; kingdom Viridiplantae; phylum Streptophyta; class Bryopsida; order Orthotrichales; family Orthotrichaceae; genus Ulota; species Ulota crispa. The sequence goes on from OY987247.1 coordinate 19,916,861, forward strand.
ACAACTGGTTTGCCTTTGAGCTTCTGCTTCAGCATTTGGAGTTTGAGGCCCTTTGAACCTATGAGCAGTAGACTCATGCTCATCAGCTTGAGTTTTTTGAGGTGCAGCTTTATTGGAAAACTCAAATAGAGCTTGTTTCAGCTCACAAAAATGACTTGGTAGTTACTTTTGCCTTTTCATCTATGAAAATAGAGGAGAAATCTAGCGAGGGTGATGGATCGGCTTTTGAAGATTTTAAGGATAAAGCGATAGCTTTGAGACTTAGAATAAAGAGTGCTATACCACCCATCATGTTGCGCATGGTATATGTTACTTAGGTGGCACTAGCCTCAGTTGGTCCTCCATTTTGATTTGATCTACTAGCACAATTTATTGCGCAATTGGAGGTGGAGTATGACAGATTCCGTAATGAGATGCAACGTATCCAAGATTTTTGGAGGAAGAAGAATGATACGCTACGCACCATGTACACCCACTTAGCACAGTTTGCTATTGAGTCTGTTGGAGTTTTCAATGAGAGTCAGCTTGTGAAGATCTCTTTGTCAAAAATCAACAAGCGGTTGCTGGATATAGCATCCGTTTGGATTATCCTTGATTATGGGGTGTAATTACTTTAGCCCAAGCTTTTGCTATGTTTGAGAGATGTGACCGGGCTCATTGTCATTATAATGCCACAGATATGGTCTCTTCTATGACTAATTCTTCTAAATCTAGAAAGATCCTTGCTGTCACTAGCAGTCTGGCGGACACTGAGTTAGTTGGACCTTATATTGTTGGAAATGTAGGCAAGATGGACATGCCAAAAAAGATTGTCCGGAAAAACCCAAGACTCCTTTTCAACCATTTAAGACTACTAAGAAAGAAGAGATGAAGGATGAAACTAAGACCAAGAATAAAGCTTTGAAATACAACCATTGTAGTGGCACTAACCATGATAAAGATTTTTACTTTCAGCTTTATTTAGAAATAAAACTAACTAATTTTGTGGCTGCTAAGTTACAAAGGAAGAAAACCCTTGAAACCAAGGTAGCACAATTGAAGCAGAAGCTCAAGATCTCTGCATTATTGGCTCAGGTTTCTGATTTTGAAACATCTTCCAAAAAGCAAGCTAGTTATTTTAGTTCTGAGCATTATATATTTGGTGCATCTAGAAAGTTGGAAGCTGTAGCTGTTATTTGATCTCAGACTATTGGAAGATCAATTGGTTCACTAGAGCAAGATATTCCGGCTGTCTCACGCGCACGTTATATTGGTCCTGCTGATTCTATTGGCCATGCATGCTTACCATTATCTTTTGGTTTGGTTGATACTGTTGTCATGGGCAAACGCCCAGTTGTTTCACTTTCACATCGTAAAGATTCTGCCTCGCCTGATTTAATGCAACCCATGGTTTCCAAGGTTATGCAAATGCCAATATTTTCTAGCTCAAAATTGATGGCACTAGTTTTTCAGGCCTTTGAGGCCTTTTATATGGTGGGACGTGTTTTAGAAAGGAAGGTAGACATACCATCTCTTCAGGTTTCTCAGGTTGTTGCTGAGATTTTTTCAGTTCATGATTTAGAAGCTCAAGCAAAGTTACATGTTAAGGTTGCAGCAAAAGCCATTGTAGCATTTGGTGAGCCTGTAAATGGCCACATACCACATTCTTCTTCTATGAATGCACCTCTAATGGCGGGAGTAGCTTATCTTACTGACGTTTTAGCAAAATCTGCTAGAGAGCGACATGCAATGCATCCAGATGTTGTTTGTTTGGTAAATGACAATGGAGTGTTTGTGGTTTCATGAGGTAGAGAGTAGGATCATGGAGCTACTCCACTTAGGATGATGATGAACTCAGGTGCCTAGCCAATTATAATTGGTAAACATTTGGCGGCAAAACTTGGCTTGATTGCTAAGAACTTGGTACCTTATCAATTCACTATTGTCACTTCAGTTGGGGGCACGGAGCATACTACAGGCTATGCCAAAGAGCCTCTGTAGCTGATTTTGCGAGTGGGTGGAAGACCTACCTATTTTCATTTTTCTTTGAAGTGCGCTATTACCAAGGCTAGTGACTATGATATTTTGGTAGGTCAGTAGGCGCTTTACCCTTTTGGTTTTGATATGGATAACTAAACCAAAAAAACGTGGATTAGATTTGGTTGGTCTTTTGGTGATGGCTTGAAGGATATGATTCTAATGACATTTACAGCATTGACTATGTCTATGACTGTTGACGCTATGTTTGGATGCTCGGCACTTTTAGAAAGCCTTCCATTTGGTCTTTCATTTTTAAAAGAGACTTTGATGTTTGCTATTATATTTCTAAATGACCAAAGAGAGTCACCAATTTTGGTGGTTATACCTCAGCATTCCAAGGATACCTTGCCACCTTGGACTAGCCGTCAAGAGTTGTCTCAACAATGTAGGGACATTGCAACTTCTATATCTTTTGACTCTTTGGCTTTTACTTCCGTTAGTTTTGTATTTAGGCAACTTATTCTTTGGCTTCCATCCTTAGACGGCATTACATTTGCAGAGCTTTTTGGAGGCATTGGTACCGATTTGGCAGCCATTTTGGAGGTTAGGCTCATGACTAGGCAATACATTCATGTTGACAACAGTTATGTGCTTATCAGAGCAGCTCGACATCATTTTCAGAGGTTGATGGCTCAATTTCTTGAACAGTTGCCTCCATCATCCATTCATAGATGTTTTGGCTATTTTCCTAGAGACGTTACTTTTATCAATAATGAAGATTTGAAGAAGTTGGGCCATGTTGATCTATTTGTAACAGGATAGCCTTGCCAAGGTCACTCACGACGAGGTGCAGGTCAAGGGTTAAATGACCCAAAATCTAGCCTTTTTATATAGTTGGTGAGGATTATATAGTGGTGGTATAACCATCAAACCACTCCACTTGGATACATTTTTTAGAATGTACCTCTATTGGGCAATGAACGGCCAAAAGTGATGGAGGATGGCCATTATATTTGCTAAATTCTTGCCCCTCCAACCTTTGTGAATGTCGCTGCACTAGAGTCGTTTGCTTATCGACCACATTGGCTTTGGACCAATATGATGTTTTATTCCATATTGGCTATGACATTTTCACAGATCATTATACCTCCAAGACGGGTGGTAAAGGACTTTTTAGATGACTACAAGGGTCTTTTGGCCATGACTAAAGATAATTCACTTCCCTTTGTTTTGGTCAACAAGGTTGGAAAGCTTTGCAAGGTATTACCAACTTTTGTTATATATCCTAAATTCTTTGCATTCTGAACACATGGACCTGGCATGGTGTGAGATTCTCATAGTCACATTTATAAGAAACCCAATGCAGATGAACAAGAGCGTGCCATGGATTTTTCTACTAGCATTACAGCAGCTCATGATCTCACTGAAGGTCAGCAGCGCTTTGTTTTGAGATAAGCTATGGATCTTCATACCATGGTTTGGACTGTTGGCATTTGCCTTGTTGTTCAGCAGCAACATAGCCATTTGTTCATTCTGAGGGTGGAAGACAATGGTTAAGAGGCAACAGGAATGCTAATCGCTATAGTTGGAAAGGATTTTGAGCATCATTTTAATTTTCAGTGGCAAGCTTTGGATGAGCTTTAAACTTAAAAAACCTTTACTACTTTGGCCTTAAATAGCGATGTTGGGGGCAATGATATTATTTCTCCTTCTTTTGATTAGCAACCACAAGTTGTGTCCACATTTGGTGGTGATTCTTTGATGAAAAAAACTACTACAAAGTTTGATAATTGGCCTTTGAGTTTAGACCACCATCTTACAAATGTTGAGGCACATAAGGTGCAAGCATACATTCACTTGTACCGGAGTTACTTTGCTTTTAACTTTCATGATTTGAAGGGTTACAAAGGCAAGCCCATTCATAATTAGCTTAAAGATGATCATCTTATCTTCAGACGTCCTTATAAGTTGAGTAGTTTTGAGAGGACTAGTTGTCAAGTCTGATGTCAGGAGTTTTTAACAGATGGGTTTGATTGAGTTATCCAATAGCCAATACACTTGTGCTATGGTCATGTCTTCTAAAAAAAATGTCTTTGATAATTGGATTGAAAAGCTAATGTGTGGAAACTACCGTCCGGTCAATAAAAAGATCAAATCAGACCAATATCTTATGTCAACCCTAGATAAGTTATTTGATATAAGGGGATCAACTTAAATCTTTAGTACATTGGATTTGAGATCTGGATACCACCAATTGCCACTACGGTTGGATGATTGTGTGAAGACTGCATTTTGAAGAGTGGATCATAATGGTAGAAATCTGCTCTATTGTTCAAAGTTTTTTCCATTTAAACTTGAAAACGCACCTGTTAAGTTTCAAAGGGTGATGGACCGTGTTTTGACTGGATTACCATTTGCTTTGTGCTATATTGATAATGTTATTGTCTTTAGTAGTTCACTTCAGAAGCATATGAGGCATTTGCCAGCCGTTTTTGAACAGTTGCATAAGTGGAGATTGCGCTTGCATCATGGCAAGTGCAAATTCTTCCATGATTGATTGTTGTATTTGGGACACATGATTGTTTCAAGACGGCTTGGCGTATAGCAAGCAAAGGTGGATGCTCTTTAAAAGCTTCTAGCACTTTGTGATGTTCCAAGATTGCTTGCATTTCTTGGCTTAGCAAATTATTATCGCCATTTTGTTAAGAATATCAGCTTGATTGCTAAGCTTTTGATTATGCTCACTAGCAAAGACCAGATTTGGACATAGAGCCGTGAGTAGCAGTTGGCTTTTGATATGTTGAAGCAGAAGTTAGACTCAACACTTGTGCTTTGACGTCTTGATGTTACTAGGCCTTTCCAATTGCACACAGATTGGAGTGCTGTGGGATTAGGTGTAGTTTTTACTCAAAAAGATGCAGAAAGACATGAATATGTTATTGCTTTTGCTTCAAAGAGTTACAACTTGGCAGAGTCCAGCTATTCATCTTATAAGGGGGAAACTTTCGCTGCGGTATGGGCCATTTCACATTTTTGGCCTTACTTTTATGGACAATGGTTCACATTGGTGATAGACCATCAGCGTTTGAAGTGGCTTCTACAGTCAAATAAACTCACCGGCAAGCTTGCTAGGCGGGCTCTATTGTTTCAATAGTATGACTTTGAAGTTGTTCACCAAGCTGGTATCACTAATTTGGATGCAAATGGACTTTCTCGCAATCCAAGTTCCTCTAATGAGGATTTGACTGGTGCTAGATGGCATAGAGATTGCGACAAGGAGGCAGTTCTAGACTGGCACGCAATTGCTTATTTGACTTTGATGTCAAGCTTTGCTACTAAGGCGGTTGATTTAGGTTTGAATGATGAACCTGGTAAATCTCAAGGTATTGGAGATGTGTGGGAAGATCCACTGGTCTTGCACAAACTCCAGCATGGATCATTTTATATGGGTATTTCTACCATGGAGCCAAACACGGTTTACCATTAAATAGCAAGGTTCCATTGGGATAACGGCTTGTTGATTTGAGTTTGGCCAGATGGAGCTAGACGCATAGTTCCTAGGTTGAACCAAAGAGCTTTTTTGATACGGCAAGTGCATGAGAAGCTTGGTCATTTTGGAGTGCACAAGACGCATTCTATGTTGTGCAACCAATATTGGTGGACTGGCATGTATCACCAAGTTTCCGTCTATGTTTCTCAGTGTGAGGTGTGTGATCAAGTGAGATCAATTTTTAACATCTTATCGCCACAGTTGAGGCGTTTACCTATCATGGGTTTAGATTATTATTGGTCTTTGGACTTTGCCGAGCCGTTTGTTGTCACTCCACGTGGAGCCAAATATGTGTTGGTAATGGTAGAGCATTTCAACAAATGGATTGAGCTGGTTGCTTTGCATCAATACTCTTCAGAGTTGGCGGCTATGGCATTTCTTGATTGAGTATTGGCGCGCTTTGGAGCACCGACTGAAGTCTTGACAAATCAAGGTCAAGAGTTTCTATGAGTTTTTGAGACTCTATGCACCAAGGCTTTGATTGATCACTGCACCACCTCTAGAGATCACTCGGAGGCAAATGGTTTGGCTGAGCGAGTTGTTCAGACAGTCAAATGTGGTTTACAGAAGTATAGATTGCTTTGTGGAAACCATTGAGATTGGGATTTGATGTTGCTATGGATTGCCATGGGTTATGTAGGCAGGCTTCTTTGGCTTCTTACAGCCCTTACCAATTGCTATATGGACAGGAGTCTATTTTACCTAGCTCCGTGTAGGAAAAGCTAGCTTCAGCCATGGACTTGGATAGTCTACATGTTTGGACTCAATGCCTACATGATTGGGCTGAGTTTTTCAGGAGGGCCATGCCTATGGCTTTGGAGAACTTGCACATAGCTCAATATCGAGATTCTTTGCATTATGCTTGCATTTGTAGCAGCGCTTATCGACCTCAGCTGCAAAGGTTCTCTCAAGGAGATTATGTGTATTTGTAGCGTAAGGCGCTTACCATATTGGATGTCAAAGCAAGTCGTACTATTTTTTGCGTGAAGAACATCTTGCCTAGTAGCATTCTGTTGTTGGAAGGCAAAGATAGACAAGAGTGCAGGGAGCATTCCAAACATTGTGCCCCTTATCACTTGCCCATTGATGCCGTGCAGTCGGAGTTGGCAATAGTGCCAAAGGAATTACCTTATTTTGTTTGTGGAGAAAAGAAAGGCACGGCTACTATGCTTTTGTGTGACTGATGCCAACGTGGTTGGCATATGGCATACTTAGTTCCACCTTTGTCAACTCTGCCTCCAGGGGATTGGATTTGTCTTCATTGTAGGAGATCTTCAGGCCATGCTATGTCTCCAAACAAGCGCTGATAATCTCTTGAGGTGAAGCCTGTTATGTTCAAGATGACAACATTGCCACCTTTATTGACTAGGCGCCAGCTTTGCAATGTACAAGGTTGGACTCATGGGAAATTGAATAAAAGATTGGCACTAAGAACCTGCCAAAGGTGATTAACAATGGGGCTCATCATTGCACTCGGCCTACAATCTTTTATACTTTCTTTCATCATGTTCACTTGTCATTATTGGTCGCCAACAACATCATTTTTGGTATGGATAGATGCTGAGGATTTATATTCATTTTAGCATTTGAATCTAGCTATACGTTACTGTAGTCCTAGCTGACTCGTGGGTCTCTATTAGCCAGCTAGGGGGGGCAATTGAAAGCATATTTGTATATATGTTTTTAAATTACATTTTTGTTTTTATTTGCTGTTGGTGATAATACACGATGTGTTGTGTTTAGCAATATATATTTACACAACATGTTGTTGGCTCTCTATCAGAGTTTGATATCGCATGTGTTGTGAATGCATAGTGCAGAAGAAATGGAAGTGCAAGCTGGTGTGGCAGCACATGCCATGGACGAGGTGTGGTTATTCTATATTTCAAGTTTCTATTGTTCATGGTTTTGTCTGGTGTATGTTGTGACATTTGTGAAGAACTAAATTGCTATAAGAGAAAATACTTGAGCATAGATCACATTTTTTCATTAGTTGAAGAGGAATTTCACCTAGGAGAAGAACAATCTAGGTGTCATCAAAGTCGACTTGAATATTTCATAGGGTTTTGTAGAAATTGAGCAATAGTCGCTGGAATGTAGGATTGACTACCTAAAACGGTCATGATGTATATCTTATTCCACAAATTGCATTCAGTTGTTGCCTGATCTCTATTTCTTACTTTACTGTTAAGTAATGCATATCTTAGGGTGCAAACTGTAAACTATTCTCACTGCTTTGGCTTTTAATATAGAGTGGAAGATGTTGTTTCTGTCTTCCTAACTAGACATCAAATGTAACCCTTGTACTTGTTGCACCTTCCACTAAAAAGTAGTATTACTTGGTATTTGGAAGAGAACTTCAATGCATTGGATTGTACAAGAATGTTGTCTAAGTCAGCTAATGTTGGCAATGTCTGGTGGACCCTTTCAAAAATTGCTTCATGAAAGCCTTCTAAGTTAAGTATTCTTGACCTTGGTGGATGTTTTGGTTATTGTAAGTGCCAAAGTACGGGAGAGTATAGCTTCAAAGTGTTCCATAATAAGAAAAATAGAATTCAGGTAATTCTTTTTGTTACATGAAGTACTTGTCAATTCTCATGTATTGAGGTACAAGGACTATGTATTTTGTTGTATATATATATATATATATATATATATATATATATATATATATATATATATATAAGTTTCTAGCCTAGAACTTTTTGGTTCCTTTTTGTTCTCAAGATTCTCACATGCATAAGCGTTCTTGTGTTTCATTGCTTATGCGTATGGAGTAATTGCAGGAGTTGTGACATGGACTTTGTAGACGATGCAAGTGCATTTAACAAGCGCTGGGAAGCTGAAAAGCTGCGTTAAACAACAAAGTGAAAGGAAAACCCATTCCATAGTCCTCTTTTTGAAACTAGGTTCTTCAATGTACAGAGCTTCAAGAAGTACCGGCCAGTCGTTTATTTGCATTGACATTTGCAAGTCATTATCATCGTTATGTAGGGTATTTTGGTTTTGATTATGAATTGAGTATATTCAGCATACTTGTTTAGGGAATTGTACAAAGGTGTCCATGTTTTTGTATAAGTGCTATTTTTTCATGTAGTACTTGTTTTCAACAATAAAGTTAATTGATGTGGTGAAATACAACATAATTGCTGCAGTAGTGTATGCTTGAAAGGAACATAATGTTTAGAAGTATAGAGCTACCTCATAGAATTGCAGGTTTAGTAGGAAAGCATCATAGCAATTGAGCTATGGAATTCGTGTACCCAACTTCTAGATGACATGCATATTTGCTACTGCGTACTTGGTACATCTGTGTGGATTACTAAACAATGGGAAGTTGCCAAAATGCACGTAATTCTTAATGCAGTGTTTGTTGAATGTAATCTCACCCAAAATAGATGTTGAAAGATTGAAAAACCTTGTAAATTTTCTGTAGCTTCTTGTCAAAATCATGTCAAATATCTGTCACATGCAAGCAAACATCAACAAGCCCCAATTGACATGGTAGTATTCAAATATTTATCATTTTTTTGTCATACGGGACACTAGAGTTCTTGTAGTGTCTTTTAGGTGTTGAATCAGACATGCTAGCAATAGATTCAAAGAAAAGTCTCATTATGAACCACTCTAGGCATGTACCCCTCTTTCCACTTTATGCTTGTATCCCTCTCTCCTCTACTGGTCATATTGCTAAACAAATGAACAAGTTGTTGGACGTTACACCATGACACTCTCTCTCACAAAGACTTGTGCCATCACAATCTCTCTCACTAGAAGTTGCACCGTGACACTTTCTAAGCCAATCAAAGTGAGTAACTCATAATGCTGCATTCTTTTATATATATAGAAAGATAGTCTCAAACAATTAGCATGTGAAATAAAAAATTCAAATTTCATTCTTGCTAAACATGCCCAAAAAAAGATAGCTTCCGACAATTATTCTTGAAAGAACAAACTTTTGTAACACCATATTCATTAAATTGGGAAAAGGGATACATTTTGGGACTCCTTAATTTTGCATTTGTGACACTATTTGGGTAGCTTAAAGTAAGCTTTTTGATAATTTCTTCAAGATCATATATTATTGATGTAAAATCTTGAAGAAATCATCATAACATTCACTTGAAATCACCAAAATACTCTCAAAAAATGCCAAAATTAGAAATCTCCAAATGTATCTTTATCCCCAATTTAACCAATATGGTATTTTGTCCTTTAGGGTTTATGTTGAAAAGAGGTCGCCTCACATGTTAGAGCATTGTCCATGGTGACACTCCATATGGGAGCAATAAAGGAGTTTAGGGATTTGTTAAGGGGGCTCTTATATAGAGAGTGTTGTATAGAGTTTTGACGGACCCAATGGTTCACGAGTTTGTGGGGTTAAGTTTATAATCAAACATGGTGACAATGTCTAAAATCCGACGCATGTAAATCATAGACTAGCTAGTTGTGGGAGAGGGTAAGTCCCTACAATCTTAGTTCCAATTCCATGCTATCCATGCTAATGGGAACCTTTAAATTTTATTTTCCTTCTATTGTACAAATGGCATCCAATATTGCAAGCAATTAAGGGAATTTTGGAATGAAATCAATATTATCAATGAAATGCTTATGTTCATCCATAAAATGTACTAGTAGTCTTAGCTTTGTTCCAAATTCTAAGAAACCTCTTATTAACTTGGGAAGTGACCTAACAATTTCATCCATTTGTTCACCCAATTTTTCTAGTGTTGTGACTCTCAAGCAAAAACTGATGTTACTTTTCAGCAAAAATTCACCAGTTAGTTAAATGCTGCTCATGGATATAATAGGAAATATTACCACCCACAAAACACTATCTTCATTAGACAGTCGACTTAGGGAAGGGAAATTTGGCAAATAATAATTCATATGTACAAATTCATTGGAAAAAACTATTAATAGAAGCCGCTTTTGTCCAAGTTTTGGTGAACTAGGGATTATCCTTTACTATTGAGCACCTAGCTAAAGAATCCCAAAATAAGACTAAAAAACACTTGTTGCTAGTTAGGTTGGCCCCAACTACACTCCAAAAAAAAAGATCTAGGTGAGGTGGCCAATGAAAGCACAAGAGTACTAACAACTCTTACTTCATTGAAAGTGTGGAAAATTAGCATTATGCAATTTCACACATTATAATGGTAAAAAATGTGTTGATTATGCAAAAACATGTGGGCTAGACTTTAGAGTGGTTGATGTTTTTTGGATTTTCACCTACATTTTGCAAGTCTTTGGTTGCTTTAAAATTTTAGGTAATGATAGGGTCAAATGCAAGGTGAAATATTCTTGAAAAAACACAAACAAAACTAATATTGTAGTTATGGTATAACTAGCATTATTTTCCAAGACTAACTAGGATTGTGCAAATTATTGAGTCAAACTGATTATAACAAAATGCAAAGTGGCACATTTTAGGGCAACGTTTTACTATTCAAAATAAAATCCTAGCCACTCTAAATGGACTTCACCTCCACTTATTTGGTAAGACAACGTGCCCAAACCTCACATAGATATGGAAGGATACATTTAGAAAAGATCGTATTCTTTTCTACTATATAGAAAACTAGTTTACTTACTTGTTGTACCAACAAAGGCAACAAAAATATCCTTGCAATAAACAAATTGTGCAATAGCAATCTTATCCTCGTGCCTCCTATACCTATGCCTCTTATCCCTGTGCCCTCTAATCTCATGCTTCTCTAATCTCATGCCTCTCTATCCTCATGCCCTCCTATCCCCTTGCCCTCCTATCTCCGTGCCCCCTTATCCTTGTCCCCCCTTATTATTGTGCCCCCTTATCCTTATGGCCCCTTATTCACTTGCCCCCTTTCTCCCTACCCTTATTCCAATGCCCTCCTATCCTTGTGTCATCCTATCTTTGCGCCCTCTATCCTTGCACCCTCCTATCCATGTGCCTCCCTCTCTTTGTGACCTCTATCCCCGTGCCTCCTATCCCCATGCCTCCCTATCCCCGTGCCCCCTATCCCCATGCCTCCTATTCCTGTGCCTCCTATTCCCGTGCCCCCTATCCCCGTGCCCCTCAAAAATACAACCTTTTGAGCCATGCATTTTGATTGGATGAAAGAGTGTTGTGGTGCAACCTCTAGTGACATGTTGACTTTCGGTTAAACAACTCAATCTAATTGGTTGAGAGAAAGTGTTATAGTGTCACTTCTAGAGACCCGTTATACTTTTATTGTTAACTGCCACATGAATCATGGAGCTACTCACTTTTATTGCCTAAAGAGAATGTAAATGGTGCAACTTGTTAAATTATTGTTTATTGCTACATGCATGGAATGTGACTCATAGTTGCACTCAAACTCTCTCCTTTTCATCCAAAATGGGAGCATGGGATTCTTATATATATACAAATAATGGTGTGTGAGAGTGTATGCGTATATGCAGGTTCAATAAAAATAATTATAGTGCCTTGTCCACCTTGAAATGGACATGAGTGCAAGTCAAACCAAAAGTATAAAGTTTGTAGAAATAGAGTGGAGTACAAGCGTAGCCTAACTAAAATTTAATAGTCCACTTCAAATTGGAGTAGACTACTTGGTAGACTACAAGTTTAACCAAAGTATACAATCTGTACAAAAGTAAAAGTCAAAAAATTATAAATTATTAGTTTATTTAATTAATATAAAGCTATGCTAAATGGATGCTATATGGGTGCTAAATGCTAATGGATGATACATGGATGATAAATGTATGCTAAGTGAATGCTAAATGAAATCTATTTTTATACAAGTTTCCAAACTTACTTAGCTTTTCTAAATGAATTCACAAAATTGTCTTACATTTACCATTAATCGCTAATGGACCAAGCCCTTTTTTCAGTGAAAGTTATTGAAAACTGCCACTTTTGGGGGAATGGGTACAAAGGTAGGAAAAACAATTATTTTTGGAAATCCAAACGTTAGATCTTGCCCTAGACTATGGGTGGTACTTGTGGAAAAAAATCAGCTCATTCTAGATGTAGAGTGAGATATTGACTTTTGAAGTGAAAAAAAAAGTTTTTTTCCCTACTGCCCAAACATTTTAGAAGCCTTTGATTGCCTCTAAATAAAAAAAATTGCTCTACGCAAATGTGAGGTTTATTTTTCCCATGTAGAAGACCAAGTTAGGTAACTGTGGGAGAATCTTCAAATGAATTGGAGGTATGAATCATTCTTTATAAAATCCTGCAATGCTGTAAGGCTATGAAATTTGCAAATGCATTAGGCAAAATTGGAGGATTTATGTAAAATTGTGAAATGTGAATTACTTTGATCCAAATGGTGAAAATCAAGGAATCATAGTCTACTGCAATAAAGAAAAAAAAAGTCAAAAAACAAATTCACAAAGAGCACAAAAAAGTAAAGCACCAAAGGCAAAAGGAATGGAGGTATGGGAGTTCCGTACTTGCTTGCAAACTAAAACTTTTCACTCATAAATTGAAATTGAATGATTCAAAGCTCCCTACATATGTATAAATCTAAAGAACCAATTTCAAATTTTTATTTTGAAAAAGTAGTATTTTTAGAAAACTTTTTGGCTGCCCAATCTCCATTGATTTTCAAAAATTCATGCATAACTTCTTCAATAAATGTTGGAATGAAGAAAAAATTAGATGCCCACGTAAGTCTTTGAATTCCTCATCTTTTCTACAAGTTTCAAAGAATCATACAAAGTAGTTTAGTTGTAAGTACATGCCCAAAATCCCAAATGTCCCCTAAGGGGAAAATTGCTCCTTTAGGGGTTAAATAAAAAAACCATGTATGTGATGAATATGATTTTAGTTTTATGTCCACTTTACAATAGATGAGACTATATGCTTAACCAAAGTATACAAATTAAACATAAACTACAAGTGATCAAGTTTAAGATAGAGAAATTTAGGCAAATGTAAAAGTGCAAAGGTTACAAATGAATATTTTTATTAATGTTATAATATGTTAAGTTAAGTCATAATTACTCATTCAGATTTGCTAAATGGAAGGCAACAAATTATCAATACTATGTACTGTAATTTTAGAAAATAAGAATAACTTCTCCATGATTAAATATTTGTACATGTACTAGAGAAAATTGTAGGATTATACAAATTCACAAGAATTCATAAGAAAATTAGATCAATATCTTTATAATTATTAACATATACTCCCTCTGTCCTAATATGAAGCTCCAAATTAGGCATATTTATTGTTCCACTAAAAAACTCCATTTTGCTACTTTCAAAGGCTACAAAATATTTAGCCATGTTTAATGATTTCATGGAGGCAAGTTAAATGATTAGGAAGCATTCCTCTCCTAAAAACTTGGGTCTTGTCCATGTGAAGTATCATTGTCGCTACTAACTTTTAAACCATCAATTGTGAGGAGCTAGCAGCATGCACAAATATGGTACTTTTTGCATGCAATCTGGGTGCCTAGATGGTGACATCAAAGCTAGAAGTTTTGCATACATTTGGTAGATGGTATATTAATTCTAGAATGCATGTGTCACTAGTACAAAGACTAAAAAAAGAGGACTTGGCTACATTCACAAACTATGCACAAATTTTATACTTTTTGCATGAAATTTGAATGCCTAAATGGCAACATCAAAGATAAAGATTTTGCATACATTTGGTAGATATGCTATGTTTAACTACTTTTGGACTATGGGGTGAATTTTAGACTAGAGCAAGTTACATTTCATTGGAAGATCATTTGAGAGTACCCAATAAAAAATTGCTATGCTTTCCAAAATGCAATAAATGTCAAGACTAGCGTAACTATGTTGTCAACGGGGATTTCACAATGTACATTACGTCTCCATGTAGAAAGACATATATATGATTTATAAAAAAAAAAAATAGGCTGATTCTGCTGTTGAGATGGAAAATCATAATCCAAAGACTCTTTGATGAAAAGAGAAATGACATCTCAACTTGCAAAGTAGTCATGTGCAAAAGAATGACAATGGGTTCATGATCATAACTTGACTCATTGCCAACCTAATTCCATGAGTAATTTGCAATTTACCATTTATGGAAATAGATAGAAGCAAACATACTACGTACTGGTGAAGATGTAAATATCACTTATGGGATTGCTCTTAGCCTGTCCAACTATCCAACCTATATCATGGTATCCCCTGATGGCGGTATTCCATTGAACAACTCATCAAGTATCAGAGGATAACATACTGCAGAGATATTGAAAAATTGATTGAACCAAAATCTGTTGGGGGATCCTTGACAAATTGAATTCCAGATGAGAGCAACAAAACCTTTATCAGTAGATCTTCCAATGCAATGATTTTGATAAGGCAAACATAACCAATAGCAAGGGATTCCTTAATGCAAGGATATACATCACACAAACATCAACAAATCAATCAAGAGAAATAAAGGCAATGCAAATGAAGACATTGGTGAACATGAAACTAATTGTACATGGAAGGTGTATTGTCCACAATTTATTCATAGGGAAAATGAACCAAACACTTGCCTTATCAAAATATGAAGGCATTAAATACTTATTTAATGTATCAAAATTACGTATTTATTGTATTGGAAGCATGTATGGAAATTCTTTTGACATATACTGTCAGCAAATTAAGAGAATCTACACAAAACATCTTAATTCTCCTATCCATAAATAATCTACAATACCGCGGTACCTCTAAGAGTGACCTGAAAACTTTAGTTGGATGAGGCCAAAGGTAGCTCTTGTTAGGGGATTCCACCCCTGCAACAAATATAATCCTTGAAACTATTTGCCTAGGTAGAATACAACGAAGTAGCTCTCCAAGTGTCTCTGGATGCATTGATGACCAAAACCCGCAACAAGTGCGGTTAACCAAAAATTGAATCATCTTGACAAAACCGGATTGGATTTCAACTTTTTAAGGCAAATCCTCAATACCACCCTCAACGCATAGAGAACCATGCAGTACAACAAGCACCGCTTCTTGCAAAGAGCAACTTCAAGACACCGTCAAGACTGAAGATAAAAAGAACATGCCATCATTGGGGGATTCCTTGATATATTTAAAAATCACATTGACGAGGCAATTCAAATACCTTGTCATAGTATCCCAAAGTAATAGGTAAAACTCAACATTTCAAACATTTGATGCAAATAGGCAACAAAAAACAAAAAAAAAAAAAAAAAAAAAACATAGAGTGAAATTAGACCATGATTAGACTAGTGAAGAACAATTAGAGATAGAAATTTCAAAAAAGACAACACAGTCCTATGAATCCTAGATTCAGCACCAAGAGTCCTAAATTCATTTTTTGTTTTATTTAGCTTTGAAATTTTATTAATCTAAGTGGAGTAGCCATTTATGTTGACTTAGGTTAGTTAGACCAAATAATTAACTATACGCCATTTACCTACTCCATTTGGTAAGTCCTTAGGAGTGATTTAGTGAGATTTAGTAGTTTTTAGTTAGTTTGAGTGACATATCACCTGGGGTTTGGGATCCCCTCCAAAAATCCCCACTAACCTAATTAGAGAGGGTTAGTTTAGGAGTATATTAGTTATGCCATGGCTAAGGGCCACGTCAACAACTTCACATTCCAATAACTACCTAATTTGGTGCATCTATACTCAAGGTTCCTAGTACCTTTTGCTCTTCAGAGAGCGTGATTCCAAGCAATCAACCTACTAGGCTACTAGTCAATCTTGGTTGAAGGAGGTTGACAAATGGTAGTAAAATGCTACCAAAATTCATGGAAGAGTCTCTCAAGGATTTAAGACGATCCCCCAAGTTTCAAGTTGTTTTGATAGCGGCACGGCTTTGAATGACTACAGTCGGCTTATTTCAAGAAAGCGTGGATCATCCAATTTCAAGATATCATCCATTTGTAGCCCATTTGACGGAAGCAAGGAGTATTTCTTGGCTCCCTCAACAACGTTAGAAGACTTTGGGAAGTAAATTTCTCAATTTGGGTTGAATTCCCAATTTTGGGTTTTTCATCCAAGCACCTTTACCTCTTCATTGGAAATTCCCGACGCCCTATAGCTTGGAACTAGAATTGTGAACAACTAAAACCAGCTATTTTGGGTCCAAGGAATCCGTTGCCACCGTTTTTTTGTTGTTTGGAGCTACAATAAAAAAGTTATGGCAAATTCATCTAGATTTCATCTGTTTTGAGTTTTTCTTAGATTTTAGGTGGATTTCAAGGGATCTATGGATCTCCTAGATAGAAAGCTGAGGTGTCCTCCCCCAAATGTATAAAGGGAGGCTGACCTCCTTCCTAAACAATCACTATCACGTCCATCATATATCACTTGGGTCCCTTTTCTTATATTTAGATTCCTAGCACCACCTCTTTGAGTCCACCTTCCTTGTAACCATTATTCCTTTGTAGTCCACCACCATTACTTAGCCTTAGCATTCCTTTTCCAAGTCTCATTTCCTTTTGTAGCTTGTTATATCCATCTAACGAGGATTAGGACTTTTGATTGTCAAAGTGCAAGTGGTCTTACTAACCTCTAGGAAGTTGAATTATGATTGGCGATGCCGCTTTTCCATACTTCCTAGAAGTCCTGGTTGGTCTTTGTGGTTCTTAATGAGTGTTAGAGTCCCTCATGAGAAGTGACATCGGGCCTTGTAGTCTTAGCTTACCATTCCCTTACCAGAATGTTGCCCCTTACAATAACAAGCCTTCCTAGCAGCTTCACATGAATCCTTTTAGCTCAGCTTTGGCTAGCTCTCTCAATTCTCTTGGAACTCTTTGAGAAGTCACCTTGCTAGTCAAACTCCCTTAGCTTGAGGCTTGCCCTTGCTCTCAAGTTTGCTACAGCTTGTGACACTCGTCGTCCTCACAACCTCCTCACTAATCACAATTTTCTCTTCAAGCATCCCATCAATAGCTTGCTTCACATTCTTTCATGCCAGCTCACCAAGCCCCTCAAGTTCCCTTGCAGCTGCTAGCTAGCATCCTTTGAGATCAGTCACCAATTCCCTTGAGCACTTTGTAGCAGTGTGTTAGCTTGAGATTCCTTGCAAGAATTAGCTCAAGCTCTGAAAACCCCAGTAGCTTGCTAGCCTAGCATCCTTCAAGATCAGTCACAATTCCCTCAAAATCAGTCAGTAGCTCGCTTCACATTCTCTTGGCCAGCTCACCAACTCCCTTGAGCACTCTATAGCAGCTTGCTAGCTTGAGATCCATCACAAGGATTAGCTCACAGCTCTCAAACTCTATGACAATTGCTAGCCTCTCACCCCTTGAGATTAGTCACCGTTCCCTTGAGACCCCTTGCATCAGCCGGACGCCTTGTTGCAAAAGCTAGCTTGGAGCGCCGTCGTTGCAAGAGCCAGCCTTTGGAGCGATGTTGCTGCAAGAGCCAGCCCTTGGAGCACCTTGCTGCAAGCAGCACCTTGCTACTCAGCACCTGAGTACCAACCTTTTGGACCTCCCTGATCCTTGGCTCTGCTGGCCCATGCTTGCCCCCAATCCAACCCTCTAGCCCAACTTCCAAGGCTTGACTACAGGACCAAACGGAGAAAAGACGGAAAGGAAAAAGAAGCGTAAGCCATAAATATTTCTCACCAAATGTTGCAACCTAGAAATGCAACTTTAGGATTTTAAACAACAAACTTGCATATGTTTATCATATTTGGATAAATTTTTTGCTTTTCTAGAGTGAAAGTGAAAATCTTATAGAAATTTTTGATTAAGGAATATTACAATTTCTTAAGTGCTTAAAACCGTTAACAAGATATTAAGGATTTCTTGTCAAACCAAAACTAGGTTCTTAATAATTTGGAACTAGTTGCCAAGAATATACGTTGGATCTATACAAAGCATTGGTAGGTGAAATCACAAAAACGGTAAATGCGCTGCTTGGTGAACCAACGGTCATTAACAACAGGATTAGCAATGGTGGCAACGGTTTGGTGGTAATCAAGATTACATGAACGGTTGCAACGGTCCAATTAGGGGAATAGGATCATGAGCTTGCAAGAGGGAGGCAAGTTCATTTTTTGATTCTCCTTCATCTTACCTTCTACACATTAGTGTTTGGCACTCTTGTTTTGCTTGACAAGTGATTGAAGTGCTGTGAGCAATAGCCTACCCTCTTCCAGAGTGAGTTTTGGGTTGCGGTTTTCTTCACTACCTTCAAGAACCATGGGCAAGACAAACAGGAGAGATGAAGTGTCAATTACACTTAGATTGGTGTTTCCTAGAGTTCCTGCAGATCCTAGCTAGAGGAAAATGTTAGAAGATGATCTGAACCTTATGGGATGTGGGGGATTAATTAGGGTCCCCTAGAATCTAAAGATCAAAGAGATGGTCCGCAAATTGCTGGGGACTCTAGCAAGTCGGTGGGACAATTCCAAGCGTGGTCATCCGGAGGCCTAGTCTAAGGATATTTGGTCTAGTGTGTACTCCTTTGCAAGTGCAGGAGAGGGCATCTGTCCTAGGGGAGAGGGGAGCCACTCCTGTTCAAAAGACCCCACCTCCTTAGTCCCCTTGTCTTGCAGAACCGGAGGAACGGGAGGAGATGAGAACACCACCCGCCACGCAGTTGCCTAGTAGGGTCAACTTTAGACTATGAGAAGGGTCTACTTTGAGATTGCGCAACAGGAGCCAGACCCAGGTTACCTTGGATAGTGGAGGTGTTGTTTGGGTATCAAGCCCCGTGAAGAGAAAGGCTACTCCAAAATGCGCAAGAGAGTCAACATCTCCGGTCCAAATCGACCTAGACTACGAGCTGTCCGAGTCAACTTTGTGTGAGGAAAGTTTAGCTGAAATGGAGACGTCTTCCGGAGATATTGACCCAAAAGCGGTAGGACTATCGCAAGGGAAGCGCGAGAAACTCAATCTGAAGGCAAAAGGAAAAGGTGCGCAAAGTTCTTGAGCGCCAGCGCAAAGGTAGTTTCCTTGCAAGAGTGCTGCCAAGTCAGCAGCTCCCTCTTCAAAGAGGAAGAGGAAGGGTAATTAGCTATCACTAAGCATAGGGTGGTAGCATGTAATTTGAAATAAAGGGTAGGCCTTTACAAGTAGTTAAAGGTTGCCTTCAATTTAGTAGTTGTTGGGTGGCAGATCCTGGATTAAAGAACCCAAGATCTACTCTTTGGGGAGCTGAGTGGTAGTAGTCCAAACCCACATTTTCAAGATTGGGAAATGACACACATCATTCCGTGGTCAGTAACTTTATCCTTGGAGAGCCTCTCAAGATTGTGGAGGAGTAGTTATTAGGGGCAATGGTATTGTTGTTGCCTCGGGGAATCTTATATTCTTGATTTTCTTTGTTCAAAACAGTTTTCTAGATTTCC
Source organism: Ulota crispa (assembly GCA_963920765.1). Taxonomy (NCBI): domain Eukaryota; kingdom Viridiplantae; phylum Streptophyta; class Bryopsida; order Orthotrichales; family Orthotrichaceae; genus Ulota; species Ulota crispa. The sequence continues at coordinate 19,936,654 of OY987247.1, forward strand.
ACTTTAGAGTCTTGAGTTGAGTATTTGGTGTGATGTTGGTATGCTGGCGGTGCTAGAACCATTGTTTTGTGCAGGTAGCCGGAATTTTGAGTGTGAAAGAAGCAAGGATAGTCCTCAGATCCTATCTGGTCAAGTTTTTGTAGCACTATTGAGGTGGTTGGAAAATTGCGTGTACTGGAGGGTTGCTTTTGCTCAGGTTTACAATCCGGATACCTCTGTGGAGAATAGCCACCCTTAAGTTAGGTGCAACCCGGATAGCAATCTGGAAGTACTCTAGCTGACGGTTGAAGAGGTTCCACTAGAATCAGAGGTGATTGTGAACATTTGTGTAGGATTTGTCTAGTTATGCGATTACCAATTCAGCAGCAAGAATTATGTCAGGAAGGGTCTGTCGTTCTAGTAATTGGGGGTTGTAGGGGTTTCTTGTGTGACTTGTCAGTCTAGATCTACTTTTGGATTGGCTGTGAGGAAGTAATTGCACCCTATTGTCTTTGTGTTTTCTGTCTTGTTGTTGGATTTGGTGTTACTTCAGACACTTTAAAATCTTGAAGGGTAGGATTTCACGCTGCCTCCTATAATCTCAAAATTCAGATCCCTTTGATATAGAGGCTAAACTTCTATTGTTATGTTAAATGTCCTAACCAGATCCAAAAATCAATATTTGATTCAAGATAATTGTCCAGGTAGTCCAGTTGTTCTGTGTATGTATTTGCCTTGGTGTGTTGTTGCGAATTCTAAATAGAGTATGAAAACCTTGTTCCAGTCATCTTAAGGGTCTACAAATCAAATCTCTGTGGAACAATAAACAAGTCACCTTATTGGCATTTTATCATGTTTCAGTGCTAATAAGAGGATAAGTACTTTCTTGTGCTACGACACCAAACTCTTGGTTTAAGAAGATATTTCACAAGAGCCATTAAGTGTTGGGGTTAAATATTAATTCCCAATCTCCCTTTGATATTTTTCATTTTAGGCATTTCTTAATTGCATCATAAGTTGGGCATTTGGGGTAGTGAACCCGTCATCTTTTCAGCCACTAGCTAGATTGGTGGTGAATTTGCACCTTCCAATACCATTTGGACCATCTAAAGGTTGGTAGCCCTTTTTAAGCCACTTCCGGGTACTTTGGTAATGTTGTGATTATTTGTCACACAACCAAGAAATAAACATGTCCATTAGTGGAGGTTAACTCTCAATTCTTTTAACATGTTGCAATTATTTGTCTTTAGAGGAAGAATTGCGTACAACCATATCTACACTTCTCGATGTCAAACTCAGGGGGGAATGGAGGCCATTCACAATCAAACAATGGAGTATGCAAGTCCCCATGATGAGGTATGATCTCCTACGTCTTATCCCACTACAAGGAGAATGGGCCTTGTTTAACACACAATTGACACACATTTCTCAAAATTGACACTATGACACAACTTTCATGCGCCTAGTGTCAATTTTTCAAATATTTTAAAGTTTATGTCAATTTGGTGTCAATGTATTGTCTAGTTTAACACTTTTTGTAGTACTAACAAGCCTGACTCCAACATGAGTTACTCAATGATATTTTGAATGCATGGACAAATATTTTGGAGACTTCATCCACAATTTTGGTTTTGCCAAGACACAGGTATCTAGTATTGCAAATTACCCATGTTTTTGCTTAACATCACATTAGCAAAGCTAGACTACATTATCAGTCGCCAAAAATTGTGAAACAACCACTTTGACTTATAAGCTAAGCAACGACCAAAACAACAAAAGTTAACAGAAAAAGGTTTGTCATAAAAATTGCAATTTAGAGGTTCAAGAGTTTTCAAGGCTTAAACGCAAAGATTGCAGCACACCTCTTTGCGCTTCCATCTCCACAACAATTTCTAGAAGTCGTTGTGGTTCCTTCTAAGAGGTACTACATCACTATCAATGCCTCCAACACATAAATAAGAAACATAAGCACATAATGAGGGTCCGCACTAGCAGCAGTGCACTTCCCATATTGGTGATGTCCTCCACTATTTAAGTAACTCCATATGCAGCCCACTGCCTAAGTCATTCTTGCACGCTTGATAATCCAATCATATATTATTCTCAAGAAACCTGACATCTTCTTCAAATACGTAATCTCTGCATGACAAAAAACCGTATATGCTCATTAACAAAATCTGTATAACAACTACACCATGCTAGCACACTGGACACTTGCACTACAAAACAAAGACAAATTGTGACCTAAAATATGTCAGACATTTTTGGTCTTCTTTGCCTGGAGCAAAGCTGGCTTCCACTCTTTTTTGCTAGACATGCCATGGCAGTCCGACAAAATTACATTATGAAGTTGTCCTACAACAAACAAGATATTGCAGAGCACTAATGACGATGGCAGTAATCATGTACAGCTGGAATATGCCATCTAATTCCCCCTCTCATTAACCTCGCTAGTCCCAATGCTTTCCATGACTGACAACAATCAACAAAACAAGTACAGACTCTTCTAATCATTTGTGCACATTGCTTCCTACAAACATGTCCACACTAGAAACCCCTAACAATTGCAATTCTCGTAAATTTATATGATGAACCGTGGATATTTCTGGTACAAAAAAAATTACCACACTATACATTGCACACGAAACATAGAAAACCACAAAGTCAGTATGGCTCACCTTACTTGTGAAGACTCTGCTGACTCCTAGAATGCCCCAGAGCTGCTAAAGTATAGAAAATCTGATACTCTTTCTCCTCTACTCCCAACAGTCTTGCATTGGACATTTCCTTTTTGGAACAACCTGCAATTGAGAATCTTGCCTTGTCAAATTCAATTTCCAAACAACATACTAAAAGCCAATAGTATCTAGCAAACGTTTGTACATAAAAGTAGAGCTTTATAATGTCATACACTAACAACAGACAATACACTTTACTGAAAAAAACACATCTACTGTATTCATAAAACTTGATGAACCAAAACAACTAGAGAGCAGGGAATCTCACACTAAGCTTGTAATCCTTGATATGCACTACAGACGTAATCTAATTCTAATTCTCAATTATCACAAACAACACTAATCGCAACATACGTCATACTTCATTGTCCACCATTATGCATAGAGTATAGAAATTTCAAACAATTGCCATACTTATAGAAAATATGCACATGAGTGAGATGACAATCACAAAATAAAAAAATCTATTTGTTTTTAAGAAAACAGCACATGCACAATAGAAATATTCGATAACACTCATTAGTACTGAGCTTTTCAAAAGAAACTTCTATATGAAATGGAAGGACGTATATAACACAAGGACGGCAATACTGCAATGAATGATGTCTTCAACTTAAACTATATTTAGCAACAATATCAAAATCAGACCATTCCGCTCTTTTGCAGTACTACAGAATCTTCATACCTAGCCGCATCTGTCATAGATAGCACACTTTTAAAAATCCGCCAAAACGGCCACCGGCACGACCTTTAGATCAACCACATCAGTTTCTTGATTGCTGACTCTTCCTCAAAAAATGTCACCAGCATGATGAACGTCGTACAATACACAAACAGTACTTCCAAATAAAAGACAACATGTACACAATATTACAATCTATTAGATGCAAACGCCTAGCATATTAGCATTGACAACTCCCTCCATCCATAGCAGTCAACTTCTCCATAAACATCACAATAGTGCTTTTGTGAATGCAATTGATCGATCATGTCCATAGTTTTTTACAACGTCAAGATTCACAAGCCTATACATTCAATCTATCCATGGGTCACTAGCATTTGCACTCACATTCTATGAACATATTTCATTACCACCAACTTTCATCACAACACAATGGGCTTTCTTGGAAGATAATATTTTTGTACTCCTTAATTCTTGAAAAACATACTTCTACCCACTTCAATTTGTAAGTACTATGAACCACCGTACACACATCCAAACTGTACCCTTCTACACAATACACGACGCTATTTCAATAGTTTAATTCAAAACCCATACAAAGAAGACGCATGTGGCATACTATTGTGAAAGGAACACGCACTTGTTGCACTTGAACAAGAATTGGCACCTCCCAGTTACATCCCTTTTGCAGGGACTCATAGAGGCACTCCTCCATTCTAACAACAAGGCAAACGGTACATTGCATAACTTGTTCAAAAAAAAAGATTTCTAATACCTTCCACATTTGCTTTTACGTCAATCCCTGGGCAATCTGAGACCTACAATGTTTCATTAATCCTATTACAAAACACAAATGCCTTCAAATATTTCCAAAACAATATGTAATAGTTATGTTATTCCAAGCAGTACTACCACACATACATATCCAAAAACCCAAAGAACCAGATACCATTGCAACTACTTTGCTTGAGCTTTGAACTCTTCAAGCTTAATACAAACGCCATCCACTCCTTTGAGCTATGAAAACAAGCATTACCATTTGAATCTCATTATAGCAACAAGGAAACTCTACCTATTAACACAAGCAGTACATGATGCAAAGCTTCTGCTTACTTAACTCCTACCTCTCTGTTGAACATTGCTCTACTATAAATTCCAAGTCCTGCCTTTTATTCTCCCATACACATGCACCCTTCATCTTCACCTCCAACTTGAAAAAATGACCACAACTATGTCGGTGCCCTTGCCAAAATAAATTACTATGTCTCTCTACGTGCTCATAAGACAACGTTATCTCCTAACATATTTGGAATGGACTACATTATAATGGAAGACTGAAACTGCACTATAAGCTTTGCAAATAACATACTTGTGAATCCTTTGATTCCTTGTTTTCCCCAACGCCTTTCATGGTTCACTAAATTATGATCTTCCTCAAATAAAAATGAAGTCCGAAAATAAGGTTCTCTTGTACTTTTTCAAGATCTTCCATTCTTCACACAAGCTGAGCCCATTATACTACAAAACCATACATCTCATTCAACGAAACACTCCAACAACAATGACTTAAAGAAGCCTAAAAAATGCATTCACTTTAGAGATTCACTAATACAAATATAGCAGCTACTACTATAAAATCACAACAACAAAATCGCACACACAAAACCTATACCACACCTTTGTCAATTTCATCAGACCAACCACATCACTTCTTCCTTGAAATCCATTTTCCCAACCACTTTATAGACATTGACATAGAAATGCACATGACTTTTGATGTCCCCATAAACATCACATCTGAAATCTTCAAAAATCTGTGCAAGTTACAATCTATAATCAGAAGGAAGTACAACATGTCCACACAACACCATAGTGTTTTATTTAAGGTGGGATGTCAGGTAACTTGCTACAAATTGAATAAATCATAAAGGAATATGTAAATAATAAAGACAGCAGTGCAATATCAGTATTCTTGACACTAATAGGGGTCAATTCCTCAGTTACTATTCATTTTCACTCCGCATGTTCAAAACCATTAAAGATGCTTTACCTGTACTCTAATCTCACATACCACATTTCCGTACTAAACAACAAGTCCTTGTCCTTCACTTTGTCTAGACAACCCACACATTGTTCAGATTTCATTCTTGTCATATTCAACAACAACTGATTCAGTTTCCACTACACCACACTGTCTCTCCTTCATTTGTGCAGATGTTTCTCTATTTGAAGACTAGAACTTGAACTTTGTAAATCATTGTGAAGAATGACATATGACCAAACAACGTACTGCACTCATCAATGCCATTGAACACTTTCAACATTTCCAAGATAACAAAATCATGTATACTCCTCGCTTATGAATTACCCTAATATCACCGAGACATAACTATCACAAACAACGTTCTTACATGCACCATCGACAAAGTTGTTGCACAACTACGTCAACACTAAGTACGTACTACATTTTCTACTGATGATCCATTCTTCAATAGCAAAAAACGCCCATTTTTGCCCACATTATAAAGCACATAGCATACCTTTGCAAACACAAATTCAAAATGCATGATTTTGCATTTCTCAATAGCAAGTATCCCATTTTTGCCCATATTATAAAGCACGAGGCAAACCTTTGCAAACACAAGTTACAAATTCATGATTCCTTCACTATTAGGATTTGTTCTTGTACATTATACGCTGGCCAACTAATCCTCTTCTTCCAAGGTCAACAACAACAACACACTCAACAACTCGTTCTCTGCTTCATTGCCTTTGGATGATTGTTCATTGTCACTCTTGTTCTCCGGTGACCATCTTGAACGATGTTGTCCACATCTCAGGCCGTCAATACTTGTTTTGGCACCTCTTTTGCAATTCATATTCCTATTGTTGTCCCCTTCCAAACTCCATAATTCCTCCGTTTGTTGCAGCCCTTCCACTCTTGTATAAAAATCACTGCCATGCCTAACGTCATCAGGCAATACATTTGGCATTTGGGATGTGTTGAATGCTATATGTCTGGAAGTCCCACCTCTCCCACAGCCACCACGTGCCGTCCCCCCTCGTACACGTGAGCATTTGTTTGTTTGTGTCCTACTGGAAGTGGATATGTCCCTTCTTGTTCTCAAGGACTCTTGGCAATACAAAGTGTGACCTGTTCAAATTTCAGCTTCCGGTTCCTCTCCTATGTCTCTGTCAGGCCTAAGTCCTTCAAATTCTATGTCCTCTCCCATGTCAAAAATAGATGCTTCTATGTCCTGTTCAGGCAACACTCTTTTTGCTCTAACATCTTTGTGTAATACCACTCTCCAACCCGGTGTCTTGGTGGCATCAGCAAAAAAAACTTGCTCACAATATTTAGGAAATGCAAAGCTATCACGCAAATGAATTTGGACTCGTCGTGCATAATTTGCTAAAATGAAAGCCCACTTATCTTTTTTTATCGTTGCATTCTCACCCCTATAGTTGGCCTTCACAAATTGCATACTATAATTGTAATGTCTTGCCGCCTGTACTTCAATTTTAAAATCTCCACTATATATCCAATATACTCAACTGTTGCCTCAACCTAGTTTGCATCATGCACTCCATTTCTGCAAACTTGAGTGAACATAACTACGACCCCACTATTTGATGTTTTCAACACTACTTCTATACTACTTGCTCTAAAGTGGTTTCCATATGCATACATGGATTTATATGCAGTTGCCATTTGTAAGGGTCCCCTTGCAATATCCGCTGCTTCATCTTCCACTAAAATACTTGTCTGTTGGTCATTTTGTACTTCTTGCAATGCCCAAATAGAAAAGTTTGGTAGCAATTGTAATGCAGGCAGATAAACAGTTTGTCTTCAATTACCTCTTTGACGACGTTGAGGTTGAAATCTCAATCTCTCTTCTGTTTGACGTCGCACAGCCTCTTCAAATCTCCTGCAACATTATCTGAAATTTATCAAGTACATTTGTAGATTACAATTACTTCTAAATGATACCCCATAACTATCAATCTCAATTACAAACACTTATTACCACATTATCATATTCTCTTAATAATTACACTTTCCAAAATATTAACAACTTTTGTAAAAAGGAAGGTCAACCGGCCTACCTAGAATACCTAATCTGCATGTGAAGGCATTTTCTATGAAGATCAGATACTCAATATCACCAATTATATCCTAAAAGAGATAGTTCATGGACCACACAAATAATATTACCCTACATTCAGAATGTGTATCCCATACACTTCAACATGTTCAAGAGTGAATTTTTAAACTCAGATATTGAAGTAACTAATTTTAAGAACTACCTTTTCATAAAAACTTGCACAATATCTTTGAGTACAATACATACCTCCTATAACCGTCCATGTGCTCATCATTGTCTAACCCAAAACCATTGACTAACTTCAAAAACTCATTGGATATTACACGTTTCTTCCCTCCACCTTCCAAAATTTTAGCACTAACTGAAGGCTCCTCCTCAGCGTCCCAAGTTTGTGTAGTAGTTGGTGTGTAGTTCAAAATATACTTTGTGATAAATCCCATAGACTCTTTGCACAAGTACCCATTTGCCATGCTACCTTCAGGTTTACTTTTAGTTTTTACAAAACCTTTAAGAGTTTTCATGTACCTTTTGAATGGATACATCCATCTATAGTGGACGGGTCCACAAATGAAAAGTTCCTCTACAACATGAATACATAAATGCATCATCACTACAAAAATGGAAGGTGGAAATTCTTTCTCTAGACAACATATAGTTTCAGCTACTTCCTCCAACATTTTATCTTTTCTTGCAGCTTCCACAGTCTTGGCACAAGTTTTTTGGAATAATCTACTTAACCTCATAATTGCCCCCACAACATTGGCAAATCTAACGTTCCTTAAACATTCAAGCCATAGTTGTTGCAAAAACACATGAAAATCATGGGTTTTTAAACCAGATAGTTCATTGTCAGTTACTTTTTGCTTTATGGACCCAACATAATTAGTCGGGAATTTCATCTACCTCAAGGTGGTAAAAAATTGATCCTTCTCCTACCGCCTGAGAACATATAGAGCATCTGGTTTAAAAAAGGTTAAACCATTGGCATTAGTCTGAAGGTGAAGCTATGCACGGATACCTCAAGCGCGCAAATCCTCTTTGGACTTTATATTATCCGTTTCACCTAAAAGCATTCAAATAATATTCCTGCACACATTTTTTTCAATATGCATTGGATCCAAAAGGTGCCAAACTAGAAGTTTTTGAAAAATCAACAAGCAAACAGCATAATTAGTGAGAATCATACAATTATAATTTATAGAGTATTTGGTAATACATGAGAACTTCTTCAATAATAGACCGGTTATGCATATATGAGAATTACAAGGACATCAACAACCTACAAAGCAGGTGCAGTACAACCTACACAAGTAATCGCAAAATTACATGAAACTCTGCAGAGAACTATATATTAAATGATTAAAGCTTCCTTAGCCTTCTAGACTTTCAATGAGCAATATTCCACTACAAACTCAGTTATTTAAAACAGAAGATGAGTCTTTACTCCACTGAGTTTGTAAGTCCTTATTTTGCCCCACCATGGGCACATACCACTAAATACCGCTAAACACAACAATAAAACCACGGTAGTCATTATTCATTGCTTGTTTTTAGAGAATCAATCACATTTACTCATTAATAGCTTGAAGGATCATCAGTTATTATTTCATTCCCTAAATCTAAAGCACCGATACTATTTCTCAACTGAAACAAGAGACATTACACTTCCCCCCCCCACACCTCTCCTCCATAGCTTCTTCTCTTTTAATTCTAACACTAGCAATGCTATCCAAATCCCCTCCCCCTTAACCCCTAAAAGATGTTGCTGTTTTGTATATGGACTAGTGTGTTGCATATGGACAAGGGTATTGGGGTAGCACATGAATTCCACTGGAGTTGTAAAATTCAAGCCACGTCATATACATACTATTGGTCAACTAGGATATTTTTGGGAATTGCAGACATTAATTATAAAGTCATTTCTTCAAGTACTAAATAGTTCTTGTACAAATACAAACAATGCTTTCAGTAGGCAACATCCCTCAAGGGTTAATTAAGGTCAAACTCTTTGATTTCACATACAAGCACTCCTAAGAATTTATTAGCACACAATACGGCCAATATAGTTTTGTCATACTTCAAGCTAGTAATCCATATTCAAATATTATTAGCAGTAAAAAGTTTTTGTACCTTCAACAGTAAAAGAAAAAAACTTCAAATGAATCAAATTTCTTTTCAACATTTCTTACCGTTTTCTTGTAATGACACCTCACTTTTGAGAGACCCTGTCATTTCCAATGACATTCAACATAATGCCTTTTTAGACTGCTTCCTCTTTGAAGTACGCAACAAGAGTAACTTTGTATCTATCCTACATTATGCAGGTTCTGCATTAAATTATTTTTAAACTCATATGTTTAGTTATAAAGTTTTACTACAGTGACTTAAGAGCTGTTTGTCTGCTTTTAGGGACAGATAAACTGCTTTTGTAATTCCCAATATTCATTTATCATAATTATGTATTGCTAAATTTTTTATTTGTTTCAAGAGCACATTAAGACTCTTTCACTTAAATGAATGAAACTACACAATGCAGTAATTTTGACTAGAGTTCTGATCATTCTATTAAAGAAAGAAGTATGTGTATACAAGAAGGCCAATTATAGTATAAGCTCTCTTCCTCACAAGTTTCAAAACGTAGCTTTTGGGCGTTCTCAGGCATTGTATGCTCATGTACTTACTACATTCACACAATTCAATACACCTGCACTACAATCTAGATCACTATTCAATTTCCAGAATAACAAATTCAGTACTCTACTTTCTTATTGTTTTACTTGCACATCACATCATCAAAAGTAAAGGCAATAATCTAGTTTGGAGTTTACCTTCCAGTAAGGTAGTTGAAATAAAATGCTGACTCTTTTCACTCCTGTACGTTTGACAGGATCATGCCCTCCACCTCGACGGCCACTAGAAAAAAGGTATTCTTCCCTCAATTTTCTAAGTCTTACAACATCCACACCTGTTTGGCGCGAGAGGCCTCACAGAGTTCTCTTCCTCCATCAAAAGCTACTCTAGCTAGTCTCCAACGGTGATCATTCTGTAGCCATTGATGGTGCCCAAGGTAAATGGTGTTGTCAGCTTCTTTTGAATACTTCCCCCCTATGTTCTCTCCACACACAAGGCAACCTGCACTTCCTTTGCCAACTTGCCCAGAAATAAGAGTATAAGCTAGAAAGTTGTTTATGGTCCATAGCAACAATCCACAAAGTTTGAAATATCTCTTTGTATCTTCAATCTCAAACATGTCCACTACCAATACCCCCCTCCACAACCTCAAAAGCTCCATCATCAAGGGCTGTAAATAGACATCTATGTTGTCCTCTGATGGTGACTTCAACCTTGGTATATTCATACTTAGGCTTATAAAAAACCTTTTAGTCAATAGATATGGTGGTAGATTATAGAAAACAATCACTACCGACCATACTAAATGATGGGATGACTGAAGGCTATAAGTAATACCCCATCCAATGCTAGTTCCATTCTTACATGTCTAGGGTCCTTACTAAAGCTTGGAAAGTTTTGGTCAACAAATTTCCACTGCTCACTGTCAACACCACTCCTAAGATTCCCATCAATTGAGTGATTTTGAGAGTGCCATCTCATATGTCTCTATATTTCAGGGTACCTAAACATTCTTCTCAATCTTTTAATGATAGAGAACTATTGTAATACACAAGTGGGCACTAATGTGAAGCCAAAAATATATGTGGATTCATTGCAAGCTGGGCACTTCTGTAATGTGGAGTGCTCTTTCCAATACAATGTTCCCCCACACTTGCAGCAGTGTATACTCTCATGCAAAAGACCAAGTTTGAATACCAAACGCTTCATTTTGTATGAGTTCACTGGACAAGTATTACCCTCTGGTAGAACATCATTTTTAAGGAAAGATAAGATTTTGTCTAAACAACAATTGCTTATAGAGAATAGCATGCACAGCAACATGAGTATCATGCTGAATTGTAACTTGCTGCTCCTTTAGCTGGGAAAAAGAGGTATTGAGGCTTCATGTATTAGATCATCACGCAAATCTGTGTTGTTGTCCACCTCATCTTTGATGAACTCTTCGTCTAGGTCAATGCCTTCCTCCTTGCAGTTTGTGTAGTGTTGGTGCATGTCATCTACACGGTCAAAATAATTTTGAGCCATGTCCCTTAAATTCACCTTTGCTGCTTCTGGCATCTCTAATGGGTCGTCATTGTCCTCTGCATCATAAAATTCTTCTTGGAAGTTAGCATTGTCTCCTGATGGCATGTCATCATTGCTTGGCTCATGATCTCCTAGGTCATCCTCTACGCACCTCTGTTCATGGAAGAGAACTTGTGAAGTAAATCTTCCACCATATATTTTTATGGACTTAGTAACAGCCAATTGCAAATTTGTACAGCACTCAAATTTATGAAGCATCTTCTTATGTTATCTTTCACAAAGAAATTCAATCTATCAACTTTGGAGAGCACTGTTGTTTTTTTAAGAAGTAAAACTAGAATCTGACTTACTATTAGGGGTTGAGGGAGTCCTTGGTCTCGGCCATATTTTTGATGATGAGTTTCCATGACATCAACTGTTTGGTGCCTCAAACCATGACATCTCTCACAAGCACATGGGTATCTCTATATGCCGTCAAGCTATGCAACTGCTCTTTCTATGTGGTACGCTTGAGAAAGTAGTTCTAGCCTCATTCTAAGAGAAATTTGCACTCGCAATATTTCCCTTGTTAAAAATAACAATAAAACCAAAGAGTATACAACTCATTAAAACATTTGGGTAAAACTTGTGGTAGAAATTACCAATGTAGTTCAAAGAGTAGTCACATACTGGACATGAATTGTCATTTCAACTTCATGTTTAACAAGTAATTTGAATGCTTTAGTAAAGACGAGAAGCATCTCTACTTTCACATGCCATTCTACATTCCATACAGCATTGCCAGTACTAAAAAATTCAAATAGGATTTGTACTCTTCATACATAAGACAACCACAGCTAGTGTTCATGTGCACATACAACTGTTGAATAAAATTGCATCATAAGAAATCTAAAAGGATGATTAAGAACGTATAAGAGCAACAAGCATAAATGCGGGCATTTCTAGGCCATCAAAGCACTTACTGTGGGATGACCTTGAGTGAGTAAATTCCTATCTGGTCAAATGCCAAGGTTACGGCTCAATCACATACAAACTTACGCTCTTTGAATGTGGAGTTACCTGAATTTTCATGTCAACGTAGTTGAATTTGCCAATGATATCTTTGAATGCTCTTCCACTTGATGTCAGACTTCCACGGAATTTTGCAAACATAACATGCACTTTACCTATAAAACATAAAGCTAAATAACTTTCTACACTTACACATATGCAATATATGTAATACTAATAGTACCTCTACACGTAACAGAGACTTAATAAATTGTAGACACATGAATGCCAGCAGCAGAAATATTTATTTCTTTCTAGGTAACATACAATGCAAAACAATCAGTTACATGGGTAATTGAACTATTTCAAAGTGCTATTTTCTATACGAACGGCAACTTACAAATAAAAGACACGTGAAAACAACATTACTATGACACACTTATGTATAAGATGTTATAACCAAATTCTTTGTTTTCAATTTTTTTATGCTTTGCAATGGCATCCATTTAAATTCAATGACCATGTCTCAGCTGTAATACTCTAGATATTGTGAAAACATGAACACATTGTCTAGAACAAAATTGTAGAAATTGTAAAGACAACCATTTGATGACTAGTAGTGAGCCTTGACATTTGGGTTTGGAAATCACATGAAGAACGTACCTTTTCTTTGTTGTCAATGACAACCATGAGTTTGTAAGTATTCAAAATCCCTACAGGAAAAGCTGTTTTCAATGATAAGTGCACTGCATAACGTAGAATTTGTACAAAACACCACATTAGGTAAATAGGAAAACATGGTTTCCTATAATTAAATGACGCTAAAGCCCGCATATATTAAATGTACGCACAGCTCTTGTTGTAACATGTGAATTTATGAATTTGTTTGATGCAATTACATATACTTTAGTACTATATTGTAAAAGCCACGTTTGTTTTGTTCAATAACATGCTAAATTGAACATAATGGTGAAAACAAATATAGACCCAAAATGTAATGTATTTCCAATTTTCTCCTAGTATGGAATTACATTGTCTCACTGCTCACAAAGTTCACTTTGTTGTAAAATAGTGTACTTTGTAAACAATGCATCCAGCTTGCACTCCAAATCTATTTTCATAGTTGATGTGGTTAAATAGGGACCTCACAACATATGTGCTTGCATATTTTGTGATTTAATTAGAAAGAGTCTTGGAATATCATTGCAAAAAGAGTATAGAAATTTTAGAAGATGTCATTAATGAACAATTTTTCTTACTATCATTTTCTACAAATGTGCTACTAAAGATTTGTTGTAAGTGGTAGTATGATATTTAGCAGTACCCAACATCCAAAAAGGGCAACATTTTTGCTTAGCATTATGTATGAATATTAACTTTGTGGACAAATATTTACAAACAATAGTAAAGTTTAGTAGATTACATTAACCTCTAAAACCTAGAACGTGTACAAGTATTATAGAACTGAGTGCAGAACAATTTGTGCACAAAATCTTCTATGTTTATTATAATTGCATATTACTTACATAGCATAAAAGTACTCATAGCGTTATTCATAAAGGAATGATAATTCTTCTTACTGCAATTCTCTCAAATCTAATGTTCTCATTTGATAAAGGAATACAGTGTGAATTTTTTCCTAGAAACAATTGAAATAGACTTACCTTCTCTGGTTTGTTGACCTATTGAATTACTCAATCTAGATGACCACTAGCAAGTGAATACCTACAACGCACCATAACTTGAATTAAATATTTGAGAGCAAGAATTAACATTTTAACAAACTAACGGTGTAGCATCCAAAGCATTTACACCGAGGAAAACTACAGATGAGTACACGCGCAATGCATAGATCTACTAAAATTCAATTCAGAATAAAAGAAAGCAAGAATTCAGATGCCATGACTTATCTAGAAAACAATGATGAAATGCCAAGCGTTTGCAAATAGTACTTCAATATTTGTCTAGGATTATTTTAATTACGGTTAGGGTTCAGAGAGATATCATCTATACAATACACCAAATGGCAGCCATAAGAAATGTAATAGCCTTAGGGCCTAAGGCGCTGTACGAGGAAAACATTGTAAAATTGTACTTCCTTGTGAAGAATGCATCCTAAGAAGAAACTCTCCAAAAAATCTCTACAATGTGCCTCCGCAATGTACTTTGAAGCCATACAAAACAACTTTGTTATCATTATTTTCTTCAAAAACCTTGGCAAGAACACAATGAGGTAGTAAAAAACAAAATCATCAAACTCATTTGAATTTTTGAGAGTGTAAACTCCTTACCTATATGTCACTGATGCTGTAGAAGTTGAATTGCGCAGCAAGGAAAGGCTCTTGCACCAAATTCTCCCATTGCTAAAGGTGCAAGATGAAGCTCCCGACTATAGCGATGAGGAACTAGATTTTTTGGCCCCACATACCTAGTGCTTACACAAATCATGACATCATTTTTCCATGATGTTCTCCATCGCAATCAACTGGAGAGGCTAATTTAGAAAGATTACAATCAACTCCTAGTCATGATGGATACGACAATGACAAGTTGAGGTACAGGTAGATGAATTAGGGCTACTTGGATGAAAAGTAAGTGCCTTCTGCGTGAATGAGGTTTGCTTTGGTTGATGTGCCTTGAACTTTTGTTTTGCGGAGTTGTTTACCTTCTTTGCTTCTTTCCTAGATTGCACTCCTATTGTTGTTTTGTGTTCTAACTATGCAATTTATGAGAGTTGTTGCACATGCTTTCGAAGGACAGCAAAAACTGTTTCTGTAGTACGTAAGTGTAGACATCAACCTTTGGATGTCTGAACAAGAAGAAGTTGAAGGACTCCACCAAGCCTTGAGATAACAAATTTCTCTGAATGAATTGAATTTTACAAACACTAAGTGAGTCCTCATGCATGTAAGTCTCATTCCAACTGCATACAATATAGCATGGACCAGCAAACAATGTAATTGAAGATATGTTGAAAATTGTTGTTGCAACAATTTTGGTTGTCGGGGGGAAAGTAGAGACAACAATGCCTTGCAAGATGAAGGAAAAAAAACAAAGTACTTCAGTTGTACATATTGAACGAGTAACATCAACGCAACTACTTTACATACACTTTTGTATGAGGGGATTGCAAAGTCCATGCTAGTTAGAACATTTCATATGAAATACATTTGGTGACTGAAGATTCCATCAATTAGACTTGGTATCATTCCTCAATTATGTAATTGGTAATTTTACAGGTCATGGAGACTCGCAATAACATTCAAAAGGCAGCAAGAAAGACAACACCCAAAAAAAAGAACCATTCACCAAAAAAATAGAAACCAAATTCCTCCACAGGAGCGTCAACTTCAATCATGAAAGATGGAAGAAATGGAGCCCTTGAAAGCTCCATGACAGCTACAGGGACAAAAGAAGCATACTACATTGGAGATTCTTTTAAGAATGTTGGTAGCACAAGTAGACCAAATGGAGGTGGTGGGCAGCAATCTAAATGACTACTGAAGCATCACCAGAATTATGGTGGAAGCAACATTGCTAAAAATGAAGGGAGAATAATAATCACAAGACATGAAGGTACGGTTGCAGTAGTATTATTATTTCTAACTTTTGATAATTTTGTGACTTAAGATTAAGCAAGGCATGTTTGAAATGATATCATTATATTAGAGTATATTAGGGCATAATGGAAAAATAGTAGTGAGGAAGTACTAATTTCATGTGCATGGTCTGTTTCTAGGAGACTTGGAAGGGGCTATACAGTCAAGAGCCTTGCACAGACTCTCTCAAAAATCATCTGCAATTTCAAGAAAAGATGCCGTACTGTTAAAAGATTTTGTTGTTAAAACAACCAAGCAGTTGCCAACTAGTCAAAATATGAAAACAAGGCACAGCCTAGGTATGGAGCATGGGCAAGGAGTCCTCCAACATGAAATTGGAGAGTGTTCCTATGGCAAGGCATGTTATACCGAGAAGAACGCAACACTTCTATAGGGCTCTTTGAACAACAGCAGTAGATGCCAAGAAGCACTGAAGCAATTGGCAGACGTAGCAAATGTGGCCAAGAAGTCTATGGTAAGATGTATCACTTTGTCATTACCCTATTGACTTACAAAAAAAGAATCTCCTCTCACATATTTTTGTTTATTGTACAAGGGAATTTTGACTAGAATCTTGTAAACAATATATCATAATAGGCACTGAAGTTGGTTGTCAATAATGTTGCATCTTCTTAACTGTACTATTACCCATGTATTGTTTGTTGATGTTGTAAATTTGGTGATATTAATTCTGTATTACAAATACGTAGTGCCTAAATACATGCTGTGTACTTGTGAAATACAATTTTTTATGAGGATTGGAAAAGTTGTAGGAGAGTTAAGAATCTTTCTATCAAATGCAATGATGAATGCTTTGCTGTAAATGTTCAGTACTTTTTTGTTCCTATGAAATGTATTGAATTTTGGATTGACTGTCAATCTGTATATGTGTTGTATTGTTCCACAAATGTAAGTTCTGCATTTACAAATAATGTTTTCAAATTGTTTGTAATGTAAGTGATTAGCATCATCTGAAGAATTGTTCATATATAACATGTTACGCGGTGTGTGCGTGCAAGTTGGGTCGAAGAGTTCTATGAAATCATCAAGTCAAATTGTTGACACTGGTTTTGGACATGACACAAACTGGAATACAAAGACAGCAAACGTTGGAGGACATCCCCATGTTCGAGATTTTGCAGCAGACTCAATATTTGACAAAGGAGGAGTAGATGAAGATTATCAGAGCGTCTTCTCTACATGTGTAGGAAGAGGAGATATTGCTGATCTAATCTGCAAAATAGAAACACAAAAAAGAAGGGCAAGACGTTGAGAACAAAAGGAGCACAAAAAGGAAGGGTTGAGATGTCGCAGATTGGGACTACCAACAAATATTCTATCAGCAAACACGTATTCAAGGAAGCCTTACGGATTGGGAGTGAAGGCATGGGAGCAGGAGTTGAGGTTCATGTCTGAAACCTTAAATCCAACGATAATGAGCATAAATCAAAATCCGCGAGGTGCTATCAAGAGAATCTCCGAGTAGATCCAGCATTCCTAGGAATACACTGTCCCTGTTGGTTTTGAGTACGTCAAAAATGCTGTGGCATGTGGAGTGAGGTTAAGATGGTCCGCCATTTGGAAGATGATCAAGAATAATGAAGAAAAACCAGAGGAACTGCCGGAAGAATCCTGGAACAAGCTGGCCAAAATTGCAAATAGTCTTGCACACATTCAGAAGTTTGATAACTGCAAGAAAGCCAATGTTGCTAGAATTAATTTTGGACAAATTGACCCATCTGGAGTGGTTGGAGTCACAAATAGACTCAGAGATAAGCTGAACAGGTCACCGGACCTAGAGGAAGTATCATACAAGATGCAAAGAAATAAAGGGTACAGTGGAAGTCTTCAACGCAAACAGAAGAATAAGGAACTCATGCTGACCGTGACTAATAGGAGACATGAAGCGTTTGCTAGCATTCCTTAAAGGAGTGAGAAAACCCAAAAAATTGTGGACAGTAGTTGTGTAGACAACATAGAGATGAGTGATGAGAAGAGTGATTTTGATGATGTCAAAGCAGAATTGAGCAAAAATGATGGAGGCAGCGATGATGAAGAGATAATCCACACAGAAGTTTTGGAGGAGCAAATTTTTGCCCACCCTTGTGTTAGGGAAATGATGAGAGAGTTACAGGCACTACAAGCCGGAAGTACTGTAGGAACTGTTGAAAATGGGCCAACATTGGCAAAGAAATTGACTTCATGAGAAATGGGAATGCCACATAGACCTTCCAAGAGAGAACAAAAATCTATTGCTATCAATGTAAATGAGGAAGATGTAGAGGTCCTTTTATCTTTCTTACAAATTGTTTAGGAAGACATATTATTGCAAACTTTTTTTGCATGGTCACCATGCAGTTCTTGATATTGTGCACTCTGCATATGATTCTTCCAACAATCCCTACTGAAGTGTGAGTGTGTATGCATGTAGGATGGGGGGCGTGACAAATACAATAAGGAAGAGCAGCCCGCACGCAAAGGTCATAGTCAAAGGAAGAGAGTAATTATGGACTAAGCATTGTGGAACCCGATAAGTTTTCCTTAATATGTCCTCTGGCATGACATTGTTTGCCATGAGTCGTTGAGTTTTTGTAATATAAATGCAGTACAAAAATGTTGAGTGACTATTTTGAATGTTGTAGACAATGTCACTTATATGGCCAATGCCAAGTATTATTTGCTCTTGATCAAGTTCACGAGTGTGGTCAAATGGCACTAGGAATTAGTCTGCACTAAAAGTCATTATGTGAGACACATGATGTTCTCCTCATATTTTGTGAGTTCTATTTGAACTCCTTTTTTGTTTTAGTATTCCATAGAATATGAAGTGTCCTAACAAAAAGGGAAATTAGTGCTGCCATTACAAGTGCCTTGCAATGCTTCACATTCAGGACAGGTTTTTTTTTTCATTCACGTATGGATAAAATTTTGTGGGGTGTCAGTCATGACAATTGTAGTAATGATTTTTGGGGTTGACAGATTGAAAGGCATGGTAGTCCAGCAGTGAGTGGGAGTTACTATTTAAGAATTATTGTGCTGAGTGTCTTGTAAATCATGTAATATATAAGATCAATTTGTAATGACAAAAAGAATATGTAATTGTTTGTTGTAATGAAAAATATGTCTTAGAAATTTGAAGTGCGGGCTCTTCTAATAAGATGTTTGTTTGTTATAGACTAAGAGGAACTTGAACTTTTAATTTTTTGTAATTGAGTTTCTGGTTTTTTTTAAATGTAGATTGAGGTTGGAATGTCGGCTATTTTTTGAATTGTGGCTTTGTAGAACTTGAAAACTACTTTTACAAGTGCCTCTATAAGGCAACATCAACATCTCTGCTTCTACAAGTTATTGAGAATGTGTGCTATGATAGAATGTGAGACTGGAATTTTTGAATATGACTATCGTTTGTATTCAGAAAGTTAAATGTAATGGTGAACTTGGAGAACCACATCAATGAAATATTGCTTTTGTTGTTCATTGTGTTGTTCTTTGAAGAGTCTTCTGTTGAGAGCTTAGGTTTGTGAACTACTTTGTCTATGCTTTGGATTCTTTTTTTGTTAGAGGATTTTCTAGATGCTATGAATTACTTGAATTGCAGTTTATGAATTTTAGGGAATGAAACCAGTCAACATAATGTTCGGAGGGTATATGCTCATCAAAACTTAGAGAGCATTTGTTTCATTTTGTGTAATGTCTTCTCTGTAGGAATTTAAAAGTCACAAAAAAAGAGACCTCAATTATGTTGTGGACAATTAGTACTTATGGGCTTTCAATGCCCATTTCATGGTACTAATTGAAAAATCTCTTTGATTACATGTTGATGTAGGGATTTTTGTTGAAGTAGAAGAAAAGGAATGACAAATGTGTGATTTATGTTCAAAAATTAAGGCAGCCATGAACAACAATGACATTGTTGAAGGATGTCATTGTGGGTTTAGGTATGTGTTTGTCAACCTTGGTAGGTAGTAGTTGAGAAGACCGCTTTGGATGTTTGTTTGTGGAGTGTGAATGGAAGTTGTGTTTGTCGTATATGGTTTGCACTAGCGACGTCTGGTCTCCATTGCATGAGGAAATAATATTTGTCATGTGTAGTTAAGGCTCTATTGAGTTCATTACTTTTGTACTAAAGCAATGACCATCAGTGTATGTGTTTTAATATGTTGGAGAGATAGTGTACGCTATTCTAGATGTTTATATAGTTATGTTGGGTTTTTGCAGAAAGTTGTGTAAGAAGTTTAATAAGAGTTTTTGTGGTGTATTGTTGCATAGTGTATCACTTATTAAAATATTATTGACAGTGAATAAAGTGTTATTTTGTTTAACAATGTTATTTTGTAAGTGCATGTGGGATGTGTCTCACAACAATTGGATGGAATTCATGTAGACGATAATTTCATTATGAATATTAGAGTTTGCAAATTATCTTACCAAGGCAACCACTTTGGGGAAGGAAATTACCTAAATCGTGTTTGTATGTAGCAACTTGGTGTATTTGTGAAAGACAATGTACGTTGTAGGATGGAGGATTGCTTTGGCTTCTCCTCAAAGACGTTGAATGTAAAATCAGAATGGATGGTAAGTGTTTTATTTTTCTTCAATACAAATAATAACGAATATAACTAACAATGTGCAGTAGGCTTCACAGGTAACAATGTCCAAGAAGTTGTCAGAGTCTTTGGATCTGTGATAGGAAAGGTGCATGTGCTAGGGAATTGTAGGGGATGGAGTTATTGTGGAAGTTACAAACCTTTATCATCCATCTTCATCTATGAATGTTGAAATAACATAATATCATTGTGTTGATGCTATAAGGAAGAATTATTTTGAAGGTTGTATCTCTTTTTGAAATTGCAGATGTGAATTCCGTATGTAGTGTTTTAGATTGACGAGAAACTACATTGATTAATTTGTGGGAGGATTTCTTTTTCTGTTGTTAGTGCTTTGTAAGAGGAAGTTTGGAAGGAGACAGTGAAGTGCGGAATTGATATGACAAGAGTGGTAGTGGACGGCATAGATAGAGAATTATTCAGGTAAAATGATTATGAACTATTGAAAGATAGGTAGAGAATAGAGAAGAACTTTGTGTCTGAGTAATTATAAGTTTGTTGATGCTCAATCGATCATGAATTGTTGTTCACTTATAGAAATAGATGGTTTTTGGGAAAAGATATTCAATTTTAAGAAAGTAGTGTGAAACTTGCAGTTTGCTTTGAGTCAAAGAGTCAAATTGCGGGCATTATTTAATTATGATTGTTTTAAGTTTGTTGGGTACAGAAGTTTCACTAATGTACTGAATAAGCATGTGGTTAGTGCTCCTTCTTTTCGATTGTGCACCTACGGTGAAATTTGGATTGCACGTTTGTTTTGAAGGATGAACTATGGCACATGTTGTTATTACTGTGATTATAGTTTTTATGCTGAATTGTATAGTCAAACGGAGTGCATTTGATCAAGTCTTGTCGGTGATGATTAGATTTTCCTATCTTTGTTGGAATAGGGTTTCCACTTTGTTTTTGACCAAGGTTGCATGCTTCCTTGTTTTGCATTCACCATGGCTATGGTGAATTGCTGCACATGAATTGTGTAATTGAAACCAAGAGATTGATCCTATTAATGATATGCATTTGTGATTCTGTGATACCCATGGATGTGGAGAAGTACAACGTATAGGGGTTTATAAGTTCTTCGCCATTGCTTCAATAATTATGGATGGTGTAGGTTCCTATGAAAGAGCAGGACATCAATATTTGCTTTTTGCAAGAAGCTGTGATTGCTTGAACTGAAATGCTAGGTAATTATGTGTTCAGAAACCAAAGGAATTTAATAATAAAGTTTGTTTCCTTTTGTAAATGAAAGTAAATATGTTACAAAGATTGTTTTAGAAGCAAATAACCTTTTTTGGACTTGTTTGCCGCAGAGTGTAGTTCACGGTGCATGGTACAATAGGGCAATTGAATATGGATCTTCAGAGAGGCCAATGGCAAGTGCACTACCGTCCAAATTGTAGATGAAGATATTGTGGCAATTAGACAAAGCTGAGGCAATCCTGCGTTGTCAATAATTAGTGGTTGAAAGTGGAATTGGAATTTGAGCCCATCATTGAGGACAAAAATGAAGTTTTGATGCATTTCTATACCCTTAGTTCCTCTTTTAGTAAATATTTGAAATATGTTCAGGAATGACAATGCAGATAGAGAAGGATGGATCCCATTCATTGTTTGGTGTGGTGAAATACTATTAGAGGATATCTTATGTTGTTGTATTGTGATTGAATAATTTCCAGGGGTTTTGAAGGTTATAGTGGAAGATTGTGGTTTGAAACGGATCAAATTATGGACACTTAGAACTTATAATATTAATTTCAATATAAAACCCTATGGTGGCGCTTGTTTTGTGAGTAACTCCAAGTTTGCTATGAAGATATGGAGTTGTAGTTGCTATTCTGCTTTATATTGTTCTGAGAATTTGCAAAGTGATAGAACGTATATCAATTTCATGTATGGGCCAGAGACAAAGCGGAGTTGGTTTTATGAGAATTGATTTGTCTATGTTATTCCTTTTGGTACAACCATTCTTAGTATGTTGTATAGTTTTGAAAACTAAATTCATAAGGTGTATGAATTCTCTGTTTATTCTATTAACTTATAATAGTCTTAAATGTAAATTCGGGTCATTTGAAACCAAGGAACTACAATAGAATGTGCAGTTTGTTGTGCAAAGTATATGATTGTTAGAAACAATTTTAGAACTAGGTGATTAGTATGTCATGCTAAGGTTGGAGATCCATGTTAGTGGTTAATATTTGTAACTCTGATGAATGTGTAGTAGAATGAGTTTCTCTAACCTTCAAAAGGTGAGACAAAGAAGGGATGTGAGCATCTTGGGATGTGTAGTGTGGATGAAGGCCAGTGATACATTTTTCCTGTAAGTGGTGTTTTTCTTGAATTTATTGAAGAGTAGTTGAATGAATAGAGTATCTTGGTATCTGAGATATGGATATGTGAATTTCAAAAGTTCTTTTGAACAGTCTTTTTGACTCTGATTTCTAGACTAGCAGTGAGTTTTCCAGTGTGCGACATTGGAGATAGATGAGTTCAAAAGTACGGCCCAGAAATATGGAACTCTCATTAAATCTGTGATACCAATATCTTGTATGCATTAGTAAGAGTAGTAATTTGATGCAGTAGTTTCTGATATACTTGTTGGAGTAATAGATTTTACTTATTAAGTGAACATGAGATAAATAGAAATAAAGGTCGCAAACGCAAATGGTTGCAAGTGGATGCATTTTTGTGTTCTGTCATGCTGATTCCTTAAATGAGTAGGTGTTTCAGAAGAAATCATTGTAGAATGAGACTTAAGAGGAGAGGACTGAAAAGGACAGAATTAGTCTGATGTAATTGTATCAGCAAAAAGGTATGCAATGGAGATCATGACGGAGTCAATGATGAGCACATTATGTTTACTATAGTGTAGATTTCAATGTTGATTGAAGATCTAAGGAAGGGTTTGGCAAGTCTGGTTAATTGTGTGGCAAGTATTGGGAACTAATGGGACAATGGAGATGTTGTCTTTACAAGAACTTGGTCAGTATTACTTATGTCTGTTGTTCCATTGTTGCATAAAGGCTAACAATGGTAGTTTGGGTTGTTTGTAACAGAGGTTGTTAAATATTTGTTTTCCTCAGAGAAATACCGTGGGGAAAATCCTGGAGAGCCTAATGTAGGTGATGTGCTTTGAGCTTCTGTACGGCAAATCCAAGTGAATAGCAGAGACGACTAGTGTTGACAGGGTATGTGGGTGAAAATATGTCTGCTTTGCTTGCATTTATTTCTTCTTGGTGTGAATTGATTTGTTTGGTATATCATGTAGGTACTTGACAAACATCAGTAGGTGAATGACATTGGTGGTCAAAATTGGTAGAGGTATGTTGTATTGGAACGCACGGTTTTGCAAATTAGAAATTGAGTTTGCCAATCATATGAATTTCTAGTCTGTTCAGCACTTTAGAAGTGGTAACTAACTTACAATGCAGTTGCAATATTGAGTTTCAGAGCAATTGTATATTTCATCTGCCCTTGAATGGCAATGAAGAATGTTCAGGTCAAAACCAAAAACTTATTTTGCAGTCAAAGCTGTAGTGTGTTGTCCATTTCAAGAGCAATTGGAGATTGTGTTCTTCAACGCTGAAAGTATTGTTGGTTATAGTGATAGAAATGTAGTGGTGAATTGTGTATGTTGTAGATATTTCCTTAGTACTTGGTTTCCAAAGGCTTCATAGAAGACGTGCTTGTACATGTTCCACAAGTTGTTTCAAGTCAAAGATGAGGACTATGTCATCGATTGAAGCGCTGAAAATCCTCCAAATTTAATTGGTTAAAACTCCTGATGATTAATATGAGGTTGATGTGTATGATGCAAGGGATTTTGTGAGCTTCCTTCCGTTCTCTGTGAGAGCGGGACATGCTGCTCTATATTTTGATCAGTTGACAAAGTTTTGTAAGTCTTCATTGTGCTGAAGAGTGTGGCCTTGAGGTAGTGATGGTCTGAGCTTGTATGTTAGAAATTAGGGGTGTCTGTGCTGTGTAATGGTGCACGTCCTGAAATTCACTGTCTTTGAATATATTGGTTTTTCATATCCCATATACAATCAAGCGTGAAGACAATGTACTGAATATGTCAGTGGGTGCACCATTTACAAGACTATGTCATTTCAGCTACAAAATTTTAGTAGTGAATTCTAGGAGCCCCAAAAAATATGGAACAACCTTGTGTAGATGCAAATCCCTGAAGTTTTGTATAGAGAATTTGTTGAAGCAGAGTAGCATGTTGACCGCATGTTATGAAGGTCTCTAATATTGAATTGAATAGGTGAAATTGCTTAGAGTTTGTAGTGAACTAGTAGGAAGCATCTATCCGTATTGATTGACTATTGAAGTTATGCCCATGGGTGCGTGGAATGCTAAAGGGTGAACATAGGTGGTTCTCTGTGCATTGTATAGTGTGAAGTGTTTTACAACTTTAATGGGAGGAAGAGCAAGTGTTTGCAAAAGCTGAGTTGTCTTTGCTGCAGTAGTAGTTGTGCTGAGAAGGGTACACATGAAATAGTGAAGATGTAATTTGAAAATCAAATTCTGAACCAAGCGCAATAGGTAAGTTCTAGAAGACAAGTGTATGAGCTGAAAAGGGAAATATGCAATTATGCTTATTGCATGTTATTGAGCTATAATTGTATGTTTGGGCAGATTGGGAAAATAAAGTTTGAAGACAAAGAGGACACTGTGTCAATGTGAAGGAGATACAGGTAGTGAAAGAAAGAAACCATATTTGGATAGTGAAGACAATCGCATTTTTGGTTTTGGTGGACTACACGTATGACCAAAGGAAAAGAATTTTGCCCATTGGTTTGATACAACTGCGGGTGGTATGGAATTCATAAGAAATAGTGTCAAAGTTTGTAGTGCAAAGTAGAGTGTGATTTTTCAAGTCCTTGTTAAGGAAGTCCTACTGTTGTTAGGCCAGGAAGCGGTGAAGCGAGTCTGATCAAAACTAGATGTACTTTCAACTTGTTTCATATGATGTGTTGGCAGTATGTGGTGAAGGAAGTGATGTACAGTAGGTGGTCCATGTTACGTGTAGAGTAAAGAAAATTCATTGTATATATCAGTTGAAGTAGATATGTATGTATGCATGTCTTATTAGTTTTGATATGGGCACCTTGATGATGTTGCAAAAAAATCAATTCAATGAATAAATTAGACGTGTTGGTGAAAAAATTGGTTTTTTTGTATAACATATTGCCTAGGGGGTTTTGCAAATTCACTAGCTATTATACTATGTATATTGATGTCTTGTGTTTTATTTCAATTTTGAGCAAGGAAACCGTCAGTAATTGCTTATGTATCTCAAATTGTCATGGTTTGCATTATGTATCCTGAAGAGGACACCACTTATATCCAAATTTTGTAGTCGTGAAAGGATGTGCAGAGGAAAGAGTGCTTTTGAACAAATCTAGCATTTCACCCTTCTTTTTGAAAACAGATATAAGAAATGTGGAATACATAACTAAATGACATAGTAACTACAATTATGTCAACATCACATATTCAAATTTGTCAAAAATGACATGGAATTGACACAAATTTGACATAATTGTGTCAAAGAAACATCCTAATCACCACATCCTAATTAACACAAGAGTTGACACAATTGTGTCAACTTTGTGTTAGTTAGGACGGTCTTTTCCTTGTAGTGTCCCAATAAAGCCAGTCCATTTCAACTTTCATTTCCTTGAGAATTTACTTTCTTTGTTCATTAGTGTATGTTGTAGACTTTATAAGAAAGATCCATCGCTTGAAAGGCATCTTTTAGTTAGAAATCTACAACCAAACCTACCCTCTTGCTAACCCTCCATACTTAGCTCATTCCCCAGTTTTTGTTAGAACCCAGTTGTGCTTGTGCATACCTCTTGAGGGGGAGGTTTGAGCACTCACACTTGGGTATCTCTTTGTCATACCCTTAAAGAAAAACAACGTGACTATTAATAAACTTGGTCCTAGTAGCCGATTTAGGGAATTGGTTGGCTGATAGAGGAAAATAGTTGATTAAGTGTAGGCACCAAACCTTCTTCCTAGTTTCCTTTTGCCGTTTCTGAAGGTAACTACAAATTGTCACCATTCCTTTTACATTTGTGACAAACACAATTGGTGATTATGCCACTATCTTGGAAGGATTACTACCAGCTTCAATAATCTCAGGTGCAATTAAAAATTTCTTTGGTCCAGTCTCCTTCAAGTGCAACGCACACGTGGATTTACCTACGTTTGGTGATTTCTTGACATGAAGCAAAAGTACATGTAGTACCTGGCTTTTGCACGCCATGTAGCAACATTTGCATTTGCCATGAGTTCACTCATGTTCCATGCATTGTAGTCCATTCTAAGGTTCAAGTACATGTCCACAAAATCCTGTTCCCTTTGAACTGCAGCGCAACTTTCACTAGATATATCAATAAAGGCAAACCACATGTCCTTCACCCATGCTAGACAATCCTCTAGATTGCTAGTCTTCACCAGCACTTTCATCCAACTATCTAGCCATTTTTTTCTTGCCAGATTATTGAAGGCTTTGGAGGTCCAAAGGAAGACATCATTCTTTGTAATGCAACGGTCATGCACTAATGCATCCAATCAGCTGCTGGGTATTTAACATATATCATTTTCTTTGTTGGATGAGGGCAGCCAACATGGTGATTCATCAACTTGTTCTTCATTGCTCTCTCATATTTAACACAAGAGGCAGCATCCTCAAGTAAAAGGATGGCATTCCTTGGTGCCAAATTCTTTGATCTAATGCCTTTCATGCATACCTTCTTTGCTTCAACTTGAGACACCAAATAGTTAATGTCTATCATGCAAAGTCCATATTGTGGCTTAAAATTGTAATTGGTTAGCGGCTTCTGATTTGCATTTCCGGTGAGCATGATTGTCCCAGCTCCATCAAGCAAGTATCCTTCAACAAATTGTTCTTCAATTGCATTCCAACGTTTGACATTGGCGTCGTCATTGAGGAACATTAGCGGAACAAGAGGATCATATTTCTTCTTGTCGTTACTTGCCTTGCTTGCAAAAATTGTGACTAATAATGGAAGGAAACTCTGTGGAGAACAACACACCAATTGGTTTTATGGACATTCAATGACTGCAACTTGAATAGACCTATACTAGGGGATCCCCAAATGGAGGGAAAGACCGGTTATATAATTAGACATTTACAAAATGCGGCTCAAATAGACTTGTATCCAAGGATCCTCGGATGGAGGGACAAACCAATTAGTTCTACAAACATTCATAGAATGCAACTTTAATACACCTATACTAGGAGATCCTTGGAGGAAAGGAGAAACCACTAAGTTTTTCGAACAAGAATATAATAAAATCTTAGTAGACCAGCATCAAGGATCCTTGGATGGAGGGAATGAGCTTTAATTTCACCAAGGTCTAAATATAACCTTGGACTCTACTAAGTGCTTTTCCCCTCTACAATTGATTACAGATCAACATTCCATTGCCCTCCACTTTTTCCTTGCAGATTGCAGCTGCTGTGTGAAGAAATACTCCTTTTGGCTTCACACAATATTTTGGTTGAGGAACTTGGACAACAAGAATAACGGCATGAGGTCCTTTTTGTGAGCCCACATTGAAACTATGTTAAAAGTGGAAGCCATCAATATGTCCTCATGTTTGATTAATCACCTGTCTATTATGACTTTATGAGCTTTGACTCTGTGTTGCCCATTAATAATGTGGTAAAATGTTTTAGCAGTGATATCTATTTTCTTGGGCGCCACCTCAAAATATTTGATTGCCTTGCTTGTACTTGATGGGCCTCATTTGAGAAGTAAAACATAGATATTGCGATCATCTAGGTCATAAATTCTGTGAATCTTGACCTTGCTTATTATCCTATCCAGCCATTCCTGCTAAATGCCTTTGTATACATGCTCTCTTGGTATAGCTTTGAGCAACTTGTTGTACTGAACTTGCAAGGGATTCCCGTTGTCATTCAAAAATCTTTTCTCCCTCCACAAGTACAATACATCAAAATTTTCCTTGTATAAATCATGCATTTTTGTCATTTGTCCTCCATCATCTTTTGGAATTTTGCTTCTCCATATTCAAGCACACGTATAGCTGAAGTTCAGTTTTGGTTTTTTGGCGCTCTTCAATGGCCCAAGAGTGTCCATTGAGTCTCCTAGACCATTGGTCAATGACTTTTTTTTTGTTCTTCTTCTGCAAGGACAGCTGCTTAGTGGATGTCACAATTGTGGTCAAGATAAAATTGACGTAGCACAAGAAAGTACTAATCCTCCTATTGTGATAGCACAAGAAAGTATGTATCCTCATGTTGGCATTAAAATTAACTTAAAACACCAAGAAGACGGCTTGTTTTTGTTCCACAAGGATTAAGTTTGTAGATCTTAAAGATTGACTAGAATAGGATTAAGAAATCCGGTTTGTAATTTGCAAGTATACACAAGCAAACACACACATAGGAAAAGTATCCGGAAGCTCTTTAATCAACCAATCAGACTCCCAAACATATCTTCCAATTCACACCACAATCTGGAATCCTAGAAGGAGTGTCCAAACCTTGTACCTCTTCCGGATTTGGTTACAAATCACATGACATGTTACAAAAGCTTAGCCTCAATATCAGAGGGTTCCGCAATTTGAGCTTAAAGAAGGTTGCGTGAAATCCTACCCTTTGAGAGTTTAGAGTGACTAAAGTATCACTAAGCACAACAACAACACTAAACACAAAGACAAAAAGCTGCAAGTATTTCCTCACAGCAAGTCTAGAAGTGGATCCAAACTGACAAATCACACAAGAAACCACTACAACTCCAAATTACTACAACAACAAACCCTTCCCAACTTGATTCCTGTCACTAAGATGGTAATCAGATACTACCAAATTCCAATTCCTTTGCTCACAATAACTCCTAGTTGTAGTGGAACCTCTCAAATTGTTGACTAGTAGGCATCAGGATTGCTATCCGGATTGCTCTAGTTTGAGGGTGGTTATTCCTCACAGGAGTATCTAGATCACAAATCCAAATAGAAACTACCCTCTAGTACACACAATTTTCCAACCACTTGAACTTACTCTAGAAACCGGATCAGACAGGATCCGGGGATTACTTCTTTCTCTCTTCTCTAACACTTACATTTCCATACACAATACACCGAGTGATCAATTCAGAGTTTTGTGATAAGAAACTTTGCGTGCATTAGGAGAATCAAAAATATAAAATCACCCAAGGCAACAAAATCAATTTTGCCTCTAATAGCTAATCACGAAAGAACACCCAAAAAGTCCTCTTATGAAAAGCTGTTGTTTAGGGAATGACATATTTCATTATTTGATCTAAAAAGTGGTGACTCCCTCTTGTTCGCAAAGATCCTGTAATAACGGATCTTAGATCCTAAAAATCTAGATCCAAGTGTCTGAGTTCATTGCATTAGGATATGCATCTCCGGATTCTTTTCAAGACTCCCCCAACTCACTCTCACTCTTTGTGGTGGATGCAAATGGTTTGTTGTCTAGGTCAATCTGGATGGGTGAGGTTGATTCTCGAGCGCGTTTCTTTGTTGTCTTCTTCTTCACTGGGCTCGGCACTTTTTCTTCGCCTCTGCCATCATGTGTTATCCAGTTTTGACTTCTAGTTCGGGATCCGGGCGTTGATGCTTAGCCCAATCCAAAGTCCATTTTGCATGG
Organism: Ulota crispa; assembly: GCA_963920765.1. NCBI lineage: Eukaryota > Viridiplantae > Streptophyta > Bryopsida > Orthotrichales > Orthotrichaceae > Ulota > Ulota crispa. The sequence continues at coordinate 19,967,186 of OY987247.1, forward strand.
TAGCCGGGTAGAACATAGACTCCTAACTTCCTCGGCTTCCTTCCTCTCAGTTGGGTAGGGTGACGAAGCTAGAGGGGTATTCATGGCAAAGGTAGCTTCCTTGGGTTTTCTGATTCCTTCCCCTCCATCCAATCTTACCTTGGGACCATGTAGGATCTCCTTCATCCATTGCATGATCAACTCCATCCTCTTTGCATACTCTTCCAAGACCCCAATCAGCTTTGGCGCCCCGTGACCCTTCCTTCAGAACTTTGGCATCAAATAGCTAAGCCTTATTCACCACATCACCCAGAATTTTCACAAAATTTTGGAGGTCGGTAAGGTCTCAAAAGGCTTTGTCAGCTAGTTTATCCTCCTCTGCTTCCTACTTTACTTGGGCTTGGAGGTTGGTCACATGTCTAAATAATCTTAGGACCTCCAACTCATCAGATTTCTTGAGTTGAAGGAGAGTTTTCACCTTATTGTGTAGCTCGGTTGGGTGAAAGACTTCCATCAGCTGACTTAATCTATCGAGAACTTTGGTCAAACATGACCCCCTTCTAACTTCCCTCTAGTTGACCTATAATTTCAGCAAAAGGCCAGGTACCTCTAGACTCCTTGGGATTTTTCCTTTCTGCTTTCTCTAGCAATCCGATTCCCTCAACCGGTTCCTTAACCTTTCCTTTGGCTCTCCTCTTTCTCTCTTGCTCTAAGGCCTCTTTTTCCTTTTCCTCCTTAGGTTCTTCTTTTGGTTTTGCCTGAGGGATAATATCATGCTTCAGCATCATTATTGAAGACTTATAGGCTATTCTCTAATTCCTCCTCAGCAAGTCCAGAGAGTAATATAGGTGAAACAAGAATGGGCTAAGTCTGGAAGCATTGGTGTTTCCCAACGACCTTGACATTTGGATAACTAAACTCCAAATGACTATTCTCCAATTTTCTGGCCTAGCACTCAACAATGACTCAAAGATGGTGTTGGTGAAAGTGACAGTTAAGTAAGTTGGTTTTTTTGAGAGCAAAATGGGGATCAGGAACTCAAGCAACCTCCTCTCTAGGTGGTTCCTACTATCCAAAACTGAATATCCATTTTTGGCGTGAGGTCGGGCAGTAAACCTACCAAAGGCAAACTGATTGGTTTGGGAAGCCAACCCATCTCCGGTGGGATTGAAGTGATAAACTGCATACCAATCCTCTTTCTTCCAGGTATCTAAAAGAACTCTCTTTCTGTGCTCCCATTGGCTTTGCGGCTCCTCCATCAATTCCTGCACCATCTCCTTGTCCTTCAAGTTCCATGGCATCCCTAACAATCCTTTGCAACCCATCTTTTGCAGGTCCCTTTCCAATATTTTCTGCTTATTGGGATCCTTGGGTATGCTTGGAATTACCAACTGGAGGGCTATATGTGCTAAGTCTTTTTCCCTCCCCATTGTATCGGAACTTATGCAAACTTGGAAGCTAACAGAAAGTTCTATGATCCCACAGCTAAAGCTTTGACACTGCTCTACCAACTCACTCAAAGCTATCCAGATGTAGAAAGAAGAAGGTGAGAGAATGAAGGCAAGTAAGGAACCCATTTGCTCTTCCTTCCTAACTACAATTCTAGCTGTTGATTAGACTGTTGCAACTGTTGGCGGATGATTATTAGGATTTCTTACACTCGTCCCTAAACAATGTTTAGGGATCCAATGGCAACCGTTGGAGTACCGAGCCAATCCCGATACTAGGTCCGGTACTGTCATCATCTGAGTTCTTGGACTACTCCGGTACCATCAATGCTATTGGAAGTCCTTAATTCCGGGTTTAGGAATAAATTCTGGATTGTTCATCTAATTAAAACAGGAACAATTATGTTCTTCCTTACCTTGTTTATCTAATCTAGAATTATTATAATACTGCAATCCTATATTTCAGCAATTCTTATATTTCCAAGTAAGAAAACAAAAAATTTTAGCTGAAAGAGATTGGTTTATTTGGAATTTAATGTCATATCTTTATTTTTCTAAATTTTGGATTGTCACACCTATTAGTATCAAAATTGACTCAAAACACTAAGAAGATGACTTTGTTTATTGTTCCACAGGAACTTGGTTTGTAGTTTAGGAACTTGTAGAAAACTAAGTTAGAATTCACTAAAAATGTAAGATAGTTTATATTGAGTTCCATGTTTCCAACGCACAATGTTGTTGAAGAATACAATTTTGCGTGGGAATCATTAAGCTTAGCATAAACTACCTTACTTTTTTAGTGAATTCTAACTTGGTTTTCTTCAAGTGTCCTAAAGGATGTCCGGAATAGGATACATAAATTTGTATCCAACGCACACACCCACACCAACAAGATATCTAATTGGAAGTTTCTTTATTCACGTGCTATTTGACTCCTAATTAGATTTTCATGTCCACAACAAAATATTTTAACTATCCGGAATCCAAGATGGAGGTCCTAAACCCTGTACTTCTTCTAGATCCAATTTCTACACAAATTACAAGTTTCATAAGTTTAGCCTCTATACATGAGAAGAAAATTGCGTTAGAATTCACTAAAAAATGTAAGGTAGTTTATGTTGAGTTCCATGTTTCTAACGCAAAATTTTGAGTTGTTCAACAAAATTTTGCGTTGGAAACATGGAACTCAACATAAACTACCTTACATTTTTTTAGTGAATTTTAACACAGTTTTCTACTCGTGATATCACAATGTTCTATTGGTTGGAATTAAGGAAGGATGTGTGAAATCCTACCCTTCTAGGGTTTAAAGTGACTGAAAGACCATTGAACAAAATGACCACAAAAAACAAAAAAACAACAAGTTGCAAGTATTCCCTCACAATCAATCCGGAAACCAATTCAAACTAGCACGTCACATAAAAAATCCCTACAATCCAACTTGACTACAATGATAGATCCATCCTAATGTGGTTTCTTTTGCTGAGATTGGTAATCGGATAACTACAGGACTCCTATTCCTTTGCTTAGAATCACTCCTGGTGGTAGTGGGATCTCTTCAACCCGTCAACTAGCTTACATCTAGATTTCTGTCTAGATTGAACCCTATTTAATGGTGGCTATTCCTCACAGAAGTCTCCAGATCATAAATCCAAACAAAAGCTATCCTCTAATACATAGTTTTTCAACCAACTCAATGACAATCCAAAAATCGGATCAAACAACATCTGCAGATTACTCTCTCTTTCTAATGCACAATGTCTAGTTGCCCGCACTAAACAATGGTTCTAGCCTGACTAGCCTACTAATATCACTCCAAGGGATCAACTCAGAATTTTGAAGGGGAAATCTAGAACTTTGCTTTCCATTAGAAATATCAAAATTATAAAATCACTCTAGGCATCAATCGTACACTCGCCCCTAATAGCTAATCTTGAGGAACTCCCAAAAGTTTCTTGAAGAAAAGCTACCAACCAAAGAATGACACATTTTATTCCCTGATTCAAAAGTGTGGATTTACCTTCACTCAACAAAGTTTCCCTAATTGTGGATCTTAGATCCTAAAAATTTGGATCTGTGAGTCCAAGCTCGTCTAAATAGGAAGCAACTAACACTTAATTTTCTCTAAGAATGACACTTTATTTCATCTAACCTAGATACTCCGGCTCATACCTGTACATTGCTGCTACTTGCTTTTCTTTTTCTTTCAGGAAGTACCCGTTGACTTGGCTGCTCCCTTTCAAGGAAGTTATCTTCTATCAGCTGCAACTCGGGCACCATGAACTACTTTTCCCTTCTGCGACTTTGGACAGGATTTCTCCCACTTCACTTGCAATAGGGCCACTGCTTTTGAGTCCGTATCTCCGGATCCTTCTTCCAAGTCATCAAAGCAATCTTCACTCTCTGAGAATGATACAAGCGGTTCATCATTGAGGTCAATTTGGATTGGTGATGTCAACTCCCATGCTCGTTTTGAAATCGTCTTCTTCTTCACTGTGCTTAGTCCTTTTGTTGCACCCACGCTATTTGGTGTTGTCTGGATCTAATAGCTAGTCTAGGATCTAGACATAGACCCTTTTCCAAGCCCAAAATCAACCCTCTTGGACAATTGTGCAAGATAGAGAGTCCTAACTTCCTCCTGTGCCTTCTGCACAATTAGATGAGGCAATTGAGGTGGTGGGGTCTTTTTGGCAAGGGTGGTTTCCCTTGCTCTACTAGATCCTTCCCCTCCTTCTGATTTTGCGCCTTGGCCATGTAGGATTGTCTTCATCTCCTGCATTATCACCTCCATCTTCCCTACATACTCCACTACGATGCTAACAAGTTTGGGCCCCACATATGCCCCCTCTTTTTCAACCTCAAAGTTGAATAGCTTAGCCTTGTTCACCATGTCACCTAGAATGATTACAAAACTTTGGAGTCTAGCCATTTTCTGGTAGGCCTGGCAAGACAATTTGTCCTCCTTCACTTCCTCTCTAAATTGGGTTTGAAGAGCTATCACTTGACTAGACAAATTCTCTATCTCTAACTCACTAGATCTCTTAAGCTAGAGAAGCTTCTTCATCCCATCAAATAACATAGATTGATGGAATGTGTCCATTAAAACACATAATTTATAGAGACATTCCTTATCAGAAATAAATGTCTCCCAAATTTCCTCCAACTGTACTACAATGTCAGTGAGGGAATTGTCCTTTTGTTTCCCCTTCCCCACAAGATTGGTCCTCTCTAGTTTCTTTGATGCTTTGGCTCCTTCAACTAATTCCTTATCCTTTCCTTGAGCTCTTTTCTTCCTCTCTTGCTTCGGAGTTCTCTCTCTTTCTCTCTCTCTCTTGGTTCTGCGTCTGATTCCGAATCTGGAGTGATATCAAACCTCAACATAACTTGTACAAACTAAAACGCTACACTCTCTTTGTCCCTTGACAAATCCAAAAAGTTATACAAATGGAAGAGAAAAAGGCTAAGCCCAGAAGCTTTAGTATTCCCAAGTGATCCAAACCTCTAGAGTACAAAATCCTGAATCACAACTTCCAAATTCACTGCCCTATCCCTTGATAACAACCCATAGGTAGTATTGGCAAACGTGATAGTGAGGGCGGTAGGTGTTTCCAAAAGTAAGATCGGAACCAGAAACTCTAGCAATCTCTTCTTGCAAGAGTTTTTGCAATGCGCAATTGCATGACCATCCTTTGGGTGAGGCTCAACAACAAACTTACTTTTGCCAAATTTGATTGTCATAGTAGCCAATTCTTCTCCTTTCAATGCGCAAAGGAGTAGATAGCACACCAATCCTCCTTTGTCCAACTATTTGACCAAACCCTCTTTGTGTGAACCCACTGGCTTGGTGGCTTTTCCATCAACTCTTGCACCATTGCCTTGTCCTTCAGATTCCATGGCACTTCAAGCAACTCTTGGCATCCCATCAATTGCAAATCCTCCTCCGGCATCTTCTTTCTATTATGGTCCATTGGCACACCTAGAATTATGGATCAAAGAGCTACCAGAGCTACCTCTTCCTCTCGCTTGGTCTTCCCCATTGTTCTGGAAGTAGTGCAAAGTGGAAACTAAAGAAAAAGTTCTGAATCCAATAGCTAATCCTCACGAGCATGCTAGCAAATTGCAATAAAATTATTTGGAGGTGAAACGAGAAAGATGAGGGAGATGAGTCCACCCGCCTCTCTTTCATAATCACTATTTGGATTCATTGATTAGACCATTGTGACAATTGTGCTATTTTTGATAATTTAAAACCCATTCCTAACTCTCGTTAGGCCTCCAATAGTGACCGTTGGGTACCGGCCTGTTTTTTGTACCAGTTTTGGTTTTGCATGTCCAAATCACTATAACATCTTGACTAATAGATTCTAAGTATTGGTTTTTGGTTATGGAGGAACCTATAGGTTTCCTCCTTAATTATTTCAAATATACAAGGAATCACATGCTTTTGCTAGTCCATAATTTTGCTAATTTATTCACTCTTACTATGTAGAAGCAACAAAATTGCTGAAAATTGGATGACATATCCTTATCCTTTAATATCAAACCTAAAATTTAGTTTGTAGATTCTCATAAAAATGTTTGCTATTTGGACACTCAAAATCAACGCCCATTCCGTCCGCATTTCATCCTTGGAGAATTCCAACCAGTTGACATCACTATTCAGGAGGCCAGTAACAAATATTATCTAGTACATTTCCTTCCTGAGCTTGTTGGAGTTGAGAATGAGACTGTAGGTCTGTTTGCCATTGGACTCAAAGACCTCCTCTAGAACAACAAGGGCCAAATGTTTGAGAAGCCTCCGTATTTGTAGCACATCAAGCCCAGACGTCAAGTGGTCTTTCAAATTGCTCTTCAAGTGCGGATGAATGTTTGTTACCTTGTTGGGCACCAAATGCCACTCCAATCTCCATGCCATGACCCTCTTTTGGCAGCAAAAAACTATGGCAGGATTGTGCTTTCCAACGTACATGAAAACATAAATCTAGTGATCTATGAATTTTGCAAGTCTAATTGACCTAAGCTTGGCAAGAGCTTTAGGCCTTGCTTCACTGCAAACATTTCACGGCAAAAATTAGAACACGCTTTAGCCATCTCATTAGTTTGTGCAATTTGATTCCAATTAAAAGTAGGCTATGGTGCTTCATAACTATAAAGCGCATGCGGGAATATGACTATTGCCATTGGGGGATCCGTGTATAGACTGCACCCATTCAACGTAGAGCCGTTCTAATTGTTATATACTTTTGGAACCTAAAGCTTAATGCTGGTAATTATCATCGGGGGATCCTCAAATTTAGTCACACATTCTGCGCCAAACCCAATGATTTCCTTGCTAGTGCCCTTGAGTGTCTAGAAATAATGATTATGGATTTATAGTAGACCAAATTGAGCAAATTATTCAGTCGCAGCAACATAGGTTTTTCCATTGGGGGATTCTTGGATGGCAATGCAATTTTGGCTGATCAAAGATCTAGTTGTATGTATCCATCATGTTTTCTAAAAATAGTTGGACGCCTCTATCCGGGGATCCCCCAATGATATGATCCTTTCCATTCAGTGCTGACATGCTGATATAAAATTATCCTCAGATGATATGCATATAACATGTTTGAGTAGCCGTTGTACTGAATGGTGATTACAAAGCACATATTGGCACTCTGGATTGTGCATCAAGAGATATCCAAATGGACAAACTGCTTGATCACCAAATCTAATCAACGTATCATAAAATGGAACAACAATCAAAAGATTCCCTAATAGAAACTATAATTTAATTTGATCCAAAATAGTGGATAGTCTACACGTAACTAGAGTCCTGAATCTAAGGATCCTTGGATGGTCTGAACAATTTAGCCAATGCCGTGATTCTATCCAGGCATCTCTCAATGGCAATCTTTCACATTCTACTTTTTTGTGGACATTGATGTTGATCTTTGGAACATCAACTTTGTCATTGTGAGATTCCTAGATGACAAAATCAAGGTAGCCTTTCACCTTGCCATGTACCGTGCCATTTGTTGTACATCTATAGTTCATTCTACTATTTAACCAAATGTGAATAAGTTGTGAGATTTTGTGAGGTACTTCAAGGTAAACGTATGGAATATCCCACTTGGAAATGGTTTTGCCTAGTGAAGCTAATCTTCATGCCATTGTTCAAAATTTGATCGCAATACCTGCCAAAACTTGGAACTCTTGGAGCAACTATGTGAGCACAAGCAAGTTCTGCACATCAAAAAATCCATGTTATTTGTGTTAATGTGTATAGCTCAAGGTTCTTCTCTTATACTTGGACTAAACCTAACATTCACTCCATTCTAGAGGAACACAAGCAATGACATAGGGATCATTGCAATTCTACTAACCTAAACCCTAGCCCAACTTAAAAATTCCTCTTAGTCCGGACTGATAAACAGATAGAAGTTTACAAATTTAATACTTTCTAAACTATAGTGGTTTTGGGGTTGTATTGTATATACTTAAATTATCTATTTTTTAGTACAAGAATGTACATTGATATAATTTGTTTAGCATACAATAATAATAGTACAAGTAATACAAATTTTGTCACATTGTACAACACTTCCTTTATACTAGTATTAGATTCTTACACTATTCCATTCTTGTCAATGCTCTGTTTGGCAGACTAGTTTTTTTCTATGTTCTAGAGAGGCACATCCAGAGTGCAGTATTTGACAAAGAGCATTTGAACGGCTTAAGCCGTGGTGGGTAAAAAAGTTGAAAGAAAGAAATACGTGTTGTTGCATTTATCTTGTTGAAATGGACTTTATGAAGGAGGCTCTTAGTAATTTAAGGGATAGAGTCAAGAGTCTTCATGCATCCATAGATTGCACATGCATATGTGTCATATGTCTAGCCAATGGTGAAGAAGGCTGCCTAGCCCATCAAAGGGTTTTCCAAGGAACAACAATGATGTGGGATTCATGCATTTGCTCTAAGGGAGAATATGATTTGTGGCATAGGCTGGAATGTCTCATGGATAATTGCAATGATTGCAGTTTCCATTTATTATTTTTCTGTGACTTGGATGTGTGTAGTTCCTCTTTGTTTAATCTTGAAATGGAAATGCTTTGAGTATTACCAAATAGGAGTCAATGTTGAGATGGGCAAGGCTAAAAAATATTTGAAAGAAGCTTTCAAATAGACTTCTACACAAGTATTTTTGTCTTATATGGAGAAGACAGTTATTACATTCATTAAGCACAATTTTAAGGCTAGGTGGCAAGACGAGCAATGTAAGCTCACGATGGCTAACATTCCTAAAGGAGTTTTGGTATCTCACATAGATTATGCTAAAAACTATCCCTTTGCAATCCAAAACAAGGTTCAGGGTATGTATTATTTTACCACTTCAATAACTATGCTAGTTCATATTACCTTGTGGAGGGAAGGAAATGAAATATTAAAGCAAACTCACTTCTTTATTTTAGATGATAAAGATCAAGATTTTGCATTTGTTCAACACTACTTGCTATTGCAGTGGGATTGGATGTTAGATTCTAGATTTATAATTTATTGTTTTTGAAAAGGGAAATAAAATCCTACAATTTCGTGCATTTATTTATTAATTTAGACCAAGATTCCTAAAAAATTCTATAAACCTGGCCTAGTTTGGCTCAACCTAATTAGAAAACCATTTGCAAGTCTTTGTGAGGCCCTTATCTAGTGTTTTTTGGTATTTAATTAAGATTAGAAGATCCATTGCTTGAAAGAGATAGTAGACTGCACTTAGATACCAACTTGGGATAATCAACTAGGAAATGAAGGAATTGGATTGTGCACATTTTCTTGGAAAGGTGGAAAAAAAATGTTCATACCACGTTGACTAGAAAAAACAAAAATTAACCCCTAAATTCTTGTTTTCTCCTTGCGAGACAAAACTTCTTTTAAGCACACTCCTACAATCTCAATATTCATTATACTTTTCTTAAACTTTTAGAAAAAGTAAGAGAAATCATTAGCTTTCAAGACATACAAATTTTATTTCAATTGGTACTTGAAGCAAAACTTATGGCACAAAAAGTCTTTCCTTTAGACCTTTCAACAAAGTAATAACCTCACAAAAATTTAAAATAAAAAATTTTAAAACTTGTATCTTGCAGCTTTCATTTTTGTCCATGTAGAAAGTTTTTGATTCATTCCATTTGGATTTTTTATGTAAAAACTATAGACAATCTTAATATTTGGACAAATTAGGCATCTTTAAAAAAAAAACACTTACAAGATTCAATTTTGCATGCAATTTTATAGGTTTTCAAAAAAATTGTTATACAAGGTTAAATTCACTTGCTAGAAATACTCTTATCATTGAGATTAGTATATCTCAATTCCATCTTAGACCTATTTATGGTTTAGTTTTTCATTAAACTTGAACCTATTTCTATTTGATTATTTTTTAACAAATGAGATGAAGTGACTTTTTCTTAAATTTTTTTTCTAGATTTTGAATTTACTGCTTTACCATAAACAATTAGAAATTCAAATTTTGTAGTACAAAAATTTTCAGTCAAAAAGATTCAAAGCCAAAAATTGTATCCAAGCAAGATCCAAAAAATCAAGCATTCTTCACCTTAAATGCAAATATGCTACAATCTACGTAGTCATAAGCTTTTAAAATCTCTTCCACATATTTTGATACTAATTTAGTGTAAGATCCTACAACTTAAATATGTGAAAAAAGTCATTACAATAGTTTGTTATGTGGTGTAGCATTTAGGGCTATGCCACATTGGGTGTAGTTTCATCCCATGTAGGTAGATGTTTGTGTTAGAAAGTGTTAGAGCTGTTGTCAACTCATTTAGGTTGGCACCTCATTTTTGAGGCAACTAGGGTTTGATTGATAGGTGAGACACTTCTCTTGGTTGAGCATTCTTTACCAAGTCAAGTCTTGTGAGTTTTGAGAGAAAATTGTTAGGATGTTGTAATCATGGCTTTGATTTGTAAAACTTCTATTGCTATTCTTCTTGCACTCTTGGATTTTCCATTTATTGGAGTGAAAGATAATTTGCCTAATTAAGTGTGTAAGATTCTAAATCATATCAATTAGCAAGGAATCCTCTTTCTCAAATTTGTGGCATAGCAAATTCATGAAATAGAGGCTAAGTTGATTTTTTGAATGTGGCTTGAACTTGGAGATACTCTCAAGCATTTCTTTGCAACTTTAAATTGTTTTTAGAATGATTGGAGGTGGACAAGAGAACTTAAAAAGTTGTAAAAAGTTTCCTTCTCAAATTTTCAATTTCCTTCTTAGCGGTTGCAACTTTAAGTGGAATGAAAAAATTTCAACTTTGAGGTTGTAGTAGTAGTAGAAGGGTTGTATACAAATTCAACACTTCAAAAATTATAGGATTTGAGTGGTTTTAAGTAAAATATAGGGTTTTAAAGTTTTCAACATTTTTTGTTTTATTTATTAGATTGTGTATGCAATTTTTGAAATCTAAAATTTTAAAGATTTAAAAAAAAAAGTTCTAGTGCAAACTAAAAAGTCCAATCTAGAATGCATCATACATACACTCTTGCAAACTTTTTTGTTTCTTTTTTTAATTTCCTTGATAAAAAGAACCTTCTATCTACAAACATACAAGATTCTAAAATTTTTAAGGTGTACTTTTGGCGTACATTTCAAGAATTTTCTAAAATCTTAGATTCCAAAATCTTCAAGCTTTCTAGATTTTTAAAAATCTTTTAAAATCCTAGATTTCAAAAATTAATCTTAAAATATCCTAAATGTCAAATATCTTCTTTGTTCCTAGATTTCAAAAAATCTTTAAAATCTTAAATTTTAGAAAATCACATACACAATTTTGGAATAACGGTGAAGAAATTGATTATATTCATTTCATAATCATCCATGCAGCTGATGAGGAAGGATTGTTTGACTTTGAAACCCTTGTGGCAAACCTTTAGTCATCAAGTAAGGACACAATGGAGGATGAAATCCACAAGCATTTTAGTCCATGGCTACCAAAAGATGGCACATCAATGTTGAGGATGTTAAACTTGATATTTTGGCAATTAGAAATATACACAAAAAAAAGTTTTTGTAGTTGCCATAGAAGAGTCCAAAACAAATATGAGCTTGCAAATGAATCCACGACAATGTCTTGAGGGTGAGGTAATTTGGTAGTTCAAAGGGAAGCAAAGGTAGCAAGAGGGTGCAAGCCCATGCCAAACCTCTAAAATCATAAACCTCAATGTCTAAAATTGATGAAACAAATAGGAAGCATTGGAAACCTACTGTAGAAAGCCAACCTTTGATTGCCAAAAGTCTTGGTTTTACATTGACCAATGTTCAAACTAGGAAATAGTGTGAGTTCAAGCAAATTAAAAAATATGAGTTAGTTGCTACTTATCAAAAAAAAATTCCAAAACCCAAAAAGAATTGCTTTATTTTTTGTGACCAAACATTGGAAGTTTCTATACAACAATGCTTTTGGCCAAGGCCAAAATACGTCATTCAAAAGCTAGAGACAAATATTGTGGGTGTGAAAATGGATGAGTTAAATAAAATCTTAAATATGAACCAATGCCAAAAGTTTTGTTTAAAACCCATGAGCACTTACAAGAAACTTTTGAAAGAACATCTAAGTACTCGACTGATATTAAAAGCCGGAAATATCTTTATAATTAATGGCCAATATAGCATCAGTGCTGCCAAAGAGTTGCAATTTGGAGAAGTTTACAAGAAGCAGAGAATAGAATTGGAGATGTGGGTGGCAACAAATGAAATTGACCTCTTATTGTAAATGCCTTCATGATAAAATTATACAGAGGTAGTGAATTTTGTGGAAAATGAATGATAATGCTTACCATGTGTTTTGAAAGAAACTACGCCTCATAAACTCAAAAAATAACTTCAATGTCTTGATCTTGAGTCAATCATGTAGATATTACACCACATAAATAACACACAAAAATTCAATTGAAAATAACTTGTTTTGAGCATGATGAAGGGACTATTTGTCTAGTCAAAAGCCACAAATTGGCTTCATGTACTATTGCGGGACAAAAAGTTCCATTTCATTATTAATAAAAACACTTTCATGCGCAACTTGGCCTCCAACCATGAAGATTTTAAAATGTTCTAGGCTAGAGCAAATTTTTTGGATACTTTGGCTTGTTTTTACAATGTTACTTTCAATTTTACCCTAAACCACATTTTGAATAGCCTTAAATTCTATTAAGCAAGAGACAAACTGTAAATGTCTTGCAAAATTTAAAGAATCTTCAAAATAGTGTAAATCAAAAGTACAATTGTGGACTCTTGAATTTCTATGCAAATTGAGTAGGCTTTCAGTCACTAACCAAATCAAATATTTGTGATAACTGTTTCATTCAAGCAACCATATCATTTTTGTGAATAAATTCCGAACTTGTGAACAAAAAAGTCATTAAACATGGAATATGGAACAATGTACAGTCAGGTACCAAAAACATATGAACTCCCTCTTTCTATTGGGCACATTTTCTTGCATAGCATTGAAAAAAATTGGAATCCTTCATTGTGCATAATTAGCACTCAGTTTTCACACATTCTTGCTCAAGCCTATCAAATTTTAGCATCAAATTACCAAAATTGTGTATTTTGTTAATTTGTAAAGTCAATTCATGATTTTAAAAAACATTTTATTGCAAGCAATTGTAGATGAACTCTTTTAATTGATTGCATAGATATGCAAGCCATATACACATCTTTAAAATTTTAAAAACACCTTATTGAGTAATGCAAATATAAGCTTTCAATAAGGATCCAATATAAGGCATCATAAATTTGACCAAACTTTGTGAAATAGATATCTTTATATTTTGAAATAGATTTTGGTTAAAAAATTGTACCACCATGTTTAAATACACCAAATTAGTTACTACGCAAGCCGCAAAGAGGAAAATCTAATTATAATAAGTAGACATCAATTTTTACAACATTCAAAGATTGTCACTCCCTAAAACCCTCTAAAGGAATTATAAAACTTCTTTGAAGAAATTTGCCTAGGGAGTGATGTGCATAGAAATGTTCCCTACATATACCCACAATTGAACTTAAAAAATTCACCACCAGCTTCTTGCAATAAAATGTCATGTAAAAACCATGGAACTTGACTTTAAAAATTTGCCAAAAATAGATTTTTGATTTTTTTTTAAACTAAAATTTGATAGGCTTTGTTGGATTGCATAAAGATGCAATGATAATTATATCTTCCAAAATCTACCAATTACAATCTACAATGTAAAAGAAAACTTGACTGCCTCAAGAAGGTTGGTAGTAAGTTTATTGGACCCCAACTGCACAATTTATTTTAAGTTTATGCATTTGGTTGGGTGTGGCAATGAACTTGGATGTAAGGCAGTCCTCTCCATTATCGCCATTGCCCCAAGAGTACGGTTGTCATTTTGGCTACATCATCCAATCCAATCATGTACATGTAGGAAAGATGGTGGTTTCAAAAATTCCTTTGGACCTTGAATAACTTTTACATTGGTGGTATCAATGTTTGGAGAGGACCAGGGTTAAGTTATATGGTGTCTGGTTCAATTTGTGAAAAAATCGGTTGATGTAATCAAACACAAGCTTCAAACCAATCTAAATATGCAAAAAAATTAGTCTTCTATTGAAATAGCCCGTGAAACTACAAAATTATGGGTTTGTTTTGGAAAACCAAAGGATCTTAGCTTGTAGGGCTCAAATTCTCCTCAAATGCTAGGTAGTATCCACTAGTTGCAATCTTTGATGCCTTGCAATCTCCATTCTTTTGGCAACAAGAAATTAAAAAACATTTAATCAGGTTAATCATAGCAACTAAGCACAGCAAAAAGAACTGGTGGTTGTACAAGTGACTACGTTATTTATGAACAAGACTCAAAGTCTGGGACGCTAGCTTGACTCTGGTCCTTGTCCGATGGAGGTTTGTAACACACAACTGCATGAACAGGATTCCTTATTGTGAACTTCACAGCAATTGATATGATTGCAAGAAGAAATCCCGTACATCTGGTTTGATAGCTGGCAAAAACTAGAAAGATTGCACCATTTGTAGCTAGAAATGGTCCAGTAAAGACTAGGAACTCAGCTCTATGATCAAGGAATTTTGGACCCAGGCACCACCCACCTTGCCTCCCAAGTTCTGGAAGTGTCCACCTATGGTTTGGTGAATCGTGGCAAGGACTGATCAATCCTATCATTCGTTTCTTGGTGTTGGTAACCCGTCAATTTTATATTCAATGACAATAGAATATCTATATTTGGGAAGTTTTCAAAGTTTCAAGCTGGAATGAAAACTAGACATAGTGGGCTTTAATTCATTAGTTGGGGTAAATTTCAAAGATCATTTTTGTGCATGACATTTAAATAGAGAGCATGGTGCCTAAATTGCCAAAACACACTATTGGATATTTCAAATATTTCCACCATGTTTCTTCAATTCTTTTGTTTCAAGCAAATATTTGATCCTACTTTGAGGTGCTCCTCAAAATTTGTGTCAACATTGATAGCATTGACACAAGTATCTAGATTAATAGTGAATGAAATCAAGGTTTTCATTTGTCTAAAGGACATTTTTGGTCCTTATAAGCATTACAAGGTTAAGAAGTTTTTTTGAAATGTTGATATGTTGTGATGTGCGTGCTATTGTGAGGGCCTTTTTGCTTGGATATACGTAATCTCATGTGAATATCTAGTCACTTTATAAGAGAATCTTCTTTTGACGCAAGAATGGACAACTCTACAATTATTTAGAGTTTTTTTCTCTTGCTTTTATTCTAGTGCTTTTGTGTGCCTCAGTCTTTGCAGCTTGCTTTAAGCGTTGATTTGGTATCTTTGTAATTACATATCTTGGCTGAGTTTTCAATTCACCAAAATTTATTCTCTCTGCGCTTTTGCTTCACCATTACTTGTTGCTATGAAATTATTGGTGATGGATAATCTCATTGCAACCATTGATTGTACAAAGTACCACAAGGATCACCATGGAGATGAAGGTGATTTTTGAGGTGGAGTTGTAAATAAAATCTATAGATGACAAGAGCTTCAGTAAGATTCTAGCAAAGAATACTAAAGCACAAGGAATAAGTATGCAACAATGGCAACAATAGTGACATGGAATTTTCTGTTCTAGCCAATCATAATTTTGGATGAAGAGACTAATTATATCAAACTAAGAGCACTGGTGCACGTAGAGTTTGGTTTGGAAAGCTGTCTTCAAAACTTGCTGCCAATGTTTGTTGCTGAATTTTGGGCTTTGAGCAGCTAGAGAAGAGCGGCGCACAAGCAAGACAACTAGAACACATCTATAGATTGCTTCTTGCAATGTAAAGAAATGTTGTTGAGAGAAAGAGAAGAGCGCCTAGGGACACTTACGTATCATTCTTTGGTGCTGTGAATTGACCTATTTCTAGAGCAGCTATATCAAGCAGCAGGCTGTACTAAAGAGGACACTCTCAAAAAGGTAATTGAGTTGCACAAGGATATACTTCACTTGATCATGTTTTTGAAGTGGCATGCTATGGCACTAGTTTGTGAAACGTGTTGTTGCACGGCCCAATACAAATTGGAGGATGCATTGGACTCTTCCATGCAGAAAAAAAAAGCAATACAAAGGTTTTTTGAATTAACAAGGAATTTTGAAGAGAGATTGCGGAAGCCAAAATATGCTCCCTTTTGTATTTCAACCACAAATATTTGGGGAAACTTGACAAAAGCTTGCGGTGGATTCAAGAAGCCAATTCAGCAAGGATGAAAGTCCCTCAAATTGGAACCTTTGCAAATTTTATTTCTAAAGTGCAAAATGCAGCTATTAATGAAGCTTCAAAATTTTGCAGAGGCTGATTGAGTACTTGAAGACTTGATGAATACCTCCGCCTTTGAGTCTGCTCAGAATCAAAAGTTTGCACTATCCATTCAAAACATCCACAAAATGCTACATGAATGTTACATGCAAATGAGCAGAGGAGCTACAAAACTTGGCAATGTCCAATGCGCAAAGGTGTCATGCCCCCATCTTGTTGGGGTGTCCAAAGTGCCTTAGTGAGCAAGGGGAGGACCTTGAATGTCACTTCCAAACCTTGCAAGAGACTAGGTAGGGAGAATAAAATGACTCCTGATCAAATAGGGCGCAACAACACCTTGGTTTGGAAGAATATTGGGCATGTATAAGACATACTAGAAAAGCCCTTGAACAAAGGCTTCCAACCATCTTTAGAATGTGCCATTTGGACATGTGAGGTAAAAGTTATGGCCATTCAAAGTTGAAGATGTCCAATGGCGCCGTGACACTTGAGGGCTAGGTGTGAGGGGTTTAGGGTGAATCCCTCAAGCAAATAGGGCATGTAGCATATCATTAAAAAGATAGGAACACAAAAATGCTAGAATGACAAGAATTACAAGGTTCTAAGATAGGAGTCAAAAGTTATGACAAAAAGAAGGGCCTTGGTGAAGGCGTGACGCCTCCCTTGGTGAACCCAAATCTTTGGAGGGCCATAACTTTGTGAGATTTTGTCCTAATGGGAGAAGTGAGAAGTCCATTGGCATTTATTTGTTGCTTAGATGTCTAAAATGGGATTATATGAGCAATTTGGAGCATTGAGCGCAAAGTTACTCTTGGAGAAAGTTTGGAAGTCTAAAAGGTGACAAAACATGGCAATTTTGGTTGGAAATGGGTGGTCTTCTAATGCCCAAGTGGGTTTGGAGACTCCCTTTGACCCACAAGGGGGGGGCTACCAAATCCCACAAAGGGTGTTGTAGGAGGGATTGATTTCCCTCCTTTCCCCCTCTTTGAGCCTTGGTGAGCTCCGGTGACTCATGGTGGATGGTAGTGACTTCACCACCACTTCAAGGCGCTCGAGACACTTGTGAGTGTCTTGAGGCATTGGTATTGAGAATACATGAAGGAGAGAGAGAGATTGCAAGCACAAACACATAAAATATGGTGGAGAAAGAGTGTGTGCCTTCTCTCAAAGGCCTCTACTTATAATTCAACTTGGTGGCCTCTCAAGTGTCTTGCAAGTCCTTTCTAACGCTACTTGCAAGGCTTGTCTATCCACCTCATGGACCACATGGCGGCCCAACCTCATGCACCCTTCCATGTGTCTAGACACATGTCGGTCAAACCTCATGTGTCATTTACATGTCCTTGCCTACCACATGCAAGACACGTGGCGGTCCTACATCATTGACCACGCCATGTACTAATCACCTCTCTCTGTTTTCTCCCTTCTACTTCCCTCCTTCTAAATCTACTTCTATACAAAATTACCGCACCACCATTGGCCAGTAGCAACCTAATACCTCAAATTTGAATTGCTTTGGAGGACATTAAAAAGACGGCATGCAGAGCCCAATATGGGTCCTATGAGTTTTTAGTGATGCCTTTTTGTCTATGCAATGCCCCTTCAACATATACCATCCTTATGAACATTGTGTTTCATCAAGTAGTCTTGGAGTGGAATCATGAGATTTGTGAAGTGCAAAGAATGCATGAAGAGTGGTGTGGGACTTAATCGCAAGGAAGTGGGCCTAGACTCATGCATGCATTGTATGTGCAATTTGAGTTGACAAATGGTCTCGGAATGAAAATGCAATTGATGGAGAAGGTGGATCACCTAACTAGCAAACTTGTATGAAAAGGTCTTGGAGTGGAATCTTTGGATTTGTGGAGTGCAAAGGATGCGTGAAGAATGGTGAGGGACTTGATCGCAAGGAAGTGATGAGGAAGTCGTGTGGTCACCCAATTCTAGTGCAAATGAGCACACCCATGAATACAATAGGTATTACTTCCAAAAGGATGATGAGGACATTAGCATTGGTGATTTCAAAAAGGCTAGCCAAGTACAAGTTTCCAAAAAAGTGGAAACAAAAGATTCAACAATTGAAGAGGAGGTTGATCATTCAAGAACAAGGTAGGCTAGCTGAATGGCCTGTAAAAGTGGAAGGTTGCAAGACTAGAAGCGGCAATGACTTAGAAGACAAAGACAATTTTGTGCTCACTCAACTAGAGAGCGCAATAATTGCTTTGCAAGTAGCAACCAACAAAGTGGAAGACCTCAAGAAAATAGCAACAATGGGATTTCCAAATCCTTTTCATGTGAGTGGCGAGCTCATGGATAATGCCATCTTTGAAAATTGAAAGTGCTTGTGTGCTTTGGGGAAAACTAGAGATACTTATTAAAATAAGAGAGCAAAAGGTTAAGGAGAACCAATTAATGACGTCAAAGTTTTTCACCAAAAATTTAAAATTCTAGAACATGAATTTTTGCGGGTGCAAAATGAAGAAAGAGCTCTCAATGTTTAGATAAAGGAGAAAGAAACAAAGTACTATGTAGTTGCTCTACAGTGTGCTTTGGAACTAGATGTTTGGCTATGGATCCTCAATATGGTGGCACAAAAGAGGAGGTTTCAATACTTTGGAAGCTTGTAAAACTACACAAGAAAAAAAATGTAGTTCTATGTAAAGAATTGTGTGAGTTGCAGTCTCAAATGAATTATGAGATTGCATAGCAAACTTGGATTTTGCAAGTTTCAAAAGAAATTGCTACAGTGGAAGAAACATAGAGAGCAAGGCTAGAGCCCAAAGAAAGCAATTTTTTTGGTAGCGGAAGTAACATGTAGATATACTTGAGTTGTAATGGGGACTTTTTGTTTTAGGCCCCTTGTTACATTTCACTATCTTTGAGTACATTAAAAAAACAATTTTTTGTCATTCCAATGTACATATTAATCTCACGTGAATGTTGATGAATATTGTGCTAGACCAAAAATTTGCAGACTTCAAATAAGACATGTTATAAGTTTTGCAATGGTTGTTTGAAATAAAAAATTCAAGAGAAAGTAGAGATAATTTTCCCTTATCCAATAAAATCTTAACCATGGTGGTTTCTAATGAATTTAACACTACATAATCTTATTGCTCATATTAACGGTTGGCACTTGCTATGCTACGCATTCACCACACTACTTTACTTAGAGCACTTAATTTCATTGTCTTCAAATAAACATAATTATAACCTTTATATACAATTTCATAGTCACTTATAGAAATTGAAATGTACATTATATATTTCATGAATGAAGTATATGCAATTTAAATTGAGAAGAGTTTGCATACATCAAAATCCGTGAGAATTCAAACATGAATAGCAAAAATGCTTCAGATATATGTTGATCGTATGTATTGATATAGAAAATTGTCACAACGTGAACTTTTGGATTTCTTGGTTTGACTAGAAGTTGGAACGAAAACTAGTAACTAGGGACCCAAATCCAAATGGAAGGATGAAGGAAACTTAAAATAAATAGGGACAATGGAGTAGTGGGCCAACTGGGTCTAAACTGATCCGAAGTTATAGAAGGCACGAATGGAATCCAATGCGGATTAAGTCTAGGACTGGATTAGGGTTGAACCGGATTCAAGACGATCGGACCAAAAATGGTCATGATGACTAATCTAGGGGCCTGAGACTATATAAAGACTGGCTTTCCCAATTGCACTCCCTTTTCCAAACTTGATTTTTGGAAGCGTTCTTTGCATTTTTGTTTTCTTTTCCGCCCAGTGTCTTTCTCTCTCTTTGTGTTAGAACTTAAGTTGTGAGAGTAAGCGCACTGTAGTGATTCCGCGCGTGCATGGTGGAGGTGTTTTTTTTGTTGGTTCTAGTTGAGATCAAAGAGAGAAAGTAAGGAACAAGACGTGCGGCTAGGAGAGAGTGAGGTAGGATCGGCAAGGACTTCAGTGCATTCAACTACACCTATGCCGTAGCTACGTAGAACGAGAGCAAGACCATCTAGCCCCACCACAATCGAGGAGAAACTCCAGAAGGTGATTCTAGTTATCCCCTCGACTGAGCTAAAGAAGTTCCAACTCATAGATGATCTCACCTCCATGGATTGCCTAGGGTTTGCAAAAAAACCTTGGGACTTTAATGAGCAGTGGCTAGTGAAGGAACTCTTGGGCAAACTATCCAATGAGTTTAGTAACACCGCGAGAGGGACTCCAAGTCGATGGGATGAGGAGGTGTGGAGAGCGGTGTACCTTTTCTGGGTAGGGGGACTAGGAATGGTGGGCCAAAAGGATGAGTTCATTCGAGACAAGTTCCAGGGCATAGTGAACCCAAAAGACAGCTATGGGATCAAGGATTGCGTAGACGACCAACACCGTCTCCTCCTCAAATTTCTTGATTCCGGTCCTTCATCCGAAAAATCCAACTAGGGTTACCATAACTCTAGGTAATACAATTTTTGGTGCCTAGAGCAAGAATCGGAAAGTCAACTAGGCCCGGATTCTTTTTGATTTGGTCTCCCAGTTGGTCAGTAGAGTTGGAAAGAGTAGGGCCACTCCCTTGTGTCCCTACCTTTTCCATCTTTATCAAGAACACCAACTTCTCACTGTTGCAGAGGAGAAGGTGTGGAGGACTCAAGATGTCCTCCTAAAATATGGGGAATCAAAGACGAATGACAAAGCCAACTTTGATTCTAGGACGAAATCGAAATCTGAGGAGGAAAAGGAGGAGCTTTCAATGCTCCCAACCAAGCAACAGAAGACAACGCCTCCACACAAGCAGGGTATGCCTTCCAGTTGCGATGAATTCGCTCCAAAAGACAGACCAAAAGTTGAGAGGACAGTCTCAAGAGAAGAAACGGATCCCCAGGATTCGTTCAACAATTTAATCACCATCCTCTGCAACGTAAGGGCGGATTGGGAGGTCAAAAGGAGGACCTTATTTGCAATCGGAAAGTTGGTAGATGGGCCACCTCTTAGCAATTTAATGGAAAGGGTGGCAAACTGCATCACCAATCCGGCCAAGGTCCAGAAACAAGAGGCCAAGATCCGCAGGTTGCAGGAGGAGGTGGAGACGTTGAAGGCAGAATTATTTGCCTTCAAGGAAGACGCAACTGCCACTCGAAAAATAACGGAGGAGACTCGGAAGATAGCCGAGCGGGTGAAAGCTACCTTAGGAGAATTTGGGGTTGTTGTCACCAAAGCCAAGCTATTTGATAAGAAGATGCACAAGGAGAAGAAGCTTTCCGGCTCTCAAATCATGCAGAATCTCTCCGACTTTGCCGAGCAGGTGGAAGCATCAATGACAAATGCGTGGAGGGCTGCGGACCAAATTGAGGAAAGTAGCCGGAAGCTGGTGGAAGCTACGTGCTCCAAAGGAATCCATATATTAGATATCTTGCGACCGGATTCATTTCCGGATTCATCAAATCCGGAGGTTGAAAAAGATTGGACCCAAAAGTCAAAGAAATCAGGGCGGAGGACTATACCAGTCAAGACACCTAGTGATCGGATTGATTTGGATTCAACACCCGGATTTGGTCAAGACGCCCCAATCCCTGGCTCTAAGGGGGAGCAGAACCGGAATTTGAACGACATATTCAACCAAATGGAACCTGGTGCAAAAAGCTCCATAATAGGACCAAGGATGTAATTTTTTTTTTTTTTTACATTGGTTAGGAAGGATAGGAACGGATCTGGATTTGGATCCGATTCAGTAATATTAGGTCAAACCGGAAGTCTTGCCTGGAATGCGGTGGACTTTTGCGGGCTTGTTGCCCTTTTGTGCTTTTAGGGTTTTTCCTTGTGTATATAAGCCAGCCCCTGCAAGGAGAGCTAGGAGTCTTCATTTTGCAAATTCCTTGTGTCTTCTACTTGCTCTCTCTCTTTATGTGTGTCTCTCCTGGGTAGGGCAAGGCTGTCTATTGAGGAGTTAGGAGTGCACAAGTTGCTTGTGAGTGATTTCTCCCCTTGGTGTTTTCTTTCTGACTCCAAGTGCATGTGAGCGGGTAAGTGGGAGTTGGGAGTGCATTTCAATGCCTCCGAATGTCTAGAGTTTCCATATTCCAAGTGAAAAAGCCGTTGTTAGGCTAGGCGGATAGGGAGAGTATTCCTACTCGTGCTAGAACTCCTGGGTGGGAAATTTAGTTGAGTGTCCAATTTCTTGTGAAGTGTCGCTATCCTTGAGTGGTAAACGGGAGGAGCTCTAGTAGATGCTAGAACGGACGAGTGCACTTGCAACCACCTAGCTTTGCATAGATAAGGAAAGGCATCAAGGTCATTATAGTATGGGAGGATTGTACGGGGGGGTCTTTGTGTGACTTGCAAACCCAATAGCTATCAGGTTTGTTGCAAGAGATCAAACTGGATCCGGAGTAGAGTAGGAAGTTAGTGGAACGGAAGTGGATCTTCAACCACTATAAATAGCAAAAGGAGTGGTGGACCTACCACTCTCAAACTCAAGTGGCAACCCCTCTGATGGTAAAACAAAGGCTAAATGAAATCAAAGAAGGATTGGAACACCTAAAGCCGATTTGGAACAGATTGGTGAAAGGTGGTAGTAGGACCAGAAAAGATAGGGTCTTGCATTTGGAGGATTTTGATGGAATGGAGATCCAATAGGACCGGAAGTTGAGAGGAGTCCGGTTCGTAGTTGTTCGATGTTTTGGTGTTTCTGGTTTTAGATCTAGGACCAAAATGTGGAATTTGGAAATTGATTAAGCTTAAGCAATTAATCAAGCCAAATACTTCACAAGATCTTGTGGGTTCAATTGTTGGATTTACTTAGTTATACTCTAGAGCAATTTTGTGAGTATTATAGGGAATTTTTTTGCCTTGTGCTGCTACACCTTCTCCAAGTTTGCTTGTATTCCAATTTGGCTCACCACATGCCCAAACAAATTCCGGAGCTCATCTCAAAGAAACGGTGTCTAGGGTGCAACTTCAAAGTAGTTTCTTGGCATCTTTGAAATATTTTCCGCAAACATTCAAGATGAAGTTTCATGTTGCTAAAAATTGCAAAGTTGTTTATGAACCCCTCGATGAAATGTCAAAGGAAATCCTTGAAAATGTCCATCATCAATCTCTAGAAGGTTTTGGGTGCATTGCAATTAGCGGACGGCATTTGGGTGAAAGCAAAAGTTCCCCATTCCGTTGTGAATGTGGTCTTTAATTGATCACACCATTGGATGAATATTTGGTTATAACCGGAAAATCTAAAGGAAGCTATAGCACTCATGTCCATCCACGTGGTCTAAAATGATGTTAGTCAACGGAAGTGAAAAATAGTCGTTCTTTGTGGCTGCGTTCAATTTCCAGAAATCTTGACAGACCCAGATCTTGACTTTTCCATTCATTCCAACCTTCTTTAGAACCACTACAATTGGCAAAACCCACTTGAAGTTGTTGACCGAGTAGTTGAATCCGGTTTCCAATAACCAATTGAGTCCCTCTTTGACCATTAACAAATATTTGGGGTTGAGCCAATACTATTGCTGACGGACTGGAATGGATCCTTCCGCCAAATCGATGCAATGCTCTTCTAAATGGGAAGGACTGCCCTTCAAGTCAAATGGCTTCCAAGCAAAAACATCCAAATACTCCCTTAGAAGTTGAGTGTATCCAGATCTCTCCTTGCCTTTTAAGAGTTTGTTGAGATTAAAGTTCTTGCCTGGCTCAACTTTGTCCTTCTTGTAGTCAATATGTGAAACAACGGGCTTCACCTTCTCCTCATGATTTTCTTCCGGACCAAAAATTACATTGCCCCAGTCTGGTTCATTTGTAACGTGCTTGCTTACCAAAACATTTCTAGTCTTGATCTATCTTGCAATCCATTTGGCCGTGAGTGGAACGCTTGTATCTCCTAAGGAATGATCTTCCGCCACCGTATTGTGGATCTTTTCTGGTTCATACTCTACTACAACATCTAAAAATCCAAAGCTTGCCTGTGACTGTGGTCCAAATAGATCCACGTAATAATTGGAGATGGAATCTTCTGGACCTGTCCAATTCAACGTGAAGCCATCAGAATTGCTAGTTTCTCCTAGATGCATTTTTGTGGCCCAGGGTATCCGGAAAGAAGGTTTTCCTACCACTAATTTCTTTTCCCCCAATCTACAAGCACCCATGCAGAGTACAACCACGGTCTCCCAAGTAACATTGGAAAGGGTCTTCCTTTGTTAACCCGGATGATGACGTAGTTAAAAATATAATCTGCTCCTCCAATCCAGGTTGGCACTTGGGAAAGTCAACCAACCAGATGTACTCAAGACTGGTCCGCCATCCAAAGAACTAGTTCCATGGCCTCAAATGTGGCAAATCCCAAGTCAAATGCTATTTCTTCCAACATCAAGTTGACTCCAGATCCGCCATCAACAAGAACCTTGTGCATGAGACATCCTTCTACTTCCACAGTGACTTTTGGAGCTCCAAAATCTTTTGATTGAGAGAAATTAACTACCACCAATGGTAGTTTCATCCTCTTCTTTTGCTTCTTTGTCCAGGCGTCTCGGATGAGCTTTTGATAATTTGCATTATCATGCAAAAGCTGCCCAATTGTCACATTCGCTTTCTGGTCCTTGATGTCCTGAACAATGTTGTACTCATGTGTTCCAACCTCCGGATTGATGACTAGTGGAGTTTCATCGAAAGTAACCTTCTTCTAGTTCAACACCTTTTTAGGTCTAAAGAATTTTGTACAGACTTTGGCACTAACATCGATTGAAATCCGGTTTTGGTTCACCCCTTCCTTGGCATAAACTTTTCCTACCTCCAATTTCCGCTCTTGAAAAACTGGTTCAGAATCACTACTGGATTCCGGTTTCCTTTGAGTCTTCTTCTTCCTACCGGATTCCATCTGTCTTGGACAATTTCTGGTGGAACTACGAGTGGATACCCGGTTGACCAAGCTTTCTATTCTCATTGGCAACTCCACCGCACACCGTCACTTTTCCAGATTTTTTGTTCCGGCTGAGGAGTTGTAGTTGAGCAAGGTCTGCTCCCTTGGAAGGGCTTGTACTTGCTTGTAAACCGGCCTTGGCTGTATTGGCTTCGACACTAATCCTCTTGATGCCCATACTCCTGACAATTTTGGCACGGCACAGTTTGTAGAGCACCTTGTCCTAGTCCCCTGTTAGGACACGCGTTGGCATAGTGTCTGGGCTCTCCACAACCATAACAAATCACTACTTGTCTATTAGAATATCCAGGTGCTTGCATGGGCGGCTGTATCATCCGCCCTTGACTCGGCCTTAGCAAAAAGTTTCAAATCAACATGTTGGACCGGATAAGGATTGCAATCCCTTTCCCTTTAGCATAAGTTGGTTGGATTTGGTAGACCTCCTCCTCTTCCTTGTTTGCTATAGTGTAGTACATTCCTTCTTCTGGATACACGTAGTGAACTAGTTTCTGGGGAACTCTCTAGCATTCACTTGAATAGTGGCCCGATTCTCTACATCTTGTGCACCATACTTTAACTTCTAGTTGTAATTGGATTTTATATTTACCACATCACTATGTTGAAATTGGAGTTACTAAACCATTACTAATACACACTACACTTACACTTTGAACCACAATGACATGAATTCATAACATAAGATTTAATGATGACTTGAGTCATAGTGGCATCAGAACCATGCCATTAGGCCGAGCTTCATGTGTGTATTAACATTCACCCATTCAACAACCAATACTACATGCTCCACCCACACAACAACACAACAATACTATAAGACAACAAGTGCTTAAAATGAAGGTTCAATGGGTCGGAGGGGGCAGCAGGACCCTGTCACTAAATTGGCGGTGACTCCCTTGTCTTTTCTTGGAATTGAGCGTGCTTAGTGTCCTTGGAAAGCTAACTTCATAAGCTCCACGCCCTGAAAATATCAGCTCTATATTTGCTGTTATTTTCCCGAAATAGCCCGCCAAAGTTGCTGCTCTCAAGAACCTTTGACCGCTGACCTCCTTGAGCTTGATTGCAAGCCACGTCCATGTTGTTGCTTCAATGGCCACGGAACTTGACCCAGCACAAAGAAGACTTAATGCGCTAGAGCACGTGCAAAAAACACTAAAAAAACTTTTACCAATCAAAAGTTATGAGCCTCCAAAGTTTCTGACTTTCAAATCTTGCGGTCGCCAATCCTCTCGCACTTGATCAGCCGTAACTCCTTTATTATTGCTCCAAATCTTGCTTTTGAGATGTTCTAAAAAAGCTAACAATAAGATCTAACTAGTCTTAAAATTTCATGTCCTAGTTCTACATACTCAATTCACTACACATGATTAACGGCAGCTTATACAAGAGATGAAGTTTTGGAGAAAGTTTAGCAAAGCTTCACCCAAGAAAAAAGAGAGAGAAGCTAATGGCCACCCATGTCCTTTTATCCAAGTGGAAGGGGGCTTAAAAGTGGCGGCCACATCTCTACCAACTTAATCAACAATACTTAATCAAGATCAAAGGCCCACAATCAACTTAAGCTCATAACCTGATTATAGGGCTGGTCATGCCTAAAACTACTAAGCTAAAGTATTTTTTATAAAACTAACATGACCAATGTGTTCAAAAACACGTTTAAACCTCAAGGTTGACTATTCATAGGTCCAAATCCAAGTTCTACATCATCAAAACCAAGTCGTTCATTAGTTTAACAATTAAATCTGCTTGCAACTCCATCTACTCTTTTTCTTCTTTTCCTTGACTTCTATATTTTTTTCTTTTCACAATAATACAAGTGCCATACAATTCCAAAGTCTAAGTCAACCTTTCTACTAACTAAACTAAATAATTAACAAATAATTAAAACTACTTAAAAACAAATGCTAATTCTAAATCATTGCTTCCTACTCATGACTAGCACTCCCATGAACATCTAATTTTGTAACATGTAATTCTAATTCACTAATTGGTTTCCACGTCTCTTTGGCTTTTTGCAAGTGTAATCCCCTACTAAGAACTAAATTTTATCTTCCACAATAAAGTAAGGCTATATAAAATCCATTATACCCCAAAAACCTAATTAATGCCACTTGGTGCTACTAACCACTAATCTAACTTGCTTTGCAACTAATGACACCAATTCCTCACTAATTAATACTAAATAATATTGTGGCATTTTTTGGCGCTCACACTATATTTCTATTATTTTTTGTAGTTTTTAAAATAATATTGTTAGTGAGTGGATATTTTCACTCACACATGGCATGTTACACCTCTATCTCCTTGGGGTGACCGTAGTGCCTCTATAAGCAAGGGAAACCTTGAAAGCAACTCCTAGAGCCTTGCAAGAGTCTAAGAAGGGAGATAAGAGGGACTCCCAAGCAAACAAGGTGCAATAGCGCCTTGGTTACAAAGGTAAAGATTGAGTGTTGCACATTCTTGAAAAGCTCTTAACAAGGCTCTTCCAACCATCCCAAGAACGCGTGATTTGGACATGTGAGCTAAAAGTTATAGCTGTGCAAAGTTGAGGGTGTCTTGGTAACGCTTAGACACTTGAAGCCTAGGTGTGTAAGGTTTCCAATGAATCCCGCAATGAAGTAGGCCATGTAGCATATCATTGAAAATCTATAAATGCAAGGAGTTCAAAATGACCAGCATTACAATGTTCTAAGATACCAAACAAAAGTTATGGCCAAGAGAAGGGCCGTGGAGAAGGCCTGACACCTCTTGCGGAGAAGCCGAATCTTTGGAGGGCCATAACTTTTCAAGGACTTGTTCAAATGGGACAAGCAAGTAATCCATTGGCATCTAATTGTTGCGTAGATAATGAAAATGAGCTTGCTTACGGAATTTGGATCCCTAAATACAAAGTTACATTGTTGGGAAGTTCAAGACTCCCAAAATGTGACGGAACTTAGTAGTTTCGGGAAAAAGGGGGTGGTCTTCCAAAAGCCAAGTCTTTGCTTTTGCCATACAAAAAGAGAGCTGCCAAATTCCGCAAAAAATACCATAGGAGGGGTTGGTTTCCCTCCTCACTCCCTCTTGGAGCCTTGGTGAGTCTTGGTGACTCAAGGTTGGTGGTGTGCCTTCACCACCACTCTAAAGCACCAGTGGACACTTGTGTGTGTCCCATGGCATTGGTTGAGTGGAGTCCTACACTTTTTTGAGGCCTATCTTGTGGTGTTCCAAGTTGGTGATGAGTTTCGATTAGTAGAAGAAATAAAGTAGCAAATGCAAGAGGGCTAGTATGGAGTGGGATGACACGCAAGGGCAATTAGGGGCATGGTGAGTGGTGCCACCATGGATCCTAGCACATGAGAATGGAAGTTCCGCCCCATGTTACCAAGTAACATGCCCGGTATCATGAAGGGTGTGTGCAAGTAGTTCCAACAAATTGGAACTTGGAAAATGGAGTTGAAAATGAGGATTAATAATGTGGATTCTTGGCATGTGCATTGTCAAGGAGTTGGTGATTCAAGTGGCACTAGAAACCAAGTAGGAGGATTTTATTGGACACGAATTGGTATTGGAAGCGCCAGTTGGGTTGCAACATGGAAACTTCATCTCTAATGCTATACATGTACAAATGCAATAGCATAATGGGCACGATTTGGAAGGGGAGTTGGAATAATGTAAATAAAAAGGTTCTACCCTCCACAATCTTCATTTATTCCTAAATTAAAATTTTCATTTTCTTTATGGTACAAATGTTAGGATTTCTATTCTCTCATCCTTATAGAGGTCTTTTGCCAAAAGGCAATTGGCTACCATCTCATTTGCTTTGTGTTCATGTATACAAGTAGCATACCATTAGCAAATGGGTGTGTAAGCATTGATGACTAGGACACCATTAAAATTTTTGAAAGGTTGAATTCCTTTAACTACCTATAATTACCAATTTCCAAGTGCTTTGAACCTGTCTAAGATGTCCTTCAAGACAACCATCATGCATCATAGACTTCAAGTTGCTGCCTAAAAGGTGTGTCTTGGATAAGAAGTTCCACTTGCCAAAGACACAAGTGACAGGCCATGCTTGCTACCATGAGCCTTTCAATATCAATGACTATGTTCCTTTACTAATTTTGCGTCCTTAATTTACTTATAAGGCTATAAAGGCATTTGGTTGGAAAAGAATGAAGGTAAGAAAACCATATATAAAGTTGCTTCAAGAACTAAAGCATCCAAGGGCGTAGAAGTAGTTGGTAGTTGGATCAAACAACATGTATTTCTATAAGACATTTGTATTACACCAATTTAATCCAATAGGACCTACCTTTCATTTCATACCTCCTTGTAAGTTATTCTATGTCCATATTCTTCATGATCCTCTACTATGATGTTTTGGGCTTTGTCTTTAATAATTGTGAGACATGGTGCAGCAATAGTCTTGCCAACGTAGGTGTGTAGCTCTTCTTATGTTCTCTATGTTCTCACAACAAAGGAGACAATAATTCCAAATTCAAAAGCACAATAATCCTATAGGCCAAGACAAAGGTTGCCGTATAGACCAAAAAAAGATTCAAGATGGCACTAGGCCACACGAGGAGCTTTCACCCTCCTACATCATTGTCTCACCATCAGACATGCTTGTCTTGCCTTTGTTTTTTGCAGCATTGTAAATGAGGGAGGTGGTTGCATCTTAAGTACTCTACATTGAGGCCAATAAGAATGTGTAAAATTTGAATGTCCTATTTTGCAAAAGACTTTGTAACTATAAGAGATATATAACAATTGAAAATGAACTTAGACAATGTTCTTTGAAGTGGTTATTTATCACATAAAAAATATATGACATGTGGAATTTCCAAGCAGTGAACTATTACACATAGACCTGATATACATTTTCAAATTACATATTACAATTCAAGATAATGAAAGAAGCAAAAGTGAGTCAAATATAATAAAAAAGTAGAATGATGATTGACCAAATTTACAAAAGTTAGAGCATTCCTAATCAATCCCAAAATATAAGCAAAGTTTAGTTTCAATTCCAAGATATATGTAAAGTTTAGGGTTTTATATGCAATATATACTATCCAAAATAGATTTAGAATATGAAAGAAGTCTAATGTAGATGAAAGTTGCAAGATGATTTTTGGACAATAGACCACTTCTCTTTTATATGGTAAATTTTAGTATTGAAATGAAAAAATAAGATGCAAAGTTTTAAATTTCATTGCTATTTAATATGAGTTTCACATTTGATGAATTTTTCATTTTTCCAAGTTTATATTTTCTTTGATTTTGGCTTGATTGATTGACTAATGCAAAAATGTATCCTATGAGATATTTTAGATTTTATTTCTTTTGGTTGTGTGTGATATACATTGTTGGCAATTTGATAATTGAGCATGTCTTCCTTCTAGATAGTAGACTTCACTTGGCTAAATTGTAATTGGTTATTTGAAAGGAAAGATAATTATTTATATGTGATAAATTGAAGTGTAGGAGAGCTAAAGGTGCGGATGTTTAATAAGTGCTTTTAGTTTGTATTTTTTATTTGTTACAACTACATTATGAATAATTGTGGACGCATTGTGGCTAGCCTACACAATTTTGAGAAGATTCCAATGTTGAAGTTGTTTGTTATTATAAGTATTGCAAAAATAATCAAACAAATACAAAATTCAAAATGAAGCTATTACAAGTATAGAAAATGTGCATGATTTTTTGCATAATTTCCAAAATCAACTTAATAGGTTAGATTAAATTTTGAATATATGTCATATGTGCAAATCTAGAATTTTTTAGTATTTTCGTGTACCTTTTTGAAGAACTCTAGAGTCAAATTTAGTAAATTAGCTCTTCTAATAGGAACATTCTTTTTTGAGAGATGGATTTCCAAAAATACATTCTAAATTTGTGTTACATTGGCCTAAAGCAAGCTCAATTTAGGTTGAATTTATACTAAATTAAAAGCGATTTTTCAATTTGGACTTTGATCTTCTTTTTTTGCTCTTAGTTGGCAACAATGGCCACCTTTCAAATAAATTTTTTAAGTACATTTTCTAATTCGTAAAAATATAAATATTAAAGTCTCATTTTTTTGCTTATGTCACAACTAGTGGTTAAAAATAATGTTTTAAAATACTTGTCGCAGCACACGGCACGTAAATTCCTTATTATACTCACAAAAATCGCTCTAGAGTATAATTGAGTGACTCTAAAGATCAAACCCGCGAGATCCTGTGAAGTATTTGGCTTTATTAAGGGATTAAGTTTAGTCAGTACCAAAATCCTACTTTTTGGTCTTATATCAAAAATCGGAAACTACAAAACATCTAGAGAAACAAACAAACCATCAAATGGAATTCTCCCACCTTTCCACCTTACTAACTATCCAATCCATAAAATAATCTCCACCCCCAAATCTTACAACTTCCGGTCCTAGGAACCTCTCAAGACCAATCCTTTCCAAATTGTCTACATGTATCGTCACTCTTATCCGATTTAGTTTTTCCTTTGTTTTACCATCAAAGGGGTTGCCCCTTGCTTTTGAGAGTGGTAGGCCCACCACTCCTTCCGTGACTTATAGTGGCTGAAGACCCACTATCCTATCCTCTAATCTCCTATGCTAGTCTGGATCCGGTTTGGCCTCTCACTACAATCCAAATAGCAATCTGGATTGCAAGTCACACAAAGATCCCCTGTACAATCCTCTCATACTACAACGACCTTGATGCTACTTCCTATCCGTGCAGCACCAAGCGGTCACAAGTGTACCCGTCCGTTTCAACATCTCCTACAGTTCTTCCGTTTACCAACTAGAATGGTGAGACCTCACAAGAGATCGGACACTCAACCGGATTTCTAATCTGGGAGTTTTAGCGTGACTAAGGAATCCCTCCCTATCCGCCTAGCCTAACAACGGCTTTTTCACCCAAAGACTTGAAACTCTAGATGTGCTGAGGAACTGAAGTCCACTCCCAACTCTTGGCTATCCGCTCACATGCACTCAAACTTGGAAAATGGAGACACCAAGGGGAGAAATCGCTCACAAACCTACTTATGTCTTCCTAACTCCTCACCATATAGCCCTGCCACACTTGGAGAGACACACAACAAGAAAGCAAATGGAAAACACAAGATGTTTGCAAGAAGAAGACTCCCAGCTCTCCCCACAGGGACTGGCTTATATACAAAAAATTTGAAGTACAAAAAGGCAAAAAGCCCGGGAAGCTCCCTATCAGACTTCCGATTTGACCTAATACAAATGGACCGGATCAGAATCCGGTTCCGCGTCTACCCTAATAAGAATCCTATCTACTTCCCCTTGTGGAACTCCTGGAACCAGGTTCCATCTGCTCAAAAATATCGTTCAAGTTTTGATTCTGATCCCCCTCCACAGGGTCCACAATTGGAGCACCTTGGCCGGATCCTAGTGTCAACTCTAAGTCAATTGCGGAGTCAAGTGTATTTACTGGTGAACTCCTCCGCCCCAATCTCTTTGACTCGGGAGTCACATCCTTTCCCTCCCTCAAAACTGGCGCATTCGGAAACGAATCCGATAAGGAGATATCCAAGAGATGGATTCCCTTTGAGAACATCACTCCGATCAATCTCTGGCTGCTCTCCTCCATTCGGTCCATAGCCTTCCAAGCCTCCACCATTGCTGCTTCTATTTGTTTGGAAAAATTGGTGAGAATCTGGACTATTTGGGAACTGGATAACTTCTTCTTCTTGTGCATTTCCTTGTCAAATAGTTTGGCCTTGGTGGCGGCCATTCCCGTTTCCCTCAAGGTAGCCTTCACCCGCTGGGCTACCTTGTGTGCCTCCTTGGCCATTTCTTGAGTAGCGGTTGCATCTTCCCTCCGGGCGAAGATTTCCACTTTCAACGTGTCCACCTCCTCCTGCAACCTGCGGATTGTTTCTTCTTGTTTTTGAACCTCGGTCGGATTGGTGATGCAGTCTGCCACCTTCTTTGGTAACTTGCTGACTGGCGACGCATCCACTAACTTTTTGATTGCAAATAGGATTGTCCTCTTGACCTCCCAATCTGCCTTCACGTTGCACAAGATGGTGATCAAGTTGCTAAACAGATCATGGGGATCCATTTCCTCTTTTGACACTGTCTTCTCAACTTCTGGTCTCTCCTCCGGTGCGGATTTGTCACAATCAGAAGGTGTCCCTTTCTTATACAGAGGCATCGTTTTTTGTCGCTTGGATGGCAACATTAGCGGCTCCTTCTCCTCCTTAAACTCTAGATCCAATCCGGAACCGGAATTGGCTTTGTCGTCCATTTCCGATTCCCCATACTTGAGGAGGACTTCTTGAGTCCTCCATATCTTCTCCTCGGCGTCGGTGAGAAGTTGGTGGTCCGATAAAGATGAAAGAGGTAGGGACACACCGGAGTGGCCCTACTCTTCCCAACTCTGCTGACAAGCTGGGCAACCAAGTCAAAAATAATCCGAGCCCAATCAACTTTCCAATTCCCGCTAAGCGCACCAAAAATCATGTTACCTAGGGTGATTGTCACCCTAGTTGGTTTCTCCGGATGAAGCACCAGAATCAAGAACTGTAGGAGGCAGCGGTGTCGATCGTCTATGCAATCCTCAATTGCGTATCTGTCCTTCAGGTTGACGGCACCGCAGAACTTGCCCCTAATGAACTCATCCTTCCGGTTCGCCATTCCTAATCCCCCTACCCGGAAACTTTACACCGCTCTCCATAATTCTTCATTCTAGAGGCTTGGAATTCCTTGGAGGGTGCCGTCAAACTCATTGGACATTTTGCCCAACAGTTCCCTCACCACCCATTCTTCTGTAAAACCCCAGGGCCTCTCTGCTAACCCTAGGCAATCCATGGAAGCAAGATCCTCCATGAGCTGTGACTTTTCCGGCTCCATGGAGGTGATAACCAAAATCACCTTCCGGAGTTTCATCTCAACCTTGGGGGAGCTAGATGATCCTGCTCTCGTCCTACATAGCTGCGGCATGGACACAAACTATTCCGCTTGGTTCCTTTCCGATCCTACCTCACTTGTCTCCTAGCCGCACATCTCGTTCCTCACTTTCTCTCTTTGATCTCAACCAAAAGCAACACTTTCAAAACACATATGCAAACTCTAACAACAAAATCTCCTAACTAAGGTCCTATTCGGAAAACCAAGGTGCTAGCTCAAGAAGGAAGATGGAAGCGCGCAAGGACGTCCTCAAAATGAAGAATGAAGAAAAGGGGGTACCATTGGGAACGCCCTTCCTTATATAGTCTCAGGACCCCAGGTCAGTCATCATGACCATTTGCGGTCGAGGTGCTAATTCCGGTTCAACCCTAATCCGATCAAGGATCTCTATCCAAAATGAATTCCTTTCATATCCACTGAAACTTCAAACTGGACTAGATCTGGCTGACCCACTACTTCATTTTCTTTGTTTATTCTTTGTTTTCTTCTATCTCTTAATTGGACTCAAATACCTAGTTCCTAATTTCTATTCTGACTTTTAGGTAAGCCAATAAAACCAAAAAAACCATGTCGCAACAATACTCAAAAAAACTTAATAATACTAATGGAGGCTTGTAAAGCTTCTAATTAATTTGACAACATAAATCATTTTTTTGGCGAATTAGTTTTGTCCTACATCCTTGCTATCCAATGATAAATGTTCAAATGTCCATTTGTTATTAAAGCATCAAACTTTTGATCCAAAGAACCATCTAGAATTCTTGTTTTATGCTATGGATAATATTCAAGTGACTTGTACAAAAAGTATTGAAATGCTAAAAATTAGAAATACAACAAATGGTACTAATGTTTCTTGCAATAATTTCTAAGCAAAGACAAAAGAAATATGCCTACAAAAATTGTGCATTTTATGTCTTCTAAGTAGGACTTGGCTTATGTACAAATTTTGGTAAAGAAGCTCTCTATAGAAACTAGTTGGTATATTCACCAATCCAATTGGTTTAAACTTTCAACTACATTGTCATTGTATTATGCGAGGCTTGCACAATAGTTTTGGCATATCTTTGTGAATGCATATGGGCGTGGTCTACAATAAAGTGAACACCATGATTTCAAAGTAGACTGGGGATGCACTCATCATTAGTAGCTGCTACTTTTGCTAATATTTCAATGGTCTCCTTCTAAGAGAGTTGAAAGCAAATGTCTCGCTTTCTAAGTTTGTAAGTGAATGTGAAGACATTACAAAAAGAACCATGTGGAACCATGCAAGGGCATTTTGTAGGAGCACCAACTTCAATGCCATCACTAAAAGAATGGCTGTGTGCCCCTTTGATGGTTTAGGCTAGCCAAAGATGAACATAAAAAATTGCCTTCCTACTTTGTGTGTTAATTTTGTATTTCTTCACCTCTCTAGCCAAATTTGAGGCCTTTGATAGCAAATACAAATTCAAAAAGTGCAAATTGTGACATATGTGGAAAATAATAAATTCTAATGAACAAATTGCAAGGCATTAAGGGGGTCATTTAGTCTTTTTTTTGATAATGGCAATATGAGGTTGCCATTGGTATAGGTATCCCACCATGCAAGTTTGTCAAAGCACTCTTTTCATTAGAAAGAGTGAAACTAGCATTTGGAGAAAGCGCCACATAGCTCCACTACATTGTTAATGGTCCAAAAATCATTAAACAACAACTAGCTCCATGTCTTTTTAGTGAGCCTAAATTATGTGAACCTCATTTTTCAAAGTTGCTCGAAAGTGATGTTTCTCTTTATAGTCTTCAAATGACAATTTAGGGTCTTAGATTTAAGTGCTAAATTTCAAGTGACAAGTTGAAAGTGATAAATTTCAAGTGAAGACTAGAAAAGTAAAAGGCTCTTATTTGGTACCCATACTAGCGATTGAGATTGCTATAGTAGAAGATGGTTTTCTGTTTCTTCCTATCTAATGGATTTTCTTTTTGTGATTGAATTTGAAATTGATCATTCTATTTGAAAAACAGAAAAATTCAATTTCAAAAAACAACTTTGTTTAATCAGGATGTTGCAAGATCTGCTCAATCAAATTTTAGATATCTTGTAAACAACCAAAGCAAGCTTGCATGTTAGGATTTAGGATTTTAATGCTAATCTATTTTTTCCATTGTCAACAAAAGAAGGTGCAAAACAAATAATAATAATATCCAAGACACAATTGCATTTTGTATTCATTTTTTCAAATATGTAGGATTTTTTTTTTGTTGGAAAATCTCTCAATTGAGCTGAAGAGGTCTTTTTCTTGGTGCAAGAACCAAATCTACAAATTTGAAATGGGACAATAGCAAGACATAATAGTGATCACATAAAGATTGGACTTTTTATTTGTTTCTAGAGAGGATTTTCAACTTCAAGATGTGTATGGGCTGCATCTAGAATAAATTTGATATTTTGGAAGAAACTGATTGACATGTCGGTAATAAAATTAAAAAACATTAATTTTTATTTACTACACAATATTCTTTCATATCAATGAAATTTTTTAGTAGCTACGGTGATCAATAGCTTCCAAAATTGTCCTTGGTGTTCTCAATATCTTTTTGTGATATAGAATTGAATAATTTCAAGTATGTGGAAGCTTTATCTATAGTTTTTAAAGAAAGTAGTCATGTTCTAAATGCATTTTCTATCTAGGAATGCATGGCATATTTGTTCTATGGAATCCAGAAGTAAGGTGGTATTGCTGGGATCAACTTGGTTCTAGAGAATCTGTACATAGTGGATAATTCAGGTCATTGTGATACTTTGTCTTTACTTACTAGCAATTTTGGTTTTTTGCTTATAGGCTATGTAAAATGCAATACAGGTGTTAGCATATGCTTGTGCTAATATTGTGATCTCCTTGAGCACCGCTAATTCTATGCTATATAGAAGTCTACAAAGTGAGCATGCTTTTGCCTACATTTTGAACCATGAAATAAACCTATTTTGGTATTTTTTTTGGTGTATGAAAGTACTTTAGAAAAAAAACCCTCTTTAGTATTGGAGCCAACCTAAACAAGTGTAAACAAGTAGGACTTGCAACTATCCAATCACACAATTAACATCTTTTATTTGAAACAAAACCCCAAACAAAATCACAATATAAGTAAAACAACTTATTCAAAATGACTTAAGTTCAATTGAATGACACAAATATACTTATTTTCTTGGAAGATTTCAAAATAAAGTTTTCAATCTACAAACAATGAAATTTGAGAAAAACATTGCAATTAACAATGCAAAGTTTCATTCATGCATTTTGCACTATGAAGAAGACATTTTGACCATTTGTAAATCATTCTTTGGCCTACTATGCATGTAGAATTATAAATAATTCCTAAGTGCCCAAATGACCAATAGAGGGAATTTTAAACTGCTTCCAAAGTTTTAGAATGAGAATAGTACAAACTAAAAATATTTATAAATTAACCTACAATACCCCTAAAAGATAATTGTCCCCCAAAAGGAACAATCAAAAATTTGCATGCTTTCCTTGGAAGTCAATCTTGAGTTGGATGTATTTTCAAAATTTAGACACACAAGGTGCAAAAACTACCTTCTTTGAAGACCATCATTTTTTTGCAAGAGTTGTATGGATCATCTGATGCAAAAAAATTCTTGCAAAGCTAGTGCTTTGGGAAAACTTTTACAAAACTCTTCATCATTTGAGTTGTAGAATATTTGCAACTATCATAATTTAGGTTTAAACTGTTAAAAAAATACACCTTTAAAGTAAAATCTCACTCTAAGAGCAGTCAAAGTTACCTAAATGAATAGGATAAAACTATTTAAAGAATATTTTGCTTCTAATTTAAAAGTCTATTTTCTTGCAATCTATAGCTTCTAAAATCTTTTCACAAACTCCATCATAGTCAAAGTTACTTAAATGAATAGGATAAGACTAATTAAAGAATATTTTGCTTCAAATTTAAAAGCCTATTATTTTGCAATCTATAGCTCTAAATTTTTTTCACAAACTCCATCATAGTAGTGTAGTGCAATTTTTTGTAGTTGAATTTCAAAAGAATTTCTATTAAAAAAACTACTAGTCAATGAACTAAAAAGATAGGAACTACTAACCACTTTTGCCCAAAAATGTATTCAAGTCTTTAAAGATTTAAACCTCATTTTTCATTTTGAATTATAAATTTTTTGATGTTCACTCTACCAATGGCTTTCAATATGAATTTCTACTTTCAATCTTAGCATTCAACAACTAAGCAAGTAAACATTCCAAAGTGCAAAATTTGGATGATGAACAGAGTGCTTTCAGGCACTACTTTTGTCAAGCAACTTCTCATTCATCCAAGGTAATACTTGAATGTTTAAAAGACAACCTTTTTTATAGTATGTTTGATGAAACTGAACTAAGTATTATATTTATATGAATATATAAGCAAAAATGACTAATATTTCTAAAAAGAACTTATTAATAGACATTAACCTTGATGGATGACTTCATCTATTAACTCTAAAAACAAAGAGTGCACCTATTGATTCTTTGTTTTTCTTT
The DNA here is from genome assembly GCA_963920765.1 of Ulota crispa. Classification (NCBI taxonomy): domain Eukaryota; kingdom Viridiplantae; phylum Streptophyta; class Bryopsida; order Orthotrichales; family Orthotrichaceae; genus Ulota; species Ulota crispa. The sequence continues at coordinate 20,005,762 of OY987247.1, forward strand.
CATTAAAATCGGTAGTGCTCCCTTGATTAAGATGGAAAATTCAACAAGTTTGCAGAATTTACAATTGGCGAGTTTGAAAACAACCGTTCTGATTGATAAATAGGCAGTTGAGCTGTTTCCAAACAGCCGAACAATGTCCTGTTTCAAGTCTTTAGTTGCTTGAAAGAGTATCACTTGTCGAGACAAACCCCAATGTGGAGCTCAAACAAACTTGTCCCCCACAAACCATAGAAACTGGAAAACACAGTTTAGATACGGTCATATTTAACAATTATACTAACAATACAGCCGCTACATAATGCTCCATCTCTTAGTGGAAATTCTGCACCTTGGAATAGCAATTGTGAACAGCCAAAATGTTACACAGCAAGGTAGCTTCCAAATGCTAAATACTTACAAATTCGTTCAAATCGAGTGACGAGAACAGGCACTTCCGCAAGAAGGGGAGAAGAGAACGGCAACAAGAGCAGAACGTCACTCTCAGAAAGCAGTATCGCATTCCCGTCTGCTTCCATGCGGTGGAGATGCTCTCACCACAACTGGCCGTTTCTGATGACGTCACCAATGACGCAAAAATGCCTTGCTGAGTGGTGTTGCACTGTTGCGTGAATTGCGCTGTGGTAGTTCCCGAAGAAGTGCAGACGCAACGGCACCTACCTCGCGACTGCACCCGGGGAAGAGGCTTTGACGTTGTTGGTCACGTTCCTGCGGTGGCGATGCTCTTAGGCTATACTATGCCTGAAAATCCTCAGGGACTACTCTCAAACTCTCACAAGATCTGAGACCACTCTCCGGGCTACGCCGACAACTCCAGACGACGCCGTCACTGTCAATCAAAGATACCATCAATCTAACGCATCAGTTCCTGTAGTGATCATGAGTTGGGTCCGGTGAAAGATATACTGTCGTAAAACACCAAAATCACTTGGCAAACACTATACATCAGTCGAGCCAAGCCCACTCCGCACCGAGAAATCCGGGTTATAGCCACAGGAAACTCGTGCTGATACCCCATATACTCTGCAAGGTCCTCAAACACGTCCCTAGCTTAGGAGGCTCAACTTGAGGAACTAACTCTTGCCCCAACTGCCCTGCTATACCCGTATCACTACAGTAGTCGTCGGCCCTACCACTGAAGCTCCTGACACATGTGAGATAAAGTAGACTCTACAGGCCCCACGGCCCACCACTAACTGAGTCTGACCCAACTAACCACGTTAACCCGACGTAAACCCTACGGACCATGACAAGGGTCTCAAACCTTGCAGGAAGTTGAATTCCATCCTCAGTATGTGACATATCAGGCATTGACACACAGAAACTGCCGGTAAAATATGATAATGTGGATATCTTTATTGCCGACATAGAAAACGTATGACTGTTAATTACAATGCGTCCTCGTCACGACCGCGATCAGTAGGTCGTGACTTTGGTAGCTTGGATTCTCTCTCAGGAGCCATGACATCGAGCAAATGTAATGGCGCTGAACAAGATCGATAGACCCACACATACATGCAACAGCTTAAGGGCCATGCCTTGGTACTAAAAACCTAGCCACTGAAGCCGACAAGGACATTTCTTTGGATCGAACAACCCCTCATGTTCATGGACAGCTGCGGAAAAGGAATTCAATGTCTTCTTGACTTATACTGACATGGAAAGTCCACCTTCCGATCCCGAGAAGCACTTCATGGGTTGGAGACAAAGTTGACGGTGAGCTGTCCATCATTTACGTTGTTGCCGGGTTCAGTGGGGTCGCTGCCACAGACGGTGCAGCCGTGGTTCAGCAGAGCGGTAACAAAGCCCTTGATCTGCGCTGCAGTTTTGGTGCCCGGTGAAGCGACGTTCTGCAAGAAGGCACAGATATTGCCGACGCAAGCAATGTGCACGCCGTTGCTGAAGATGTTGCCGTCGGGAATGGCTTGTACTTTGGTGTTGATCTCAGACAGGGTGTGGCTGCTCTGGAAACCGCAGTTGCTACTACCCCTGCAATTTATCCCCAAGGCGCTCGTGTTTCCTGCAGCGCTCAGCAGCAAGACGCACAGCAGAAGGGCGACCGCTTTACGTTCTATGGTAGCCATTTGGAAGCGAAGTACGTGCAGACCAGAAGCAGCTGAGGAATGAGAAGATATGCTCAATGCTAGAATTGAAGCGAAAGATTGCTGGATGGTCGCCTTCAACGATGAAAATATGCGACAGAAGGCTTCAATTTATACTTTCCGGGGACAACGGTCTCTTCCCAGCTTACATCTTGGCTAGTAAAACGCGCCGTTTGGATTTGAATTTTCTGACTGTGGCATGAAAGTCTTTGCTTGTCCACCAAGGACTTGACAGATGCGCCCACATACAGTACGTCGCTTGCAAGTTCAGTTGTTTTTCGTCCTTTTCACCTCTGCCAATCATGTACAGTGGCGCCAAACACGAAGTACGACCATTGTTGCCTGGATGGCTATGCTGACCAAACATGAAGTAGATAACTTCCACCTGATTGGGGGAGTGTGGATTCATTGGGGTTGCCTGTAATCATCCATGACACAACGTCTATGGCCTCTTCCCGGCTGACGTCACGCTTATAACCACGTTCCTGCAACCAAACTTGACCATCTCGGACTGTCGGACTTCTGGCTCGTCCCAGTCAATGTCCAGGAAAACCGGCAGCCAATACAAGATGAGCCGGTTGGGTTGACAACTCGGCTGGTTGACTTTCCAACCACTAGGCAGCAAATCCGAATGCATATGAGAAACAGCAGATATTAACTGATCAGTCAGAAAGTAGGTGGAAAAATTATTTCTAGTTTTTGGAAGTAGGACGGAAATCTGCTCTGTGACAGCAAGTGAAACCGGATATTGGAGGGTCTCTGGGGGCTTGGGCCGGATCTCAACTGAGTCCCTCCCCAAAAGCTGCTTTTCAAAATCCCGTGGATGAGGTAAGCGACTTGGAAAGTGAATTTTGATCCCCTTCTGGACATTTTATAAGTCACAAGAAGTTGAAAAGCTTCCTTGCCACCTTTCTCAATTGTGAACTCATCTAACGTTGACAATGCAAATTGGTGAATGTTGGAGGAACTTCACTCATAACTTAGTGAGTGAATATTTTTCAAGTTCAATTTGAAGATGTGCTTCCACAATTGTTTCTTTCCCGAAGTAGTAGCTGGAGAGCAACTTCTACACATTTTCAGGGATCTTCTCCTTACCTTCTTTCTTATTTGCATTGTTGGTGAAATATTTGTATTTAGAGTTTTTTACTTTCTATTGTGGTTTAAAAATTTTTTATTGAACAATTTAATTTGGTTTAGGGACAACCTATAACCAAATCATGGCTACGTGTTAAAGAAGCATTAGAAACATGTTGCTATCCAATGAAAGAAATAATGATTTAACCTTAGTGAGAACATCACAACGTACTACTTCATCCAACAATAACACAACTTTAAATCCCATTGAATTAGCATCAAAATCATGGAAAGATGCATGGTACACACAGTTTGATTGGATTGAATTCAATTCCACACTAGGGAAGTTTTTTTGTAAAACATGTAAAGAAAAGGGTGGTAAATTTGTTTTTGCAAAACAAGGCTCAGTAAACATCAAAGTCCCAGCCTTCTAAGATCACGTTAAATTTGATGCTTTGCGTTGGATTCTCTGCACCCCGCTATGCGTTTTCCACCTTCCGCTTTCATTTCCAGAAAACGTATTATGTCCTCCAAAGTCTTTCATTCGCAAAGCAAAGAAAGCGGGCTTTGCCCCGGCTAAGGCTATCCTAGATAAATCAAGAAAGCTACCAAAAGGGCCTAAAATTGCAGCCTCTCTCTTTGTCTCTGGGGAAAAAAGGGCAGAGAAAAAAACGGAATTTCTTCTCTGGGCTTTCCTGAACAAGGAAGAAAACGAAAATAAGAGGTCGAAGGTTAATATGGGCTAACCACTCAAGTCAAAAAATCATGGAGAAAGTCATCATGGAATCTAATAAGACATGTGACAAAGCTATTTAGCCCTCTTCAAAGTAGCTTACTACATTGGTAAAAAAATATCTTCTTTTTCTAAGTTTGTTGGATTGTGTAAATTGCTTATCTCCTTGAATGCATGCATCACTAAAGAATTATATATATCATGATGAAAAATCATGCTTTGACCTAATTTTTTTAATATCAAATGTGATTAAAAAAAAACTAATTGATAGAGTTAAAGACTCTAAATACTTTGGCATTATGATAGATGAGTCTATAGATATTTCTGTTTAGGGTTACATGGTTGTTTTTGCTACTTTTATAGAAGGGAGAATGCCTGCATATGTATTTTTAGGGCTGGTAGAATGTGTATGTGGAAAAAAAGATTCTACTTTCATGTATGATGCTTTAATATCCACTTTGAAGGATTAGGGATTGAGCTTCAACAAATTCTTAGGTTTTGGCTCAGATAGAGCATCTGTAATGGTGAGATCTAAAGCTGAAGTTGCAATCCAGCTTAAAAACAAGGTAAATCCCCATCTACTTGCTGTACATTGCATTGCTCATAGAACAAATTTGGCTTCTTTAGAGGCAGCTAAAGGACTTGGTTGTTCATCATTATCTAATGAAATAGATAACCTTATTAATTTTGTAGCTTCACATTTCAAGAAGTTTGCAAAGAGGAAGTCCTCTTTGCAAACTTTGCAAAAACAATTATTTGACTTTCAAAAATTCCTAAAAAGATTTCATAAAATCCGGTGGTTATCTAGGTGGCAAGGTCTTACAGCTCTTTGTAATAGTTTGAAGAGTGTTTTGGTATATTTTCAAGACACCTCATATAAACAGAAAGATATACTATGAATATAATATTATCCTATGAACACATTTAAATTATGATTAATATATTAATATCCAAATGAATATTCATATTTATTCTTATGAATATATGAAGATTCTTAGGAATATTCACGAATTTTTGTGTTCATTATAATATTTATATATGATGATATAAAGTTAGTGCAGAAAATTGACCACTAAATACAAAACATGGTGTATCAAAATAAATAAATAAGTAAATTTAAATTAAATAAAAAAACACAAAAACATGTTCACTCCAACTTTCCATCTTCTTGCACATGTTCATGGATGTCATACTCCTTCTCATTGTTATCTAGTGTATTGAACATAGCCTAGATACTTTGTTACCATGGCCTAATACAGTCTAACATCTTTTATATGACACCCTTTAATATGATATTTCTCATGTTATGACAAGATTCTTGGGAACGGATGTTCCTAGTGAGAAACTTGTCCTTTATTGCAATAATTACTCTTGCTAATATGACTTGAGTACATTGAGAGATGCAAAAATCTGGAGAATCCAAGGCAAATCTAGGGTTATCTTTTTAATGTGACAGATACAATTAATTTTTACAATGACACCTTCTTAATATGCCCACTATGACAAGAGTTTAGTTGGTCATAATAAAGAAGTTAGATTATAGTAGATTCTGCATAAAATAATGTCAATTATATCTTTTGTTCATGTGGTAAAAAAAATAATTAAAAAATAATCATAGAAATTAGTATTGACCTAATTGGGATTTTTTTGGGCAAAAATATGTTTAATTTGACAAATGAGTGCTGAACCTGTTATACGGGCTTATGGTTTAAAGGAGATAGAGAGATTTGCACAACTGCTTCTTTTGCTAACTCTACCCCATTTTTTGTGATGGAAACTTGAAAGAGATAGACTGAGAAATTACCTTGTATATTCCATCATAAAATCACAGTTTCGACTGAATTTGAACCACCTTTCTCTTATTTGTCCTATATGGTGTATTGAATACCATGAAGAAAAGGGCCTTTTGTTTCTTGTTTCTTTTTTTTCTTGTTTCTTTTAACCTCTACTTCTGCCTATTCTAGTAGTTGTGTGCCTTTGTAGGATGGAACTATTTTTGTGTTATGACTGTCTGCTGCTATACAAGCGGCAAGGCGAATCAGCCCATCTACTCTTTTCCTTCTAGTTAAAATACAAAAATTGGCATTTAAATGTTTTTAGATTTTGACTCCTAATTTGGTTTCTAAAGTCTTAAAGAGTTGCTTTAGATGGGAAGTCAAAGGCCGTGAAAACTTGAAGCCGCTTTAGCTCAAATTTCAGCCCAAACGGCTTGAAACACTCATTATAATAATACTAGAGTCGGAGTCGTTTCTCCCATATGTAAAGGCTTGAAAGCTACTTTGTAGGTTGATGTGCATGGAGTTTTGGGAATTTCAGCTCATCTTTTTCATTCATTTTTGGCCGTTTAAATTTCAAGGCCATCCTATGGTGTTGATTAATTAAAAAAAATATTTTTCATTGAAAAAACTTTAAAATGGTGAAATGAGAAACAATCCCAAGGCCAAGAATTGGCCTTCCATTCCTAGTGGATTCATTTTTTTGGAGCTCACACCATATCAGACCTTGTCTTTTAAACATTAAAATGTTTTTCAAAATTTTGACCTTCATTTCTTGTGTAAAGGCCTTTGGGATGTTTTTCTGAATTTTGGACCAATGAAAAGCAATGATTTTGACAATCTTTAGCAATAAAATGGCCTTGACTCCTCATATAAAGCAATTCTAAATTGATTTCAAGGAACTCAATTTTTACTCAACAAGGCAAGAATAGGAACACTTGTTTTTGTTTGAATTTCCTCATCTACATCCCAAAGATAATGGGATGAGTCTCAAGTGGAGTTTATTTGGTTTACAAATATTTGGAGTGCACTCTTCTCATGTATTTCTCAATCTCCAAAAAAAAGATTCAATAATTAAAAAAATTTGCACTACTTTCATTTTCTTTTGTTTTCACACTATCAGATTGAATGTTTAATATATAAATTATAATATCTATCACCAAAAATAACTTCAAAATTCATGATATTGGAATTTTTAATTTCACATGCTTTGATGGGAATTTGCATTCTTTCTATGAATGATTTAATATGTTTTAAGTAACAAAAAACATCTCTACACTTATTTGAATTAGGTGGATAAAATGAGGGTTTGCATATCACTCAAAAATAAGTCAAAATACTTTTGTTTTTGATTGAAATTCAATTGTGTATGTAGTCCATCTTATGTAATATAATATTTCCAAAATTCAATTCTAGGATTTTAATTTTATTAATTTTTATGACAAATTATATCAAACAACAAAATTCATAGTCTTATTCTACCCCACTATACACATCAAATCCTCCATGTGTCCTACTAGCATTTATAGATCAATTCTAGACAATGTTAATAAAGACAACCTCAACCTAATAAAAAATATAATGTTGACTATGGATATTTATAATTGTATTAATAGTATATCAATATTTTTTGTACTCATAATCACATCAGGTCTCCAAGGAGAATAGCCTCTAGTCGATAGAACAATGTAGGTAAGGGAAGTCGGCAAAACAAGTTTGTAACTTTGGAAAGGGGATTGGCTTTGAGGGTTGGGCCTAAGGGTTTGCGCCCAAACCCTGTAGGCTGTCGGAGGTCTGCCCAAGTTGCTTGCGCGGCGAGGGCGGATCTTGCGTGCCGACCAAGCGACAGGCGTAGAACGTCAAGGGTGACCTCAACTCTCCCTAGGCCACAACCAACTCAGAACTGATTTAGGGAACGTGAGTTGGGTTTAGACCGTCGTGAGACAAGTTAGTTTTATTCTACTGATGCTCGGTGCCGCAATAGTAATTCAACTTAGTACAAGAGGAACCGTTGATTCACATAATGGGTCATTGCATTTGGTTGAAAAGCCAATGTCACAAAGCTACTATGTGTAGGATTATAACTGAATGCCTCTAAGTCAGAATCCATGCTAGAAGCGGCATTTTCTACCTCCCCGGTTGTTACCCAACTACTAGTAGGGACACTCGTGCGCCCCCAGAAGCATGTGTTGAGAGCTCCTCCGTGCCGACGGAACATCTTGGCGTGGGTGCTTTGCATTCAATTTCAGACAATCGGGGAGATGAATCCTTTGCAGACAATTTAAATATGATACGAGGTATTGTAAGTGATAGAGTAGCCTTGCTGCTACAATCCACTGAGATTTGGCCTCACCTCCCCAATGATTTGTTACCCCCTTCACACTCCTAAAGTCTAGGGTGAGCCCTAGTAGCAAAGGAGAAACAAAGCACCCATGACACTTGGGAAAAAAAATTTGGGAACCGAGGCGCCACACGGGGGTTGTCACGCATTGGGAGTGGTGGCGCAACGCATCGGGTCGTCCTAGATTGGGACTTGTCAAGCAATTGGGAGGCTCAACTCCAAGGTGCCCGTGACGCTGTCAAAGGGAGAGAGATCCAACACTTGGAAAAAAAAAACGGCAGGCGCAGCGGGTCTGCCAGTTCCAATATCAGAGGGTGCTACAGCAACCCGGGAGTTGCAGCCAACTCCAGGGTGCCCAAAGGGAAGGGCTCCAAAAATAGTAACTCTATAAATCACCAAAACCTTTGTCTAGCCATTTAGAAGTTGCTTGAATTTTGAAAGCAAAAAATTCCCTCTTTACTGTAGAGGAATTTATCAAAGCTTCAATTTTTTCCCTTGAAGCTCTAAATCTTGTCCATAATGACCACACAACACATCCAACTCCAAAACTCCCCAACTAGCCAAACCTACTTGTCTAGTGGGCATGTTAGAAGGATTCAAAATTTTGAAAGGGAGAGGACCGCATGTGATGACCTCAAGGAAAAAAAGGGGGAGGGTGTGGGAAGTCCCAACTCCCTCTTCATGAATTGGTGGGTGCTTGTTAGTGCTTGGCAACCCCAAAGAAAAAAAAGGGGATTTTGAAGTTGGAGAAAGTGCTGTGGATGAACTTGGAGATTGGAATGTTTGGAAGTGTAAGACTGTGGGATAAGCCACTTGATTGGGAGTTCAAGATTTTTATTACGTGAAGCCTGGTCAAATTGGAAGTTGGTGGTGGAGGCTTGACCGGGAGTGGATGGAGGCGTAATTGGGAGTGGGCAGGGTAGGGTTGGGAGTGGCCAAGGCTTAATTGGGAGTGGGTGAGGAGGACTCGAGACTGGGCGGGGCGTAATTGGAAGTGGGCGACGGGTAATCGAGACTGGAAAGCAGTGGAGGCGGTATCGGGAGTAGACCAAGCGAACTCGGAACTTGGAGGCGGTAGAGGCGCAAGCGGGAGTAGGAAGTGGGTGAGAGCGTATCAAGAGTGAGTGGGCAAGGCGTAACCAAGAGTTGGCAGGGGTGGAGGCGTGACCGGGAGAAGAGAGGGGGTGAGAACAGCGCTGCAGCTCAAGGGTTCCTTCCACATGAAGGTGGGTGGTCTTCCAAAAGGAAAAGGTATCTAGGATGTCTCTTTGTCGCAGTACAGGGGGGCTTGCCGAATCCCATAGAGAGTACTATGTGGAGGAAGGGTTCCTCCGGAACCTGCTGCTACCTTTCACAAGATCTTCTTTAACCTATATATATAATAGAATACGCTTTGTATTTGTACGTATTTGGAATCATATATATTAATTCAATATAATATATTAATTAGTCATTAATATGAGGATATTCAATTTATATTTTTTACTTTGGATTAGCAGGGAGATTACCCCCCAATTTTTCTACCGCTAGTGGTTCTACTCTTTTGTTGGTTGCTTTAAAGTTGATTGTTAGTACTTTTCAACATGCATCGCCTACTGAAAGATGATGATTATATTATGAGGATATATTCATATATATGAGTGAATATTCCTAAGAATATATTCATATTATTTTTGTAATACAAATATGTTAATATTAATATTCATAGCATATTTGTATTCATGACCTCATTCTTAAGAATATTGTTAAGTAGATATAGGTACAAAATAGAAGGAAAATCTAAATTATTATTATCTCCAAGATAGAAGTAAAATGCACTCATCCCAATGGTGACTTGGTGAGATTGTTCTAGCAACAAACTAAACCATGTGCCTCCAAAACAATATTGTCCATAACTTTTTCATAGCTTGTTCAAATGGAATGAATCAAAGTTTTTTATGAAGACTAAAATATAATCTATGAGTAGATTTTTGTTTTTTATTTTTTTAATTCAAAATTTTCATTTTTTTTCTACCCAATCTCCCTAGTTTTGAGATTATTTGGGCATAACATTTGTTTCCAATCACTAATTGAAATATAAATTATATTCACACAAAGCTAATCAAATTTTATCTTCAAAAAAAGTTTCCAAAAATCATGACAAAAATTTAGATTGTAGGTACTAGTCTTAAATTCAATTTGTCCCCAAAAAGACAATGGTCCTTAAAGGATTAAGGGGTTAACACGCATAGGATATAGTCATGTTGCATATAACTTTATTAATACAAAGGTCTTTACAAGAATGTTGTGAACAACATCAGCATGTCTATTTAGATATTTTATACACCAAGATAGTAAGGAAAAATATGCCATTTATGACGTTGTTTTGCAACTTCAATGTTTCTATAGACAATAGAAATGAACAATTTGTTCAACATTTAATACATTTGAGGACACTCATTTCTTTTGCAATAAATTTTCATGAATGTCATAAAAATAAAGATTGATAAAATTTTGAGAGGATGTTAGATAATGCCCAAGAAAATGTCCAAGAAAACGTCCAAGAAAACATTTCTTTTAATCACTTTATGAAATTCGTCTATAACTTTTGATTCAAGTCTTGAAATCTGAAATGGATTTTTGGAAGTGAAACTAAGCTTGATTTTCTAACTTTTTTTAGTTAGAAGTTTTTTGAAAAAACTTACCCTACTATGCCTAAATGTGATTTGAAATTCTACTTGTAATACAATTTCTGTGTTTTACATCATCTTGCATCATTTGTCTCAACTCCTACCACCCAACTAGTATAAAAATGTCATCCTCTCCTCTCCACATACTCAAAGTAAAGTGGCTTTCAAAGCCAAACATGGTGTATTATGCATGGTATATTATACATTGTGTATTTTGAATGGTGTATTATGCCCTATGTATTTTGTATGGTGTATTATGCATGGTGTATATTGTATGGAGTATTTTGTATGGTGTATTGTCTATAGTATATTGTATATGGTGTATTATGTATGACATGTTCTATAGTACATTGTGTTTGTAGTTGACATGTACTTAGCATGTATGTGGACATTTCACTAGGCATTGTGATGTCATCAAAAATGTCTCTACAAACGCATGATGCAAAATACAAAGACAAAACACATCAAGATGCCAATTCCCCAGTCCATATAGATGTTGAACATAATGTTCCTTCAATCAAAATAACATTAGCATGGACATCATTATGTCCATCACAATCATTTCGGACATTCCAAGAGACATCTACAAAGGCACACAACTATTGTGAATGTCATAGTATTGCTGGAAAGAATTAAAAATGAATGTCCTAAAAAACATCCATAGACACAGCATGTCACCCAAGTACATCCATGGAGTAGATGCTCATGCCAAGGTAGACATCTTAAAATTACAATCTACATTTGAAACACAAGTTTGAAAAAACACCATATGTATGGAGGTGACCATCACAAAAACACAAAGTTGTCTTCTAGGATATCTATTAGGATATAAACACGTCTATATTGATGTCCTGAAAAACATCCACTTTTTTCAAAGATACAAAGGAAGCTGCCCCCCAAAATGCCATGTCAGCATCTTTGGAAGCCATGTCAGCCAATTTTTGATTGCCACATGGCATGCCATGTCATTGACGGACAATGGAGGAAAAAACTTCTACGTTGGCTTTCCCATGTTTAGGTGGTAGCCACATGGCAACCTTTGAGGACACCGTTGACCGGTGTTTTTTTTTACATCTAGTGTTGGACATGTGATGTTTTGCCTTAACGTAGTGTGTTTTTTGCATGTCAAAATTAACACAATTTTTTTGATGTCCATGCACATGTGGTAAGACATTAGATGCAACATTCCAATGCAAAATTTGCATGTCAAAAAAAAATACGGGCTTCTTCTAGTGCCAACATGACTTTCTGGGTATCAAAGGCCATCTTCACCTTGCGGGTATTGAAGGTCAGTTTAACCTTCCAAATATTGCAAGGGCAAGTTTTTCCCTCCATTGCGTGCCTTAGGGTTTCATTGTGTGAGTATTTCTAGTCCATTTCTCTTCTATGCTGTTTCCGTGCTTCTCAATCTCCCCCTCTTACCGTTTTGAAACTTTTCTTAAGTGTGCACCATCCTGTTTGCGTATTCTGCGATTGTATGCTTAGGTTAGGTGAGTTTAGAGTTTTTGTTTAGCATAGCTTGTAGAGCAGAACTAGGGATGATTGAGCAAATCAATGGGATCTTTGTTTCTCTACATGGTGCAGTTCATGAAGTGGAATCAGGAGGTGGGGTGCTTCCCTATACAGCACAAGTGGTAGAGCGGAATTAGGTGGTGGAGGCATAGTAGAATTAACTTACTTCCGAAGGGTTGGGGTGCTTCTCCACTTTGACAAAGTTTGTGGTGAGGAGTAGGTTTCTTTGGGTGAAAAGATCTGCTACAAGTACTTTACTTCCACCATTTTAATATGCAATCACTATCCCCCCTCACTTGTTCTACCTTCATGGTCATCCTTTTGAAATAAAAATTAAATGTCATGAAAGAGTTCCTAAGCCACTATTCTAATAGCTAGTGTATCAAGAGCCACCTCCTAGGTTTGTTGTTGTCACTTCTAAAGATTTGGTACTACATATCAAAAGAAAATTTCTTACAAAACTATAAATTTTGCATCAATGAAGTTTGCTCCCATCCTCTAGCACTTGCTCTCTCAACCTCTTGCATAAGATGGCTCCATCAACCTCTTCAAATAAAAAGGACATCTAGAATCATGAACAACTAAGTGATTAAAGAATGCACTTCACTCTCCAATCAAAGAATACCTAAAGATACTTATTTCTAGTAACGCAAGTGTTCTGAAAGTTAGCAACATGTGCGCTGCACCCCTCTCTTTTTAGAGGCATTTCTCTTCTTCAAGACAAAAAATTACTTGATATGCAATCAAGCCTAGTCTATCCAATGAAGATCCCAACCACCACAAAAGCACACCTTTGGTGATAAACTCCTTTTGTTGCACACAACCTTCATATTGCATGCACTCTTCCCGAAGAAATCTCATGTGCAATTGATTTGGAGCTCCCACACATGGGTCTTGAACCCAAGTGAAAGTGCCCCATGAAGGTATTGCAAGAAAGAAAGCATAGGAGATAGAGCACACATGTGGGGTGAAAACATAGTGGAGAAGGAAGATATCTAAAGGAGTGAACAAGAAGAACATTTTGAGGAACTAAAAGAAAGGGAGGCCATTTGGAGCCCTATCCTCAACAATAGCTTATGGTCTTGTGCATTCATTACATCAACTTGCAATGATTTGAAATTATTGTTGATGAGAAGTATTGGGACCTTTGACATTAATTACCAAATTATATAGCCAACCTACTATAATTAGTTGACAATTTACATCTTTTACCTATTTTAGGAGTTATTTGGCCTGCAAATTCTCTAAATAATTAGAAACTAATTTACAAATTTGCAAATTTGTTAGGAGTGTTTTACAAGTAATAAATGGGTTTAGGAAAAAATCCAAAAGAAACAAAAATCAAGAAATTCTTCAATTAAACTCATATAAATTTCAAAATTCAATAAATAATGTTTAATATAGAAGTACCATTCATTTAGTCAAACTTAGGAATTGAGTTGAATTGCATAATTCAATATAAGTTATGCAAAAAAATCCACATCCTCTCTCCCATGTCCTTGTTTCTTCAAGTAATTGCAATTTGAACTATATATATGTCCAAAATTCAAAAAATTGTTTAGTAAGACACCTCAAACTATAAATATGATCTTACTCTATAGTAGTGTATGAATGTAGACAAGGAAATTCCATAATTTAAATTGGACAAGGTATAGAAAAGGTGATAATTTTGGACATACTATTTAGATGGTTTCCACACCCAAGTCCTAAATTTCTAAAATTTATTCATTATCTCTAATTAAGAAGACCATAGAAAATTTATAATAAAAACTCTTGTATGTAAATACTTAGAGTAAAGTCCTATGATATCCTAAATTGTATTTCATATACTTTATAAAGTATTCAAATGTAAGGTATTAAGTTGCTCAATAAGCAAGTAGTTTCAAGGTAGTAAAGTACACAATCTATTAAAATCCTAATTACAACCTTTAAATAAATAATTCTATATATAGCACAACTGATTGTAAATTACTTTGTAGAGGCATATCATTATCAAAATTAATTCATCAAGATTCCCAACGCTTGTTAGTATTTAAGATACAAAAACATTAAGGTTTCAATTGACTTTTGTTATGAACTATGCAATGTTTTGTATTTCAATTCTTCAGGATATTGGAGAGACATGAAATTTTCATTTTTGAAGATTAAATTACAAGCATACGCAATGAAAACCACATTTGGTGAGGTCATACTTTTCATTATTAAAACAAGCTTGTTCAATGGCAATTATGTAATCAAACTGTTGTAGAGATAGGTTTTTGGAATTGCCTAAATTGAATTTGTACCTATATGTGTAAAATGGATGATTGAGCAATGATATTTCCATTATCAATGAACAAAACAAGTTTTTGCACTCTTTCCTAGGAATGGAGGTACACTTCTCTGCATTGTTGGTTTTGAAATCACTAATTAATAATGCTTCCAAATTTAACTCTAAACCCCTTGGTGTCAATGAAAATTTACCCCAAATTGTACTTAATGATTATATTTGTCAACATCTATAGTGCATTAGTTTGCGCATTTGTAGAAGCAACTTGCACCTTTAATTGAAATTATAGAATGATGCAGTTTTATTTTCTTGAGATAAAAAATTAAGGATTTAGCAAATTCTACAACTAAGGCATTCAAAGTTAAACATCCATTTTTTGTAATATACGTAGCTTGCAAATGTGGATCATTAAAAAAATTTCCATCTAATTATGGAAACAAAGTTTTTGATCCTACATGTTGTAATGAGTACAACCTATATAAAGAATTGTGTGTATTTGTTAGTTAGGTTTAGGGTTGAATAGAAAGTTGGCTCAATGGTTGAAATTATATGGTTTATAGTGCAATGAGTTCAAATTGTGCATCAAGGATTAATGGATTTGCCCAATTGTTGTCTTGCCTTCTTTGTTGCCTTTGTCCTAGTGTACAAGTTTTGTACATGTTTCTTGGGAAAAATTTGTTTGAAGAAGGCTAATGTAAGGTAAACCTATCTATGGTACACAAAATGAGTGGTTTGACTTCTTTCAATTCCTCCAAGAGTTAGATTTTTTCCATACAAAGACAAATGTGAGGAATAATAATGAGAGGAATTGTAGTTTTATTTTTTTGACCACAAATGCATTTTCTATGAATTTTTGAAGATTGCTTGGCTATTGGTCCAAAGAATTTGTAGAAAATTCCAAATCACCAAAAAGTGTATCCAAAATGGTCATCTCATCACTTAAACTAGTCATAACATCTTCTAATATGGCCACATGATTTTGTAACATGGCCTTGACTTGAAAGAATAAAGAAATAACTTTTTTATAACAAATTTATACTAGAAAGGTATAAGTGACCTATGACAATGACTAAGAGTTCTATGCCCATCTTCCAAAATAGTGAATATGGCCAATTATTAATGCAACCTAAATCCTAATTTCAAATTCTAAAAAAAATCTAACATGGGTATATAGAAAACTCTAATGAGTAGTTACTTATAAACCTATCATCAATTTAGGGTCAATCACAAGGAGGTCTACTTTAGTGTTGGCTAGGAACTTGAATGCAAAGTGGGTTGAAGTTGGAAGGGCAACTCTAAATCCTTGCACATTTAAATCATGCATTCATTCTTCTTCTTTTTTTCTTTTATTAAGATGCCAAAACCCTACATTTTGGTTAGATAGGATTGGCTATATTTTGGATGGCATTGCCTTCATAACAAAATGAAGTATGAAAAAGAAAGAGAATTTCTATGAACCTTGAAATCTATCCTAAAACTCATAAGTTAGGAGCTTAAAGAGAACCCTAAAACCTAAACAAAGCTATTGGAAGTAGGTGCATATCTCCAAAAAATAGGGTGGAGAAAGTAAAGACAAATTCTAATAGCCCTACATGCAACCCTAATTCAAATTGTCTTATAAGAATAAGGGTGCAAAAAAAAGACCAAACCATGAACCAAACAATTGAAAGTGTCTTATTGCAAAAAATAGAGTATGAAGAGCATATCAAAACATCATAATTACCAAGTAGATGAAAATGTGTAATTGAAACAAATAGGATGTAGAAAAGAAAGAGAAAGGCCCAAAAGGGTTTGGGAGACTTCATACCTTAGTAAGAAATTTAAAATGCAAAACTACCTCAAACCATTAGAAAGAAGCTATACCTTAAAATTCACTGCATGTACCATTTGTATCCAAATCAAATTCATTTGTATTCACTTCCCTTTAAAAAAAATTCCCCCTTATACATCAAAAACTTTAAGAAAACTTTCTTGTGCACAAGTAGTACAAGTAAGATAATAAATAAATTATAATATTCATATTGACATTATTTTAAATTGTCTTTCTAATAGAATTCATTGAAAGGGCTAGTTCCATTTTGATTTAGAGGAAAATAGCCCCATTAAAAATATTCTTTTAGTGCATAAGGAGTATGAAAATAATATTCATAAGAGTGATTTGTCCAAAGCTCCTATATGAACCATTGCAAATAGTTTGTTGTGAAAGTAAATGAGTTACATTTTGAAGTGGACATCACTAGTCCAATTCTAGGCATTAAGGGTTGTTTGATACAAAATTGAAACTTACAAGTCACTTGGAATGATGTAAAAAACTAATTTGGTATAAGACTCACCTTAACCATTATAGCAACATTGTACATTTGGTACATGTATGTTCAGCTTTGAATTATATGTAGAAAATATTTTCTAAAAGCAAACAATATTCACATTCATTTGTAATGAAAAAGATGATAGGTGAAAGCTTCAATGCCATGTCAAAATTGAACACAATGTATAAAAATTGATGCAGTATTTAAGGTTTTAAGCCTATTTTTAAGCCTATTTAGAAAGTATGAATAGCATACAAGCAAAGGAATAATGAACTTTAAGCTTCAAAGGACAATAGAATTGATCTTAAGCACAAATCCTAATTGGACCATTATACTAAGAATTTTTGGTAGTTTGCAAAGAAGTCTATAGAATCAAAAAATCACATTCAATCTTCAATTCAATTAGTTTCAATATTTAGGATTCAACAAATATCACACTATAGATATGTTATGACTATTGTACTTACTCTCCAATGGTTCTAGAAGTAGTCCAAGATTTTATATTTAGATTTGAACCATAGATAATTATATAATTAATTGATCCCTATGTTTAAAATCACAAATTTGCATTTAGATTGACAATTCTCACAATAAATCATATGAAATACCTATAATGATTTAATTAACTTAAAATCTTTTAACTTCCAATGAAAGAGCATTGACAAATGCAAGGATTCAATTTAAGTGACTATACATCCTACTATAACAAAAATATTAGAGTTTGCTTTAAAAATTGCAATCTATGATCCATCATGCCAAAGTTGCACTACACAGCCCTCTAAACATCACCCTACACTTATGGCATATCCAATATAACTTTCTAAAACTGTTATGTGGGTAATTTAGATGTAAACTTTAAATCATCTTCAATGTAAATCCTATAACCTCAATCTCCAAAACCCTAAACTCTAAGCTTAAAGGAGTGTTAGAATTATCATTAGTACAATTTTGGCCATGGTGGCTTAAGTCTTTGAACTAACTACATAGTGCCTATATATATTGATGAAAGTTTGGATGTCTCTAAAATTTTTAGATTATGTGTCTATTTTTTTACAAAATTTTAGGGACACCCAATCTTTTGGAACTATAGGTGTTTATTTTTTGGACAAAATTTTAGATTTTCCCTAATTTTTGGTAAGATGGAAAATCTTATTTAGTATGATAATTTCCATATCAATAAAAAATTACTATAAAAGTGCACACAACCCAATTATAAATTGACAAGTGCAGCCCCTCATGATTTTATACTTAAAGAAAAAATTTAGTATTATTTTTATTTTTGTTACTTTGCCACATTTTATTTTTGACTATTAGTATTTAAGCTTTCTTAAAAGTAATTGTGATCATTTACTACATTTCTATAATAACTCCCTAAAGCACATGTATTTGTATTTAGGTTTTAAAACATATGCCTTCCTTTATGTAAATCCTAGAAGTCTAAATCCTTTAATTCTTAGCCCTAGATTTTGGATCCTAAATCCTAAATCCCAAACCCTAAACCCTCATTTTTGTAACTTTTTAATTTTTGCTTAAGGTTATATAAATTTAGTAATAATAGGATATATTGGTAGAAAAAGATGAAAAAAGGAAAAAATAAAAAAATAGAAAGTTGTATACAATATTTTTTTATTTTTTAAATATATATTTTTAATATAATTTTTAACATTTGATATTTTATTGGTTTAAAGATACATTTTTTGATCTATTATGGTATATGGATTTGCCTTGTAGATTCTTATTTAAAATAATAAATACCTTTAGATACTTAATTACTAATACATACTAATAATTGTGATGTTAATACACTTATTAGTTGATATTTTCAACAACCACCTATCTTCCCATTTACTCATCAATTGAAGTATGCCTCATGAATTTTCAGACTTTCAATTAAGCTTTGTATTTGTGAGAATAATACATTGCCAACACTTACTTGTACCTAGCTTAGTAGAGATTAAGTTGGATTAATTGTATATAACAATTGAAGAATACAAATTTTGGTACCCAACTAACACTTTATAGTCCCCATATTGCTCATTGAATTCTCCATAAGCCATTTACAACATCACTTTAGTCACCAACTACCTAACATTGCACATGCCAAAGACATACAACATTAGTCCCCATTTCCAAACTCATTCTGCTAAGTCCCAATCATCGAGACTACTAGCACACACTTCCTTTGTGATACCAAGCATGCCCTTTAGTAACATGGATCAAAACTTCCACCTTAAAGTGCAAGAATCCAAGGTGGCAATACTCACCATAGTCTTAGGGGAGGCATCAAGACTTCACCACGGCTCATCATTTGGCCCTAACTTTTGACTCATGGCTTAGAACCTCATAATGCTTGTCATTCTAGGTTCCTTGTATTCATAGCTTTTCAATGATATGCTACATGCCATACTTCCTTGAGGAATTCATTGAGAACCCCACACATCTAACCCTCAAGTGTCCCAGCGCCACTGAAATACAATACTCTTTGAATGGTCATAACTTTTAGCTCACAAGTTCAAATCTTGTGTTCTTTAGATTATTAGAAACTTTTATTTACAAGCTTTTTAGAAATGCATAACAAATGCCTAACTTCTTCAAAATCAGGGCGCTATTGCACTCTATTTGATTGAAAGTCACCTAAATCTCCCTTCCTAGTCTATTGCAAGGCTTGGGAAGTCACCCCTAAGGTCCCCCTTTGCTCATTAGGGCACTTTAGACACTCCAAGGAGATAGAGGCATGACAACAAAGCCCATTACTATTGATGTTATACTTGGATATTGAGGATACAACATATCTGATTGAGATTTTAGAAGGTGAGTATGACAAACATTTAGTAGGCAATTAATATACCAACAACTCATGCTTCTTTCAAGCCAAGTCAACTAATTGAAGCTAGCTCAACAAATTAGAATATGTCTTAATAATTAAGTCTTTTTTTTTTCATTTGTGCAATTTATTGGCAAATGCTCTTAGGCTTTCTAGGTGTATTTGCTTATTGATTTCTAGAAATATGGTTGTGGCATATTTTTCTTTTTCCTTATGTGTTTCTGTTTTCAATACTTGAACTAATTTTGTTATATGGTCTAGTTTGTTTGGAAGCTAGGTTTGGTTTTTTATTGATTGTAAATAGTGACAATAAGCTGTTGTGTAATTGAACACACCTTATCTACAACTAATGCCCCATTTTGTGTCTGGTGATGTCATAAGGACAGTACCTTCTTTCAATATTCAACTACTAAAGCTTTTTCCAAGAATTTGAAGACCATTCACTTAGAGTTACTACTAGTCATGTTGCTAATTGTATATGATTTCACCAATTACAAGAGTTAGTCATTCGGAACTTAGTAAAATTAATATCAATATTGGGCTATTTGAAACTTACCAACTGAATATACTTTTGGCAATGATGCTATGAAATGGAGAATTTTATAGCAATGATGTGAGATATATTTGTAACAAGAGACTAAAGCTCCTACCTTCACTACTTTGGATTGTTTTTTGTTTGTCTAATAATGTTTGTAAGGAATTGATAGGAAAAGCCTCACTTTGAGGATGTCCACCCACTCTCCTAAGTTTCTTGAAACCATTGTGGGCACTTGATTCCCACCCTTGAAATCAAGCGTATACAACCAGGTTCTTTAGTAATTGAGTTGCTATGGGTGTCTAATGTGTAAATCTAGTTCTATTTTCCAAGAAATGGATCTTTCTAACTTTCCTACTTATAATCAAACTATTTGTAATTGGCATTAAGTTAATCTGCAACTCTTAATGCCAACTAGCTATACTAATGTTTTAAGACTGCTAAATAAAAACAAAGCAAACTAGCCAAAGTTGTAGAGCTCACTTTCTTCTTTCTAGATTAGTAAAAAAGTCCAAAATTGACTTAAATTCCTATGAGATATAGGGAGATGAAGTTTGGCTCCAATTAAGCCCTTTCAAACTTCATCTGTCAATTGCGGACAATCTTACTATCAAAGTCAACTACAAATTTTTGTGTTGTTTTGTATCTTTAATTTTCTATCTAATTTCTAAATTTGGGTCAATTTGGTCAACTATGGTTGACTTTCATCCAATTCTATCCTACTTTAGGACTAAACTTCATCCTAGTCTAAGTTCCTCAATTTTACTCCAATTTTGGAAGTAAAAATAGTTTTGGAACCCTTGTAGGATATCTTATCTATTTCTAACTCCAATATGTTCCTTGGTTTAATTTTCTTTAATGATAAATTTCTAATTCAAACTACTACTATTAGAAGGTTTAGCTTTTACTTCTAACCCTAAAATAAACTAATTTTATCCTTTTAGGGTCTGATTTTATCCTTTTAGATGAATCAAAACTCTAGATTCAAGATTCCTTTGTAAAAGTAATTTTTTATTGAATAACCTTTTACCATAAACCACTTTACTAAAGTTTACTTGCTACCTTTTTTATCTTTTAAACTACTTTGCCCTTCACTTTTCTACTTCTAATTTTCAATCTAAAATCTAAATTCCTTTTAATATTCCTAGAATAATTTCTAATTGATTTTTAGGATGAATCTTTAAATTTTCATCCAATTTGATTATTTTTCAACCAGCCTTAACTTCTAGAGTTTTAGTCCATTTATTATGTGTGAGATATTTTAGGAAAGCTAATTTAATTTCCAAACTAATTCCAAATTCTAATTCTAATTTTCTAATGACCTTGATGGTTTGACTTTGAATTTTAACTCTAATTTTCTATTCTAATTTAACAATTTGGATTGGAAACAAAAACAAAAGCATATGTTTAAACACTAACCTCAACAAACATGGATTCCATAAATTTGTGCGCCCTAGTATTGCATCCTTGATGTCCAACTCCCACCTCCATTATGATATTTTTTGAATTAATATGGTTCATGATATGCCAGAGGCATATCTTTTCCATATTTTTTTGCTCCTTATTCTCTTTCCGCCTTTCTTTTTTTATTTTTCTTTTCTTTTTGTTTGAAGTATTTTTTCCTAATTTCTAATTTCTTTTTTGGAGTTTTTTCTTAAAGAAATTCCAACTAAATCTAATCAAACCTCTTTCCTAATATTCTTGCTAATCATTCAATTACAAGACAAAGGCTTAAAGATAAACCTTTTTGGTTCTTCTCTACAAATAACTAAATTTGAAAATATGAGAAAGCCAATTATTCTCTCTTTTTGTCTTGTCTACTTGTCTTTTGACTACCTTTCAACCTTAGTTTATGAATTAAACATTCTACGGACATGGCTCATGGCTTCTTCTAAAAGTCCAAATGCTTGACAACTGAGCTCCAAGAGCTCATTATGCATCATTCTTTGCAATTTTTTGGAGAGCTCTAAGGTGTCCAAGATTGGATTTTGGGAAGGTTGTATTGTTTAGCAAGTAGAGGCTTCCAAATCACTTTGAATACAGTGGTTTGTTTGGGATACAAAACCTTTTTAATTCAATTGTATCAATTTGTTTGATCTTTTTATCAATTGCATACTGAATTTGAGTCAATGGAATTAGTGTCAATTGAGTTGAAAGAGAAAATTAGTGTCAATTGAGTTTGAGAGAGAGAATTAGTGTCACCTAGCAAAGAGAGAGAATCAGTGATCAATTGAGTTGATGTGATGTGTAACTAGAGTTTTGCGGTCTTTGAACAATTTAAATTTCTATTTTCCCAAAATTTCCACACCTTATGTTAGTCTCTAGCTTTGGACTCTTCACTAGCCCTTGGCAATTAATTCTATATTTTTGATCACCTAGTAGGTGGTCTCAAATTTTATATATAAATTACCATTGGACTATCTTTTTTCAAGGTCTAAAACACAAGTTGAATCCTTGGTGTTCCAAGAATCCCAAAAAAATTGAAAGAAACAAGGCCATATGGAACTCCACTTGATTTTTGGTCGTTTGGTATAGTATGGAAGTGAGAAAACCGTCTTTGCCTTGATTTGGGTGCCGGAGGGGGTGCCTTGGTTGGCTGCTGAATGGCCATGCCTACCCTATCATTGGCTGGCTAGGAGTTAATCTTCCTTGGCTAGTCCAAATTGTGAATGACTAGGTGATTAGCCCAACTAGTGAATGACAGGCTAACTGGCCGATTGTGAACAATTGAGCTGGCTATCTTGATTTATAAATGACTGAGCTGGCTAGTCCAAATTGTGAATGACTGGCTAAACAAGCTTTTGACAATAAGCGATTGCTTGCCAAATGTTGGTGATTTAAACTAATATTAGGTCTACTTTTGGAGACCCTTGAACACAAAACCAAAATGAAAAATTAGTCTAAGGTATAAAGCTTTGCTATTTGGAGGATTAGGCCTAAATTGTTAAGCATAAACCTTGACAATTTAAAGGAAAAAGTTATACCCAAGAGCAAAGCTTTGCCATATTAGAGGGATTAACCTCAAATTTTGGAAGGATTTTGCAAGAGGTTTGTTTACATGGAGCGCTAAGAGTCTTGAATCCAACTCAAGATCTCTCCAAATCTTGAAAAAAAACACTTGAATCCACATATTCACATGTCAAGGCTTCATGGGGATTTTCACAAACCCAAAGGTAGGAAATCCCACACAAGAAGCTCAATGGAATGTTATTAGTACCACAAAGACCCCAAACACCAAGAATACTTAAATTAAAGCAAGCTCCAAGGGATTCTACCTAACAACATTGCCAAAATTTAGCTAGAATGTTCTTGGCGTTAGTACCAAAAGAAAACTCAATTAAAATATCACCAAACCACAAATTTAGATTGAAATTGCTTAAAATACACCAAGAGGAAGCAAGCTTAAGACAAAGGGACCCCCACGTCCTTTGAAGTGAGCTAAAAAATACGATAGAATGCTAGAAAACACAAATAAAGTCAAGTTTCAATAAAAAAAAACAAGAGTATTGCAAATACCAAATAATTTTGACAACCTGGCCACGTTTAGTCTGAGTACAAAATGCATAAAAGGGGTTTTAAAATGAGGGGACAAGGAGGCCTTTTATACTCTTCCAAGGCCTCCTCCCCCCTCAGATTATCTAAAAAACTAATCTAAGAAAAAAAAAATCAACTTCAAAAAATCTATACTACTATTGTGGCAACTCTAACTTTTGGAGAAATTGTTCGATTGCCAAATAAACTATGCCATTATCTTTAGAAGACCCTAATTAGCCCAATAGATCCCCCACCCCCTACTTTGGAAGCAAAATCACGCTCAAAAGCTAGTGATTTCAATCCAATGAAAAATGTCAAAAATTTGACTTTTGGAGTTAAATTTTCCACACAGTTTTAACTGCCCACGGTTGTTGGGAAGGTCCAAAATAGTAAGAAAAGAGTCCAAGTTGACTCAAATTAGACACCATATGCTCCTTGTGCACCATTCAACTTGCAAGAATTTTAGTAAAACCATTGGAATTCATATTTGTTGTCAAATTTAGCACTTATTAGTGTCAAAATGATTAAAAGTTTGGCAGAGCACTTATTTTTGCTAAAACACACTATTATAATTTTTAGTGGAATTTTACCTTTACCAAGAAATTTTCTATAAATTTCCAAATGTTGATAAACATGGTTGACCTTCCATGGAGTCATTTTTGCTATCTAAAAAATTATGAAACTTTTTGGGAAGCTTTAAGGAAGCACCCAAAATCCAAGTGCATAATTCAATCTCAAACTTGCACTTTCTAAATAAGATGCCAAATTGACGCCTATCAGATTTATTCTTTTGAGGAGGAATCTTTCTTGCTCTAGCTTTGCCATTGCACTTTTGGTGTGTTTTTTGCCAAAAATTCTTGTATTGGCTCCCCATTTGCAAATTTCCTGTGGTCATAGAATTTTACTTCCAAAGTATATAAATGTCTAATTTCTTTTAAACTCCTAAATCCTTCTTTTAACACCTGCTTAGGCCTTTAAAAGCAATAATTAGGAGTCTTTGGCATATACATAGACATTTATGACTAATCCCTTAGATTTGTAGGGAATTCCTCCAAACTCACTAGAAATACTCTTTTTGATTGTTTTTCACCAAAATATCCCTTAAACTGAGCCAAAGGGAAAGAAAGAAAATTCTAAGGCCCAAGTGACAATTATAGGACTCACAATCGTGAAATTTGAATCCTTAAATTACAAAGCAAAACGCCCCTTTTAACCATGGTTTGATAACCATGACATCTAAATCCATGAACCCTTGACTAACACTCTATTATTGTAGGCCCTAGTATTGTGAACACCAAATTTGACATGATATATGCCTTGTAAAGTTGTTTTTTGGATAATAAATTTTTTTAGAGCAGGTTTTGAAAGATTTTCCTTTTCACCAAGTGAAATTGAAGTTGCATATACATTACTAACCTAAGTTGTTTCACATGATTTGGAGTACAATTAGACATAGATCATTGAGGTTTAAATGTAGAATGCCTTTGCAATCATGGTCTTCTATGTTTGTCTAGCATTCAAAAAATATTGTCAAAACAAAAAAGCAATGTCCACATGTTGGAACATAGGATAAGTCAAAGAATAGTCAAGTCTACAATGTTGGCCATTTACTTCCTCCATCCTTTTTTATTGTTCTAGTTAGGTCATAAGATCCTTTACTATTGGAAAGTAGCACAACAATAGTAGCATTGAATGCTATGAATTTTTGTCAAGATGTGAAAGAGGAGGAATCCAAAAAAGATTCAAAATTAAGGGCTAGATAGGCACCTTCAAAGCACCATTGTCATAGTTACTTGATAGATTGCTTGCTCTCTCATTTGTTTGATTTGCCCTTTTAGTAGTAATTTTGCTTATCCAATCTAGTCAGCATACAGATGACTTTTTAGAAAGGTAAAAAACAACCGATGTAGATTTCTCTAGTTGCCACCTAAGTGCCAGCCCAAATGCTAGGCGTAGACAAAAGTTGGTGGAGCATAGATGTAAGTGGGTCATGGACAAAAGTCAGTTGGAACTTAGATGGAACACAAGGTACAAATGGGATTTTGCAAGGGCACAGATGGAATATATGGCACAAATGAATTATAGGGCGTGGATGGAACAAGGCATGGATAGAACTTTGCAAAGGTGTAGATGAAAGTTATTTGAGGTGTGGATGTAATAAAATTTGCGGAAGGAAGTTTGTTGGAGTGCATAAAAATTACAAGGCGTGGACAAAAGTGGATTGAAGCATGGAAGAAGTATAAGGCATGAAATTTATTTTGCAAGGGCTTGGATGCAAGGCAAGGTGCAAGTGTCAATTTGTCAGGGTGCAAAGATGCTAATTTAATATTCTTTGTTAAAAGGTAAGTGAGAAAATGGCACTTTAATTTAAAATACTTTGAAGTGCTACATTGGTACATCCAAACATTTTTAAAGATGCCTAATGACTTCACATTATGTTGATGCACTTTTCCATTCAAACTTGGCTCCTTTATATACATTCATTATTTCATATAAGTGATACAATTGCTATAAGAAGGAAAAAACAATTGCAAATGATAGGGTTTTGAATATGTCTGGAGTTTTATAAACAATACAATGTTTGCAAATGTCAAAAGGATGTGATCTTCTTTCAAGATGATAGTTGAACATCCCCTACCTGCTTTTTGAATAACATTGACATGCTAAACTTCAAAAAGTAAAGACAAAAAACTAATATCTACAAAAAAATCACTCAAGTTTAGTCTAATAGTATTGTGACTTCTTCAATGTATCTAGAACATTAGGTAGAGACACCCATTCTTGCCATACAATATAGGTGCTTGTATCACATGACCTCAAGCAAGCTTGTTGAGCCTTCTTCTCTATTTGGAAAGAACAATTCTGGAGCCACAAACCACACCTAAAATCCATATCTACCTACAAACTTAAACTCCTCATAACTTTCATCTCATTAATCCAAATGGAATGATTCAAAGCTCCTCATGTATATAAAAGTCTAAAGAATCAATTTCAACTTTTTATTTTTTTTAAAAGTGATTTTTAATGAAGTTTTTTGGGCTGCCTAGATTGCCTGCCAAGGAATGAAAATCACATATCATGCAATAATTTTTTGACCATGCGATCAAAAGTCATGAAAATTGTTAGGCCTTGAAGCTACTCTTTGGGCACAAGTTGTGTGAAAAGTTCATAGAAAGAAAATAAAAACTCCATCCATAATGAGCTGCTCAAAATTGCAATGTTTCAGAAAAATATAGCTTGGTCTTTTAGGGGTTAACCACCTTGATGACTTGTTATCTACAATTCAGCTAAAAGTTCCCAATTACAAATCCCTATGTATGCTACATTAACTTTCAAAAGATTGAAATGGAGCTAAACATTGGATGTCAATATATTGTTTTGTATATAATTTACATCATGACATTTCTTTACAATGATGAGCAAAGACAATGCCAAGCTCATTGGGCCCAAGCATGCTAATAGGAGCCACTAGTAAACGTTAGGGGACTTCTTTGGATACTGAATTTACTCCAAAGAAGTGCCAATTGTGGTTATTAAAGATAATTAAACCTGCTAGAAATTGTCACCTAACACGTATTATAGGACATTAATTACAAGCAGGGTAGGGAACATTCAAAATTTCCTCTACGTTGCTGAGGCGTATGTCGTTGTCTCTCTCCACCTAGTTTGTTGTCTTTCCTTGCATGTACTACACTTTAGTTTTTGGAGATTAGAATTGTTGTTATGCCCTTTGTTGATTAGGGTTTAGAGGTGACCAAAGTTGCTTTTGACTCTGTTAGCTTTAGGTTCAACAATGGAGGAGCTTTTGGTAGGTCCGAAGAGTTTTGGCAAGGAAGACAAACAAGTGCATTGAGAAAAGTTAGGAAAGGATTTTGAGAGGAAACTAAACATGAAGCAAGAGATGACTATTTAGAAGTGCAAAGAGGAGATTGCCTCTTACGATACACAAACTAAGAAGTTTTTTGAAGAGGAGAGGGAGTTTCTTAGTAGAAGACTTAATCCTAAGGTAGCTTTAGAAGTTGCCTTTGTCACCAATGGAGATGTAGAGGAATTGTTTGGCAAGTGTACAAAATTTTGTAAAACAAATACATTTTAGAACCCAGATGCAAGAAAGGACTTGATGGATCTATATTCAAAGATTTATGGATTGACCTCTATAACCAACAATGAGTTTGCTAGGTGGCTTGTAAAGAAGTACATTGCAACTTTGAAGAAGAGGGTCAATTGGGCTTTGGTTGCTTCAATGACAGCATTGAAGAAAATCAATCAAGTGCATAGGCTCCTATTGCAGCTGTTGAATCTCATGGGTAGTGACAATGGAACAGCTTCAAAATTGAAGTAGAGTACTTGCACATCCCACCAAGAGGAGATTAGCGAGCATAGCATGGGAGCAATGGTCAAAGTAGAGGGAGCCTAGGTGAGGCTAGAGAGTAGTCCATCAACTTTAGGATTTAGGGGCCTTTGTCTTTACAGGGTGTCATTAGATGATTTAGATGTAGGTTGGGGTGTTAGTCAATTTGAGAGTGAGATTTTTGGAATTGACACTAGTAAAGGCAGATACATATAGGCAAAGTGCAAGAAAGTTAGCAACAAATTTGCTAGATTCAAGTTTACCATGGATGATTATTGCATTACAACAAAGGAACATGAAGAGAAGGTCTTGCAATTGCAAGCGGAGTTCAAAGAAGCTAGCAAGGCCATTCTTGGACCAGAGCTGCAAGTACAATGTGGGGCTTAGGGTATTTTGTTTTCCGTATAGTATGCTCTTGGTGATTACTTAGGGTAAATTAAGGGTTTAGGGTGTGGTTGCATGACATTTGACTAACACTTGCAAATTTGTCTTTATGTGTAGGCCATCAACATTTTTGTAGGATATGTTGAGCACAACAAGTTCAAAGCAAAGTTAGGGTTCCTGCAAAGTAACAAGGATTCATTGGAAAGGAAGCTGGATGTTTCTCGATCCATAGGAGAGTCTACTCAACAAAGGGCAATGAAAAGGGAGGACTTATACCAAGACATTGAAGAACAACAGATAAGAGCAAAAATCAAACCTCCAAATTTTGAGGAGGGAGATTGTTGACATGAAGAGGCATACAATTGCCATGGAGGAGAAATGTATTTTGATGGAAAAAGAAGGTGGGCTGTCATTGTGGCCCAAGCTAGTGCTCCATCTACCAATGGCAAATGATGCACACTTGAATCCTTCTACTTTGCCACTACATCCTTGCGTGTTTTGCAATAAAGATTACCCATATTATGACATTGTGATTGCTTTGTGCAAACACATCTATCATATATTCTATGCACCAACAATTGTGAAAGTTAACAATAGGTGCACTCGATGTGATGAAGTTTTTCACCATCATTGGTGGCAGAATTTTAGCTTCCAAGGTGCATATCCAAGCTTGGAAGATGAAATCCTTAGGTTGCAATTACCAACACAACTAGAAGAACTAAGGCAATCTTTGAAGGAGAATGGTAGTCATTATGTAATAAATTGTAAGTGGCATGGGGTCCTTGTTGGATGTCTACTTGCAGTGCTCTTTTTGTTGTGTTCTTTTGCTTGTTTCATTGCTTTTCATTTAAGACATCATGCAATAGAGTTGAAGACCTTATTGCTGAAGTCCTTTTGCTACTTGCCTCTAGCTTTTGTCACATTAATTCATTTGGGAAATGCTTGGTCCTAAGTGCCCTCCTTCTTTTGCGTCCGTAGAAGTTCCTCACTGCTTATTGCAAGGTTCTTTTTACTTACAAAGAGTCATTACTGCTTAGCAATGGTCCTTACTACTTACATAAGAAGTGCTTATCACTTAATTCACAAGTGTAGCATTGTTAGAATGAAGCTAGTCCTTATAGTTGCTTATAGTTGTTTATAGTTGCTTATAATTGCTTATAGTTGCTTATAGTTGTTTTTAGTTGTTCATGGTTGCTTATAGTTGCTTATTGGTGGTGCTTACTGCTATTTTTGTGCTTGTTTCTTATTGAGGAAGGGAGCCAATTGTTTACCTGTGCTTTAGTTGATGCTTACTGATGTCATAAGGTGTTCTTTGTTCAAGGACTCAGTCAAGCTTGAAGCATTCTGACTGGAGCTCATGTGGATCCATGCCACAAAGTTTCAATCCGCTCAGTGGAGGATGGAGCACAACCATAGCAAGTGTGCATAGGTTGCCATTCCTTGCTACTAACCCTCTGTTTGAAAAACCTAAATACACAAAATTAGGGCTGGTGGTTTCTAACTCATGTAGACAAGAAGTAGAAATTTCTCTAAAGAATCGCAGTGTTGAAGACCATGCAATTGTAAAGGAAGATGTCACCGTAAATCTAGGTACACATATGAATTGCATCAAGTTCTTTCATGAGGGTGCCCTTGGTTTAGGATTTAGGACAATGCTAAGTCAAATGCCATTTGTATTGATGGAACTTTTCATTAGTGTGTTTGTCAATTGCCATAGAACCATTTGTTGCAAGAGAAGGAGAACAATGTGATAAGCTTGCTTGTAACCTCTTGGATTGAAGAACTTTATAGGATATAGAACTTGTTCCTTCTTTTGAAGTTACAACTCAGTGGAGATGCTAGAATTGCTTGAGAGTTTTTGTGTACTCTTTTTGTGCAGAGAATTTTGAACTTCCTAGTGAGTCTCATCTTCTTGTGATTCCAAAGCTTTGGTGTACACAACTAAAGAGAACTGCAAATCTACTAGAAGAAGACGAAGATGGGAGGAATTAGATAGCTCTAATTGCCTTAAGTGAAAAGAAAGTAGAAGTGGAGGGTGAATTAGATACTCAAGTAGAATCAAATGGCAAGGGAACAACAAAGTGTAGGGCTTTGAATTCTGCCACTAAAAAAAGTATGGTGAGAGCAAAATGTTCAAGAAGAAAGACACAAGAGGCTCAAGCACTAGCTTTGGATCAAAGCAAAGTTTGTATATGAGCTGACACTAAAAGAAAATAAAAAAGAAAAAAATTATTTCCTCTGAAAGCGGTGGGGCTCCAATAACTTTACTAGTTTTCAAGTCTTCATGGAATTCATTGTCTTGCAAGAGGGTAGGCTTATAGTTCAAGTTTTACATGTTTGTTTCCTTTTGGCTTTCGTTTGGTTTTTAGAAGTTGTCAGCTGAACTTTGTGGCTTCAAGAGAGGACCTCTTTTGGGAAGGTTGAATTTATTTTTGGTTTAACAAGGTGTGGGACAATAGATTCATTTTAGGTCTACATTGAACATGCACATGGATGTTGCAAAGAATTTAGATTCAAACCCATTGTGCAATAATGCAAGAGCTTGCAAAAATTGAGCAAAAATCCTTAGGTATTATACCATTGGCAAGTATTATGATTATTACTCTATTGAAAATTAGGCATTCTTGAGGTCCAAGGTGTCAATTGTGGCCTAAGAATAGGATGCTTAATTGAGAGTCTCATTCCTTGTACCAAATTTTTTATTAGGCATTTAAGCATGTATATGTACTAATTTGAATTCCTTCTATCAAAAGCTACATTAGGTATACGTACATATACATGTATGGTAGCAAAGAAGTCAATGGAATAGTACTAGACTACTTTACTTACAATTGAACATTTTTAATATGAAATATATAGAAAATCTTAGCACTATGTGAATGAAATCTGAATGAAGCATTTTTGAGATATGAATGTTATATCAGCATGGCTTCTATTATTGCAATGGGATCTAGTATGCATGAAAACTATCTTCAAAATTTTATTTACCATTAAGGATGATCATTTCTAGGATATAGGCTATTGACAAAACTTGCAAGTGTTGTTTGTTATGATGGAGGGAATTATAGGTACTATCTCCTTTTAGCAAAAGCTTGAAAATGCAAGAGACAAAGAAGGATTTGCCACAGCCATTGTGCTTTGACCCTGTTGTATTTGTGGTCCTCCCTTATCTCCTACTAAGTGCTGACTTACTCTACATTTGTCCATTAGCATAGACAGAAAATGTCGTCTTCCAAGCAAGGTAGAGGCAATTGTGAAGGCGCCAAAGATGGGCTAGAGATGGTGTGCAAAGTCTTGAGTTTTGATAAGATGGTGAAGAAGTCCACTTTTTCTACATTAATGTGTTTTTGGAGTCCTTGCCTACATATGTTTAGGTTCTTTTTTTAACTGATTCACTTGTGGATTGGCACTTTGCCCGAGCTTGTACTATAGCATGGGCATGTGATTATTGTAAATGTTGTTTTGAAGGAGCAATTAACTCATACCTGTCTTCAAAAGTAGCATGCAATTACGCTCACTTGTGTTTGTTTAGGGTCTTGATTTGTTGTCATGCACATGACTTGTTTTCATGTCTTGTATTTGTGGGCTTCTAGATGATGCCAGCAAGTTTTGTCCATTTGTGGGGAGAACAGATCAATTGGATTGTACAAATTCAATCTGATGAAGAAAATGCCATATTGGACATCACAATCAATGTGCAAAATCTAGAAAATAGAGATGCACAAGTCAAAATGGGAAGTGAGTGGAAAGACTTTGTTGCCTTAAATTGTTTGCAACAAGGTGACCACCACTTATTCACTCTCATTGTAAAGTCCAAGTTCTTTGTTAATATCACTTGCAAGAAATAGAACTAAGGAAGCTAGCTTTGGTTTGAAGTGATCTTTTTGGCAGTTGTGCATCAACTTACTTGAATGCATGCAACTAACTGTCATTTGCTGAAAGGCATCCTCCATGCATGTTTAAGGGTTTATGTTTTGGTGTTACAATTGAAACCTGTATTGCTCCGCAGTGTAAACTTTTGAAAATGATACTTGTAGTACTAAAGTCAAGGGATTACTTGTAGAGGCTCATGTGTAAAGCCAGCCATAGCTTGGCATTAGTGGGGGTCATGTGTGAAGCTAGCCATTACTTGGCATTAGTGAAGGTATTACTTATAGTTGATGGTGAAGCTAGCCTTTACTTGGTGATTTGAGTGCATGTAAGAACCCTGTTCACTATTTTTTCATTGGTAGCGCATTTGATTAGTAAAGATATGGTTTCAAAACTAGAAATCCTAAACTTCCTACTTTCAAACTTCCAATTTTGAAACTCCATGCTCATCCCTTCCTTGCTTAAATCATCTCTCAAAATGCAGGTGAAATCAGCTAGCGCTTCTACCTTTCATGCAATTTTGTTGACTTTTGTTTGTTTTGGCATCTATTTATTGTTGGTGTAGTTGCTGTGTGTAGGACCTAATGACTATAGACAAAACATTCGAGTGTAGGCTACAATTGCTATGTTGTACTTGCTATGTAGGGCCAAATGATTATGACAAAGATTTAGGGTGTAGGGTGCAATTGGAATTGTCCATATTTTTGAAGATAAGCAAGCTAAGCATTGCATATGGAAAGGAAGATGAAGTGAACTTTGTGACTCAAAGGTCCATTGCAAGTTGCTTGAATTGTCTATGACATCCAAAGTTTAGGATTGGCCATTAACACTATGCACAGGAAGTCTACTACAATGCAAATCACTTAGTATAGTGAATCAAAAAGATTGGCCATAAACACTATGCATAAGAAGTCCAATGAAATGCAAGTCACATATTGCAGTGAATCAAAAGGCTATTCCATTGATTTTCATAATAGGTGAAATCCCTCTTTCCAAAGATTGATTGTGCTTGAAATAGCATTATTCAAAAACCTAAGTAAAACCCTAAACTTTAAACCGCCCAAACATGCTCCAACTTCACTACCATGCATTTGTTACAAGCCTAAATTACTACACTTTGTCAACCATAATTGTGAAGGAATACAAGCACACATTTTAAACTATAATTGTGAAGGAATACAAACATACTTTGTCAACCATACTCATGAAGGAATATAAGCAATTGCTCGCAGCTAAAGAAAAAACATTATATATCCTAAACCATGATGTCACAACCACCACAATTTTTTCAACAACTTTCGCTCTAGAGGATTTTCCTCTTTGTGCTATTGCTCTTGCTTGTGGCCCTCTTGCTTTGGATGCTCCCGCTCTTAGAGTACTTGGTGTGCCCAAACTATGGCATCCACTTCCACTTGTGGTGCATGTCTGTAAGGTTCAAATGGACCGGTAAATGGCCTACTAATCCTAGGTTCATAGTTGTCTAAGTAATTTGGGTCATACCCAAACCACCACAAAGGATCTCATCTAATATGGTAGCTTAAACAATTGCACAATTTCATTTGGTGAAACTAATTTAGGACACGTGGCATCCACTCCAATTCATCACCATCTTCTTTGCATAAAAATGACCTCACCTCCTCTTCACTGAAGAAAAGAACCTTTGCGCCGCTCCACCTCATCATCAATCTGAGCAAGGAAGCATTTATGGTCACCTTTTGTCGCTAGAAGTTCTTCCATCTTGAGTCACTAAAGGCCTTTTGAACGAGAATAGAAAAGGTGAGGAAACACAAAAGACCCTTTTAGGGCAATTCAAACTCAAAAGAAGAGCATGGCTCAACAAAAACAATTGCATTGTGTTGGACTTACCGTAATCCACTTGTTAAAATCCTAAGTCCTGTCTTCCTCAAATCCAATGATATACACAGAAGGAATCAACAAGATTAGACATGCATGAAGGCACATGCACAATTAAATGCCTTAATCATTTTCTATTCAAGTGGAACTAGTGATATGTAGCACCAAGTGTACTATATGTATATAGGCAACAGCAAGAGTAGCCAAGTGCAACAGAGTTTAGCAATGAACCTTGTTTTAGTGCACAATGAGCCAAACCTCCCTTTGCATTGACCATTGTGGTTTGAAGACTCAACTTGGTTCAACATGAAATATTCACTCCTTCGTCTTGCAAATGTGCATCCATTAGTAGAAAATTCAACACAAAATCAACAGAATTTCAACCAAAAATTGTTGATTTTTTCTGTGAATTTGGTCAAGTTGATTTGGATACTTTTCTGTTGATTTTCTATTGATTATTTACAGATTTTTGTTAATTTGTTGTTGATTTCTATTACGTATTATATGTTGTTCAATTCTATTTTTTTTCAATTTAAAATTATTTTTTTCATAGAATTTGTTTTTATTTTACAAAAATGTGAACTTTTTAGGGGACGGGCAGCTGCCTCAGCCGCTGGGCAACTGCTTGAACTCTCGGGCAACTACCCGAGTCCCTAGGCAGCTGCTCGAACTCTCGGGCAGCTGCCGGTAGTGAGGTTTGAATCCTCCACCTCTATCCTCACACTCCACAACTTTATCACATTCTCAAAAACCACTAGAGAATGTGCAATTACACATGCACACATTTGTATCTTGATTCTATTTGTACATTAAATGTTCATGTCTTTAGAAATCCAATAGACTTTGGAGGCTATTTCCGCCCATTAAAAGACTTTTTTTCAAAAAACTTAGAACTACAAAAAGTTGGTAAATGTGTTTTACTTTCACCTCCAACAATTTTTTTTGGATTTCAATCTTTTTATCAAAAGTTATGAGCTAAAATCAGAGAAGGTGTTTAGAAACTTTAAATAAATTGTTTACTTCCATCTTTTTGATTTTGTTTATAAATTCTTTTTGGAATTCACAAATCTCATAAGGATTGTTGTAGGCAAAGGTTGGATTCATTAATAATTATTATTTAGTGCTAGTTTTTTTTGTAAAAAGAACCTTATTTTGTTAAAATAGCCTCCATAGTTTGATAGCTTCAAATAACATGAAGTCGTGAAAAGTTACGAAATTAAAACCTTGCAATTATAAAATCAAAATTCTATAGACTTTTGAATAGTTTTGGATATTTTTTAAGGGCATTAATATATGAACCACACCCTTTGAACTACTGTACCACACCCCCGGGGTAAATTTTAGATTTCTACCATCAAAAATTTGAGTTTGAGAATTTTGAATTCAAATTTGGACTTAGAGACCATGATATTGTCTAGGACCATAAAAAATGTTGCAATTCAACAACACCCAATGAAAAAGCTTATCTTTTTTTACAAACAAAAGTAAAAGTAACAATTTTCTCCCTAACTAAACTTTTTCATTGGGTGTTGTTGAATTACAACTTTTTTTATAGTTCTAGACAATACCATGGTCTCTAAGTCCAAATCTGAATTCAAAAGTTTCAAATTCAGCTTTTTAATGGTAGAAATCTAAAATTTACCCCGTGGTGTGGTATAGTAATTGGAAGGGTATGGTACACATATCAATTCCCATCTTTTAAAGTTTATAAAAATATTTTATAAGATTGTTTTTTTTTAATTCATTTGATTAGTAGTAGAAGGAGAAATACTAAAAATACCCTTTAAGTCTTTCAAAATATCAAGTTTACGCCAAAAATATGTGAAACATAAAAAACATTCCTTATTTTTTGTAGGAATATCAATTATACTCCTATCATTTTGGAAAAATAATAAAAAAGCTCTTCTATTTTGAAATGTTAAATATATCCTTGTGTTATTTGAAATGTAAAAATCACCTTTGGTTTCTTGTAAGAATTTGCATTAAACTATACACTTGGTTATCATGTAACACAAAGATATTTTTGGTACTTTTAATCCTTAAGGGACATATATGATTTCCTCAAAGAATTGAGGAGCATCTTTTATGTTTGTTTGTAAAGAAATTTTGGTATTTAAAACAACAAAATGTTGTACTTTTTATATAAAATTTTGTTGAATTAGTGAAGTTGTGTCCAAAAGTGTCTAGATCAACAAAAAAACTATTGATTTTTTTGTTATTATGGTCATGTTTTTACTTGACTTTAAAGGCTGCTAATTTTAAATCTTACCAAATTGTGAAAAGTAAAGAAAATAAAACCAGTCAATGTACACTCA
Organism: Ulota crispa; assembly: GCA_963920765.1. Taxonomy (NCBI): domain Eukaryota; kingdom Viridiplantae; phylum Streptophyta; class Bryopsida; order Orthotrichales; family Orthotrichaceae; genus Ulota; species Ulota crispa. The sequence continues at coordinate 20,042,210 of OY987247.1, forward strand.
AACTTCTAAAAGATTCTATTTTTTTGAAAACTTCTTTTAGTTTTTAAAACTTCATAAAAATTTAATGAGGCCCAAAAAGATTTTAGAAAGATTTCAAAAACAAACCTAAACTATTGTGATAGTTTTTTTACTAAAAATATTTTAAAGTATTTTGATGATTTACAAAAAGATTCCTAAAGGACTCTAATTTAGTCTAAGAGATTCTATTTCTATAAGTATTTTGAAGTACTTTAACAAATTTCATAAAGATTTTAAAAAGATTCTCAAAGATTCCTAAAAGGTTCTTGAAGATTTTTAGAGATTTTCAAAGATTTTTTGAATTTCAAAAAAGATTTTCAAAAGATTTCCAAAGATTCCCAAAGATTCTTAAAGATTCTCAAAGCTTCTCAAAGCTTCCAGGAAAACTCTAAGATTATTCATAAAGATTTTCAAAAATTCTCAAAAAAATTCAAAATTCCTAAAACATTTCCAAAGATTCTCAAATATTCCAAACTATTCTCAAAGATTCTCAAGAATTCTCAAATATTCCTAAAAGATTCTCAAAGATTCTCAAAGATTCTCAAAGATTCTCAAAGATTCTCAATTGTTCTCAAACATTCTCAAAGATTCCAAAAAAACTTGAAAAGATTCCAAAAGATTTTCAAAGATTCTTAAAGATTCCTAAAAGATTTTCAAAGATTCTCAAAGATTCTTAAATGTTCACAAACATTCTCGCAGATTCCAAAAAAACTTGAAAAGACTCCCAAAGATTTCCAAAGATTCTTGAAGGTTCTCAAAAAACTTGAAAAGATTTCCAAAGAATCTCAATTGTTCTCAAACATTCTCAAAGATTCCAAAAAATCTTGAAAAGATTCCAAAAGATTTTCAAAGATTCTTAAAGATTTCTAAAAGATTCTCAAAGATTTTTAAAGATTCCTAAAAGATTCTCAAAGATTCCTAAAAGATTCTCAAAGATTCTCAAAGATTCTCAATTGTTCTCAAACATTTTCAAAGATTCCAAAAAAATTTGAAAAGATTTCCAAAGATTCTCAAAGATTCTAAAATCTTGAAAAAATTCTTAAATATTCTTTAAAATCATGAAAAGATTCTCAATGATTCCCAAAGATTCTTGAAGATTCTTAAAGATTCACAAAAAATTCCCAAAAGATCCTCAAAAGATTCCAAATTTTTTGTTGATTTAGATAATGGCGTCCAAATCAACAGAATGTATTTAGTTTTTTACAGCATTCTGTTAAATGAGTCAGTTAGTGTGGGCAAGTGCCCAAATCAACAAGAAACTGTTGATTTTCTATTGTTTTGGAAGGAGTTTTCTACTAGTGATGTAATCTCTTACAATGTCAATGTCCAATTTAGTGTTAGTGTCCTTCCAATCCTGCTTAAACAATACACATAAGCCCATTCTAGCCTTCAAACATACTCTTTGTAACGTCCAGTTAGGCACATGGGCCTTCTAGTAGTAAGGCAAATTTGAATTTGGATTTGAACAAGCCATGCAAAAATAAGTTAGTTGGTGGAATTTAATCAAAGTTGGGTCCTTGAATGATAAGGACTGGCAGTGATGCATGCCTGTTGTCCTAGGAATTGGTTTGGCCTCCAACTTGTCCACTCTTGAAATGGCACCTTTTTTGATCTTCCAAAAGAACTTTGTGATTGTTTGGCATTCCCCAAGTTGTCTAGTATGAAATTTGTTGCTCTCCTCTTGCAAAAATTGAACCACTTGAGAAGAATTTTGTAGCTATTGACCATTAAGTTTGATCTACTCCTTTTGTAACTCTTGTTTTAGAAGAACACCTGCCCTATCTACTTCTCCTTCACCATGGCCAAAGGCAAAGTAATTCTAGCACATTTGGCAACCTTCTGGCAATTCTCAGTTCATTATCAAACTAGGAAATTTGCTAACAAATACCAAGCTTGTATTTACTTAAATTGTCCACTGTAGCCATCACTCCATACATTGTGATTAGTCGGGTAAAATCCCTCGGACCCCAAGTAATTCTAGTGCAACATGAATACATGCTAAATATGTAATGAATTGTCTTACTTGTCATCAAAAACGTAATAGTGGACTTGTTTGAGCAGATAAGGCTCACCACTACATGCAGGCCAATTGAGGTTCCTTTGAAAAGTAATGTGGATTAGAATTGAAACTTGTTCAATGCACCAATGTATTGATTGGATTTCATTTTGAACCTTCATAGAGTAGTTTTTTGAGGGTCTACACAAGATATGAGAGTACCGTTAGGGACAAAGTGAATAATTCTTTGAATTGAAAGTCTTGCTAGGAGGCCAAAAAGTTATGAGCAATGAACTCCACAAGTTTAGGTTTCAAATAATCAATGAGTTTATATGGCTTTGTCTCACAATACATGATCTTGATGGCCTTCTTGGACTTCTTGTCCTCTTCCACACCAATAGTCTCATACCTTGTATGTTTCCCCTTCACTAGCTTCTTTAAAGAAGCCTCACAAGGGCTAATCTTTAAGTTATGAACTCCACAATTCAAACAATTACCTAGAAGACAATTTTGCTGACATCTCAAATTCATCCTTCTAGGAAGGAACAAAACTCTAAAGATGAGTTAGGCATTTGTAGATTTCATGATGTGCATGACAACTAGAAATCATGCTTTCAAGATCATTTAGTGCATCACAAACAATGCAAAAACAAGTGCAAGCTTTGTGTACACCTTGCAAATCACAATGCATTCCATTCAAGGCATCTTGGAGGTGTTCAAAATCTTGGTGGTACCTACAACAGCATGTGTTTTATACTGTCAATCTCCTTTCCCATCAACACTTCAATCCCACAAATATCCTCAAGGTGCATGTGACATTGGGAAAAAATTTCTTGAATTCTGTAAAGAATTACAACTGCAACACAAACATGCAATACTACTTAACCACTTGCTCTAAACTACAAAGGACCATAGAGGACCACAAAAGACTATGGGTGTGCTTACAATTGCTTGCAGTAGTACTTTGAAGGACTACTAAGGACCAAACGAACTTATACAATGCATACCTGCTTAGATTTTTTGCAATTAAGGGCCTCACAGAGCCAACAACAAAGGAAGTGCTTAGCTGCTATGGAAGATCAAAGCAAAGAACCAAAAAGGAAAAATGAAACATTGGTTAGGTTTAAGCGCACAAGGCTTCTTGACCTCTTGACAGCCCTTGCAATGTTCTTAGAAAGAAGCGGTGTTCCTTTACTTCTTACAACTAAGGACCATGATTAACTAAAGAACTCCTAAGAAGTATTTGTTTCACACTATAGTTTTGTTTGAAGCTTAGCTACTTACATTCACAAGGTTCAAGTGCCTACATGTCCCAAGAGCCTCAAGAAGATATCTTGAAGTCGTCCAAAACAAAATAAGGAACACACTCACTTTGTTGCTATGTAGACACAAAACTAGGAGTGCAATGCCTCTAATCTCATGTATAGCACCAATCTTGGAGCACAAACTTTGCAAGCAATAAGACACACTTTAGATGCATTCTTAAAAATACAGAGACGTGCTGAAGCTATAGATTGTGAAAGTTCAAGATTACTTGGGATAGCTGTAGATAGTGAGTTACATGCTCAATGTACTACAATGGTCCAATCCACTTCCTCACAATGTCCTTGCAATTAGGAAAAATAGTGATCTCTTTCTCCTACCAATTGGTATTGATTTCCTTCACTACATTTGGAAGTGCATCAGAGTGGACTCTTTCTTGATCTCTCAACTAGAAAGCATCTTCTACATTGTTTAGAAGAACTCTCCTAATGAGTTCCTTCTTGATGTTTCTCCAATCCACTCCGAGTAACCTTGCCACACCCCTTTGACTCCCCATTTCTAGTGCAACTACAAGAGTAGTCACAATGTTTTTTCCTAAAAGCAATTTAGCTTTTTGAAGGCCTGCTAAGTGAGTTGGTGTACCATCTTTGAAGCTACCAAAGACTTGCTGTCCCAATTTCATTGTGATAGGATCTCTCAAAAATAAAAAGCACCATGTCTTTTAGCATTGGTTTGCCCAAAAGCTTCATGATTGTGAGGTGCTGAACCTCTATGTCATGAAGTTTCAACTTCTGTGATGCACACAAACTAATCTCTTGAGCAAGAGTGGCACTAGTCTTGTGATCCTTTCTTTCAACAGACCCTAAGAACCTAGGCTCTACATTTTTGCTTCTCACTGCATTCAATTTTGTTGCACTTTGTTATTTGGCTTTCTTTGCACAACATCTATGGTTTTCCTCTCTATTGTTGGCTTTTGTTTCTTAGCGTACCAAATCTGATAATTGAAGCTTGGTACTGAGAAGTCTGCAAATTCCATATAGGATTGCAAATTGGAGGGTTCTGCGTTGGCAAAATTAGTGGTCAATCCTTCCATTGGGATGACTACAACTACTTCCTTGTACACAATGACATAGAGTTCAAAACCCTACAAGAGCATAAAAGAATTCAAAGACATACAATCTTCCACATCAAAGGCCCTAGACCCTATAATTAAGCTTGAAGGTCCCAACCCTAAGCACATATAAGGTACACCTTTAGATAAAAACAAAAATTGCCTAAACACAAAATACAAATTGCTCTTTTGTAAATTCTAGGCTTATGATTGACCTCAAAATTAAAGCTTTAGGGTCTAAATTAGGGGCCAAGAGAGATGCACACTATAGTTTGCCGCCAACGACACCTTTGTGATCTAGTCTCAGATGCACTTAGAAGCACAAGTGGTTTGCACAGGACTTGATCTATAATCCTATTGTGCATCTCAAGAAGACGGGTTGCTTTTTTTATAGACTATAAATTGCTGCTAAAGTCACTCTCCAGAGCTTCACCACAAATGTGCCATGGAGTCTTTGATGGCATCACAAAGATTTCCTCCCCTTCTATTTCTTCCTCATCAAGCAAAATCCGCTTCAAAGATTTCTACATTTCTGTGCTCACTTGTTGCCACACTACACCAAGTTGTCTAGAATTAGCACCACTATATACAATGGAAACACTACTCTTCATATTCTCATTGCTCATTTTGAGAAAAAAAGCCTAAAGTCTATGCCCACTCACTCTGGGAGCAATGTTCTTCCCAACAACTGAAGTTGCAATGTTCAAAATTGAATGTGGCAACATGCAATTACTATTGTAGGTTGCAACATTCACCAAGTTGCATACCTCAATGCATTCCCACAACCCTGATCTCAAACTTGGCAACAACTTTGAAAAACAACAAAGAGAGCTTCTAACCTAGAATCCAAACAAGTAGCACAAGATTTGCTGTCATTGGTAGTAACGGACAATTATGAACAGATCATTAGGTTTCACGCTATTCTAGAACATTGTCGCAAGACTAGATGTCCAACTACTCCATTCATCATGTTTTTCATCCAATTCTTATAGCAACTAAGGACCAAAAGGATTGCCTACATGTGGAAATTTACCCTTAATCCATCTTGAAACATTATCAAACATCACCATTTTTTGTGACAAGGCACATGTATAATGTTTGCATCTAATAATCCAAAATTTAAAAAAAAAAACTCAAAATTGTGTTCATTCAATTTATCAAAAACCTCCCAAAAAAGGAGTGGTTATGCCCAACTTGTCTCCTATAAGCATGCTTTGACCCCACTCAATTTCTATGGTAAGTTGTAATACACACAAGTTCCTCTATTGTAAACCTTGTATCTTGGTGTTGCACAATGTCATCATCATTCATTGATTTGTTCAAGTTTGAGTTGTATTTGGCCAGAAAGAAATTAAAAATCTCCCATTCCACCAAAATTTATAGCCTTCCATTGTTCTTGGATGCAAGTATAAAAGTCTAATGATGCATGGACGCTTCTCCAAACACCACCAAGCCTCATTTATGATTTCTTGGCACTTCTCCTTTTTCATGTTTTATCTTCAAAATCTTCCCCACAAAAAAAACCTAACTAGGAATACTTTGAAATTTAGTTAAACTTCACCTTCCAGACACTCCTATATGTGCCATTTTCTTTTTGTTCTAGCATTGGTACCACTTTCACAAAACTTTCAAGCCACTTAAATGTTTTGTTTATATAGTGAGCCTCAATCTTGTTCTCCATTTTTTCTTTCCATGGTGCTTCTTCTTTTTATTTGACAAAAAAAATTGCTAAGCCTATGATTGGATCATTTGGAAATTGGAAACCAACTTATTGTCTTACATGTCCTAATTGCTACCACTTTTTTATTTGCATGGTAACACTAGCTTGCCACAATTTTGGTGGTCAATGCAAACACTTGTTTATCCAACCAATCTAGGTGCAACCAATAATTTAAATAATTGTTGAATCTCTCAAATGCTTCAAAATTTGACTTGAGCTCCCTTTGCATGTGTTGTGTCAGTTTATAGTAACCTCCTTTACCATTGTTAGAATACTCTTTTGCCAACGACAAAAAACTTTGTTGAATGTAGAAATTTAGAAGCTATTTCCTTCTTTTGACCACAAACTCATGTAGGGGCATATAAGGCCTTCTTCATTAAATTGAGACAAAATTGCCATAATGAGACTTTCAAAATGAGTGCAAAGTGCCCATTTAAGCAATAGTTGTTGAATCCAAGGATAAATAGAGTTGAACTTCCAGCTACAATTTAAAGTTTTGAATGTGTTTCCTTTAATGATTTGAAACAAGCAAGCGCCATTGCATCAATACATGGGAAGACAGTCATTCACATGGACTTGTCACAAAGTTGTGTAAAAAGATGAGGAGTAAGAAACTTCAATTTCAAAGGAGTTGATTGACTTGAATATCAACATACACAAAAAGTGACTCTTCTCACTAAATCCACTAAAGTGCATGAATCATGAAGTTCTATTATTGATTTCAAATGATAAAAAAAGTTGAAAAGCCTTATTGTACAGTCAAGAAGCCTTAAACCTCTCTGACATTTTTTTATATCCATTGCTTAGTGTTTATAGTAAAAGATGTTAGAAAGCTGATGGCTTTGACATGTGAAGTATGGAAAATCTCTAAGATATTTTTTGATTTGAATTTATTCTATTTATGGTAAAGAATCAAAAACTTTACTCAAACCCCTAGACATTGCTCTTGGTTGTAGAAACTACTTTTATTGCTTCTATGGCTTTCAGCCTTGCCAAGATTCTTACAATATCCTTGTGTCAAGAAGGATATTGCAGCCCATTGTCACTATACAAAGCATTGCTCTTGTTAGGACTATGAGATTCAATGGCTTTGTGCTTCAACTTGTGAGTTATTTGAGGAACCTCTAAAATAGATAGAGATCTCAATTCTTGCAAGGGCAGCCTCAACAGGGACAATTTTACATTGTTTATGGATGGATGGTACACTAGTAGAATACTCCTTCCAAAACAACAAAAAATCAACAGTTTCTTGTTGATTTGGGCACTTGCCCACGCTAATTGACTAATTTAACAAAATTCTGTAAAAAACTAAATACGTTTTGTTGATTTGGACACTATTATCTAAATCAACAAAAATTTTGGAATCTTTTGAAGATCTTTTGGGAATTTTTTGTGAATCTTTAAGAATCTTCAAGAATCTTTTGGAAATCATTGAAAATCTTTTCATGATTTTAAAGAATATTTAAGAATCTTTTTGAGATTTTAGAATCTTTGAGAATCTTTGAGAATCTTTGAAAATCTTTTAGGAATCTTTAAGAATCTTTGAAAATCTTTTGGAATCTTTTCAAGTTTTTTTGGAATCTTTGAGAATGTTTGAGAACAATTGAGAATCTTTGAGAATCTTTGAGAATCTTTGAGAATCTTTGAGAATCTTTTAGGAATATTTGAGAATTCTTGAGAATCTTTAAGAATAGTTTGGAATATTTGAGAATCTTTGGAAATGTTTTAGGAATTTTGAATTTTTTTGAGAATTTTTGAAAATCTTTATGAATAATCTTAGAGTTTTCCTGGAAGCTTTGAGAAGCTTTGAGAATCTTTAAGAATCTTTGGGAATCTTTGGAAATCTTTTGAAAATCTTTTTTGAAATTCAAAAAATCTTTGAAAATCTCTAAAAATCTTCAAGAACCTTTTAGGAATCTTTGAGAATCTTTTTAAAATCTTTATGAAATTTGTTAAAGTACTTCAAAATACTTATAGAAATAGAATCTCTTAGACTAAATTAGAGTCCTTTAGGAATCTTTTTGTAAATCATCAAAATACTTTAAAATATTTTTAGTAAAAAAACTATCACAATAGTTTAGGTTTGTTTTTGAAATCTTTCTAAAATCTTTTTGGGCCTCATTAAATTTTTATGAAGTTTTAAAAACTAAAAGAAGTTTTCAAAAAAATAGAATCTTTTAGAAGTTTGAGTGTACATTGACTGGTTTTATTTTCTTTACTTTTCACAATTTGGTAAGATTTAAAATTAGCAGCCTTTAAAGTCAAGTAAAAACATGACCATAATAACAAAAAAATCAATAGTTTTTTTGTTGATCTAGACACTTTTGGACACAACTTCACTAATTCAACAAAATTTTATATAAAAAGTACAACATTTTGTTGTTTTAAATACCAAAATTTCTTTACAAACAAACATAAAAGATGCTCCTCAATTCTTTGAGGAAATCATATATGTCCCTTAAGGATTAAAAGTACCAAAAATATCTTTGTGTTACATGATAACCAAGTGTATAGTTTAATGCAAATTCTTACAAGAAACCAAAGGTGATTTTTACATTTCAAATAACACAAGGATATATTTAACATTTCAAAATAGAAGAGCTTTTTTATTATTTTTCCAAAATGATAGGAGTATAATTGATATTCCTACAAAAAATAAGGAATGTTTTTTATGTTTCACATATTTTTGGCGTAAACTTGATATTTTGAAAGACTTAAAGGGTATTTTTAGTATTTCTCCTTCTACTACTAATCAAATGAATTAAAAAAAAACAATCTTATAAAATATTTTTATAAACTTTAAAAGATGGGAATTGATATGTGTACCATACCCTTCCAATTACTATACCACACCACGGGGTAAATTTTAGATTTCTACCATTAAAAAGCTGAATTTGAAACTTTTGAATTCAGATTTGGACTTAGAGACCATGGTATTGTCTAGAACTATAAAAAAAGTTGTAATTCAACAACACCCAATGAAAAAGTTTAGTTAGGGAGAAAATTGTTACTTTTACTTTTGTTTGTAAAAAAAGATAAGCTTTTTCATTGGGTGTTGTTGAATTGCAACATTTTTTATGGTCCTAGACAATATCATGGTCTCTAAGTCCAAATTTGAATTCAAAATTCTCAAACTCAAATTTTTGATGGTAGAAATCTAAAATTTACCCCGGGGGTGTGGTACAGTAGTTCAAAGGGTGTGGTTCATATATTAATGCCCTTAAAAAATATCCAAAACTATTCAAAAGTCTATAGAATTTTGATTTTATAATTGCAAGGTTTTAATTTCGTAACTTTTCACGACTTCATGTTATTTGAAGCTATCAAACTATGGAGGCTATTTTAACAAAATAAGGTTCTTTTTACAAAAAAAACTAGCACTAAATAATAATTATTAATGAATCCAACCTTTGCCTACAACAATCCTTATGAGATTTGTGAATTCCAAAAAGAATTTATAAACAAAATCAAAAAGATGGAAGTAAACAATTTATTTAAAGTTTCTAAACACCTTCTCTGATTTTAGCTCATAACTTTTGATAAAAAGATTGAAATCCAAAAAAAATTGTTGGAGGTGAAAGTAAAACACATTTACCAACTTTTTGTAGTTCTAAGTTTTTTGAAAAAAAGTCCTTTAATGGGCGGAAATAGCCTCCAAAGTCTATTGGATTTCTAAAGACATGAACATTTAATGTACAAATAGAATCAAGATACAAATGTGTGCATGTGTAATTGCACATTCTCTAGTGGTTTTTGAGAATGTGATAAAGTTGTGGAGTGTGAGGATAGAGGTGGAGGATTCAAACCTCACTACCGGCAGCTGCCCGAGAGTTCGAGCAGCTGCCTAGGGACTCGGGTAGTTGCCCGAGAGTTCAAGCAGTTGCCCAGCGGCTGAGGCAGCTGCCCGTCCCCTAAAAAGTTCACATTTTTGTAAAATAAAAACAAATTCTATGAAAAAAATAATTTTAAATTGAAAAAAAATAGAATTGAACAACATATAATACGTAATAGAAATCAACAACAAATTAACAAAAATTTGTAAATAATCAATAGAAAATCAACAGAAAAGTATCCAAATCAACTTGACCAAATTCACAGAAAAAATCAACAGTTTTTGGTTGAAATTCTGTTGATTTTGTATTGAATTTTCTACTAGTGGTAGGATCCAATGGATTTTGACATCCAAAGACCATTGATGTTTTCTAATAATTTGTTGACAAAAAAGACAATTTGCAAATAGCAAGCATTTGGCTCTAACAAACTGTGAGGGGCAACTTCAATTAACATTGATCCAAAATAAGTGTAGAACACTATTGGGCTTGTGAGGTAGAATTGTGGTTTCCTCTAATAGGCCAATTGTTGATTTCATTTCCATGGTGGACATTGTAGATGTAGATGGGACATCATCCTCAAAGGGAGGATGTCCTCTAGCATTGTTGATTAGGAGTTCTAGGTCTCGGCTTGTCACTACATCTGTCGTTGGATTTGGCAATAAAGATTGTTTGTGACTTAAAGATGCCCGCTTCAATGGCAATGGCAAACACATAGGACTGCTGCTCGATCTATTCAAAAGACTATCCACAATATTAATGTCAATATCCCCTTTGGAATAGTCTATGGCAAAAGACGCAGGAGAATGCAACATGTATGGCTTAGACATGGAAGCCGTCTTAGAGCTCCCATTGTTTGATTGGACCTATTGGAAGGCAACTTCTCCAATTTGGAGAGGAGGCTTTTTCTGAGCTTTTGCCTTTTGAGGATTTGAACACAGCAAACATCTTTGACCTACAATAAATAAAGATTATAGAAACCCACAAGCATTTTCCTTCCATCAATACATGAATTAATTGACAAACAACCATGCATCCAAAATTACTAGAAAGACACAATTCTCAAAACAAAGACACTTCATATGATAAGAACTTTATAAATTTATTTACATAAAAATGTGATGTACATAAAAAAATTACAAAATGCCTTGGTTCCCTAATTGCGCAACTACAAAGAACTCTACTTTGTATATCGTTGTTGCTCTATGAACATGCTTGTCGCCAAAATTAGGAAATGGGTACCCATGACTTTGGCGGACTTCGTCACTCCCTCTACAATTTGCTTGAGGTGATAGTCGTCACAATCAAGCAGATTTTTGTTAATGCGGTTGTTGTCAAGATATTCGTGTTGTGCTCCTTTTGGACTGTCAGAATGGAGGCACTAGAGCCAAAGCAAGAGTTCCCCCATGAGAACGTCATCCCTATGCTTATTACAAGTCCACATCTCTAGGAACAAAGCATTCTCCATTTCATTGTAGACACTCTTTCTAGGAGAGTTGTCAATGAGAAGAGTGTCATGCACAAAAAACAAGCCCCTACTATGCATGTCAAGGAGACTATGTTCAAGGACTTTAATGCAAAGAGCTTACGCCTTGTTTAGAAAGAACTTTCTAGAAGCAAGCTCTGTTTTTGTGCACTGCTCCACACCCAAGATATTAAAGGGGGCTCAACAGCCACTGAATAGGTGTCTTGCAATGGATTTTGTGTCCCTCCCATCTTAGAAGTTTAGGCATGCATTTCTTGGATATCTGGATCATAGTCTAGAAGGGGCTTTCATACCTTTGCTTGCTGCCAAGCATACTCTTTCTTTGTTTCCACCTCCACCTTTGATTTGTAAAGTATGCATCTAAGATATAGGGTCTACCACATAAAAAGAACTCACAAGTAGCATGACTACATGTGGCATGATTTAAGAGTCCTACAAGAAATTGTACCATTAGAATGTATTATCCCACTAGATCAATCACTTGTCATTTGACATAACACTTCAGTAGACATCACCACAAAATAGACAAACATCTTGTACGATAGAATGATGCCTACATAAATATGAGAAGGACAACAAAGTTTGTGAGTCTCACCAATTCTCCAATTATAGTCTTCTTAATGGCCATCATCTATGCTTCTTTGGATCCCTTTGCCTTAAAAATGGCCTGCATATGCGTGGACTTCTCCTTAGATTGTTTTGCATTCCCCCTTGCTTATAATTTTGTCCACATAGTGTGATCAACCTCTATGGGCTTTGGGCAATTTGTATCAATCAACTTCATCAAATTATAATGGACATTGATGAGGGTCTTTGTCACATAATGTAGGAACCATTGTGGACTGATCTTTATTTGGTTACCTCCAACCTCCCAATCTATAATAAAAAAACCACAATACCAAAAAAGTTTCAAATGATAAGACTTTAAAAATAAATTAATTTGAATGTAATATATAGATGTTTAAACAAACATTAGACTCACATCCAAACATCATTGCAGACATGCATATAGAATGCATAATGATCCTAGGACAAATGTATCCTTAAATAATATGATATTTGATAGGACATTAATCACAACAAAAGAAATTTGAATTCAATAGCTTCTCAAACAAAGAGGCCCAAATGATATTACCTAAATAGAGTATGCTAAAGAAGCACTTCTCTTCTTCTAGTGGTTGATTGGCCTAACCATCTAAGGGATTCAATCCCTTGGCAAAAGCCTTTACATCTTCTATCAAATAGCTTATTATCTTTCCATGGAGATGATTGCATTTATCCACCTTTACATAGTGCTTGCACTTGTTCTCCTTCTTCACGACAAGTTTCCGATGTGGAGGTGAAGTGGGCTCCTTCTCTATAATCATTGTGTCACCCTCTTCCTCTTCTACCTCATTGTCAATAGATTGAGAGGCGCTTCTGCAAAAGCTCAAATATAAAAATTACGTGAGGATCAACATCTACATGGACATTAGACTAAAACACAAGTATGCAAAATATGACATGTTCTATTAGACACAATTTCTATAAAAACATTGTAGATGTTGAGTCCAATGTCCAAAACCTATTCAATCCACAAGCCCACATTTTCTAGGAATTCTAAAATGGGCATCTCTATGCTCTAAATTGTACTACAAAATGTTCAAGAAGTATTGAACTTAATTTTTAGAGTACAATAGAAGAGAGGGCTTCCATGTAGTTGATCACCTACGGTCTATTGCAATAGAATAGTCCTCACTCATGGACAACTTCTAGTAGGCTTTCTTTTGTGGAACTCTTGTACAACACTTTTTTGGTTGTGGAATATTTGCCTTATCTTTGCTTCTATCATTTGTACAACTCTGCACATGCCACAAATTGTTCTTCTACTTTAATTGTTGTCCATTAGGTGGGCAAATTCATCCATGAACCTCCTTGATAGAGTCATTGTTGTTGTTATTGGGTTGATGTTGAGGCTCCATTGCACGCTTCAAAAGCAACTTTTTTTAACTTTTGGCAGCCATCGGTGTTAAAGGCCAATAGAAAAGATTGTCACCTCCAACTTATACAAGAAAGGAAGACAAGCACATAACAATATTTAGCCAACAATAAGGGCCAATTCAACTGCACTACAATTAGAATTCATGGCTAAAAACAACTCAAAACTTACAACTCCAACACATTGAAAAGTGACATGGACTATGAACATAACTATGAAGTGAAAAATGAAGTGTTTCAAAATGACACACTACAAATTCTTAGACATTACAGTCAATATATAGATGCCTATAAGAACCTTAAGATGCCACAAATTAGGCACTATGTAGATCTTTCCTACAAGCAAGACATACAAAAAAAAAATACAATGTGCGTTCTACAACATCACAATCAACACATGGATGTTTGTGTGAACATGAAGTTGCTACAAATGAAGCGCCTATGTACATCTCACCTCCAAGCACAACACCCAAAAAAATGACAATATGTCCAATTTTATACTCGTCTACAACAACACTTGCTCTTATTAGAACAAACTATACTTCAAATCAACTGAACTCCATCATATTTGTGGGTGAAATTGTTGCTTATGCTCACGGAATTTGAGGAATTTGAAGGAACTAGAGATGGAATTCAACACCAACACAAAACTTGGCTAACTTCTTCTAGTCCAAGGAATTGACCTGTTGAAACCTTGATGTTCACATTGGCATCCTCACGTGCATAACAAGTTCTCCTTTGAAACAAGAAGGTCTAAGACAGCAAAAGAATAGTTGCCTTTGCACATCAAAAGAAGAATTGACAAAGGCCTAACAATAGGTGATTAGAATCAATTTGGATCCTCCTTTGCAATACCTTAGTCACATAAGGAAGGTAGAATTCATCAACAATGAAATTTGAACCAAAGCTAATCAAATTACGCAAGGCAAACTATTATAAAGTAAATAATCTTAAGAAGAAACTTTTCTTGAAAATAAGAATTACTCTCTCAAATTAAATCAAATAGGTATGAAATTTTTAAAGTACAGGAGAAAAAAAAAAAGGAGAAGAAACTAAGCTAATGGTTGCTCCTACTTGACGTTGCAATGCAACCAAGCTCCCCCCTACTGTTGACATTGTGCTCCCCTCTATTGTTGGCAAAGTGCTCCTTTTTCTTTGTAGCACCTTGCTCTATCTCCTCCCTAGTAAAACATTCTTAGACCTCCTTGGCACCATGCTCACTCCAATGGTTGTTGACATCAAGGTGAAACCTCTCCTCCCCTATTATAGCTCCCTCTATTTGTTGGCTAGGAGCTTCCTTTGTTGAATGCTCTTGTTGCGACAATTGGCCCTACAAGCATGCCACTTGTGGGCAAAACCACCTCCCCAATCTACACTCTCCACACACAAATTGCTAATGCTTGTGGTAGACTAAACCAAAATTCTAAATTTCAAACCTTGGAAAACCACAAGCATAGTGACAATTTTAAAGATGAGACTCCAACTTGTTAGCAAAGGTCTCTTTAGAAACACCAAAGAAAGCCAAAATTTGCCATGAATGAATGAAGGTAGACAAAGGCAAATGGAATTGTCTATTGCCGCTACCACATAATGCAATAAATGAGTCAATAAATCCTAGTTGATGTCTATGGTATTCTATGATTGAGAATTGCAAATTTAATTCTAAATTACCACAAGGATGGGATGAGAGATCATAGCAATGGGAGGAGGGCCATAAGTGTGGCCATGGCAATGGAACAATGGCCATAACCTACTTGACCTCAACATTGTTGAAGGCAATTGAAGGAGTGTCGCCAAGGCCGACCATGATGAAGGACGCAAGACTGCAGGTTGAGAATTGCTGTTGCCACTTGCTTAGTGGAGATTGGAGGAAGTTTCTGAGGAAGGTTTGCAAGAAGGAATCCCTCCTCCTCCACAAGCACTGTTGCTAGGAAGGTGGGCTTTGTGGAGCCCTCCTACAACCATTATCCAACATCAGAACCTAAATTGAAAGTGCCCTAGTTCAATGAAGTGCTCAAAGAAACTAAAAGAACGTGTGGCATAAGAGACATTTCTTAACTTATTTGATTTTTCATCTTCATGTATTGAAATTGCAATCTAGTTTACAAACTATTTGTTATTTCTTAGGCAATTGCTACAATAGAGGCAGCTATTTACTCTTATATGAGCTTCCACTTTGTCCATCCTTCAAGTGAGTGAAGCAATATCAATGCCATCCATAAACTACTCAAAAGTACTAAGACCTACATGATTAACCTAAAAATCCTCCATTCCCTAGTGTGTTACACCTTCTAACCTATGCAAATACATATTCAAACTTGACAATGCTGTAAGAATTTGCATGTTGCTCAAAATCTAATGATCTCACTCAATTAAGAATTAGAAGAGTTGGTTTGGTTAGAAAAAGGCAAGAAGTTGACAAAGGATTATTTGAAGTTCCATCATTTTTTGGATATCCCATGTGGTACATCAATTGTTGTAGTTTCAAACAAAGGCAATTCTTTTTTTCTTGACATTGAAATGTTTTCCAAAACAAAGAAGTGACATTTAAACATCTAGCTAGACATTAATCTTGTCTAAGTTGATCCTATCAGTAAGACACCTTTTGCAAATTTGCAACTACTAACAAAAAGGAGATCATCAAATTGTTTAGTGTGTTTGGATAGTCCACTCTAGCTAAGAAGACATGACATGTTTGTGACAATGATAGTCTCTTTGATGTTGAAGAGATATACATTTATGAATCTCTCTAGATTTCTTGATAATAGAAAAAAGGCTATTTTCAAATGGCTAAGTAATTTTCTTAATTAGAGAGCCTACAAAAGTGAAGGTAGACACTAATTTATTAAGAGATGAAATAATTGTTTAGGCCACTCTATAAAGTATTTTCTTTTGTCACTAAAACTAAAGTAGCAATAGTACATTCTTTGTTTTTTTTTCCTTTGTTGGCAACATGAAGTTTAGAGTTCCATTTCATTTTATTCATTTAGGACTTTGGAAGATGTAAGGCTCATAGTATCATCATTCATTCTTAATATACGGATAGCTTTCATCTCTATGTCTTGGAGATATAGGACCATACATAGGGCTAGAATTCTTAATGAATTTACAAACGCAAGTCATTAACTTCTAGTGAATTTAAAGCCTTCTAGGATATTTAACATTTCACTATCATACTTTTGATTCTTCATTGTTAGGAAAAAGAACAACACATTCTCTTCCCTAATTTTCACTTTCTTGTATAAGATGTGAACAATTGGAACTCATATTTTAAATTATGTAATAAATGCCATGCCAAATTAAAACTTATTCAATTCCCAATTCTAATGGAATCTTTCTATGAGATTGTTAAAATTAATAGAAATATTTGTAAAAAATCTCAATTCTACAGAAAAGTGGAGGCCACCTTTAGTCCCTTTTTTAGAGTTCAACTACATCAAACAAAATTGAAATCATTTTTTTTCTTGGGGAGGAAGGGGGTGAGTGAACCTCATGTCCTTCTCTATAATTCTCTTGAAAATCAAATCTAGAGAAAGACAATGGAATTTTCTCCCCTATTTTCTAAGATATGGAAAGTTGAAGTTCATCTTCATTCTACATTTTGTGAGGCCTACTGATGTTAGAAACAAAGATAGTTTTTTGAGGTGTGCTACAAAAGTATTTCTTAAACAATTGAAATGACATTGTAATTTGTATCTTTTTAGTAGCAAAAAAGACCTCTTCTTCTTTCCAATTTTTTTTGGCTCTATGTATATAGATGTAGTCTTTCAAACAAGTTAAACTTATAGTTCACTTGTCATTATTGGTAGATCTAACTGGGGTTCCCACTAGCTTTTGATTTGTTTTTTTTTGGGCTTTTAGTGTATCTAAATAGCTCCAAGCCATATTTTCTTTTTCTTTGCAATATCAAAAATTAACTCATCATCTTTTTTCTTTTTGTTGGAAGTAGGTTATTTACTTTGAAGAAATACAACTCCCAATTCACTTTTTCTTTTGGCATAAAGATAAGTGGAGGAACTACTTATGCCATTTTCTCTTTGGCTTCTTTTAATTTCAATGAACTACAACTCAATTTTTTTTGGCAAGGTATATATAGTGTAGATCATTTGCTTTGAATTGAAGTCTATTTTTTGAAGTAAAGAAGTGTAAGAACTACACCTCATTTTTTTTTTTTTTTTTCATATGGCCATCCTCTAGGTGGGTAGATTCTAAAAGATGATGCTTAATTGGCTTTGTGTACCTAAGTCTTTCCTATAATGGACAAGACTTTGGAATTGTTAAAGTTATTGTATTCATTAGTCATTGATCCAAGTATTGCATTCTAATTGACACCTCATAGTCCAAACCAACTCAATGGATTCACAACCTGCTTACAACATTACTTCAATCACCAACTACCTAACATTGCATATGCCAAACACACATAGCTTTAGTCCCCATTTCCAACTTATTCTACCAAGTCCCAATCACCAAGACTACTAGTATACATTTCCTTTGTAAAACTGGATATACTACTTAATAACATGGGTCAAAATTTCTACCTTAATATGCAAGGATCTATGGTAGCACTACTCACCATTGTCCTAACTATCCTTGAGTGTCACCACACTCTATGCTAATCTATTTTGTATTTGCTATTTTTCAACCAAGACTAACTAGCTCTCACAATTCCAGACTCATTTAAGGAGGCCTATGAAGGAACAAGACTCCACTCAAACAATGCCACA
This sequence comes from Ulota crispa, assembly GCA_963920765.1. NCBI lineage: Eukaryota > Viridiplantae > Streptophyta > Bryopsida > Orthotrichales > Orthotrichaceae > Ulota > Ulota crispa. The sequence continues at coordinate 20,060,338 of OY987247.1, forward strand.
GGACACCTACACTAATGTCCTATGGTACCTTGGAGTGGTGGTGAAGTCATCACCACCAACTTTGAATCACCAAAAGTCACCAAGGCTCTACAAAGGAATGAGGAGGGAGACCAACCCCTCCTATAGTACTCTTTATGGTCTTTGACACCTCCTCCACTTCAATGGTGAAGCAATATCCCAAACACCCTTGGATTTTGAAAAACCACTTGTTTCCAATACAAGACTCCAAGTTCTGCCACCATTTAAACTTCCAAACTTCCAAATGGTAGAACTTTGCGCTCAAGGCTCCAAATCTCATATGCAAGATCCTTCCAGATACCTATACAACTACTACATGATGATGGGCAGCTCACTTGTCCCATTCGGACAAGTTCTCACAAAGTTATGGCTCTCTAAAGATTTAGGTTCATTGAGGGAGGCATCACGCCTTCACCATGGCTCATCATTTGGCCATAACTTTTGATTCATGTCTTAGAATCTCATAACTCTTGTCATTCTAGATTCTTTGTATTCTTAGCTTCTCAATAATATGCTACATGCCATACTTCCTTTCAGATGTTAGGCATAGCACACATTGTTTTGGCTAAAGCATGCCTTATGAAATTTAGGGTAGCCTAATATAGAAGGAAAAACAATGGCTCTTTCACATCAATAGTACATTCCTACCAAATTGAGGTAAAGAAAAAAGGTCTAAAATAGTTGTACACAATTTTCCTACATATAAGTAGTGGCAAGGGAGATCTTATCCTCATTCCAATTATTTGGGGATATTGCAACAATTGAAATAAAACACCTCTTCATTGTATAGCAATTTTTTTTGAGTATGACACTTTTAGACTTGTTAATGAATTTGAAATTTGTATTAGGATATTTTGAAACATCACTCATGCTTTTTCTATATTTTTTTTGGCTTTGTGGAGATTAAAAAAACAAACAATCTTCTTCAAATTCTTTAATGCCAAAGGAACATGGGTGTCCCTTTCATTTTGGTTTTTTGGTTTTCAAGTATAATTTTCAAAACTCAATTTGTAAGATTTTTTTTTCCTACTTCAATAAAATTCATCTTCTTTGTTTTGATGTTCTCTTGAATTGGATGTGAAGAATTTTGAAGATTTAGAATTTTCCCAAAATTATTGAAAATTACACCTCATCTTCCTTCCAATTGCTACAAAATCCGCATAATTTTCAAACAAAGACATGTAGATGTCAGACAAAAGCTCCTTCACAAATGTTTGATATTCTTCCACATATAAATGTGTCTTAGTGGACATGTTGCAAGAAATACTTCATGCCTTCACAAATTGAAAGTTGAACATTGACATTCTCCTTCTCTAGAGGATTTAATGTGCTATAGCCATATCTCTACAAGTAGAACTCATTAATTCTTCATTTTCTCTAAATGTTTTGGCTAATGAAATGCTCTTTTTCTTGTTCATGACTAATATTTTTTGTGTATGACCTTCAAGCATTTTGAGCTCAAAATTTTATCTTATTTCCAAAAAGATTTGTATAGAAGTTGGACTCTATATCTTATTACTTTCTTTTTTTTGTTGTAAGCTACTTAAAGAAGTAGAGATCATATTGAATTGTTGCCTACATTTTTGGCAAAGGAGAGCTAATACTCATGCCAATGTGTTCTCCTTTGTAGAGATGTCTTATCTAAACACATACTTCATCTATTTAGATTTATAGTTAGAAGAGAGTGTTTTTTTGGAGTCAAGTGAATGTGCACCTTGACTTTCAATTTTTTTCTCCACCAAACAAGACATTCGAAGCATGTAAGATAGTGATAGTGATCATGAATAGGCACCTTGGATGAAGTGGAAGTGCAAATTTCCTTGAGCCCCTACATAGAGCACTTGCATGGTTTACTTTGAAGTCCCCGAAAGTGTCATTACAAAGAATGTTAGAGAATTTTATTGTCATTGATGTTTTCTTAAGCATCTACCACAAACTATAACAAGTGTTTACAACATCTAGATGTCTAGGAACCCATCAAAGTGCTAGTAATTCTTGTCATTAGTAATGTCTTAGGAATCATCATTTGGTAGACTACTATAAAGAGACTATGTCAACGTCTAAGGCAACATCCTTTTGTATAGGTCATATATTTAGCTTCGGATGCATTTGTTGCAGTTATTCAGAACATCTCCGCTGCAAATTAGGAAAATCCCTTTTCATTTCAATAGACAAGGGCAACTCCATAGATTCCTACTAAGTAGTTGATGTGACTAGAAAGAAGAGCATTACTAGAAATTTTTCAAAGGACCCTAGAGATGACAATGTATGGTTTGATCCTTATCTAATAAAGATAGAAATGTCTACAAATCCCTTTGAATGAGTTGAAACTAGTACAATCTTCTAAAGTGGTAAATGACACTACTCGCTTTTTGCATTCCAAGCTGAAAGTAAGTTACAAGACACATGTTGAAGAAAGATTGAAGGAGACTCATGATTGCATAGAGTGTGTAAAATGCTCAATGAATTAAATGTTGGAAGTTAATAGTAGATAGAGTGAGGAGTTACAAATGGTGGGGGATACATGTAGTAGCCCTCCAAAAAAGAGAATAAGTGTTGTTGCAAGACTTGCTTGGCTAGTATTGCACAAAATAGGTCTACGTGGTATATGATCTAAAGGTAGTAAGTGTGTGAGGAATGCAATGAAGTGCTTAGCCATCTTTTAGGACCAAAAATTGTAGTCTTTTGGCTTTTTTGGTCTACTATAACATATAGACTACTATCCATGGTTAAAGGCCGTTAGATCCATGAACAAACATGTGCAGTGGACAAAATTATGTTTTTCCAATTGTTTACAAGGACAAAGATATGTTCAATATAACATTGTAATGTTTACATCTATATGATTATGACTTAGACATATTGTTTTTGTAATTCTTCCATATGTCATTCTAGTATATATTTATAGAAATAGGATCTTCTTGAAATTATTGTAATTAACGAGAGCATATTCTTTCTACTCATTTAACCCCTCAATATATATTGCTCTTGTTTTATAACTATTGTAAGTCAAATGCATTCTTGAACTTAGTTTATTGAGCCCCAATTGATTGAAAATAAGTCTTTGTATCTTTCTTATTGATGTTGTTCAAAATTGATATAGGAATTCTAAAAGGAAGAAGTATGCATTAGTTTGGCTAGTTCTGGCTTGCTTGCAAAAATTGTGCTCCTCAACAATTTAGGTAGGGTTAGCAATGTCATTATAGTTGGCTTTTGTAGCACATTTTCTTTTACTATAGGTTTCCATGAATTTGTTGTTTTAATCTGTGATTGCATTGTTGTTATTCACTATTGCATCTTTCTCATTGCTTTTCCTATGACATGTAGTAGTGAAGGGGCTTAATTACTTCATGAGCAAGGATCCAAAATTGCATGGCATCAACTACTACATGTAAATGCTGATGTTTGGAAATGACATGGAGCAAAGGCAATAACAATGTAGAGTGAGAGTCCACATCAATATAGACAGCCATGTCCTAAGCCACATTTCCATAAGCAATCTCATTTTACAAACTAAGTTGAAGGTGGCAACAAATTTTAACTTGAAGAAGTTCCCATGTCTATGCAAAAATTGTTATGGATAGTGATGCCAAGCTATTGATATGATTTGGAAACATCATGCTAAGATGGGACAAGATGATTTTCTAACAAAGTCAATGATCAAGGGGAACCCTCCCAATGGATACCTTCTTGATGGCATTTGAGTAGAAGATTTTTATGATGATGACATCATAGACAATGATGAGGATATTGTAGTGGACAACACTATTGTCTATGACATTGACAAAGCACAAGAATTTGGAGACATTGACACTAGTGATGCTAGAAAAGACAAAGAAACTCAACTTGATGTACAATACAATGTCCAAAGGCAAGTCATGGAAGCCCTTGATTCTTGGCAATATACTACAAGAGGACACATTGGTGTCCAAAGGAGCATCAAGCAATGAAGATAGTGCTAAAATGGACATAATTGAAGACATGTAGTGTTTATATGAGCAAGCAACAACACCACTATAAAATGGTATATTGTCAAGTATTCAATCAACTACGACCATCATTATGAACATGTGCATTGTCTATCATGTAAGCAACAATTTCACAAATGAGTTGCTACAGTATTTGTCACTAGACTTGCTCCCAAAAAACAACAAGATGCCTACTAGACATTAAGAGGCACAAAAGATGATTAGGAATTTGGACTTAGAGTACAACAACATCCATACGTGCCAAAATGGATGTGTATTATACAAAGATGTGAGCATGTGGATTTAAGTAGTTGCCCAAAGTACTCAAAGCCAAGTTGGTTTGAGGGAACAAACTCTATATTTTCAAAGGTCCTTGAACACTTTCCCTTGATACCAAAACTAAGATGCATGTTTAGGTCCTTGGAGATTGTACAAACGGTGACTAGTTAGATGGAGCATGTCAGTGAAGACAACATGATGGGATCAGTAGTGGATAGCCTTGTTTGGAAGGACAATAGCTGAGACGCTGCCTTCAACAACTTTGGCAACAATGACAAGAACTTATGTTTAGCACTAGCATTAGACAATATTAATTCCTTCAAATTGAAAAACACAAATTAGTTGACATGGTTAGTGCTCATCTTAATTTACAACTTCCAATCGTGATTTGTGAACAAGGAGTTCTTCATCACCTTTAGCCTACTATTTTCTTTGAGGCAATCCCCATCCTCCAATAACATGAACAAGTTCTTGCAATCGGTGCTGAAGGAGCTATATGCATTGTAAGAAGGTGTTGTAGCCCAAGATTTTTTACAATTTGAAGGTGTTCATCACTTTGTCATACTTGGCTTATTAATATAGACCATATAAGGTTTTTTGGCACATGCTCTTGTCTTTGACTTGTCTTGCAAGGGATATAAAGGGTATCCTATGTGTCACTCCAAGATAGATTCCAAACTAGCAAAAACCAATGATGTGAGGATGAATCAAAGTACCTTAGGCTCAAAGATTGTGTACAATGGCATACAAAGGTACCTAAATTGACACCACACCAATTGCCAAAATTGTTGCTTCAATGGCAAAACTAAGCATTCCTTTAGGCCAAAGACCATGACCAATGAAGACTTTATTCAATACATTGCGTGGTGGCACATGTATCTAGATCTTGGTAGAAAAAAAGATGAAAAGGGAGACCCAATGCATTCTACAAAGGTGAAACAACTAACTTTTCTTTCTATAAACTTCCTTATTAGAAGGTGAAAAATGGTCTAGTCTGATTTTCAATGTCTTTTCAAGGATAGAGTCTATGTAGTACATGCAATAGATGTTGTTTGTTATAGCAATAGAGTCTTCATGTCCAAGGGTATGTCTTAGTAGGCATCCCAACGCACAAATTGTAGAAGCAATAAATAGTGCCTTCTACTAAATTGTAGAATGTGAATATGGAATGCCTTGTTACAGTCACATGTCTTGTATGATGTAGATGTCAATACTAGGTTAGGCCTTAATGTCTATGTACCTTTCCTTTGCAAATACCACAAAAAGTGATGATGCACATTGTTGTAGATGGAGGATGCTTTCTTTTGATAGCAATGTTGTCTATTTGTAGTATCTTTTAATACAACACATTTTGGACATCACGCATTGTGAGAATTTTTTTTATAAGAACATGGTGCATACACTTCTTCCTATGAATGATAGCCTTGGTAGTTGCAATGATGTATAAGAACTTGGAATATGTAAAGAAATTTGGCTTCAAGATCCATGCAAATGCCAAGATGTTTTCTACATGCCAAATGCATCATATGTGATGAAAGTAGATGAACAAAAGGAGTTTGTGAATATACTATTGAATATGCAAACGCCAAGTTACGACATCAATATAATCCATAAACATCTATAAAATGGCACATTATTGTATATGAAGACTTATAATTATTACATTCTCATGCATTAGGTAAGCATGGTATGCAATATTGCAGAAAAATTAATTGAAATTGTCAAAAAAGAGGAAAGAGTTTAGACTTTATTGCATTTGCACTATCTTTGTGAACAGCATATGCCCTTGGTGATGTTGTCTAGGAGATACCTTTCATTCTAAAAATATAGCTAAAGATGTTGTATTCAAGATAGTAGTGTTGTCTTTGGCATTGATGCATTGGCTATTGCTTAGCCAATTTTAGCACAATAGTGTTGCAATTGATACAGTGAATAGACATAGGGGTGGACCCTCTATGCATGTCACAAAAAACTATACTAGTTTTTTTGCAATAAAAACATGGCTAATGAAGATGTCCTTGCTAGCATGTAGATTCTATCAATGGTTGTTTAGAACATCTTAGATGAGAATGTGTGTTTAGCTATTATAAAAATGAATAGGGTCTTCCAAAGACTTTGTAAGAAGGAGATCAAAGAGGCTCACAACAATGCCCTCATGCAATATTATTTTGGCAACTTGTTTCATTGAGAAAGAGTTTCCAATGACATTTTTGAATATCACGACTCATTTGCCTATGCACCTTGTGGAGCAATTATTTGTATGGAGCCTTGTACATTGTAGGTGGATGTATCTTATTGTGCAATAGTTGAAGACATTGAAGGATTATAGGCATACATTGGTGCATCTAGAAGGAAGCATAGTAAAAGGATATTGGATTGAAGGGATGCTTGGCTTTTACACAAAATACATGAGAGAATTTTAAGGAACTAGTGAGTATGTTTAGGATGCAAAAGAAGACCTCATAATGAATGACAAGGCGTTATGTTGTAGGGCACCAAAAAAGAGGCAATTATCCAACAAATTATGTTCACATGCACATGCATTTGTTGTTGACAATGCTTTGTGCTTGGCAAATTTGCGGGAGTAAGTAACTTGCCTTGCTTTCTAGTACCAATTACAACATCATCATATCTTTCTTGCAAGCTTATTGGACATTGAAGCAAGTGCTATTGTGCTGAATGATGTCATGTACAAATATATGTTGATGTTTATTTTGGCTTCAAAGTGCATGCTGTTGTAAAATTGAACATCCTAAATGCAGGATCATTGCAAATGAACATAGCAATTTATGAACATCTTCTTAGACATACCATGCATAGTGCAATTGATGTTCATAACATGCATTCAATCCATTGTTTCAATTTCTTTGGTGGTGTCAAGCATGATGCAAGGACTACATTTTGGCAAAGGCCCAACAATGGGAGGAGCAGGAAGCTTTTTGTGTCACATGGAGGCGTTAATATTCAAAAAGAGCAATCTATTATCCACTTGAACTAAGTGAGTTTCCATCCTTTGCATAGTGGATGATGTCAACAGTGAGGGAGATTGAGCGTTGCAGACATTGAGACAAAGAAGACATTAGGCAATATGCTCAACTTCTTGAGCGGATAGTAACATCACACTCAAAAAATGTTTTGTCTCAACATGCACCTGTGTGTTCAAAGTTGTAAAAGTGGACTTGTTACCCGTAACTCTAGACTAGTAGCAAGTTTCACATGCCAACTTTGTAGGGGTTTATAGAATGGAAGACTAGTAGAAACCAACTAGGAGTATGTGGCTACATTGAAGAGATTTTGGTTTGGGATTTTTGGAATCATTGCATCACAATGCTATTATGTAATTGTGTGAGTGGGACATGGGAAAGTTGAGCTCCAAGCATTCAATGGGATAAGTACAACTTCACCTTAGCAAACTTCAACCACTTGGATGGAAAAGTCCATGCCAATTCATTTGCCTATACATTTCCATTGCGTTGCCAACAAGTTTTCTTCTTCAATGATCTACATGGGTAGGTTGGAAAGTTGTTTGCCAAACAAAGGTGAAGGGGTTTATGTAGGGCATTTCACACTATTCCAATGACCCCTACAATGGTTCAATTTTTGAATGACAAGGACTTTGAAGGACTTCAACAAGTGCAAAGAGTAATGGACCCAAGTGCCAGCCCATAGACAATGGTGGAAACTATATTTCCATAGTGAACAATGACATGGCACTTAAGGATGAGATATAGGACTTTTACATCATTGACATATCTTTAATGAGGTTGCATCCTAACATCACATAGGATGTCTAAAAAGATACAACATCTTTGGCATGATTATGTCTCCCAAGTAGATTTGCTACCTTTTAAACATGTGTTTTGTGACACAAATTGTTTTTGCCAATGCTATGTATGACATTGGAGGGTTTATTTTTTGAAAATGTACGCATCCCATTATATGTGCTTTGACTAGGTTCTTAGGAGGACCTTGTCATTACTACACAAGTACACATGTTGCAGGGAAATGCATCATAAATTACCAAAACATGCACAAAATACAAGCTACATTGTTTATACATTCCATCCATAGTCATGTTTAAAAACAAAATGGTCCCCCTAAAGGCACCAATGACTCTAACATCATAGTCATCCTAATAATATAGGATAGAGTGAATTATAGTAAATTTGTTTTGATTCTTCTATACAAACAATGAATTTCCATGTTTAAAAATGAAATGACAAAGTGTTTCAAATAGTATATCATTTGAATTTTTCCTAAATTGTGAAGAACTTACAAGAAATTTATCACTTAAATAGCTCAAAATGAACCACTAACAAGCAAATGAATAATTCATTTTCTATTGCATAGGAAGGGCATGCGGCTTGTTCAAATTCAACTTTTGGCATGAAGTCATGTCATATAGTCATAGTAATATTGAAATCATACTACCCTCTACAATGGCTTGCGCAACTTGTGCTTGTCTAGTCAAATAGCATGAATTGCAAAGTGGAGAGCATGTGCTTTTAAGTTACATTCATAATGAATAAATAATGAATGATGAAGCAAAAAGTAATATTTCTAAGAATTTTTGTACATCTAGTGTGACATCAACAAAAACATCCAAGGTTACAACATAGATTGACTGTATATGCTAACATGGGATGCCACATCTAAGTACAAAAAACATAGTATTCATTAATTTTGGGAGATTTGGAACCTCTCAAAATAACATTATCCATTAGTATCCTAGAAAATCAAATATAGTTGAACAACTTTGAGTTGAAAGCATCTCATTTCTTGAGCTAGAGATTGTAATTTCTATTAAAATTATAGTTCCAAGCAATAGAAGAAGGAAAATTCTTGTTATAATTGACCAACGTTAAAGATGAATTTGTTGGAGATAGTTCTACTATTGAAGTCATGTAGGTCTAGGTAGCAAGTTCTATCCTTGGTGCCTCATTTCAAAGGTTTAGGGTATATGATGTGGATTTGTAACCAATACATAAATAGTAGTTTGTATCTGTTAATAAGTATATTTCTTAGGCTGTCACCCTATTGAGTTAGGATATAGTATGAGAGGTGTGCACTTACAAGACTAATTGTTGGCTATGTGATAGGAGGTCCACGTTTGAAAACAATTAGTATACAATATAAAATATTAATTTGTAAAATCAAATCTCAACATTTCATCAATACAATACCGCCTATTTATGTCATGCAATATGAAATCGTATATACAATAAAAAACCTATGTTTTAGGTGACGTGCCCCAATTTTTTTAAACCAATTTTAGGAGATGTCAAAATTTACAACCCAATGTTATTATGTCAACAAGAATGTCCAACATAAAATCAATGTTGACATAAAAATTGGGTTATAAACAATGACATTATCTAAAAATCTATTAAAAAAAATTGGGGCTTGCTATATACCTAAAATATGGGTTTCTTACAGTAATAAATCCTATAATTATGCAAAAGCAAAACCAAGGAGCAAAACATCAAATACAAACCATGAAACATAGCTTCAACTACTATAAATTTTCTCCTTACACACTCAATTAGAATTGCACAAAGACAAACTACCTTCAATGAATCAACTTGAATTGATGGGATCTTGAGGCCACACTCTATTGTGTCCTTCTTCACCCTAGACTTTCATGCCGCCATAAGCAAATAGGTGTTCTTCCATGTCAGATTTTGGGTCTTGCCTACTTTCTAGTACAATCCTTTGGTGGAGTTCCACCTATGATAGAATTCCTATATGTTTTCTTCTCATGACATGGGTTGAAAGTATTGAATCAAAACACAATTAGGATGATTTGGATTAGTAAAAAGATCAAACAAGGCTCTCACAATCCAAATTAGCTTAGAATTATTATTGGCCAATCAAATGGCAACAAAGTATCCTTTATAAAGATCATGTGTCACTCAAAAAGAAGGCAATGGGCAATAGCAAAGGTTCTCACAAATGCATCATCCTCATCAAAGTCCTCACAAACTTCACCACCATGATTAAATTTGTGTTCTTTTGTTGTTTCAACTTGAGTAAAAGACCAAAAGCCATCCTTCAAAATTGTAGACAATTCTATTTCCTATTTCAGAGTTGCATAAATTGCCTGCCGATAAAACACCAAATGCTCGAAGCATCTCCTATACTTTCTACTTCAATTTTCATTGCACAATGACTCCCAATACTGAGGCCCTCAAAGTTACAGTGGCCTATGATGTATGCTTTTGAGGCTTGTGCATGCCTAAATTATCATGAGGCTAAACTTGTTCCTCTTTGGCAACATATCCTTAGAAATAGTGGAAGGTGGTCTCTAAGATTATGGAAATGTGCCTCCATGCCACCATAAAAACATCAATTCCTTCAACATGATCACCCTTTTTCCTTGAGTGTTACAATGAACTTTCCAATGCATGTCCAACTTTATTTAGTACTAAAATTCAACATTGTCTTGTAATACAAGTGCTCACAGAAAGCTCAAATCTACTCTCTTGGAAACAACTGAATACTACTGTTTGAATAATAGCCTTTCTTGACTCAAACTAGATGGAGTTTTGAGTCAAAAGGTCCTTTGTCTTTACAAAAGTTTGAAGAAGAGGATTTATGACAATATTTGAATAGAGCCTTCCATGTGAAGACAAATGTTGTGCATGGTTGGATTCTCAACAATTATACTCATTTCAGACCTCGTAATCACAGAGACTTGCACCATGCAAATACACGTGTTGAATGTGCTAAGCACGCAGAGAGTACCTCTACTATTCTAGGACTTTAGTAGGATTCATTATTTTAGAGATTTGCACTACCACAAATGAGTCTCCTAGTCATTGATCATAGCCTACAACAAGGCTAGATTTCACGTTGTAACAAATATTCTTCACCATTACCAAACTATTGGCATTATATAATGAGACAATTTGTGTCATCTACAAACGTCAAGAAATCCCTTCATAGTTAGGAATATTGATTATCTTGTTACTAAGGTCATGGACCTTTCCTTCATTAGAAAAATATATTTGTATTGCCTCTAGTGCAAACTCCATGACTTCTAGAGAGACAACAAAATGATTAATCATCCAAACAATATACAATAGAAAGTTGGCTTCATGCAATACATACGTCAACCTTGTAGAACAACTTGAGCCAAGTCAAAGTAACAAAGATAAAAAAAAATAGTAAACCAATGAATTCTCTTCCATTATTAAATTATAGATAAATAGCATAATAAAATACATGTAATAAGTCAAATACACCAAATAAAATATAAAAGAATAACAATTCTTGAGAAGTCATGATAAAAATCATCTAAGAATTACACCTAAGAGCCTATTTATCTTCCAATCTGTTTTTCATTATGTAAAGTAGAGTGGATTTAAATGTTTAAGATCAAAAAATGTTTACGATTGAATGAAAAATTAGCCAAAATCCACTAAATCTAATTAAGCCACTATAAAATCACCTTCAAATATAGATCTCCAATTTCTAAAGTCAATAATTGACTATAAAATTGTATAGATGAAAAATAAATATAGAATCTTAAATATACTTGCACAACTATCCGCTAGTTCAACTTGTTTTAAATTAAATACTATAATAGTTGAAATTATACTTGGTAACAAAGTAGGTACGACAATGTGGCAAAAATAGGAATCAACAAACAACATTAGCTACAATGCAAAATGCTAGGAATATTACTATATTAAGAATCTGACATGACCAAGAAATTGCCATATCATATAATATGCAATAAATTAATTTTTGAAAATAATAATAATTTTTATAAAAATAATAATTTTAAGAAAATAAACTCTTAAATCACTTTTCATTTCTTTCATACTTTTTGAAAGTTTTTTATTTTTTATTTTTTTATTTTTTTATTTTTAAATCCAAATTTTTATATGAATAGTAGTTGGTTGATTGCATAAAGAAAACTTTTTGTGAACAGCACCATAACTATCTCCTAGAGCCCTAAAAAAAAATCACCAATTACATTTTATGGTTTTACATTTGTTTTATATAAAAGTAGAATAAGTGTAGGCTTTAATCTAACATGGTAGTAAAAAGGATTGTATTCCAAAAATAGAAAGTAGTTTAAAAAGGTTTTGCGTTAATATGGAAATGTAAAAAACCTAATATTCAAAATTTTGAGAGATTCAAGACCTCTCAAAATAAAGATGTCAATTTAGGTTGATTTAGGTGCCATGATTGAAAATAACAATTTCCTTCAAAATGAGAGTAAGAAGAATTTTAAAACTATGTCTACTAAGGTTGATTTGACTGAAATGAGAGTAAAAAGACAATTAAACTATGATGTTTTAGGTTAATTTGACATAAATAGGTTGAAAAGACAATTAAGATGGTGACTATTTAGGTCAAATTGACCTAAAACATCACAATTTAATTGTCTTTTTACTCTCATTTCAATAGAAATTTTTGCTCTTCTAATAATTTTTCTTCATTGTCATTTTATTTGATGATCTTCTAGCTCTCAAAATTTAGAGAATTCTCTCAAAATTTTCAATATCAGGTTACAAGTTGGAAAATTTGAAAATTTAATATTCATTACTTCAAAAGAACTTATAATTATATTTTTTGATTTGAGAAATAAAAAAGTAAACATAATTAGTACTGGTAAACTTTAAAAACTCTTAATAAATAACAAAATAATATTCATAAAAAGGGATAGTAGTGGACTTTGAAAAAAACAGAAGTAACTATGAGTATGAAGAGTTTAAGGATTATTTCATTTGTCATTTTTACATGAAGCTCATCAATATGTATTTTTTGATTTAAAAAAGAAACCACACCAATCTTAAATGTATTTCTCATTTTAGTTAAATAAACTCTAATTGAAGAGGTTATAAAATTTCGAAGGTATTTGGAATATAAAAAAAATGTACAAGTTGGAAAAACTTGATAGTTTCTTCTAGCCATGGAAAGTAGAAGGTACCAAATTGAATAAAACTTAATATATTAAGTGTGCTTGTACTATAAAAAACTCTAATTGAAAATATTATGCACTTGAAAAGGATTTAGGGTGAGGAAACAATTGTACAAGTTTGGAGAATGTTAACAATTTCAGTGTGCCTTTTAGTAGTTTGAAGAAAAAAAATAGGAAGTGAGATATTTTCAAAAATACTAAAGGTTTGCAATATTTAAAATTTAGGAGTTCAATTTTGACTTTGCAATTGAGGTATACACCCATGACTTTATGAAATGGAGTCCTCTAAACTACAACAAATTTGAAAATGATTTAAAAAAAAATTAATAGTCTACATTTAGAGTGCAAGAATTTTAAAAAAGAAACGAACTTCATGATTTATTTTTTGGAGGGTAATTGGATATCTTTCCATAACTTCAAGAATTTGAGGGAAATCTTTGAACAATCATTGGATATGCAATGATTGAAACTTTATTCAATTGTTAACATTTTAAACTTCCTTTAATTTGAAGTAGAAAGTGAATTGTTTTCATGAATATTGTTTGTATTAGGCAAAAACTACCTATACTTAATTGTGACATTAGGTTGTCTTTCACTAATTTGTGGACACTCAAAAACACAAAGAAATTTAGGGTTTTTTTTTAAAAAACTTTTATTGCCTTGGGTAGTTGAGCAGATTATAAAAAAAACTTTGTATTTGGTGATGTTAGTAGAAAACATTGAATCATGATTGCCTTTGATTGTATGTAATCAACTATGATGTCCACAAAAATTCATTCTTATTGATAAGCAAAATATATATCAAATTTTTTAAAAATGAGACAAATTTCATACTTGTTATTTGGCAACACAACTTTGAACAATGTGGTTTTTGTCCAAAAATTTGGTGATATGGAAGCCACATGGTTAATACATCAACCTCTTTTAAATTTCTTTTTGGATTGGAACTTTTGCTTTTCTTTTTTAGAATTTCCTTAAAAAAAACTATGGAATTGCTTGAATTTTTTTGGTCATGGTTACATTGTGTAGAAACAAGTTAATATGCCGGACAAATAAGATTTTAGGCAAATGTTTTTTGCAACAAAGTCAGATTGCAAAAAACATGTTTTTGGATGTTTTTGATAACAATTTTGTTCCTCAATATCCTTTCTTTTTTGGAATTGCATACTACCTACTATCATCTAGACATCTTTTTAGACACATTTTAAGGTATAATAGAAATTCTATCTATTATCAAACTACCTCTCTAATGTGTTTAGTGACATCATTGAAAACATGTTAGGGCTTATTTTAGACTTCTATGCTATGCAACCTCATGTTGTATCCTTTATGCAATGCACCAAAAAATTGAACACACATTATTTAGGACATCTACAACTACACTGCAATGAAGATACAAAGCTTCAACACATGTATTCTATAGCATGTTGCATACAAGCTATGTTGATAGTGTTGTTTTCAATAATGTTTGTGTTTAGAAGACATGACATTGATGTCATCCAATTGTAGTTGAAGAAAATCATTGAAGATGCACTTTGATGTTTGTTTTTTTAATAAACATTGCCAACTCATTTGTCATGAAAGTAATGTTCATTTGTGGTATAGTTGTCTTCAACATGCATAATTATAGATGTCTTCTTCATGGGATTAAATATTAGAATGACATGTGTTTGTGTTTCAAAATTTTAGCTTTGACACACATGTAGACATATTAGTGCGCAACTAGTTATGTTAAGGGAAACAAATATTCAAGTCAGCAATGACTTTTACTAAATAAAGAGATTCTTATGAATTGGAATTTTGTTGCATAAATCCGCAACTATTGTTTTTAGTAGGAATGGCTTTATAGTAGTGCAAAGAAATGTGCATGCTAGTGGCATCAACAATAGGAAGAAAGTCATGTACAACAACACATGTTATGGAATTTGTGACCTTCATCTTCAATCTTTAAAGAATATCTTGTTACAAAACCACTATTGCAAATATCATGTCTACACATACTTAACCAAAAAGGATTATCAATCGTGCAACTTTAGTCATGAGAAGAATCCCATGTCTTGTTACATGCATTGTTCAAATTACTCCTACTTCAACAACAAAGTGCTTGAACAAATGTAGTCCAATATGCTATATACCATGTACCATATGCATCATGCATAGATGATTTAGTATAAAGACATATATCAACTAATCAACTTTATGATTGTACAAAGTCTATAAGTTGGTGAAACTCCCTAAGGACATTATATTCTAAGTTGCTTAAACAAGTACAAAATAAGCAATGCGTTGCCTAAACAATGGTTTAAATGGCCGCTTTTGTGACACATCTTACTCCTATATCCCACAAACTTTGCAAGTATGTAATGCAAATTGAATGAAGTGCTCCACCTTCTCATGCCATTTTCTAGATAGCTTTTCCTATGCAGTGAAATCATGAAGTAAAACTAGTATTATATCTCATGTCTAAAGCATTGCTGCACACATAATATCTTCACAGTCCATGACTTCATTTGCTATACATATTTCAAGCCATTGATGTCAAAGAAGACTACAACAATCCCTAAGAAATCCCTTGCTTCTCGTATAAGTGAATGATTGAATGTTAGCATGTCAACTTCTTTGTGGGTCAATCCATGACAGAAATTCATAATACAAATTATGAATTTAGAACTATAGCATCAAAACATTAGTACTTTGTGCATAGCTTGAAATAAATGAAGCCCTTGAGACTTCTAGTTCTATAGTCAGCAATAGTAACCAATGAACAAATAAACAATTACCTTGACTATCCACATTGTAAGTGCACATAGTACTCTCGTTATACTACTAAAATATGGAAGTAAATGCTTTAGTGTAATACAACTAATACATATGTGAAAAAGCAAACATCTTCCACTCTTTTGACTTATACTTCTTTTATCACAAATGTTAATTTATGGATGTGCTTGTCAATTTTTTTGAAGTAACTCACTTTGAATTCCTTCCTTTTAGAATAATCATGTTGTTTAATAGAGCAAACAACTTTTTGCATCTTGTGAACTAAAGTCATTGGTGGTCTTCCTTGATATTTTTAATATATTAACTTGTCTTAAGTCTTTTTGACCTTTATGGGCACTCAAAAGTGACAACTGTAACTATCCACTCATACTTGAATTTCCTACATCTCAAAATTGACAACATAACATCACTATGAAGTATCTACTCAAATTAAAAATATTATAATGTTAATGCTTGTTGTCAACTAATAGACAATGGCAAAAGAATTGCATATTGTGCAAATGTCACTTGGACCTCACATAATTACTTGTTGTGCATGTGTAGGGTTCTAAACCTTTCTTCCATGCTAAACTTCATGACAGCAAAATTGATGTACATGATTAGCAATCTTTTAGGACTATTTCATACAATAAACAAAACAATGTGCCCAAGAGATAGGCACATCCAACAACTACTCACATTAATGTTGTGATACATAAAACATATAGCATTCAATAAGTTTAAGGCCAACAACCTATAAATAGAACCTCTTGTCTTCAACTAAGGATATACGAAATATTTCCACTCTTGGTGTATTTGACTTGGAGGGTGCACTCTTATAATTTGAGTTGTTAGCATGCAATGAAGGGTCATTATAATTATTTGGTCCTAAATTTTAGACAATTTTCTAATAGAAAGTAGCATCTTTTTTATAGAATATTTCAAGTTATAAGTAATGACAGGTATGGATTCATATTAAATTTAACCTATAATTTTTTCTAAAGTAGAGTTACCAAAAAACCTCCCCCAAAATTTGAACTTTAGTAACCCATGTAATTACAAGAAGTCTTTTAGGAGAGAATCCAATGTATCGTGTAAGATATTAATTTTTGTGGAAATGGATGAAGTTGTATTGAAATTATGGATGAATTGGTGGCAAATGATCTAGCATGTCTTACTTAGTTCAAGTAGTCCATTATTTTCAAATAGTTAGGGTTTACAAAATAAGGTGCTCAACAAAAATTAAACTACTCTTCTGCATTTTACAAAGAAGTAAGGATTGTAGGATAGTATTGGCAAATTGGTTTTGCAAAGTAATTGTGCTTTGTATTGTGAATTCTTTATGTTGTCACTAGAAGAAAAGTATGTTGTAGTCAAGAAACATCATCATGTAGATTATATTGAATTTCATGTTGAAAACTTAAAATTTTGCATTTTTTGTGTTTTCAATACAAAATTCAACATAATCTACATGATTTTTTTGTTGATTGCAACATACTTTTCTTCAAGTGTGTGTTGGTAAATGTTGAATGCAAGAGACAAAGGAATTTGGACATATGGTGCTCAATGTTCATAGTTTAGGTTGCATAGTTGAATATAGAAAATAGGATGATTGTAAGTGGATTGTTTGTGTGCGCATGCTTTAGCTATAGGGTTGTAAAGAAAAACCATAGGATTTAGGATTCAAGAAAGCAAATACCCTAAACTATGTGGTATAGAATTTTGCAAAAGGTGGAGAAATTTGGATACATTTGGCTACAAATCTTTTCAAAAGGATTGTACTATGGACATTGGAGTTAGAGCCTCAAATTTAGAGTACTTTGGGAAGGTGGACATTGAAGGAGCTTCAATGCTAGAGGCATTGAGGTTTACCTTAGAATCAAACAATATTTTGGTGTAGCTATTTGATTTTTGGAACATTGAAGACAAGTGTCATGTGAGAAAAAAGCTAAAAGGGTTGAATGGGTTTTCCAAAGAAATGCATGTGATTAGTCTTGAAAAAGTGGTGTCTCATGCTAGCAAGTGATATTGACTTGAAGAAGGATCCTTTAAACTCTATATTATAAGAAAGACATGTTTTAGGTAACAAGCCACAATTTTTTAAATGGCTTTTAGGTGATGTCAATGTTTACAATTCAATGTTTTTATGTCAACAAGAACATCTAATATAACATCAATGTTGACATAAGAACATTGGATTGTAAACATTGACATCACCTAAAAGCCATTTAAAAAAAATTAGGGCTCATTACCTAAAATGTGGGTTTCTTGTAGTGGTAATTGCTATAGAAGTTGTTACTATCATAAAGGAAGAAGTGGATTTTTCTAAAGGAAAATCACACAATCTACTTACTTTTCCAATCAGATCATCTACAGTGAATGTTAGTAGAGACTATGTAGAAGTTGACAATAACCCACTTAAATATGAGCTTCTACCAAAAAATGTCACAGTTTGGTACTTTAAGAGGGCAAAGATGTTGAAGGTGGACTTAGAGCGGGTTGCTATAAATGACCATGGTTGGTGGTTGAAGTCATTCAATCTAAATGGCAATGACATTGTAAAGTTATGATGTGCGGGGTGCAAGAAAGATTGCAAGGGCAACTACAAGGACCATAGAAAAATAACAAAACAACAATCTCTTCAACAACTTTAGGCGTTTGCTTATTGTGAGCATAGGGAATGTTAGGAACTATACATCATGCTGCAAAGAACGTGAATTTTGAAGACCACCTACAATCACAGGCCAAAAATGGGAAGACAAATAGTATAACTCTAGAAGGTTGCAAACAACTCATTGCTAAGGGGTTTTAAATCATAGAAGGGGTGAATGCAACTCTACCAAAAGGACACAAGAAATTCACAATGTTGGAGAATGTAGCAAATGAAGATACTAGATGTTACTCATTCAAAGTCAAATGCCTTATTGCCATAAGTTGATGGTATTTTGCCCACCTAGAAAGATATTGGAGGCAAATGTAAGAAATCATTTGAGTGGCTTCAAACAATAGGTAATTGTCCAAGTTGTTGAGCAAGTTGTAGCGCCAACAAGGAAAAATTGACCTTAGCAAGTAAGCAGGTCCAACTCCACAATCTTGAATTCCAATCAGTTTGACCTTCACTTGTGGTTAAGAGCAACTTCATCCATTAGTTTAGAAGGTATGTTTGAAACCAAAAATCTTAATTTATGTTGGGGTCTAATTTACTATAGATTTTGTAGTCCAAATGTTCAATATGGTGGTAATTTTTACCTTGTGAATGCTTCACTTGATGATTCCTATTGTGGAGTTTCATGGTATCACATTTGAGTGCTTTGGTTGATGTTGGAGGGAAGATACATAGTGAGTGGTGCATTTAGCTATAAAAACTATAGTGGTTTCTCAATATTTGCTAAGCCTTTTCCAAAATTAACTTGCCCCATATGTGCAACAACGCCAACATGCAAGATTGGAGTGGCAATCTTGCAAGCTACAAGTATAGAGCCTCCAAAATTACTTTTTTGGTTAATTTTTGCTTCTTATTTTTGGCCATTTTTTGTAGGAAAAAAACTTACTATTTTTAATAAATTTTTGACCTATGACCATCACTCCTATAATCATGGATTGTGTTTTTTATTTTATTTAATGTCTAGCAATTCTTATTTTTTCTATGTTTAGGCATTCCAACTTCTTAAAAAATTTAAATATTGAGGATACTTGCAAGATGAATTGATAATTTGAAGTAAATGGTGAGAGAAATAGTTGTACATGAATGTGGTAGACATTTTAGTTTAATTTTCTAGTATTTCATAGTAAAGTTTTTTGAACTTTGAAAATTATATCTAAATTTCATTCTAATTTTTTGGCAAGGATTCACATCTAGAGGAAATTTGAACAAAGAAGGAAAAAATAAATAGCAGAAGTTGGAAGGCCTCTTGGAAAGAATTTAAAAAAACACAATGAGAAGAAAGTGAAGACTTTAATGAATATGAGAATTGAAAGAAAAATCCAAGAGAGCTAGTAGATTTCTAAAATAATAAGAAAGTTTAAAAAATGAAAGTATTAAAAAAAAGACAAAGTACCCATAAAACATAGAGAGAGAAATGGAAGAAAATATATTTTACATTATTTATAGACAATTCACTTAGTTGTCAAGTTTTTGGAGTTTGAAATATGAATTTACTTCTGAATACGTTACTATTGACACATATTTCCATAATTTGTAAATGACTAGATTTTTGTACATCTTGATTGCTTGTGCTTCAAATCATTCCAATTATAATATATATAAGTGAATATTATACAAAGATGGTACACTTCAAAATAGGCCCATGCCTACTTTAGAATTGTAATAATTCTTGCTTGAACTAGAAGTACCTTCAACTCATTGAAGCTATAATTGGGTGCATGAATGAGTTTGTATTTATTGACATTCATTTTGCAAAAGTACCTATTCAAGTAGTCCAAGTGTTTGCAATTCACATATTGTTGGCAACCTTTAATGGTAGACACAACCACATTTACAAAGTCTTGGCATGTACGTGTAGGATACATACCAATTGTAATTTGATAGACATTTTTATTATGAACTGCCATGTCTCTAGCAAGACTATTGTACTTAGGCTTGGTTGGGAGAGTAAGGTTACTCCGAAAATTTGCATTCTAATGTTTTTTACACTCTCCCACTTGTTTTGTTGCTCTGAGCTTAGTGCATTTGGAATTCTCAAAATGGTTCAACTTTTTTTAACTATTGAATATGCATCTAGATTTTTTGGTGGTTGCTTGTCAAATAAAACAGTCTTGAAACCTTTGACACGTTGAAAAGTTGCCGTGGCAACAATGTAGGGCATTATTGAAGTGAGAATCCTACATGCTGCAACAGCACAGTTTCTTGTCAAATGAGGTGTGTCTTTGATAGAACTGGCCAAACCTTTGGCGCTTCTAGCTAATCAATCACCCATTCCCATTTTGAGCCTTTTACACATTGCTCAATGTCATCCCAATAAAAACAAAAGTCAACCACCACCTCTCTTCTACTTCTATAATCTATTTTTCTACCTTTTTAGATTGAAGCTAGAGTTTTGGTTCTTTTCCTTGCAATTTTGGCAGTGCATTTGATATTTGATCTATGTTGTTGAGTGTGACATTTTCCATTGCATGTGTGGTTGATTCTAGCAATATGCCTTTTTGATATGTCACAATCACTTTCACACACAACTGCCACATGTGGAAAGTTATTCACCTCAAGCCCCTTCTTTTTCTCCTCCAAGAACTCTATAGAAGTTATTGTGGACCTTGTTTTCATATGTGCTTAAGAGCAATTCACTTTGTTTAGTCTATATAAATCTCCTATATCTCTAATGGGTACATCCAACTTCTTCTTTGTGCTTCTAAAGATCTCTTTTCCTTCCAAATGCAATACATGATTTCCAAGACCCTCTGCTCCAAATAAAGTCTTCACCAATTCAATAATTATCTTGAGATGTTTGCTCCATATAGTAGCCTTCAATTTCAATTGGCCCTTAGATGGACTAGAACCACATGCATGATCTTTGAGGTATGCTCCATCTTGAAAACTTGAGCATAGAGTACTAAAATTAAAGACTCCTAATCCTAAGCCTTAGAGGGAGACAAGTAGAATTTCAAAGACTTACAATAGTGAGTCATCATCCATTATGTAGTACTAGGGCATGGTACTAGAAGTAGCATTGAGCAATAGCCTATGCTCTATTCTTGAAGTAGATCTTCAAAATCTACTTTTGCCAATGCCTCTGCCTTTAGGAACTTCCATTAGAAACCTTCATGTGCTGCCACCTTTACTAACTAGGCTTTGCTATGCATTGCAATTGATAGTCAATAAATTACTAGCATTAGCCACCTCTTGAATCCAATAATTGTTGTTCCATCACCATTCCAATCTTTTTTGAAGGTAACTGCCATTTGCCACTATGTCAGACCAATCTAGCCCTAACTTTTGACACCTTCTACATCCACTAAATTACCTTTCTTTAGAAGAATCTTAAATGCAAGAAGGCTACTTCTTTGATAGCATTGAAGTTCTTACAAAGTGTTAGATTTATATCCAGATTCACCTACTTGAATTTTGAATGTTTATAGCACACCAAGAACATTGACAAACCTATCTATCACCACCTATACAAACCTCCGGGATCATTGTATTTTTGAATGTGATAATATCTCCTTCTAGAGCATTCTTTGGAACTTCATAAATAGAAACCACTTTTCAATGACTACAACCATTCATAATATGCTTTATAACCCCCATAGGAGAATGTCTTAGGATTGTTCCTTGAAATTGTTCCCTACACAATAAATCTACAACTATAGGTCTAATTTTTTTGGGAATTTTTTTTTAAATTATTATTTTTTTTAGTATGTATGGAAAACTTAAAATTTGATTTCAATTTTTTTTTTTTGAATTTTTTAAAAAATATATTTTTTAAAATTAATAAATATTACTAAACATGGCAATTTCTCAATTAAGTCATATTGCCTACATGGCAAACTTCCCAAAGTTCTGAATGCATTTCCATAGCTTGGGAACCTGCATTTCCTAAATCCTGCAAAAACATCTTATGCATTTGTTGTGGTTGAGAATATTAGAATCCATGTAGTCATCTTTTTCATACTTTTATAGGATTTGGGTACAACCAATCTCCTAGGGTATCGTTGAGAAGTAGAATGAATAGGTGTACATTAGTAAAAACAATACTCACATTTTCAATGCTTTTGTAGTATTGCAAAAATACTAATAAAGAGGCTCAACAATAAAATACTTAAGTCATGCTCTTGTGGTATTGCATTTGAGTAATATTTTTGTTATATTCATGTTGTATTGCATTGAAGTATAAAAGTTATATTTGAACAATACAACATTTATCATAATATATTACATAAATTTTACTAAAATATAATCTATATAACATAATATAAATTTAATGTTTCTATATTGATAAATTGTATATAAATTGTACTATAACAATTTTAAAACAATGAATGTATTTATACAAAACAAATAAAAATATAATGTTGACAGTTTATTTACTTATTAAATGTAAATTAGACATCTTTGTTACAAGCTTTGTATACATTTGCAATACTACAATAGAACCATAATTATATGATAAAAATATTGTATTTGTAACTATTTCTTATACAACATCAATATAGAAGCACTTCTAAAACAGTACTAATGCAATATTTCTACAATTGAACTTGTCAATTTAATTACTATTAATAATTGAGCCTTTTAATTTCTTAAAAATTCAATAAATTATTTCAAACAACATAGAAGACATGTAAAATACATTCACCATAAAATAGATTTGAAAAGACTTGAAAATCAATGAACACATTTTCATATTTAATGCATGATATTTGCATATAGTTGCATCAAAAAACATGTAACCTCTACTCCAATCCTTTATAATGTAACCACTAAAGTTCTCCAACCTACAAGTAAAATTGCATGAAGTTGGCTACTTTACGATCACTCTTGTGTCCAAAAGTCACCATAGGCCTTCTAATTAATATTTACAAAAACCATTCAAACATCAACTTCATTAGCAAATACAAGAAGTGAAACTTCCCAAACTATCACGACACTTGCGCCCAATACTACATGTGTGTGAGAGATGAAAGTAGTACTTGAGCATTGGAAACTAAAGAATTCCAACAAATTTCAACTTCACGATTCTCCATAATTCTCTAGTCTAAAATGAACATCCTCAATAAGCTATTCCTTCAAATTTGAGATTCTGAACACCCAAGCACATGGTACGTGAGAAGACATGTTCCTAAATTTTAGAGAATCCAAACCAAAGCTATAGATAGTGATCCTTACTACAACAAATGAGCATATGAGTCAATTGAAACAAATTAACAATGTCATGGACAAGGTACTACCGGTCACCTTGAGAGTCACTAGTTGCAATAGGAGGTGTTGGTGTTGGCATTGCTTAAATAGTGGTCCATTTTGAAATAGGAGGATAACAATGAAGAGAACGCACAGAGACCAACTAACATGAACCACCAAATTCTCTATTAAATTAGGCCTATAATACTATATTGTTGTATTTCAAATTCAAATGCAATAATATCTATGCACCATAATCTACATTGAAGAATTTCAACAAATACATCTAAATATTCATCTTTACATAGCATTGTCTCAACTTGATGGTGAGCAAAAAGTAATTGCATAAGCATCAACTCAACATATTGATCCATATACATCTTGTTAATAGCTTTATGAAATGGGAACAAACCTCATGAAGAAAAACATGAGGACTGTTTAGATTAGTAAATTTGGCAACCAACTTGTTTGCCACCAATTCAAGGCAATAAGTACTTTCATAATGACTTGGGACAAGAATACTTCCATGGCAGTCTACAAAATAAATATTATTAATATACAAGAATTGTCTATACCTATACAATATAGATAATGCAAGAACAGGTCAATTTGAAACATAACCTCATCTCATTGTAAATTGTCTGTTCCTTGCTTTTTACATTTTGCAAATTGGTTTGTTTCAAAAGAACAAGGATGAAATATCAAAATAGTACAAGGCATAAGCCAAGAAATAACATTGCATTACTTTGCAAATCTGCAATTATTTCCTATTTACTCACTTGCAGCTTCTTTATAAGAAAAAAAAAATTCCATTGCCCATTCAATTGAATTGATGCAAAAGAGGGATGGGTGAATTTGGTTGGGGTGCAAGTGGAGGAGATTGTTATTTCTCATTCACCTAATAAATGCACATGATAAATAATTAGTTTTGAAAGTTGAAAAAGTAGGGAATGAACTCTTACCTTTCATTCTAAAGTGACAAAGATCTTTCACACCTTTCTCACCTCCAATAGTTCTTCCACCTCATTTCCTATTTCTTCTTTAGTCAAAACAATGAGAACACATCAATAAGAAAAAACGGAGAAGATCAACATTGATACAATTTAGAATCAATGAATACTCAAATGTCCATCATTTCTTCAACTTCTCAATTAATTCAAAGGGCATGGAAGTACCCATGACCCATAATCCTAAAACCTAATATAGCCAACCTCAATACTGTGCCTCTTGTAAGTTTGCATTGCTATTGACCACATTCAAAGCTTGTATTATAGTATGGAAAATATTAGAAGCAAAGAAACACTTCAGATCCAAGCTAATTTTGAACACTAATCATGTAACATACACATATGCCAATTACCAAGCTCTCATGATTATTCATGACAAAAAGCAAAAATTTAAGATAGATTACTTACCCCATAGGATCCAAATTCTTAGAAAATCAATTATTCTTTTGAAGAAGATGAAGATCCCAAATCTATCTCCAATACATCATGTAATGCATCACTAATGGTTTTAGCTTCATATATGACATTTATCCTCTTGATGGAATTGTGCCTCTCCAATATAAATGTTTTGTAACCCTTTATGCCTGCTTTGTGAAATTTGAGCTCTAGATCTTTTCTGTTCTTGTCTTTGTCTATAGCTGAACCCAACTACAAATGAAAAAAAAAAAAAAAAAAAAAAAAAAAAAAAAACCAAAAAACTTAATAAAATATACGATTTAAAAGAAAAATAACATTTGAAGAATATAAGTTATAGAACTTACCACATATGCAAACCATGCCACTTGATCTGAGAGCATCAAAATAGGGGTCATCATAGAGTAGTTCTTCCAACTTAGAATGCATGCAATTGCACCAAAGAAAGCATCCAATCTAAATGGATCATTGTCTTTCCAACACCAGTTGTTGTGGCTATAAAATGGAACAAGGCTAGTTTTCCAAGTTTTGGTTTCAAATTGGCTTCCATTAATAGGTTTTGGTATACCCAATAGTTGCCACAACTCTAACCGTGCATGAGAGGCAAATCTCCTCCATCTTTTAATGATAGCTGTCTTCACCTTTGTTTTCATACCCTCCTTCTAAATCCTCTCAAATGCAGCCTATTTGTAAATGTTCCCCTCTTCAATATTAAAGACAGCCAAAATTTCTTGTTTTATATGTTCTTCATGAAGAAACATTTTGCTTTTGGTTTCATCTAATCCCAACATTAATTTTCTTGAGATTTTTTTCAAGTGGGGTTTCACCATCTCCCATATTGCTACATCTAGTATAGGACTCTCATTTATTTGATTGTTCACTAAACCTTGTAATAAACGGTTGTTTGCTCTTAGATCAATAATTTGGGCTTCCATTCCTTTTATAAATTGCTTAAGTGTATGTATTTGACTATCCAATGCAATGGCATGGGGATGTGGTGGTTGTCCACTAAAATGTAGAACAAAAGAAGTAGGCATAGAAGGATTTGGAGCATTTGGAGCAAAAGAACTTGGAGTCAAAGGATTTGGAGCTAAAGAACTTGGAATAGAACCTAGCTATTCAGCTAGAGTAAGTCAAGCTATGGGGGATGTTGGCAACCTTGGCGCACTAGGAGGTTGGTAATCACCATGGCGTGAAAGTAGTTTTTCATCTCCCATCTCAAAATTGGTCAGTGTTCTCCAATTGGAAATTCTAAAAACCAACAATACATCCTCAAATCTATTCACGCCATAATATTTGGAGCGTTCTTAGTGACCAAAAAAAGATCAACTTGCTCAAGACATCAAAGCATTCCATAAGCACCATATCAAGCTAAGCATCATCATTTGACAAGTTGTAAACCTAGAAAACCACTAGCAAATGGATTTGTAACATTGTAGTATGTGTAGAATGCAAGCCAAGGCACATATACTTTCCATTAAGAAGCCCTAAATACACCAAGGAACTAAATGACAAAAGTGCATAGCTAAACAAGCTATAGAGAAGACTCAAACAGTAAACTCTTAGAGACACGAGTAAATTTCACAATAGTATTATCAAATAAAATGATGATAGGTATAACTAAGCGAGCTCCAAAAAAGCCCTTCTTGCATCTCTTGGGATTGTCATACCGTAACACCAAATCCTAATGTCTTATCAGTCACCAAATACAATAATTGTGAAAGTCCTCTTGCTGCTTCCTAACAAAAACAAATTTTTCAAACTCAATCAAGTGATTCTTGAATTCCTCAAACTAGCGCATGCATGACTCTGCAAAATCAAAGACACTTGCCAAAATTTTGCACTACATGGAGATGAAGGCTGCACTTGATAAATTTGCTGCAACAAAAGGCCTAAACCTATGGTCAGCATTGACTGATGCGTCAATGTAGGATTAATTGCAAGCTTGCACTATAAAACAAGAGACACCTACCACAAGCAAGCTAGCTTTGTATGAACTCTAGGTACAAATTGGTAGGATACTCACACCTACTTCCATCTACTGATTGATGGTTGTAGGTTGTTTCCAAAAAAGACTAGTGGTTGGTACAATTGATTCTTTTTCTACATAAACTAAATAGAGAAATTAGACTACTCCTCACTAATTTCTCCACATCCTACACTGAATTAATACTTATTATTTCACTACTTTAGAATTGATGTAATTAAGACTCATGAACTTCTATGTAAAGTAGATACTTGCCAAAGTGCAATTGACCTTAAAGCACCATCTACAATTTCTGAATACTTCCAAAATCAATTATGTACATAGACTATAGATGGTGTTTTCAGAAACAAACTTTGACCCTTAACCCCTAAAGGATCAAGGCCTTTTTGCACTAAAAAAACACACACTCAAGATTGCCATTTTCATTGCAGAAAATAAAAAAATTTGAAAATTATTTCCTTATCACATCTAACTATAGGATCTTACACCCAATTAGTACAAGAGTCTATAAAAAGAATTTCAAAATTTTTGACCATATACATTGCAAGATATCTACGTTTAAAGTGAACTAACACATTGCAAGACTTAATTATTTGACTTTCAACCTTCTTAACTTAATTTTTTTGCATTAGAGAGTTTTGAGCTTTAAATACTTATAGTGGAGAAGTGGGTTTAGAGTCTAAGAATCAAATTTAGAGAAAAAAAAAATATGATTTTCATTCTTTAAAAAATTGTTAAGGGTATGAGGATGAAGGAAAATCTAATTATTAATATCTCTACTATGGAATTAAAATATATTAATTCCAATGGTGAGATTGTTTTAGCAATCAAATTAAACCATGGGGAATTTCATTTTTTGAAAAATCATACAAAATTCATTTAGAAATGAATTCTACAAGTTATTTTTTCAAGAAGATGCTTAGATTGCCAGAAAAACAAGATTGTCTATAACTTTCACATAACTTATTCAAATGAAACAAATCAAAGCTTTACATTTAGAAATAAATTCAATATGCAAGGAAAAAAAACTTGATATATAGGATTTAAAAATCCAATCTATAGAAAATTCAATCTTTAGGAAATAAAAATGCAATCTATAGGAAATAAAAATTATATTCCCATGAAGATAATGAGTTTTTCTATCTCCAAAAGAAAATTTAAAAAATAATGGAAAAAATTGAGACAATAGGTACGTGGTTAAAATCCAAGTTTTCCACCAAAGGGACAAATGATCCTTTTAAGGGTTAATAGCTTTTGCATTGTGTATCCAATTTTTGTGTTCTTTGGTGCATTAGAACATTCTTTCACTTGCCCAACAAGTCTATATGAAAATTCAAACAATCTTATACACCAAATTCAAAGTTTCAAAAGTAAAAAAATTACACTAACTATATTTGCAGCATCAGAAGCCTTTGTTTGCTCAAGAAATGCTTTAGAAGCAACTTTATTATTGACCACAAGATCTTGAATTTCTTTCTTTTCTTTACTTCATGCAACAAAGTCAAACACTTGCTACTTTAACCATTTCTTTCTTAAAAGAGGAGTTCCTTTGCATAGCCTCTTCCAATTTACATCAACTTCTACTGGTTTTTCTTTAAATCAACAATTCCCTAACCTAATTTCCACTTACATAATAGCAACTTTTTTGGTAAGCTTGTATTATTTTCAAACAAACCTTAGAGTCATATATCAAAATATATGTCAAAAACATATGAGAGACATGCCTACAAAAAACCATACAAAATTTTCTTCCATGTTAAACATACAATGTAATAATTGTCATGTGTGATAATTATATTATATTAATGCATTTGAAGTAGGAAAAATACAAATTCCACTATCAAAGAAATATGTAAAGAAAAGACAAATCTTAGTTAGGTTCTAGAGTATGGAGTCAATTTTTAGCTATGCTATTAAGCTTTACTAGCATAGTAAGGCAAATTTTTTTAAAATGCACTTTTTTTAAACATTTAATAACTAAAAAAATGAGAGAAAAAGATTAATTAGAATTAATCACTTTATACAAATGTCTTGTGATTATTGCTCAATGTTTCCAGTATAGATAAAACCATGTGCACGGTTCACCATAAGGGTAGAATGTTGTGTAATCACTAAAATAAAGGATAATATACTAATTTAAAGAAGGAGTAATCACAGTCAACTAGAAAATATGTACTTATGCATTAGTGTCTAAATGAAGGTTGGTGGATGATGCTAGACATGGTAGAAATTAGCCTAGCACCCACACCATGCTCATTAGAGATGAAAGTGATACTTCAAGAATTGCAACTTCATTTATCAAAAACAAGGTCATCAAAGCAAAGACTACAAAGTGGACTACCTTCTTCATGCTTTTTTAATTTTCTATAGGTGCACCTTGAAGCAAGATAAAGCAACTCAAAGGTCTTGGATAGCTTTCAAAATCTTTAGATATCCTTTTGCTCAAGATGCATGGTAATTCATGGTAAAAAACATGATTGAATTAAAGACATGGTAATTTTGATGCAAGTGATAAAATGACCATAGTTTTTGCAATCCTCCTCATTTCTATCCCTACACCTTCGTATCTATTTGCTTCACTTTGCACTACCCAAGATCATATCTCCAATTGCTTATTTGATCAACTCTAGTTTCTATTAATTTTAATTACTATTATTCAAATTACGCAATTACAAAATACACTTTGCAGTTTGACATGCTCTTTCTTTTGTTTTGCAAATGGAATAATTGTTGCACATTTTTCAATGGGGTGAGTGGTGTAACCTGCCATGGTACTTGTGTGAGGGTGAAGGACTCAAGAGGATTATAATTTACTTGTAAGGTGGGAGGCTCAAACTTTGAGTGGGCATTCTAAACCAAGCCTTATGGTGATGGAATGGATCGGACATGGCTCTTGATTTGACCTCTTATGTCATTGAAAAAATCAAGAGAAAGACTATTCATTTTTGCAAGATTCAACCATTCTCCTTGCTTTTCCCATTTTTCTCTCTAGAACTTGTAGTGAACACTTTATGAAAGACCTAGGATCACAAATAGGGACCTACAACACATCTAGTTTGAAAATTCATGACTAATTCAAAAATGATAAAAAAATATGAAGTATCTTGGGCTCGAAGCCTATTCCTCTAGCCTTTTAGGGAAAATGTACTAAAAAATATTATGAGAAGTTTCACCTGCCCAAAATTCTGTTCTAATTTGGTTTATGGACCTACTACCCTTGAGTTAAGTTACACGGCCTTTGATTTTGAGTGCGACTTCCAAATGGGTGGGCGAGAACATTGGGCCGTGGGCAGCTTGTAAAGACGCTGTGCTCTGCACTGCGTCCCTCTTTGGATGGGCTGTTGCAGACTCCATTCTGTGCTGCACTCTTTCGGTGTGTGATGCTTGTAAATTGGCAACTTTTTCAATGATGCAAACAGAGCTCCCAGTTAGAGCTGCATGTTGATGCCCAAATCGATCCAAAGAATTGGACAATGCAAGAAATAGGGCAAGAAATTTGTGCTTTGCAATCTCTGGGGTTCAAGACGACATTCCTAGACGCGCTTTCGTCTGTGCAAATGTGAGTGCTAATTGGGCATTGAGAGAGGGAAGAAGCACTTCTGTTGTAGAGATTGCAGATCTCGATTTTGATGCTATCACATTTGTACCTGAGCGTGGTTCTTTTGTTAATTGGAGTCAAAAAACTGGACCTTTGAACAATATGATGAACTGATCAATTGTGGGAACAGGTATGAGAAGAGCTATATGCATCAAGATGTTGTGACTCACTTGGCTGTGTCTAGAGCAAATTTTTTTTGAATTGGAAGTTGTGATGGTGATTTGTTTTCTCTATTCTTGGAGTTTTGCACTTGATCAATGGCAAGAATTGGCATTAATTAGTTGTGTGGTATCAAGTTGCTTCTAGAAGACGGTTAATTAAATGAAACTTTGTTTTTATTTGGTACAACATTCTAATAGTTTTTTCTGCATCCTATAAGTTATATCCAATTTTGGAAGAAAAAGGACATGGGGATCAAATTTGTTAAGCATTTCTAGTCACACTTGGGCCCCATATGTGGGCTTGTTGTAAGTTTCTTGTGTGTTTTCAACATGGATCTATCTGGTTTGGAAAAATTTGGTTATTATGATTGTATAGATTAGTGAGAATTCCATCCATTTCTATTGACATGGTTTTTACTTATTGATATATGGGCTGTTCTGATCTAGTTGTGGACTTCATTTTGACGCTAAAGTTATAGTCACTAATCTGTTGCACAAGTTTGTTCATGATTTGTGAAGCTTATTTTAATGTTTAAGTGAGTGCAGATGGGCTGCTGTGTTACATAATATCCGATGACAAGGCTGTCAAGATATATGATGTGATCAATTATGACATGATTGCCATGTTGAAATTAATATTCATGTTGCAAGCAATTGAGTGGGTATTCAAGCAAGGTGATGCAAGGGCCAAGCTTGCAGTAAGCGACAAAACCTCTCCGCATGTTTATGTTATTTGTGCACAATTTGGTAGTAACGAGCCCATAATGTTGAAGCATATTTACATGGGTCTAGTGAAGATCATGAAGTATTGTTTAGCATTGGATATTGTAGTTTTTGCAGATGCCAAGGCTTTGCTTGAATATTGGAGCCCGGAAACCTTGGAGTTCCCTAAACACGGGTATTTATCTCCTTTTTTTCCTCTATTGCCTTGGAACTTTGTACTTGTTTTAAAGTTTTGGAGGACTCCACGTTTTCGTTCCTTAAAGAAATGTGATGGTGGCTTTATTTTCTTGGGATTGTTTATTCCCAGCACTATTGATTGATGGGTTGTTATCTTTGACTCCATCAAAATCTATGACGTCTATGCATGTCAAATATAGGGTTTAAGTGGTGGGAATTGGAATGAACAAGGGTAATGGTGTAGTTTGCAGTTTAAGTTGCAGATGGAGGCTAATCTGTACGCACTTGTGAAAGCAAAGACAATTGTGTCCTCCATTGAGGTCTGTACTCATTCCCCATCTTGCATGCACACTTATTGTTTGTTGCACACTTGCTGTTTATTGCAAGTTGTGAGGTTTTAAGAGGGACTAATTATTGTAATTACCTTTAACTTTATCTTTTGTTTCTTTATTTCTTTATCTTTATTTCTTTATCTTTTGTTTCTTTTGATACTTTATCTTTTGTTTCTCAAAGTGAATGGTGCTTTGCACAAGTGCTTATTTGATAATTTATTGCCTACAATTGTTGTTGTTCTATGCTTGTTTTTATCCTTTAGGTGTTGAGATATTTTTAAAGAAAATGAAGCTACTTAAGATGTTTACCATATAAATTTCTCTTTGGCATGTACCATACAAATTGTCATTACTTTATATTATGTTTTAGGCCTTGACTTCTTCCAATGGTCACATCTAATAAATTGAGGTACCTTGAAGTTTTAGTAGTTTTTGCATTTGACATTGGTATAAATGATTCCATAGTCTTGGGCCTAAAAGGACTAAGTCACATTTTTCATCTTGTAGTAAGATTGTGGTACAATCTAAATAAATGCCACCTAAGTAGGCATCCTTTTTGTAATCAACCCTTATTGATTTTCCCCTAAAATGTACAACTTCCAAATAGTGTGATCTTCTTAAATCAAATTAAGCACTAAAATTAATTGAAAACTACGTCATATTTGGATCATTCTTGAGCTTTGCCTTTTGAATTTTCCAAGCCTTGTCTATGCCAGATGAATCCTTGAATTAACATTAGACAAATTTCTGTTGTACTTCATGGTTAATTAACATTGAACAACTTCATGTTGTACTTCATGGTTAAGAGAATTTTCTAAAGAAAATTGAAAATGGTGTTCCGTGATATTGCAGGGCATATTGTGAGCAATATGTGGATCTGTACATTGACAAGCTTGAGAGCTTGTAGCGTGGCCAACTTTATCAAAATCTTCTCTAACAAAAAAACGTAGTAATTTTTAGCATATTTGTGTGAGTAGAGAATGGAACTGTGCTATGCATTCTTGTGATTAGTGAACGCCAAGCACCAATCATTTATTAGTGACAAAGTATAGTTTGTTTTGTGTCTTCTTGATATGGGCTCATTTTGATCAGGAAGATTCAAGATAACGATGAGAATTGTTCTTGCATTTAACTATTTTTGCATGAGGCATATTGTAGCCTTCTCGGGGGGAGTCTGCAGAGTTGGAAGAGATTGAGAGACCATTTGAAATGGGCAATTCTTTTTTCCTCAGATCGTTAGCCGCGAGAGAAACCTCTTTAGGTAAGTGTTCTCCACAGCACTGAAATCTTTTCTTGTTGCAGCTCTTCTGTAAGGTTGTCATTTTTGGTAGGTTGATTTTATGTAGGTTGTCATTTTTTTGATGTTTGAGGTCCAATATACTATTGTATTGATGCTGAAGTTGATTTGCAAGCTAAATTTAGTCATTTGGGCTAGGAAGAGATTGTCATCTTTACATGTATGCCCATATGCATGATGAAATTTGTCTTGGCTTTATAATTTGTCTTGGCTTGTCTTTTTGGAACTTTATCTAAGAAATTTGCTGCCAAGATATCTATGGAAATGCAACAACATTTGAGGATGAAAGCAGTGGTGGAGCAAAGGGTCCGATTGCAAAAGACCTCCTTACACTTGAACTTGCCTTTCAACAGAAGGGTTGGCTCAATTGACTCTCGCTAGGCTCGCTACAGCTGAATCTCTCTTGCCCTAATGTAGGATAGATATTTCCTTTAGAAACAATCAAGGTAAGATGAACCATTCTATTATTGGAAAGAGAGTAGTCATGCTTATCTGTTCAGAGCAAGTTTCTATTTTAGATTTTTGGTTGAGGAGACTGAGAAGAGACTTGAAATAGGGCAAGTTCTATGCTCGAAGCATGAAAGACAATTTTCAGAGCTACATCTAACACTGTCATAATAGAATGCTGAGCTTGATTCTCTTCCACCCAAGGTTGCCAACTTTTTAGCACAAAAGGTTTGGTCCCTTTAACAGATTCGTTTTAAGACATCATGAACTTTCTCCAGCGTTGTTGTATTCAGTCTATGGACACGTTTTATTGTATTTTGAATTCACTATTGATATTAGTTCCTATGGTATATCCACTTTAGCGCATCACATATATGGGTGTTTTATGTTGTAGTATGCAATGGAAACTTGCTTTGCTAGAAATACCCGAGAGTCTATGATTTTTGTTTTAGAGGAGAAAGGCTTACAACTCTCAACTGCTGAATGCTCTCTACATTCACGCATGGCAGAGCTCAAGAAGTTCAAGCATGAGAGCACAATTTTGATGTTAAAATCCACAGAACTTCTGATTAAACGCAAGGACATTGCAAATTGTATATATTCATAAGATGTAACATGCTTTCACAAATGCTAATCATAGTTATTGTGAGACATTTCAAGGACTGAAGGTAAATCTTGAAAAAGAGCTTGCAATAGCAATAGCTTACTCTGCAGCACTGGAACATAGTCTTTTGACAGGTGTAAGTGCTCTTGAATCAAAACTTATTGACCCTCCTAGTGTAGAAAAATCTCTTGGTTTTCTTTATGCTAAGGGTCTTTGAGGATGTGGTCATCTCACATAGATGGAGGGCTTAATTTTGAAAATGTAATAAATCCTCCAAGAGTATCAGAAGTTGCTTTAGAAGGAGAAGACCTAGAAGAAGTAGAAGACCTAAGAGAAGTTGAAGACCTAGAAGAAGTTGAAGACATAGAAGAAGTTGAAGATCTAGAAGAAGAGTTTAAGATCTCATTATCAATTTCTTCTAGATCTTCAAATTTGGAGAGTCCAAGGTTGGGTCCAAGAAGAAGACATGGATTGAGGAAGGCAATAAGGCTCTCAAACAAGAAGTGGAGAGATTTGGGAAGAAGTGGAAAGAAATTAAAAACATCTATCCCAATGCCTTATGGGAAAGAAGAGCATAGCTATCAAAAACTATTGGAGCACCAAAGAGGAAAAGGAACTCTCTGAATTGAATCACAATTGCATCTTGTTGCTCTGAAGGCTGTAGTGAGCCAGCGATTGTGATTGCCGCCGGCTGCAAGTTTTTGGCAGTTGCCAAATTAGAGTCCTTTTACCGGTTTTGATTTTAGCTTGATGTTGGTTATCGATTTCAGCAGGTGCTGTTTCTTGAATTTTCTTTCAATTTGAAATTCAATTGAAAGCTACATATCTAAATTCTTTCAAGAATTTGACAAAGTTTAACCAGATGCAAGAATTTTTTGATGTCCATCTTCAATTGCACATTTTGTTAATATTGGTGACCATGTTTTGTGTTTCTAGAACCTCAATTTTGCCACAATTTGTAAACAATTTGAGTGGTTTCATTGCTCCAGGTGGTCAACAATTAGTCGTTGGCAGAATTAGATTTAGGGTTTTGGTGATTTTCATGTACATAATTTCATTATCTGCCACATTTAATTATTTTTTGAAATATTGTTTAACAATCTGACCTGAGCATAGGGTACAAAATGAACAAAACAAATTTGCATCTGTGGCGGTCGGTGTGTGCAGGTGGAGATTTTTCTTGGACTGTCTTCAAGAAAAATTTGAGGTGGAAATGCTTCTTGCTATTTTTGTAGAAGAACATCATGGAGGTGCCTTGCCTTCACGACAATGCAAGGAAATGGACCGTGGTGCAAGTGCCGGCCTTGGCGCTAGCTACTGGGTTGCCCCACTGCTGCCCAATTGCTAGCGCTATCGAGGGCAAAACCACTCCTCCTTTGCCCTCCTTGAGAGCACATACTGGTTGTTAGCTTGCATTGAGAATGTAATTAAGCTCATTTACTTTCATAGGATACTTTTATTTTCAACAAATGGAGCAAACCATTGCATCAGAGGATGGATTGGTATTGCGTTCCTCAATGGTTCCTATTCAATTTTGTTGCGTTCTCCGATTCCTTTTTCAGCAATAATTTGAATGTTTTGAAAGCTTTTCAATCTTTGTATGTGTGCTTACAGCTTGAGAAGGTAGACTGTAAGTAGAGTAGTAAAAAGAATGCAGTTTAAGACTGTAAATAATGCAATGAAATCAAGATTCTAGGTTTGGTAGCGCTGCTTGGGAGGCATTGATTGAGTCGGAAGACTTTGTGTTTGTTCTTTAGGTTTTTGTTGTTCAAACAAACTTGGAGAACAAATTGGTATTGAATATAGTAGAGGACACTAATTGCATCACATTTAGCATTTAACCAATATGTAGGAATGTGCTTTCATTGTGAGATGAGTATAAACCTGTGGAGAGGTCTCTTTGAGTACAAGCGCCGAATTCTCTTTTTATGCTGTGAATTTCTTGTTATATTTTAAAGTGAGGGTTTGCAAATCATTGTAAGTAAGATGATGTGTGTCTGAACTTGAGAACGGGGTCAAACTGAGCTGTGCGGGTCTTACTCTACTGTCCACATTGAGTGTGTGGATGATGCCATGAGACAATGAGAATTCAATTGAACTTGTTGAGATATGACAAGTTTTGATGAGTTTATGCTGAAATTTGATCATTTTCTCATGCCAACTTAGTATTTTGGTTAACAAGATGGATGAAAAGGCCTTTGTCCATTCCATGATGTCCCAATTCAGGTAGATATACAAGGGTGTGAAGCTGAACTACAAACTTGGTAGACACATGCAACTTTACATGCAAGGAATTTTATTTTTTCTTCTAAGCTAGTTGAATGGGTTGGGAGGGGTGTTCTTCTCGTTTGATCAGTCACCTACCTTTGTCTTCTATTAAGTTGGTTATTGGCTATTTGGCAGAAGTTCCATTTGAATTGAGAGTTGCTGATCCTAGAATAAGAGGATTGTGGGGATTTGTCTCTAGGTGAGATGTTTTTCCTGCCTCACATTCATATCTGCGTATATTTTCAAACAGTTGATCACGTTCTCCTAGATCTCTTAGCAAAAGCTTGAATCTGATTGTGCGCATTTTATTTTATGGTAGAATGGGTAAAAGTGCGGCTTTGCAAGGAGTTTGGTAACATAGCAGTTCAATGGCTCATTCTTTATATTTGCTTTACATGATGGGACACTACGTGTTTGGGACCTCCTTCAGATTTGAATCATTTTTTCTTTTCAGAACGGTAGCCTGAACGGGAGCTTCAGCAGGTCCATCTTCATAACTTGTATCCTTAAGCAACTGGGTTTGAGATTCATTGTTTTAAGCCTCCATGTGCCATGTTCTAGGCATGAGCCATTCTTTTCTTTAATAAAAAACATAGAGTTGTTTAGGAAGGCGTTAACAAATCAAAAGTCAATATTCACCTTTAATTTCACATATTATCATAGTTTGATTCTCCATGTCTTGAATTGGTGAATGTTTTTTAGCAGGTTTTGAACCAAAGCTGATGTGGGCAGAGGAAGTGCTTATTGCACTATCCACTTTTTAAATTGCGTTGCTATGTGATTCCTCATTTAGTTAAAATATGAAGCAACCATATGACTAGTGATTACTTTAGCAGTTTAGGCAATTTTAAAGTACCTATGAGGTTAAAAATGGGTGTATCCTTTTGCTGACATATACTAATGTGTTGTCCATTTAGGATTCCAGCCGGGATTCTATTTTTGTTTGCTCAATACAGTTGGTCTTGCGGCAAGATTATATTATAGTTTAGAATATGATCTCCCTTCCTAAGGTGAAATGCTTCAAGACATATCATTTCTGTAACTCTTGAGCTTATTGCTTGTCATAAAAATACTCTTTGAACTAACGTTTGTTTTACAAGATCTTAACTCTTTTTACCGTCTGGTGAAAGGTGGAATTATAAAACTGAAGTTTAGGTTCTTGTATACATCTTGTAGTGCAAGGGAAAGTTATAGATCTTAAACTGCTAGAGATTGGTGTTTAGACTTTGTAGACCAAGGGTCACGACCTACTCTTTGCGGATTTCAGCAAGTAGTTGTTCCATTCTTCAACTAAAATTTCTTGTGATGAGATGGTTGAGTATTATGACATTCTTCTAATAGAAGATGTTGCATTTGAATGTAAAATTGGTATATTCCACATTGCTTGCACATCTTGGCAGATTGTCCTACACCCAATCTACCGATGGCCTTTTGCTTCACTTTTAGTGCGCTCTCTCTCTTGTGCGTTGTCCCAATTGAACTACATTGCATCAATTCTGCACTGTTCTAACCATAGATAAAGAGTTGAGCTCCAAAGGCAATTGGAGATTTATTCTCTGGAGCTCAAAAAAGGATGGAGTTCCTGCATTTACTTGCAATGCCATTCAATTTGCTTTGATGATGCCAAGGTCCGGTTTTGGGAGTTAGTTCAGAGGAGCAGCAGGTCCACTTCTCTTGCTCACAATTCTTCAATTTCTTACTACTTGATTGCATTTTAGCAAAGAATTCCAAATTTAATACCTATCGGCATGACACAGTCGTATAGAATGTTAGGTGCAATGTTGGATTTTAGGGATTCTTGAAAGAGACTAAAGGTAGAGGATACTATTTGACGATCTTAACATAACCGGGGTAGGATTTGGGGGAGGTCATTATCTAGCTGTGGAGAGATCATTGTTGTGCAAAAGCTAATTTTGTTGAGATGAAATTTTTATCATTGTATATCAATTTCTAATGCAATTTGAGAATGGAAGGTGTTCACTGCAAGTGACAATAGAAAATCTCATTTTCATTTGAAGATAGTGACCATAGATTTGTATCAAAGTTGTACTCTAACCACTTGCAAATAAGGCTCATTATGCTTATGAATATATGAGTTGTTGGTACTAGGGTTCTGTGTAGTAGATGGTATTAGGTTTCTCTCGATTTTTGTTTCTTCAACTTAAAGCTTTCAACGTTAAATGATAGGTTAGTTTGGACTGAATTGACAAGAGCTATGGTTGGATGTGTGCAACGGCTATGGAGGATAAGATTGTGGATCTTGGCGATTTTTTCAAGGGAAAACTACCTGAGAAGTTCTTGCTGCTCTTGGGGTGGTTGGTGTTGTCTAAAATTGGGACATATGTCTTCTCTGGGGAGTGGATTGCTCAGCGTTCTAAAGAAGCCTTGACTCCAACAACTTGTTGGAAACCTTGGACACATCCTTGGGGGGAAGTATTGGCCGGCTTGGTGTGGCGTCGTTGGCCACTGTTCCTTTCATCAATGCTGAAATTGTGGTGCAGCTTTTTGGAACTATGTTTCCCAAATTGCAAGATCTTCAAAAGAAGGAGAAGCTGGGCAAAAGAAGGTACTGCAGTGGACTAACTATGC
Organism: Ulota crispa; assembly: GCA_963920765.1. Taxonomy (NCBI): domain Eukaryota; kingdom Viridiplantae; phylum Streptophyta; class Bryopsida; order Orthotrichales; family Orthotrichaceae; genus Ulota; species Ulota crispa. Next base: position 20,099,748 of record OY987247.1, read on the forward strand.
CTCCGTCAGGTTCGGGATCATCCAAGTCAGTTTTGCTCTTGGTTCTTACTCTTGCATCTTCTAGAATGTGGCCAACCTCAAACTCTGCTTTGTGCTTTACAACGTCTGCCCATACTTTGGCTCTCACCTTGCTATCCAATCCAGGTTTTTCAAATACTTCAATCTTAGTTTCAAATCTTAGTTTCAATTATGCTTCAAACTAACCTCAAAAACCACCAACATTCAAAAAATTGCAAACATGACCAACCCAAGAAGAAGGTGACAATGGCACCCTCCATCCCAGGCATCTAGCATGAACACAACATCCAAATAACCTCAGAAACCACCAACACTCAACAAAATTGCAAACAAAACCAACCGCAAGAGGAAGGTGACAATGGCACCCTCCATCCCAAGCATCCACCATGAACACAACATGCAACTAACCTCAAAAACCACCAACACTCAATAAAATCGCAAATGTCACCAACCGCAAGAGGAAGGTGACAATGGCACCCTCTATCCCAAGCATCCACCATGAACACAACATGCAACTAACCTCAAAAACCACCAACACTCAATAAAATTGAAAGCACAACCACCCTAAGAGGAGGGTGACAATGGCACCCTCCATCTTGGGCATCCACCATCAACACGACTTGCAACTAACCTCAAGGTTCCATTGTTCTCATCTCAAAAGGTAGAGAGCTATTCAAGAGCAAACGTACCAAGAGCATACGCTACCCTAAGCCCGGAGTAACCTAAGCAGCACTCGTCTCAGTGAAACCACCAAGTCGACCTAATTCAATGATTCAATTTTGCTCCAGTTCATCTACTAAATGTTTGATTTCACCAATGAATGCATCAAAATCACAAACACAAGACAATTGAAATGAAACGCTCAAATTCAGCTCAAAATGGAGCTCCTAATTGTAACCCTCACGTCCAGCGGAGCCTAAATCCTAAATCCTAAGTTGCTCTTTCGAGACTACCAGCTCCTTCTTCAATTCCACATGTACTCATTGCAATTCAAAAAAGACAACCACTCCCACGGCAAAAATGATCACACCATTGCAACAACAAGCCCCCTGAAAATACCTAGTTGCTACTATAGGAAATCCTAGTGTGGCTAGATTTTGCAAAAGAGAGCGATCATCCCAAAAAGCAAAATCTAGCTTCAAACCAAAACCTAAGAAATAATCCTCCATTGCCATGATTCCCTAATCCAACCAATTAAATGCTAACAATTAATCAAAAACAACAACAGACCAAAAAAAAAAACAAGGCAAGAGAAATTTCCAAGTGCAATGATTGCATACCTGTATGGCGACATGTTGGTTCATGGTCATACTCCTCTAGCTTCAAACCAATTGACTCATGTCTACACAACCCATTCAAATCCCTTTCAATTGATCTTTCAGAGAACCCTAAACTCTATAAAACCTTTGCCCCCCAGGTGATGCACTAGTTGCTCCACCAACGCCAGCAAAGTGTCCTGTTGAGGTCCTTTTAGCGCGCAATCAATGATTTGGTGATGATATAGAAATTGTGCTAGGCGTCTTTCGAGTCTTGACAAGGCTTCCGAGGGAGTCGCTAGACAATGCAAGGGGGGATTGTGGAAGGCCAATGTTGTTGTGCCTAAAAGTGGATTGGGAACAAAATTGCTTAAGGAATGGTGCAAATTGTGACAAGGTTTCGAGCGGAAGAGTAGGATGGGAGTGCTTGGGACGGGATGGTGGCCATGGCAATGGCGTTAGAAGAAGAGGAAAGGGGAGGAAGTGTGAGCTTCTTCAATGCTGTTGTTGATCTAAAGTTATTAGGTTATTGGTGGCACAAGGGAAGAGACTGAGGGGGCTTTCTCTTGTTCCTTGCTGCCGGGTCCTGTTTGACCTTGGTTGGCTTCATCTAATTTCTCTCAAATAATTGGAAATAAACCAATATTTGCATGTTATACCATCATTAGGACCAATTCAGCACAACATGTGGACTTCATTTGGGGAACTAGTTCTTTGTCAGAGCTAGAAATTTTAGAAATTGTATGGAGACATTTTCTTATTCAAAATGTGGTGGTGAGTTAAGGGCATTGCCACTTGTTCACAAGGAAGCTCCCCGTTGCGGGCTTGGCTCTGGCCAGCCTCAAACACATGCGCCACTAGGGACCTAGCCAAGTAAGGAAGGAGCTTGGTCACTCCAAAAATGGCACTAGGAACCTTAGGACTCTGTCCCCTTCAAAGCATGTTGACTTGGAAGACTTATTGTGTTAGCTCCTATGGAGTTGTGCTTTCCTATGAAATCAAGAATCAACCCCCTTTCCATCCTTTTGAAGTCCCCGGCTTATTTGCTAGGGATGCATGTTAAAAAATAACCCCTATTTTCAAGCTTCCCTAATCTATTTTCTACGTCATGTCACAGACGTGACATACAGAAGACCAAATCAATATAGGTAGGTAGGTCCTTTAGAAGTTTCCTATCTAGAAACTTCCATTAGATTCTAATAGTTCTTAGGAAGCTTTTAGAGAAGCAGCTTTTACTTTAGGAAGAGAAATAGTTTTTATTTTAGGAAGGTCCATTCTTTTATTTTAGAAAGAGAATCAATTTTTGATTTAGGACAATAGTATATAAATATAAAGACAGAATTGGGACTTCACTCTTGTCAACACCAATTGTATCTTCTTGCCTTAGTTATCAAATATAATTCTTGTTCACAATAATCATGTGGTAGTTCTCTTACAAATGTTTGGTATAAACCCTCAAGAGCAAGGAACCCCCTCAATCTTGTTTAGTTGTTATTCAAATAAATTGAATCTTGTCAAGTAGACCATTCTTAGTTATTTTGCCATGTTAGAATTACGTTCGCAACAATTTAACAAGAGTCATCACCTTAAAATTTTGGTGTTTCCAAAGTTTTGTTTACTATCTTTGTTTGCTTTGTAGTATCTTAAAGATTATTCATGATAGTGAGTTTATGGACTTGAAGCAATTTCTAATTATTCTTGCAATTCTTGAAGCCTAATTTGTGTGTAGATCAAATAACCAAATTGAGAGACATCTTCATTCAAGAGAGAAAAGAGTGTGCTTATGAGAGTCTTTTTCTTAGATCATCTTAGCCACTAATCGTATCTAGAATTTTTAGCAAAGAATTAAGGTACTATATCAATTTGTAAGTATGGGAGATTCCACTTTTGATCCGATTGTCAACATACAAGATTTGTGGCAAATGCTACAACTTTAATTGGAAAATTACGGCCTCCAACAAGGGACAGAGCAACTTCAAGCCTCTTTGTCTCAAGTTGTGCAACATGCAACCACAAATTCAAGTCCACAAGCATTGAAGGAACCAAGGGTTGGATTGCCAAATAAGTTTGACAGAACTTTTTCCAAATTTTGAGGGTTTGTAAACCAAGTTTGTCTACTCATATGGATGTGTTGCAACCCAAATGACTTCCTAGAGTCTCAACCTTGTCCAATGGGTTCACCACAACCCACTCACACCATCACTTGGGTCACCAACTTCCTAACACTGCACATGCTGAGCACATACAATGTTAGTTCTCCATTGCAACTCTTTTGCCAAATTCCAGTCACCGAGACTCCTAACACACACTCCCCTCATGACATTGGGCATGCCACTTAGTAGCATGGGGCGGGACTTCCACCTTAATGTGCAAGACCCCATAGTGGCACTACTCACCATGGTCCTAACCGCCCTTGAGTATCACTCCACTCCATGCTAGCCCATTTTGCACTTGCTGCTCATTCACTAAAGGTAATCAGCACTCACAACTTGAAACACATCCAATAAGGCCTAGCATGGAGCAGGACTCCACCCAACCAATGCCCCGAGACACCCACACTAGTGTCCCATGGCGCCTTGAAGTGGTGGTGAAGTCACCACCACTCACAATGAGCCACCGGGACTCACTAAGGCTCCAAGAGGGAGTGAGGAGGGAGACCAACCCCTCCTATAGTACCCTCTATGGTTTTTGGCAGACCTTTCCCCTTGTGTGGTGAAGGGCTACTCCAAACACCCTTGAGTTTTGGAGGACCACCCATTTCCAATTCGTCACACCAAGTTTTGCCCCCATTTGGAGTCTCGAACTTCCACCCGGCATAACTTTGCGCTTAGTGCTTCAAATTGCACTTGCAAGCCCATTTGAGCATTCATGCAACAAGTAGATGCTGATGGATTGCTCACTTGTTTCGTTTGGACAAAATCTCACAAAGTTTATGGCCCTCCAAAGATTTGGGTTCACCGGGGGAAGCGTCACGCCTTCACCATGGCCCTTCTCTTGGCCATAACTCCTGCCTCCTAGCTTAGAACCTTGTAATGCTTGTCATTCTAGCATCCTTGTGTTCATAGCTTTGTAATGATATGCTACATGCCATACTTCATGGAGGGGTTCCCTCACACCTAGCCCTCAAATGTCCCGGCGCCACCAGGACACCCTCTACTTTGAACGGCCATAACTTTTGACTCCTAAGTCCAAAAGGCTCGTTCTTTAGACGGTTGGAAGCATCTTCTCAAGAGCTTTTCCATGCATGTATGACACATGCCAAACTTTCTCCAAACCAGGGCGCTATTGCGTCCTCTTTGATCGGGAGTCACTTCACTCTCCCTACCTAGTCTCTTGCAGGGCTTGGGAGTCACTCCCAAGGTCCCCCCCCCTCTCCCTTGCTCACTAAGGCACTTTGGGCACCCCATGGAGATGGGGACATGATAGGATGCAACCTTTGCAATATCTTACCAAGGCAACTAGGATTTATTGGAACTTTGCTGTCTGGAGCTGCTTTAGCGTGGTTTTCACCATTTGAAGAAAAAAATTCTTTGTTGCTCCAAGATTTGGGCGGTTTACTCAATGAATTCACCAACACTTTTGGAGATACTGATCAAGCAAGGATGGCAACAATAAAGATTCATTCTCTTTAACAACAATCACGGGCAGCATCTACATATGCTACAAAATTCCAACAACTTGTGTGCAACATTGATTGGGATGATAATGCCCTCATTGGCTCTTTTCAATGGGGATTACAAGACAATGTCAAAGACTTTTTGCTAAATCTAGCTAATCAAACAACTCTATCCAAAGCAATTATACAAGTGGTACGCTGCAACAATCAACTATTTGAACGCAAGCAAGAGTGACAAACCATGACAAAGACATATCAAATTGATTCTACTACAACTCCTCGTCAGCCTTTGTCAACAGACTCACAGCCAATGTAGATTGACTCATTGAGGATCAAGAAACTCTCTGCAGAAGAAAAAAAACAACAAATGAGAGAAGGTTTATATTTTTATTGTGGCAAGATGGGCCATCAAGCTAGCAAACATCACAAGCATGCAAGATCTAAATCGCAAAAGTTTAGATTTATTGCAACAACATTAGAGAAAAAACTTGGAAACTCGGAAAACAACAATATCCAACTATAGTAAGGACCGAGCAGGTGGCAAATGATGTGCGGTCTACAGGTCCTATCTTATCTTCCAAAGCCTATCTATGTTTTAATATACCTCTTACTATAAAGTTCAATTCTCATTGCACAAAAGTTAGCGCTCTATTAGACTCTGGAGCTTCAACCTATTTTATCGATAAGGACTTTGCAGAACATCATTAGTTGCCTTTAGTCACCAAAAAAATTCATATTTCTGTAGAAGTCATTGATGGTAGACTTCTTATTTTAGGCAATGTAATCCAAGAAACTAGTCCTTTGTTAGTTTCAATAGAAAATTACCAAAGTAATATTGTATTTAATGTTATCAAATCTCCTTCAAGTCCTATCAATTTAGGCCTTTCATGGCTAGATAGATGCATTTTAGATAAAGACTGGAATACTCGGAAATTATATTTTAAATCCACTAGTGGTTCAAGTCCTAATAAAGCAGAAGTCCCTAGTGGAAAAACTTTCAAGCAACATCATGCAAGACTATCCAAGACTTTGGTACCGTTAATTATTAGTGTACAAGCTTTTATGAAAGCTGCCAAATTGGAAGCAATGTTTGTTATCTATTTTATCCCAATTTGGAAATCAAGCAAAAAAATTGAGGGCCTTCCAATAAGATACAAAGAGTTTCAAGATGTATTTGAAAAGAAAAATGCAGACACGCTTCCTCAACATCACCCGTATGATTGCGCAATTGAGCTCCAAGAAGGTACTCAAATACCTTTTGGACCAATCTATGGCCTTTCATAGAATGAGTTTGTGGCATTACAAAAATACATTGATGAGAACCTTGCCAAGAACTTCATACAACATTCAAAGTCACCAGCAGGGACTCCTATCCTTTTTGTGAAGAAATAAGACAATTCATTTCAAATGTGCGTGGATTATTGTGAACTCGATAAGATTACCATCAAGAACTAATATCCATTACTGCTTTTTGTTGAACTCCTTGAGCAACTTGAGCAAGCAAAGATTTATACAAAGATTGATTTGTGAGGAGCGTACAATCTGCTGAGAGTGAAAAATGACAACAAATGGAAGACCGCATTCCGGACAAGATATAGACGCTTTGAATATAATGTCATGCCTTTTTATTTCACCAACGCGCTAAGATTTTTTCAAGATTTTATGAATGATGTTTTTTGAGAATACTTGGACAACTTTGTAGTCATTTATATAGATGACATTTTGATCTTCTCCAAGAATGAGAAAGATTACAAAAAACATGTTCGGCTTGTTTTACAAAAGATGTGCAAGGCAGGACTTTTTGCCAAGTTTGAGAAATGTGAATTTCACTAATCTCAAGTTAAATTTTTGGGTTACATCATCTTTGGAGAAAGTACATCCTTAGACCCTAAAAAGATTCAAATAGTTACAGAATGGTCAAAACCAAACTCCGTTTGAGATGTCCAATGTTTCTTGGATTTTGCCAGTTTCTATCGGGTCTTCATCAAGAACTACTCTAAGATTGCTGCTCCGTTAACACGGTTCACTTGTAAAAATAAGTTGGAATGGAGTACGGAAGCAGACCAAGCATTCTAAGACTTAAAAAAGGCATTTACAACAGCATTAATTTCAACTCATCCAGATTTTGAAACACCATTCTTTTTTAAAAGCGATACTTTGGATTTTGCCCTTGGAGGGGCTCTCTCTCAACATGATGGAGAAGGACGTCTCCATCTTGTCGCGTATTATTTGCAAAAATTTACAGCTGCAGAAATAAACTATGAGTTTCATGACAAAGAGCTTCTAGCCATTGTCAATTTATTTCACGAGTGGCAACATTTTCTTGAAGGAGCTCAACATCAGGTGACAGTCTTTACTGACTACAAGAATCTTGAATATTTTATGTTAACACAAGTATTGAATAAAAAATAAGCCCGTTGGAACATATCATTATCATAATTCAATTTTGTGATTAATTATCGCTGTGGCTCTAAACAAGTGTAATCAAATGCCTTATCAAGAAGAGCATCTTTGGCACCCAAGGAAGGAGATAAAGCTTATGATCAACAACAATCTATCCTCTTCAAGCCGGAACAGCTTCAACTCAAAACTATGTGCAACACAACTTTGGTGGATAAAGACTTTCTCCAAGATTTTGTGTAAGTCTACAAACTGATCCTTTGGCTCTAAAATTTAAGAGTCATTTAAGTATTCCTAGCCATGGAGATGTCCATATAATAGACTCTCAAACTCTTGACCTAGAGGTTATTGACTTGAAAGAACCAAACTACTCTGTTCCTTGTCCATGGGTCCATAGATCACATGGAGGTGAAATGTCCCAAGATGATACTGATCTAAGATTTTAGTTCTGTGATGGGCTTTTATATTTTGAGGAGCTATTATATGTTCTTGAAGGCCTATGTTGGCTCCAAGTACTCTAGTCTTGACATGACTTTCCAGTGGCGAGACATTTTGGTTACAACAAAACCATGGAATTGATATCTAGAGATTTTTGGTGGCCACAAATGTAGAAATCTATCGAAGAATATGTCACAACATGTGACATTTGTTTGCGCTCCAAGATTCCTTGACATTGTTCGTATGGATTATTGCAACCACTTTTTATTCTTGAAAAGCCATGGTCTTCTATCTCCATGGACTTCATTGTGGATATTCCTCAATCCAAGAACTTTGATTCAATCTTTGTGGTGGCTAACCATCTCACAAAGATGGCCCATTTCATTCTGTGCAACAAGACAATTACTAGCAAAAAGACGGCAGGGCTGTTTATTGACAATATCTATAAGCATCATGGATTCCCCAATGACATCATTTCCAATCAAGGTACGCAATTTGCATCCAAGTTTTGGCAATCATTGTTTAAAATTCTACAAGTTGTGATCAAGTTATCTTTGGTACACCATCCTCAAACAGATGGTCAAATGGAAAGAGTTAAACAAAATTTGGAGCAATATCTGCAATGTACCATCAATTATCACCAAGATAATTGGATGGACCTCTTGTCTCTTGCGGAGTTTGCATACAACAACATTCTCCAAGAGCCTGTCCATCAAATGCCTTTCTTTGCCAACTATGGATAGCAACCCATGGCTGGACCAATTCAACTTTAATATGGTCACTAATTCAGCTGCACAAAATCTAGCTACTCACCTCTATAAAATTCATAAAGAAATGAAGTCAAGACTTCAGGAGATTTAAGAACAACAGAAATAAAATGCAAATGCATCTCAAAAACAACACCCACCAACACAAATTGGAGACAAAGTTTGGTTGCTGCACCGCCATTTGAAGGCTTGCCGACCTAGTAACAAGCTTGACTTTTGACGTTTGAGACCATTTTTGGTCACCAAATAAATCAACAAGGTGGCTTATCAATTAGATTTGCCTGCCTCTATGAAGATTCATCCGGTGTTTCATATTTCACTATTTGAGCTATGTAAGGATTCTACCATTCCAAGTTGAGAGCAATTACATCCTCCTCCAATTGAGATTGAGGGTGCGGAAGAGTTTGAAGTCTCTAAAATCCTTGATTCTTGCATCATTAGAAGGAAATTGGAGTATTTGATCTATTGGCAAGGCTATGAAATTAGTGAAAGGACTTGGGAACTTGCTACAAATCTTGCCAATACACTTGAAATGGTGCACAAGTTTCATCAACTATATCGGGAAAAACCTGGCCCACAAATTGATTAATACTGACAACACAATACATGGCTGAACAAAAGACTTGTGGAACTTGTCCCTTAAGAGGGCGTAATGTCATAGACGTGACATACAAATGACCAAATTAGTATAGGTAGGTAGGTCCCTTAGAAGTTTCCTATCTAGAAACTTCCATTAGATTCTAATAGTTCTCAAGAAGCTTTTAGAGAAGGAGCTTTTACTTTAGGAAGAGAAGTAGTTTTTATTTTAGGAAGGTCCATTCTTTTATTTTAGGAAGAAAAGAAGTTTTTACTTTAAAAAGGTCCATTCTTTTATTTTAGAAAGAGAAGAAGTTTTTACTTTAGGACACTAGTATATAAAGAGAGAATTGGAACTTTGTCCCTCACTCTTGTCAACACCAATTGTATCCTCTTGCCTTAGTTATCAAATATAATTCTTGTTCACAGTAATCATGTGGTAGTTCTCTTACAAATGTTTAGTATAAACCCTCAAGAGCAAGGAATCCCCTCAATCTTGTTTAGTTGTTATTCAAACAGATTGAGTCTTGTCAAGTAGATCGTTCTTAGTTAATTTGCCGTGTTAGAGTTGCGTCCGCAACACATTACTCCACCCTAAGTTGGGGCCTTTGATTGCCTATACAAAATTTAAATTTATAAACACTATGATGTGAGGCAATTAAATAGATCTTATGTTATTCCTAGGGATAAAACCAAGGATGAGAAAACTTAAGAGGTCAAATCATCTAAGAGCCTATTTGTGAATGAAGACATAAGTGTTGTGAATAGGACATTCATGTGAATGAAGAGGTCAATGATGTAAGGGATTTAGTACATTGTGACTAATGCTCAACAAGCTCATTAATAAAGTAATTATTTCCAATATACAAAATCTTCTACAATTTTTGACTAGAAGTGAGGGTAAATTCTTGAGAATAGTTATGCATTTTTTCTACAATAAAAAACACCTCAATACAAAGTTGTAGGACCATTAGTCACATTTAGAATTTTTTGCAATTTTTTTATTGTTTTTAATCCCCATCTATAAAAACAAGAGAAATTCAAATTGGCTTATCTAATTTTGTATGTTAGGATGCTTTTTAAGGATTCCTTGCAAATATAGGGAGCTTTTTTGATCAAATTCTAGGTACAAAAGGAAAATATTTTAAGAAATTGGCACAATTTATGACTAATGTGACTAGTGCCCATTGGGAGCATTAGTCACATTTGTTACAACCAAGCAAATTTGCCACAACTTTTGCATGGACAACTAAAATTTTATTAAAATTTGCGTGTATGTTCCAAACAATGTAAAGCACCTATTTATCAATTTCTGGGACCATGGAATACTATAAGGATTTTTTGCAATTTTTTGATTGTTTTTGCTACCAATTCAAAAATTTATACACAATTGATTTGGGCTGTCCACTTTCATGCATTAGGGTGATTTTGTAGGGTTCATTGCAACTATTGGGAAGTTTTTAGGCAATTCAAAAATAGAAAAAGCAAGCAATTTGGGAAATTGGCTTGACTGTGACTAATTTTACTAACCTCCCTTAGGGGGTAGTCACATTAGTCCCAGTTGAATAGATTTGCTACAACTTTTGCATGAGTTAGTGAAATTTCTCAAAATTTTTCGATAAGTACTACATTATGTAAGACACCTATGTGCATATTGTGGGAGCATTGGAATTTATTAGAATTTTTTGCAGTTTTTTTATTGTTTTTGCTACCAATTCAAAAACAAATGAAATTGGAGTTGAGTTTTCCAATTTTATAAGATACTTTGCTTTTGGAGGATCTATTTCAAAAAATTTAGAAAATCTTAGACATTTTTTGAATCAAAAGGTAGGATTGTAGAAGATTTTATACCTTGTGAGTAATATGACGTATGCTTGGATGGACATTAGTCCAATAGTCATAATCTATAGAATCTTCCATAGTTCTCTACTAAAAGAATGATTTCTTTGCAATTGGTAGTTTCTTATATACTAAATGTTTTATCCTGGTGCAAATTTGTGTGAGTAATTTTGTAGCTATAGAAGATTTGTTCCTTCTTCTATCTCATATGTTTTAGCAGAACTTTACATTTCAAAAAAGAAAATAGAACCACATTTTTTATTTGAAGACGTTTAATTTTTTTTAATGTCCAATAATTGTTCATACTTTCCATAGCAAACAACTAACTTTTGCAATTTGTAGTACAATAATTGATTCATAGCCAACTCAAATTCACAACTTCTTCCTCCCATTTCTTTCAAAGTAGGTAGAAAATAGGACCTCCAGCATTAGCTAAAGGTCTTTTCACACGGTGCTGCTACCCTTGTTTTGATCTCGCTTGACTTGGGTATTTTTGGCGGTGTGATGAATTAGGTAGGCATAAATGGTTGCTTTAAAAGCAGGCTACATTGCATGCCAATGCCATAAGACCTCTTTTTTCTTGCGCTAAATGTAAGAGGAAATAGAAAGGCAAGCTTTATACATTTTAAGAAATGAATTCATATTGTGAAATGAAATACATTAAACTTATTAACCATCTTATTACTAAAACCCCACTTTTGGTTTTTTGTTACTTACTATCTTTGTTATAAATTGCACTTGGAATTGAAATTATTGTATTTGGTGCACAATCCAATGGTATTTCTTTGAAACTTCTATTTTTTGCTATTAATTTTTATGTAAGGTCCTCATCTAAAAACAATATCATGCCTTCATGATCTTGTCTAAATATAATATCTTTATTTGGTTGTAATTGTTGTTGATTACTAACAATATTTTTATAACCCTAATAATATTGTTGTAAGTTTTTTCATAAGAAATGTGATATTTTGAAGATTTTTGCAAAAGACTAAATAGTCTAGAATGACATGTTTTTAATACAAGAAGCAACATGTATCTTGATACTACTTTCACTAAAAATATAAAGATTGAATGTCGAATGACCTATACATCACTATTTGACAATGCAAAGATAAATTGCTCCTCATTCAAAATTAAGTAGTGGTCTTGCCCTTGTGTGGAAAATGCCCTCAAAATTATCATTCATTGATGACAAAATTGCCATTGGAATGAAATTGCCTTAGTGCTCAAAATACCCTTAAAATTTCCATCCAATGTTGCCAAATTTGCCCTTGGATTGAAAATGCCATCTAAGTGAAAATGTCCTTGAGCTAAAAATGCCCTCTAAATGTCCATGCAATGTTGACAAAACCTCCCTTGCATTAAAAAAATGCTAGAAGTGGATATTGCCCTCCACCCTAGTGAAAATGCCGTCAAAATTCCCATTCATTGTGGATGAAATTGCTTTAAGAATGAAGATACCCTCAAATTTTCCATGCATGGTTGACAAAATTGTCTTGAAAATGAAAGCGCCTTTGTAGTAAAATGCTCTTTTGGTGAAAATGGTCTCAATATTCCAAACCACTTTGGTTGACATTACCCTTGAAATGAATATGCCCTCATAAAAGAAATGCCCTTGACATAAAAATCCCTTGAAATACCCATCTGTTGTTCTCAAAATTGCCTTGGAAATGAAAATGCCCTACTAGTGGAAATGTTCACATGTTAGAAATGTCCTTAGACTCCCATCAATTGTTAATGAAATGGCTATGGGATTGAAAATGCCCTTGGAGTGGAATTGCCCTTGAAAGCAAAGGAAAAGAAGTCTCCTCCCAAGAGCATACAAGATGTGTTGGTGGAGTACCAAGATGTGCTCACTAAAGCACTATTGCAAGAGCTACCGTCGTGTAGAGAAGTGGATCACAAGATTGAGGTGATATCGGGAGCGGAACCACCTTCTAAGACGCCCTATCGATTGAACCAAACAAAGTTGATGGAATTGAAGAAGCAAATAAATGACTTGCTATAGAGGGGCTACATTAGACCAAGCTAATCACCATATGGAGCACCCGTACTCTTTGTAGACAAGAAGGATGGAACACTTTGGATGTGCATCAATTATAGGACCTTGAATAAAGTGACTATCAAGAATAACTATCCTTTGCTTCAAATTGATGATCGCTTTGATAGGTTGGCAAGAGCAAAATACTTTAGTTGGATTGATTTGAAGTCAAGGTACTATCAAATCCTTGGAACAATTATATTGCAATTGTGTTTTAGTTGCTTAATAGTGTTTTATTAATGTGCAAAATTTTTGTAAGATTATCACATAGTTGTATCACAGTTGCATAGAAAACAAATTTTGCCATTTTTTTATATATGGTTACAAAGTTGGTTTGCAAATACAATCAAATTATTTAGCAAATTAATCTTCACTATTATTTTAAGTTTAGTAGGCTCAAAAATTTATTGATATTTTTTGATTTTCTAAATGAATACTCTTATTTAAAGGTTCAAGTACTCTCTTGTATTTATAATGGCATTATATTATAAAATTGAACATTATCCATCTGAATTAAGTTACTATTAAAAATTCTTGATAATCAAAAATTGTTAATAAATTATTCTCTACACATTATGTGATTGCATTTACTACAAAAGGTATTAACAATTATTTTGAAAATTGCTTTGTTGCAACAATTTTGTTCAACTTCATTTCAAACATGATAAAAACATTTGAAATATCTACCATTATTTTTTTAGCATACATTTTTTTATGACACAGATTTTCAATTGAATCTATTGTGAATATTAATAAAAAATATCTATGTAGTTTGGTTTTAAAAAAAAGGCTTCACTATTTTAATCATCTTGTATTACAAAATTCAACTCAAAGTTTAACATTATATTCTATGTAAATATAAATGCCTCCTTTACTATACTTTTTTTGTTGATTTACAGCAAGGATATATGGTTGAAATGTGAAAGAGATTATATTGTAGCTTTAATATTTATTTTAATTCTTTTAAATAAATTATTGTTATATTACTAATTCTGTTTTTTAATATTTCTAATGTAAAATTGATCTCTCTAATGTATATTAGCAATTGCATAGCTAATAAATCCTCCTTTTAAATTTATTTTTAAAAAGTTTTCATTTTCAAATGACGCACAGTTTCCTTGAACTCACTACGGGAAAACCGTGGTCAAATCTGCAAAAAGTTGACAAAAAATGTGACCTAATCTACAATATCTATAGATTATGTCACATTTTTTGTCAAGTTTTTTTAGATCAACCATGGTTTTCCTATAACAAGTATTTTTACATATTAATAAGCAATTCATGATGTTAACATTTCTCATATCAATGGCTTTTAAAAAAAAACTAAATATCATTTATTATAAGTGTGCTTGTAGTTGTTTTGTAATTGTCCTTGCACAATGACAAACATAAATTTACACAAAGAAATGCACTTCAACTGTAATCAATTATAGTATTATTAATTGTAATGATGTTTTGGTTATTTTAGAACTATAAATAAGTAGTGATAAACATGCAATCAAATAAACAAGTGCATTATAATTAACAATGACTCAACATTATTTAGAACTTATATTACAATAAAAATTACTGTTGATACAAAGACCATACAAATTTTTTATTATTGCCATGCTTGATTTACATTGGTTAGTTTTACAAAAACTATCAATCATAAGACTCATTGCTTCTTTTGATAGTAATTGCAAAATTTATGGAATATTATTGTAGAACTTATTTATTTGTTGAAATGTTAAGTTTAAATTTGTTATAATTATGATCTAAAATTTACATAGAAACTTTGCATATTCATAAACTTCAATAAGTATAAACCAAAACATAATGAATAACATCATTAGGTAATTATGCATATTTATTTGTTGATTTTATTAACATTAAACTTCAAAAATCTTATAGTAGTAAATAGTGATGGTAATTAAATTTTTGATGATACATTGGCATTATAATAATTTAAAGCATAGTAAATTTATTTTAAAAATAAAAAAATTAGGTTGAGTTTTTTTTCATTTTATTAAATTTTTGATTTAATCCAAGTATTATTAAATAATCAACCAATCAACTTCTCAAAAGCAATTGATGTTGTTTTAGCTTATTAACCATTCTATATTATACAAATTATTGGCTTTATTTATCAAATTCAGTATTTAGTTTTTACTAAATTAGTTGAAATTTTCAAAAATGGTTTTAAAAATCTAATATATATATATATATATATATATACATATACATATAATAGAAGCAACATACAAATATTTTTGAAATAGATGATGAAACATTTGTAATTTACAATCAATTCCTTAAACTAGTCCAAAATATCAAGTGAGAGTCATGCATTTTCTACAAAATATCTTTGTTCTTTTAATTTTTGGGAAAAGGAAAGCTAATCCACCAATTAAAAACAATCCAATTTAGATATGTGGAAATTATCAAATGTTGTGATCAAATTTACAATATTTTTTAAATTTGAATGCTGCTTTATTGACTTAAATTCCAATAGAGTTAATGATTACAATCAATGTATTAATATACATACAATTATGAAATCATCACAAATTTGTTTTTCATATTTAAATGAGTATTTCTAAGCTTGATCACCTGAACCTTTTATACAACTTTAAAAATTCCGAAAGGCTCAGTTTTTTGTTGAAATATTATTGCACCAATATAATTTTTTGATGTATTTTTGCTTTAAGTAACTCAAAAGACCTATATTTTTTGTTTCAAATTTAAGCATACTTTTATTTTAGTATAGCCTTAGAATGATAAAGGTGAAACAAATATTTTGATCCAAATAAAAAATCAGCATTAAAAATCACATTTCATGCTCCCAAAGGGTGTCCCATTAGCAATTTAGGGTGTCACTATAGTAATTCCCTAAAATTATTAAAAGAAACAGTATCAATATTTAAAACATTATGACAACAAAATATTAGAAGTTAAAAAGAACTATGATCCAAAAAAATTGATAGTACCAATAATTTTAGTTTTTTTTAAGATAGAAGACCAAAAGAACAAAATGTCATTTTTTTCTTCTAAAAGAATTTTATGCATTCCAATAATAGATGTAAGAACTTCAAAATTTGCAAAGTGGTTTGTTCTTAATGCTTCATAGTTTAGATTTTAACATGTTTATAGTCCATTTCAAGGTGAAATTTTGTTTTGAACACATCTCTAATATTAAATTAGTTAAAAACACATATTTTTACAGTTATGAAGGCAATGATTCCTAAAATTGGGTTATAGTTTTTAGATCATTAACTATAAGAAAAATATGCACTAAATGAATAAGTCCCAAAACAAGTGCACAACTATAATCAAATCATTTTGTAGTTGTTTCATAGTTGTTGTATAGTCATTCGGTTGTAATATAGTCATGCACTTATTGTGCAGTTGTGATGTAGTTGTTGCGCAGTTGTAATCTAGTCGTTTATTGTCCATTTTCTCTTAGTGCATCTAGACCCTTGATTAAGATTAGGGTTGGTAGTTTGGAGGGTGGAGATGTAGCCGCCAGTCTTGTACCCTAGGGCCCATGGATAAAAAGGCATGCATGGTTCCTCTCTTCCACTCATTCTTCTCACTTGCAGGGCGGAGCTATGCCAAGATTTTTTGGAATTGAAAGTCCCCTCTATTTTGTATTAGCTTGTTTCATTTGCTTGTTGTAAGCTCAAATTTGATCTTTGTTTTTTGAAATTTTTTGGAGTTCTTCCTTATGCTAGTAGCTTTCCAATGACACCAATCACTCTAGATTTTGGGTTTTGAGGAGTTTTTGGTAGAGTTTCTAGTAAAAGGCTGTCTACTACAATGGCAATTTTCAACCCAGCTTCAAAAATCCACATCTTGGTGAGTTTTAGGTCAATTTTTGTGCAAATTTGTATGCTAGATATGTGGTAGAGTCTAGTTTTTGACAAAAATTGAAACCCTTATCTTGAGTTGTTAGTGAAATATTGATTGCTTCTTGAATGCATAATGTATTTCAGCTCTATGGGTGCAATTAGGAAGTTTTCAAAAAATCATTTTTCATTGAGTATATAGGATCTTGTGATGTGGCTTACATGGTTTCTAATCCTTGTTAACCCTATAACAACCACACCCATTTTCACAGAATCCGCTGAAAACAGGGGCTGTAAACTTAGATTTGGAATTGACTCAAATATGGACCCATTTTCAATAATCCAACCATACAAATGGGAAGTACATTTTGTTTATTGTAAAGCACCAAATTTTAGCTAGATCTACCATTAGGGGTGAAATGCTATAATGATTGAGTGAGCCGTATGCAGAAAATCTCCTGTGTTTCATTTTTGTTTAGTTTTGAATGTTAACCTTTCATGCAAGCTTTGATTGAGAAGAGCCTTACATTTCTAGAAAGCAAGGTTTCCCACCTTTCCAACAAGACTAGTTTCATACAAAATAGACAAAAATAGCAATCACAAGGTGTAGCTAAGTGGACAAAAAGGGTCAAAAAACCCACTTTCTTTGCTACCCTAAAATGATTCTACAAGAAATTTGATGATTATTTTGGAAAATCCAATTGGTGAAAACAACCAAGAATTGGCCTTAAATGTAGGATGACAAATTTTAAAGCCAAAATGACAACAATATTTCAGTAGATCTTCAAATAATACAATTATACCACTACCGTATATGAAAACAATACAAGCATATTTTTTAAGCAATTTGAAATTTTTTAGAAATATGCAATTGAAATTTGACATTCTTCTTGCATACTTGATGTATTGTGTTGTTGCTTTGATCCATCTTTGACAAAAATTGAATACCTATTTTGAAGCCATGTTGTATAAACACTATTATCTGTCAACTCACATACCCAATTGCATTGTTATTTTTTTAGATGGATGCAAAATTCTTGTGATCACATGTGTACTTCAAGACCAAATTCCAATTTATTGAGCGATGTCAAACCTTGAGGCCAAAAACCACTCCTAGCGACCAAAATATGGTCGCATGGTCCTTAAAGGGTTAATTTAAATTTCAAAAGTGGTTTTTTGCAATTTTTAGGTTCATTTTGAAGTTTTGACAAGAGTTTAGAAAAAGTAGGGTTTGTGTGCTTATATCATATTCTTAGCAAGAGTTTGCAATTTATAGAAGCACAATGTGCAATTAGAACGCAACTACAGTAGATTTTTGGATTTAGATGAATTTCTTTTGCAATTGATTTGTAGGTGAAATTGAGTGTATTGACTACCAATTTTTAAAAATAATCTGTGACCTTATCAAAATTGGTTGGCAATAGCAGTACAACTGGTAACCAATTATGTTACAATTGAAGCTGATGTTACACTCCTTTACAACTACAAAACAACTGCATTACAACTACATTACAAATGCGTTACAACTGCATTACAATTGTGTTACAATTGTGTTGTTGGTTCTTTCATGTGGGACAATTGGGTTACAACTGAATAGCAATTAAAACTTGTTGTATATTACTAGAGTGGCAATAGTTTAAAATTACATTGTCAATTGTTTTGGACTCATTCTTTGTTTATAGCTCTATGGTAGTTGTGAGCATGATTGTTATTGCCTCATGTATCTTTTCTATAACAAACAGTGATTATAACCAAATGAAAAATAACAAAAAACCTTCAAACATCAATATTTACAAAATCAACATAAATAGCTACAGTACAACTACAATACTACAGCGCTACCACTTCACTTCCACTACACTACTACCACACGTACTACAATTAGAATACAACTACATAACAAGTACATTACAACTACATAGTAATCAGATTACAACTGAATTACAACTACACCACAACTAGACTACAACCACACAACAATTCATTACAACTACATATCAAATGCACTATTACTACATTACAACTACCTCTCAACTCCTTTACAACTACTATACAACTGCAAAGTTGTCATGTCATATTACAAAGGTAGTGTGATACAAAAAATAATTATAAAAAAAAAACTTTCCAACAACTAGATTTTGGACACGTGGCAGTAGGTGACGCATGTGTCAGACGTACGTTGAATGCTATCTTGAGATATGTGAAAAGATTTCAAGAGACAAAGGAAAAAGAAGGGTACATTGAATGTTGTCTTGGGATATGTGAAAAAGATTTTGGGAGAGGAAGGAAAAAGAAGGGCATTAGGGGTTGTGACCACAAAAAAAATTTAAATTTTCATGTATGAAGATCTTATGGATGAAGTTGCAATTGTGGTAGATATCACTGAGTTGCAACGACTATTACACGACCGCTCTTGACTAGAATATGACTGAAAATGTTTTGCAGTTGTAATGGCTTGAAAAGCTCCATTCCCAATTGAAATTTAGTTGCCATATAGTCACCATGTAGTTGCCAACTGCAATCGTTTATTGGCCTATTTCTTCTAGTGAGAGTAGGCTTAGTACAAGATCAATTCTATGAGGAATTGAAATTGCAAGGGATGCCGTAATTCTGGTCCGCTGCATCTTGATTCAAGTGTCCTAGAACTGGCTAAAGTGCAAGGGATTGGTACCGCAGTGTTCAAGCAGTTTCCCACACTGTGTTACTAGTTCTGCCAAATTTAAGAAATGTAGTTCTGTAGCATTATTATTGAAAAACAATTTTGTGTGCAGATTGTGAAATTGGAGAAGATGGTGTACAATTGACTAGGATATAATGGATAGAAATAAGAAGCACAAGTAGCAATTTAGAGATCAAGGTGTTGAATCCTGAAGAAATATGTAGCAATTTAGAATTCTAGAAGTCTTAGACTCAATTGGTGTAGGAATTGCTTAAGGCCCAAGAGAGGATCAAATTGCTCATGTATATTAACAATTGGACAAAGATTTTAATGGCAGACAACATTATAAACCTTGTGCATATGAAATCATTCCATAAACATTATGTTGGTGGTAGATAATTTTCCACGGTAACTTCTTGCTTCATATTAGTGGTGCATTACTCCCAAGACCAAACCTTAGCAAAGTGGTCCATTTCTTCCAAGATATGTAGTTTTAGACAAACCTTAAGGAAGTGAGCATGAATTATTGACTTAAGTACGTAGAATATCTGATTGAATTTATTTGAAACATTCGAAGAACAAAATTCAGGAAACAAATATTTGGAGGCATTCTATGTGATTTGTTTGGAAATAACCAAGTTGAAAGGAAGTAAGTACGTATTTGAAAGGCTTTCAGGTATTATGTGGGGACCCTGTGGATGGCCTTTTATTGCTAGTTTGACATTAGATTCAAATATGGTTGTATTGAAACCGCTCAAATGTAGTGGATATAATATATGTGAATGCATTCATCATTACTACAACAGCCACAACCCTTTTTTTGGCAACATTGTGAGGTGTATATGTTCATGATTTTTCAAATTTAAGGAGAGTACCCTTCATAACTAAGGACCTAGAAAGCTCAATAAACTAGAAAAAAAAGTTTTTTTGGAAGGTCCTGGTGAAGTAAAATATTGAATGCCTTGATCAATGTGCACTGTGTTTGGAAGTAGGAGGCGGGTTAAAAAGTCTGCTAAGGGTCCACTACAATGAATGTGTTTATAATGAGTACATTGAAAACAAGACTGGGGCACTTGAACACTAATCTCTAACCCTAAAGCCTGTCCGCAGAAGAAGAGAATCTGCGAGCGGTAGCTACCTCCAAATCTAGCGGGAGAATGCTATCTTGGTTGTAGGAGGAGTCCCTAAACCTATAATGACTTGCTCTTAAAAATAAACCAGCATGGACAGCACATCGTCAAGAGCAAATTTCATACAAAGTAGAAACCGCTCTTGCAATAACAAACCATTCCCTCTATAGGGAAGTAAAGGTTGCTTCAACAACTAAAGTGCAAGGTGGACAATGCTAGGTTGGACTTATTGCGGAGTCCTATGGGTACCTTGCGCGCCAAGATATCTTACAACCCACTACAAAACCTTTTTAATTAAACCCTAAAATTGGCTACCCTAAACCCTAAACCCTAAACCGATTGGAGAGACATGGTAGCAATAAACCCTAAACAATTAAAAAGCGGATTTTAAAACTCAAAAGGAAATGTAGACATTGGATTTAGTGAGGACTTACCTCTGTCATTCTTCGAGCAGCTCCTTTGACAAAGGTTGCCACCACTTGCAATCCTCAAGGAAGGCTTAACCAAACACTACCAACCCACCTTTGGCAATGCCTGCCTAGATATCTCAGAGAACGCCGCTCTCCAACGTAAACCTTGGTTGTATTCTGATTTTCAAATTAGAAAAAGCATTCCTAGCAAACTATAGAACTACAATTCTAATCCCTAAAGAAGCTCCCAGCTGAAGTGTTTCTGGCGTAGTTTCGAAGCTGTGCTTGGAAATTTGTATCCTCAACCTCCGCTTCAACTGCACAAAGAGAATATGAGAACCCTAAAGGGCAATCCCTGCAATGCAACGCGAAAGCAATCTAGAAGTGGATGTATTCTGTAGATATAGTGGATGGATGTAGCGGTGATGAATGACACATGTTTATCCCTTGTATAGCAGCGTGCTTTAAAGGCTACCTCTACAACAGCACCCCATTGACTTCACGACACGTGTCGCAAACTAGATACATCTGCCGAGGCACACATGTTTGAGATTTGCAGCACAAGGAAGGTCAGCAGCACATATAGGATTGGTAGCATTGACAGTGCTGTAGCAAAAAAAACCCCTTTTGAGACAAAACCACAAGGTCATTCTTGCAATCACTTGTAAGTACCCTGGCATTTGCCTCTAGCTAAGGTATGTAGGTTTGTCTTTGTTTGTCCCTATGGTGTTGAAAAAGGCTCGGGTGCACCAATTTCCCTTTCTAGACCAGTTTGTTGGGCCCTTGAGGTGATGTTTGTCTAGTATTGTAATGGAGATATCATGTAATGTGGTCTTGGCTATGTTCCATGAGGCTGTGGCCCCTAAGTCCCTCGGGTATTTGCTAAGATAATCTTCAGTTTCTTTGACTTGTTGTGTTGCATCTCTTTTCGCCTTGTATTGTCTATTCCTCGTCTCTTTCCCCAATCGTGATGCCACATCTACCACCCTTTTCTATGTTGTAGCAATTCTATCTGTCCACGTTATGCCCTTCTCTTGTTTGACCTCCTCCCACGCCTTTACCAAGCTCTCCTAGTATTTCTTGCAATTCCAAATTGAAGCTTGCATGCTGCCCCGCATGGTTTCATTCTGTCGTAATGGAAGAAGCTTAAGAGAAATTAGGGCTTGAATTGAGACCTTGGTGTGTGGGTGTGTGTGGAGCACACCACCTAAGTCCCCTAAGAACTTTGATATGTAGAAGCAATCAATTCTTACGCTTTTGCGGAGCTCACTTGTCTGCTCGTTGTCTTAGGTGAAGTTTTTCCTAGTAGCTAACTTTATACTGTCCCTTTGAGCCGCGTCCAACATCCTGTAGTAGTCAAGCAGCCTTGTCCACAAGGTTTGTTCATTGCATACTACGCTCTTGTTGACTCTTGCGTGTCTTAGTCTGTCCAATGGATCTTTGGAAATCTCCAGCTAGGATATTCTCACCCCCCTTCACATCTGCTTCTACTATGGCATTCCATAAAAGTCTTCTCTTTCTTGTTGTGCAGTGGGCATAGACATTTATGATTGTCACCATTGTAGGGTAGTTGCAAGAAACACTTCACAGTTTTGTCTCAAACACCCTTAAAACAAGTAGTACTAGGTAGTAATATGAGCTTTTAATATATTTTATTTTATTTTTAAATAAAATAAAATATGGATAGTTTGTAAACCACTTATAATAGCATACTCATGAAAAGTTAGACCTAGAAAAAATTTATTCTAAAAGTTATGCACAAAAATAGAGGGACAAAATTACCCACAAAAAGACAATTTTCTTTTTGCTTTTTAGAAAATAGTAAAAACATTCAAAAAAATAAAACAAAAAATGGCCATTTTTGCTCTATTCAAGACGCTTGTATTGGTGGAACTTTTTTTTTGGGAAGTTTGTTTTTTTTCTCTATTGCTTGACCAAAGGATGCCTACTTTGAGAGCATGTGGAAGGCAGAGAAATCACAATTTCCTAGAATCCTTCTAGAATATTCATGTGATGCTCTATGATAAACAACTTTCTTGATTTGTGGCATGAGATTTGCTTTTTTGGACCCAAAATAGTACTAAAAACTCACAAAATGGCTAAGGCAGACACCTATTTGGGGGCTGTTTAAAAATAGTAAAATAATTTTAAAAAAATTGCAAAAAATATAAAAGGTTTGTAACTATGAAATGTACTTTCTCCTATAATTTCACCTCAAAAGAACTTTCTAAGCAAAAGTTACAAACCAAAAAGCACGTGCAAGAGGTGAAGGGGACAGAAACTAGTACAAGTGTTTCTTGCAATCACCCTATATTATTCTCTGATATGATGCTCACATATTGAGCTCAACTTGGCACAATAATAGCCTCTGTACTGATGCAGTTTGTGATTTCCAAGGCCAAGAGGATTGCTGTTCCACCCCTCCATCTGCCACCATCTCTACTTTGTACTGCAGGGTTCTAGAGTTTGTGTCCCTGTGAGAATGGGAAACTCTTGTTCTAATTTTTATAGCACACTTCTTGCATCCAATGTTCTTGCATTAGAATCACCTGTGGAGGCAAGGCCATTCTCTCAAGGAGGCGGCGTATATGTACTTGTTTTTAGGCACCTCTTGCCCTTGTTCTTGCGCCTTAAGTATTCATTGAGACCATTGACAAGCCTTCCTCCATAACGTTACCAAAGACCCAACTAGGCTGTGGTGCAAGTTGGCTGCCCCCTTGGCCACCATGGACGCTGTTGTTGTGGGTGTTGAAGGCATGACCCTTGGAGCTCTGACTTTTTTCAGCAGTTGCCGTGGTGACGTGTTCATCCTTAACTCCCACTCCTTTGTGAGTATTGCCTCCTTAAGTCTTGCCCACGCTTTGAATAACTTGTTGGCTATCTTGCAACCCCTTCCATTGGCTAAAATTGGTATTTTTTTGCACTTTGCCCAGGTTGTGACTGCTTCCTTGCACGCCTTAGTCTTTGATGCAACTTGGATTGCTATGAATACTATAAGCTTTTGTTTGTTCTCATCTCCATCCCACCTAGTTGTCTAATTGATTATTTCCTAATGTTGGAGTCTAGGCAATTTTCTGATCCTTTCTTGCATGTTCTCCATTAGACAAGCTAGGATTCTACCCTTTAACATTGAGACTCTATGTTCTTGGGGTGTGAATGATATGGGAGCCAAATCTATTAGCCTAGGGCCTCTTCCTTCTCCAGCGGATAGGTCTTTCTCTGCTTGTTCTTCATATAGACGATAGGCCATATGGTAAGGTATTTTTCACTTGATGCCTTGAATGTATTGTTTTTAACTTTGAATGTTTCTAGCAGCTCTTTTTCTAGGAGGGACATCCAAAAATTTGCTATCAGGTGGGAGGAGGATCTATGATGTTTCTCAACTTCCCAAAACTTCCCTCCTATAGGATCGTTGGGTGCAAAATTACCCTCCCATACACTTCATTAATGCATATTCTGTCATTCCATATGTTGGAACTTGCAAGGCTGGGGGGTGAATTCTGCCGTTAGTGTTGGGTACTCCTCGGTAGATAATACTAGTCTTTTCTCTCCCTGCACTTCCAATGTGTCCATATCTTTTGCTGCTTCACTCAAAGGTGCATATATTTTCCAATCAATACTCGGGCTTAGTGCTGGGTGTGCCTATGCTTTGGATAACACCGCCATTAGACGCTCTATCTCTAGCTATACAAATCTCTCCTTTTGTTTGGATTTGTTTCCCTTAACCAACATGTATTCTCCTTGTTCCTGTATCTTGTCCGCCTTTGGTACAACCTTCTTATCGTTGTTTGTTGCTTATGCTATCTCCACTGGCTTACTGCATTTGCACAATGGGCAGGCTCTTGTTTTGTGTCCTTTTCTATAACACCAATTGCAATGATTTGGTAAGCCTGCATACAACACACGTTGTTCATATTGTTCCACTTTCCTAGTGTTGTCCCTTTGCACATGTATTCTCAGGATTTCAGGCAATTTGGATATGTTGTTGGCCACAATGTTTACAATTGGTTTGAAAGGCCATTTGCTTGTCAATTATGTATTTTCAATAGATGTTACTTTGCCAATCATCCCGCCAAGATTTCTCAACCGCACTTTTGATTCTAGCAGGGGGTCTAAACGTGGAAATTGGACCTTGATGGACATTTCTAGCTTGCGTGCTATAGGTGCCACGGCAAAACTATCATGCCAATTGTGAAATTTCACCGTGTTTCTACCCCAACACAGACTATCCATTGCTATGCATGTTTGGGCTCCCAATTCATCTGTAAACTCTAGTCAGATTTGGCCTTTTACCAGCATTTGCAATGAAATAAAAGATTATGGATTATGAGTGCATAGAAATTTCAATAGGTTGGAATATCCCTGCGGTATCCCTCCCAATTGTCCAAGGACCAAGCACTTGTATCTCAGATGGCTCGCCTCCCTAAGCTTTTCCAGTTGTTTGACTAGGATCTCGAGCAAGGGCTTCTAATTGTGATCTATAAACGGTTTGATGGCTACTCCACTGCCTCCTCTGTTGGATCTGCGCAATTTGTTGCTGTCTTCTACGGTGAGTTGCTCCACCCAAGGTCTTTTGATGATGGCAGCCTTGGGCTTCTTTGCTGAATCTTCCGCAACTCTAGAAGTTGCTCTTCTATTCCAATGTCTTCCCTGTCTAGCACAAGATCCTTCCCTTGTTTCTTTGTGCTTATCAATAGCAGCGTGACAACTATTTCCGGTTGTAGTGATGCCATAGGGCTTGAATAGTGCCTTTCTACTGATAGCTACGGATTCCAAGCAAACTATTCTCTACGTGTTTGTCTCTTGCTAATCCTAATTGCTGAGCAGCCTGAGCAAGTGGACTATTGTGGTCATCAACTCTCCCACTTTGATCTTGACTACCTACGGCACCCAAGAGTTGCAGTATTGCGTGACAACTTTGGCCTTCGATTGCTTTGGTCCTCAAACCCTAATGCTGTGGCTCCTAGCCGCTACCAAAGGAGCATGAAAAAGCCATTTATCCTTCCTTTGAATGCCTTCTCAGCTGTATAGGATTACGCCCAAGGAACCATTTACCCTTCCTTGAGTATGTTTGCCAAAATGTGACTCCAAATGAGATCACCATTCAAAACAATTTTAATGCTTTCACATAAATTTACAGTGCCCCTTACAATCTCAATAGTCAAAAGTGCAAATTTATGCTCCATCCAAGCATTTTTGGTATGGAATATAAATTATCCCTCTTTTTGGCCACCTATTGAAAATGTAACCTCAAAAGGGTTCACCATTTAGTATGTTTAGGGCTTAGGGTTTAGAGTAACTTCATTTTTTAATTAAGCTTGGAGGATAATTGAGTAGCTTAGGCAGGTTTGGGAGACATTTGAGAGTGGCACCTTTTTAATCTCAGCTACCGCCAATTTCAATAGGGTTAAGATAGGTTCAACAGGCTTTGTTTGAAATTTGCCTTGGGAGGTTGTCACTCTCTTTCCTTGTCAGTGTTCATCTTCTTTCCTTACTTGCATGTAGATTTTGTTTGAGTTGCTAATTCTGCATGAACTGTAAGATTTAGGGTCTAGCAACTAGATTTGTAGAGTGAATTTGAACGTTCAGGATTAGGATGTGGTGGAGATGTTGTTTACAATTTGGAAGTTTTGCAATTGTAGTATGTGGTTTGGAAGGGGCAATGTTGTGTGTGGAGTTGATTTGGAAGTTTAGATTTTGGAGGTGCGTACACTTGATATCAGAGGTGCAACTTTGTGTGGAGAGAATAGTGCTAAAGGTGCAAATTGCTTAATGCTAGTGTGAGATGTAGGTGGTGCTTAAGAGGTTTAGGATTACCCTAGGCATCCCACCAATTGTAATAAATTGATTGTCAATTGTTTCATTGTTTGCCAAGTGGTATTAAAAAAAAATTCACCAAATCTCAATTTATGTAGGATTTTAGGGTGAGATTTTGTATTCCTATTGTTTAGTATGGTGTTTGTTTAGTTTGTTCAAGAGAAGTGAAGTTTAGGTTTGATTTTGTGAACTTATTACAGCATTTTTGTGATAGGGATCTTCTAACCAAATTGCTTGCAAGTTTTCAAAATTGAGGTCATAATTTTTGTTATGCAAAAATGTTTTGTTAGGGTGTATGGGTTTGCAATTTAGTTGTAGTTTCTTGTCCCTATTAGCTTGTTTTTGGATTAGCATTTGCTAATTATCAATAGGTTTTATGCCTCTCTATGTTTCTTTCCAATTCCTTGCACTACAAGAACAAGTCTGGCTAAATCAACACAAAATTGCCAAAAATCCGTAAGTTCTTTAGTCAATTTGGATGTGGTGATTTGGCTCAATAAAAGTGACAAAACTTATGTCAAATTTTCCCTGGAATACAACACTCAGCTGTCAATATCCTAGCTAATGCTTCCCTCATTGATGATTGCAATTGGCATATCATTTCCTGACACGTGTCAGTAGCTGGAACTTCTAATTTTATCTTGTCATTCACGACAACTTAGCATTTACACGGCACGTCATCCATGTCGCCTCTCATCCATAAGGGAATGCGTTGCCATATATCAATGAATATTAGGGCAATGCATTTTATATTCTTGGCTACAACTATTCTAACCGATTGACAAATCTTCACACCAAGGTCATCCATAAATCTCAAAAATTGCAAAGATAATAACAGATTTCACTTATTTGAAGCATATTGGCTTCCATAAAAACAAAAAACCTGCACTTATTGAAAATAGTAGTGACTTGCAGCAAGGAAACAAATAATCTTAAAGGAAATGTTCTCAATTTATTCAATAGCACATACTTATACATGTGGAGATCAAACATAAAACAATAATACAATAAAAAATACTTAACAAACCCTCTCTAGTAACATTTTCCAATACTACATATAGCTAGGAAGTGGGAAACTCAGGAACATGGTCCTTCCCCTTTTCAATAACACATTAGGCAAATTTACTCAGAAAGATATAAAATCCCTCCTTACTCCCAAATGTGGCACTCTTTAACCATGGAAGACTACACTACACAAAGATACTGCCTTCCATACAATACACGCACACTCTTAATAATTGACACACAACAACCATATACTAACACTATACTAAGCAAAGGTCTCTCCAGTCATATTTTCCGTTCTGCTCAACACACCTTTGTGGTGCTGGAAGGAATGCTTCATACTTTGACCTCCTACTTTTTATCACAACAAGGCATGTTCTTGCTATTACCCTCGACATATGCACGTACCACAATATATGCATATTCTTGCATTGACAGACATGCAAAACATGTTAGACTTTGATTACCATAATACAACGATATGTCTTTCTCAGACATAAAGAATTCCACCATTTCCTACTAATCAAAGCATACTTGAATTAGACCTAAAAAATTAGGAAATTCATAAACACTAGCTCAAATGCTTTAGCAAACACATTCACTTCATTACACTTTGTCCTTACTTGCTTTTCTATGATTGTATTGAATTCATGCTTTAGCTCCATCAAAAGAAGTTCATGGACATCATCCACTTACTATGCCCTCTAAATGTACTGCCATTAACAACTTCAAAAGACTTTAAGTCACTAACTTGTCCTCTTGAACTAGTACTGTCATTACCAAAAAACACCCCGTGTTCCTAGTAGCACTACATTGCTAAATGCTTTTGGAAATGCAGTTTTAAATCTTGAGTAATGTATGGTTGCACATTGCACCAAGAAACATGCATGTTTCAGTTCATCATTCAAAGAAGGTCGTCACAAAACTACTTGGATGAAGATACCATTCACTGTCACAATGAGGTACATGACAACTACAATTGCTAGACGTCATTAACCATAGCTATTTTCAGAGAAACACATTCATACCACTCCATTGAGAGAAGACTCATTCCACATTCAAGGTTATTCACCACTTCAACCTACCAATACTCAGAAGTAATTACTCTAGAACACTTTGGAGCTGTCACATTAGTACATCTTCAATTCTAGCATTTCATTTCAAAGGGATACAAAAAACAAGGAAACTTATTTTTCCACCTCCAACAACCTTTAGTCATACACTTCTCTCCTTTTATGAGACAACAAAGTGGATGGTGGCTCCTCCACGTCCTCTTCTTCTTCACTCTCAGTGTCCTACATATGCATAAAACTCTGTTTGTTTACTAACACTAGCAACATACATGGCACAATCAACCACGCTTGTACAAGGACTGCATACAATTGTAGCACTTTTGTAACATTCTTTCCAAGCTAGGACAACAAAAGAACATAGTTTACTTGAAGACGCTTAAACTGTTCCAAAGCCTAGATTGTGTTCCCTACTTTGATCTTCTGTTTATACTTCTTTCATTTATGCTGTGGTTCAGTTTACTTTGCCTAATGGTTGATTCAAAATTAGCGTGCTCTTCTTCATATTCTTTTAGCCTCTGCATCATGTTCTAAACACGGGGGTCACAAAAAACCTGCTCATTGGTTACTTCGTGGCATTCACTAAATGCCTCATTGCTAAAGCCATCACTATTATCCACTTTTGCTTTGCCTTTACCTTTGTTGACATGCTATTCTTGAACCTTGTTGTCTTCTGCACTTGAACTCTTCAATAATAATGCTTAACTTCTAATACGGCAATCACTTTGGACTCTTCAATAGTTCCTGGCCTTCACTGCCGTGTATGATTTCCCATTTCTTTTTACTCTTTCCACCTCTGCCACCATAGCCCTTGTCTTGCTGCATCTCATAGGTCATCTCCTCTAGGTTAGGAGACCTATTCAGCTTGTTCTTTAAGCTATTCCTCACACCAACTTAGCTAGAAGGGCCACTTCATCTAAAATTAATTTAGCAAGCATTGGCAGCTCTACAGTCTTTTGATTTTTGCATGTGAGGAGGACTACTTGAGAAATTTATTAGTGTGCGCCAAGAGAAATCAGACAAATCTTCAAGTTTAGGTTCATTATTCCTAATTTTGCTGTAGATGTCAGACCTCTTGAGTCTCATTCCCCTTGCCACAATGTCTTTGATAGTTTTGTAACATACAGGGGCACTGTAATGCCAAGAATGCTATATCCACTCATTTATCTCCTCCACCGCCCCATGTGGCAATTGATTGATGTTTAGTATATCCGAGTTCATTCTTTAAGAGAGAATCCTCAACTCTCTCTGCCACGTAGACACTTCATATCCAAAAGGCCTACCTGTATACTCGTTCACAAACAACATATTATGTGTGAAACCAAGTTTGCAATGTATGTTCACCTCCCTTTTGCGCTCCTTTTATGCTTGTCGTTTGTTCCTTGTCTTCTCTGACTTGTTCTCAGCAGTAAGATTGGCAATGTCTTCATTGTCATATTCAAACACCAAAGCTTCCTCACGGTTTGTACATTCACCTCCATCAACGCTGCCATGGTCATAAGGGCCGATTTTTTTACCACTATTTGGGCGCCTACCATACTCCTCTTTATTGTTTAAACTCTTGACATTAACTTGAAGAAAGAAGCTGTTAATTGCTATTCATCTCCCTTGCATGTCCATAATAAAGAATTATGGAGTTTGTAAGCGTTGTAACTGTGCCACGCGACTTATTATACATATGATGCTCAGATATTAAAATGATCATTACATTCTACAAGGTAAAGTAATCATTAAAGTTTTCAAACTGATTACACCAAAACTTCTAAATTTTTTGTGATTGGAAGGCTATTATAAGCATGGCAAATTGAATTAACTAATCAATGAATCTCCCGCGGTGGTAGGCGCAATTGCCAACCTCCTCAAACATTTCTGAAATGCTCCACTATTGTGCTTGGATCTTTGTCTAACACTCTCCATGTTGTCTTTGGAAAACTTTTGTGCACGTGAAGTTCTCCACCATCGTTCTCTGGTAAAGCCCTGTTTAGTTTCTACAGTAAAATTTCTTTCCACGCTATTAGTTGGGCACTTATCAATCAATGAAGATTTCACTATTTTACTTGATAGTGACTTCAACGGACGCCTGCTTGTTTGTGAATGCATTTTGGATTGTGGACTATTTTGTTCAGATGGTTCCTCCATCTTGTTGTCCTTCATATCCAATGCAAAATAACACACCATGTTCAATTATCCACTTCGTCATGGTCATGTCAAACTTGCTGAAAGCAGTGTATTTCTGAAGGTTCAGCATCACAAATAGTCCAGCTGCTGACACAATAACAATTAGGACAAAACTCAAACACATTAACATTCTTATAAAAGAGTTTAGATTATGTGAACCCTTTTCTTTGTAATTGGTCTTTCTCACAACATTCTCTTCCATGCATTCATAATTCCTCTCTTCATCAGTTGCTTTTCCTCTAGTGTTGTCCCTAGCGTTTAAGACGCGATACTCTGGGAATAACAAATTTGAATAATCTAGGAATACACTTACTCTTCATTTGTGCCTCAAAGTTTGTAGATGTCATAAGAGGTCCATTGCATCCTCTAAGACCAAAAATCAAAGATCCAAATATGGATTTCTCTTGTGGTTTTTTCTCTCCACGACTTCCATCCCACTTAGCAAAAGATTCCTCTATTTTTTGTTGTTTCTTGCAACTATCCATGCTTTGCCAAGAACCAAAATGTATACATAATATTTCAATTCACCTACCAATACTTCACTGAATTGATGACATTTTCATTGACATAATTGCAGGTCGTGGAGATCATGCGAGCACTCCATTGGCATTCTTGCATGTGCAATATATTTCCTTTCAAGCCGAACAACGTAATCTAGATGGTGTAGGACCCAAAAAGTGCTCATCTTTTGTGTATTGTAGCAAGAAAGAACATAATGCAATTCATTCTGAAACTAGACACTAAAAGTCTACAAATTCTTTATTTTATAGAGCCCCTCCTACATACCGGCTCTTCCAAATTCTTCATATCAATTTCACAATTAATTCTACTTAAGTCACAACACATGTAGCGTGGTTTAGTTCCTGCAAAGAAATCCGTACATATGATTATCAAATAAAAAAAATCTAATATAGCTTACTTGCACTAGAAAGAAAAGGCCTTTTTATGACTAGAGCACTATGGCTCTATAGTCACATTTGGCTAAAATGAGCAACCCATTAGTCAAGTGGTCTTGGGCTCTTAGTCATAGTCGTGCTCTAGTCATAAAATTGTCAATGTGACTAGTTTTTTTAAAGGACCTCAAGGGGAACGTCATTGGGAACAAGTTCTTGGGTTTAGGGAGTGGATATGACTGGGTTTCTTGACTATGTGATTGCCTCTTGTCATATAACTTTTTGGGTGAGAGAAGTCCCAAGCCACATTGGGTTGAGGGACCTTATAATTTTCCCTCTTTCATTTATTAATTGTTCTTTAGGATTTTTAAAGGATTGTATGATGTTTTTGATATACTATATTCATTTATATTTAGAAGCCATTGCTTTGTATGGCCAGAGCCCCAAAGCTAAGTACACCCTAATGACCGCGCTGCACAAGGATTTTGAATTCAAGGGACGGCCATGGGATGAGCATGGGTTAAAGAAGTCAATGCTGCATTTCTTGAAGTCTGAGAAGAGTACACTAAAAGCCAAGTACTTGAAGGGGGAAAAAACTTGTCCTATGAACATGAAGCCAGATTAGTGGAAGAGACTTATGGATTATTAGGAAACTCCAGCTCAAAAGCTGAAGACGGAGAAGATGAAGAGGGCCAGAAGTTTAGTGAAAGAGGTCTCTCATGTTGGCAGGAAGGGAAAAGAATGGAAGGAGGTAAAAGAGGTGAGAGGTTAATGTGCCAAAAACATGTGTTTCTGATAATGTATTTTGTAACAAATGTTTTTGATTGACACAATGATTGCTAATTCTATAGGCTAAGGATGCAGTGGAGGATGCGATGGAAGATGCAAGTAAGGGAATTGGAACCGCTGCCATGGAAAGCGATGTTCTTTATTTTTTGGTATGAGAATTGTACATTTGATTGCAATGATGTTTTTGGTATATAAACCTAGTTTTGTATTACTTTGTAGGTTTGTTGCACTCCTAATGGTTTGACGTGCTTTGAGAAGCCCTATTGTGCAGCATGATTTGGTGTTAGATTAGTAGTTTCAACTGGATTTGAGATTACTCTATAGTTTTTTGCTTTAGTACATAATGTTGTAGTGATCGATTCATTCTAACCTTAGTTGTATATTGTTGAAGTTTCAATGACTGCCCATTGATTTAGTATAGTATTACCTAATAAAGTAGTCATCTATTGTGTTATGTAGTAGTTGTTTATGAAGTTCAAAGGTTAGTGGTTTATGTGTGGGTTAGTAGTTTATGAAGTTCTGAAGTAGTCACATAATGTACTATATGATGTAGTAAGTGTTTTTAGAGTTGGAAGTTTAGTCATATTTGTGTCGGTGATGTAGTTACTACGAGGTGAAGCATTGTAGTTACTACGTGGTGAAGCATTGAAGTAATGTATTGTATGATGTAGTAGTTGTTTTGAAAGTTGAAAGTCAATTGTGTCTGTGTGGTTTAGGAGGTTTTGAAGTGGTGAAGCACTGAAGTAATGTACTACATGATGTGTTAGTTGTATTGGTAGTCAAAAGTTTAGTTGTTTTGATGTGATTTAGTGGGTCCTGTAGTTGTGATGTAATCAAATTTGTACTTGAAGGCATATCAGTAGTTGTTTAAGTTGTAAGGTTAGTTGTCCATGTGTCGGTCAATTAGTTACTACGTTGTGAAGCAACAAAGTGATCTACCTATAGTAGTTGTCTTGGTAATTGGAAGTGAGTCATTTTTGTATGGTTTAGGAGGTTCTAAATTTGTGAAGTACTGAAGTAATGTACTACATGATGTACTAGTTGTTTTGGTAGTCAAAAGTTTAGTTGTTTCTATGTGATTTAGTAGTTCATGTAGTTGTGATGTAGTCAAGTACTATAGTTTAAGATGTATTAGTTGTTTTTGAAGTTATGAGGTTAGTCGTTTATGTGTCGACAATTACTACGTTTTGAAGCAGCTAAGTAATCTACCTGTAGTAGTTGTCTTGGTAATTGGAAGTGAGTCATTTCTCTATGGTTTAGGAGGTTCTGAATTTGTGAAGTACTAAAGTAATGTAATACAAGATGTAGTAGTTGTTTTAGTAGTCAAAAGTATAGTTGTTTCTATGTGTGTTAGTAGATGATGTAGTTATGATGTAGTGAAGTACTGTACTTCATGACATATTAGTTTTTTTTGAAGTAAGGTTAATCATTTATGTGTAGTTAACTACGTTTTGAAGACCTAAAGTAGTCAAGTAATTAACTATATGATGTAGTAGTATATTTTTCAATTTTAATGTTTGTTGTTCATGTTTGTATGCATATCGGATGGGATATGCCAAATCTAATCTACACATTAGCTTATTATGGTAGTTTTTTATAAAATTGTGCATTGAGAAGTGCTTGAAATGTGTTAGTATGCATTCTCTTTTTGAAGTTCACGCTTAGTATTTGACAATTCTAATTATTATATGGACAATTTATCTCTAGGCAATGTTTGACGAGGATGGATACTACTGAAAATAAACAAGCACTCCTTGATAGTCGGCAAACCATTCTGGAGGAGCAATTCTCCAAAGTCCTCCTAAACTCAAAGGAAATGAAGGCAGTGATTGCTAAGTTTTATGGGAGTAAAGACATTGGATTAGACGGTGATACTTCTGGTTCTGCTTTGTTGAATACAATGGTTGAGAATGATGTGCCTCAACTACAAAATCCAAGCAATAACAAGGGTAAAGAGAAGGTAGGTGAGGCTCTTTTGGTTGATGACCCCATTGAATCATCTGACACAGACCTATTTAGTTTGGATGTAACAAAACTGGGAAGCCTAATGATGTTAATCATTGAGGTTGTTTTCAACCCTATCCAGAAGGGGCCAACTGTGCTTAGAGAACAACCTTTGAGCTTTCCAATGGAGAAGGTAGAGAGTCACACTGACTTTGAATTTAGAGTTATATACCGTTAATCATTGCAATGCTATTAATCATTACA
Organism: Ulota crispa; assembly: GCA_963920765.1. Classification (NCBI taxonomy): domain Eukaryota; kingdom Viridiplantae; phylum Streptophyta; class Bryopsida; order Orthotrichales; family Orthotrichaceae; genus Ulota; species Ulota crispa. Next base: position 20,134,685 of record OY987247.1, read on the forward strand.
TGAGTTATAGCTATGTTTTTGGACCCTTTATTGTAGGAAATATGCATAGTAGTATTGCTTACAAGGAACTCTTAACCTGTAAACCAGTTATATTCAACTTAGTTTGCCTTAAAGATTCAAATGCATTAAGGGTTCAAATATTATGGCATATTGGTGAGTATTGTTTGTGCATGTACTAGTTTTGAGTCAAGTATAATATGAGTACATGGTTCTCATACAATAATAGTAGTGCTGTTAGAGAATTGGATGGGAGCATGAAGAGCTTCTATATGCTACTACAAGAAGAACCACAAGTATTTACACATTCAATTGGAATACTTAATGGCATCAAAGTGGTAGGGTTTTTGATTTCAATCTAATAATTTATGAACATAAATATGTTTTTTGTAGTTGCATTGAGGTATTTCTTTGGGAAGTAGGACTTTGAAATACATAATCATATATTTGGAGTTCATGTTTATTGGAAGTAAGAGTTATACAATTAGTAAGAAGTATGTCACAAAAATAATGTTTATTCAATTGAAATAAGTCGTGTGACTTTGAATTTGTAGTTCTATACTAGTTGAGGTCATTCAAATGTACCAAGTACTAGTCAGAATTGAGTAGTCTGATAGTTCTAAATACTAAAAATTGAGTTCAAAATGAGTTCTGCTTCAGTGTACAGTTGTTTGCAATAATGCATGAACATTGATTATGGATGAATTTCTATAGGAGGCATGCCCATTAGTGGATGCCATTGCCAAGGATGGTGGTACAGCGGTGGCATTGAAGGCCGCAATAATTCCTCAAGTGAGAGGTCCTTCTAGGTCTGGGCTTAACAGAAAGGGTCCAAAACTTGTGATATTTAATGTCTAGGGTACCTTGCTTGATTCCTGCATACTGGGTGGAGGATATGCCATTAGGAATCCTTTAGTCAAACCAGGCACACGTAGAATTTTATTCTGTCTGTGATTGATTAAATTCTTAGGGAAGTGCTCCAACCATTTCACTGTAGCTTTTTGGGGTTTTAGTACAAGGGATTATATGGAAGATGTTGTATTTGCTTTTTTATGCTTGGTGAGATGTCCACCTACCACTACTCAATTATTTGTGTGGGGAAGAGAGAATGTGCAATCTCTGTTGAGGGCACTGGATGGAAAATGAGAGGCATGGGGGAAACCACTAAAATGGGTTTTCCATCTTTGGCCGGAGTGGGACCATTTGAATACAGTACTAATTGATGCTAATGGCAAGAAAGGGGTAGTGAATCCTTGTGCAAACTTAATAGTACCCCCTCCGTTTTATGCCAACCGTTTGACTAAGGTGAGTGACAATATGGAATACCTCCAATCATGTCTATGGCCTCAGCCAGAAGGATTCAAATCTTCCACTTCCATGGAATATTTTTTGAGTCGTTTCCCAAACCATTGCAAACTAGATGACAAGGGTATCGCAATGAGGTATCAAGAAGTTACGCAAGAGGGAAAACTTAAGATATTGGGCTATGAGGTCAAGGTAAGGGAACCTTCATGTTCATAGACTATGGTGTGTACTATGCCATAAAATTTTGTTGTATTGAGTAGCTTATTGTCATTTATTGTTTAGTAGAACTAGAAGAGCAACAAGAAAAAGGAGCCATCCATGCAGTCAAAAAAAGTATCTGTAGATCAAGCAGAGAAGGTGAAATGATAAACTATGTTTGTAATATGTATTTTATTTCAAGTGGTTGGTCATCCACACGTGTGCCTGATGTGTTGTCTTGTTGTCTTGTAGCTTGTAATTGGCCAAAAGGTTTCTTTGATGAATTCCAAGAGTGTACAGCAGAAGGTTGCGGTTGGCGTGATCAGTGGCGTTGTTGGAGTGGACAAATTCCATGGTCAAACCATACTAGAGAATTGGTTCAAAGTGGATATTATTGAAGCCAAACACCTTGATGCGCCATTGATGTATCCAAACAAGGACAATGATCAGATTACAGTGAAGCATGCGCTTAATTGAAGCGCATTGTGGGACCAGAACTTCTTGAAGTTAGCAAAATGAGACCCCAAAGTCAATATACCTCTCTTAATTAATGTTTGCAATTGTTAGAGACTTTATAGACTTTATGTTTCTAGTGTGCAGGTGGATGCTTAGTTTGCAGTATAAAAGCAGTTGTAAATACCTATTGATATGTTGAATCGGATTGTTATTATTGTTTAGTATTCAGTATGGACGCATTCTATACACCTTTTAATATGTTGAACCAAATGGTTATGCTTGTTTGAATATATTAAATTCTTTGCGTTGCAATTACAAGTGTGTGTGACCTTTATGTCATGTGATGAAGTAAATAAACTTTTGGTTGTTGTTGTTATCAATGTAGTTATTTGAATTTCTGTTTAGAACTAGTCAATTGCTTTTCTATGTAGAATTGGTTTGAGGCAGTGTTTAGATTATAATTGTGTGTTTACAACTATAGCGACAGATGACATTCAACTATATTATGACACAATGACAATAGGGAAGGATTTGAAGGTACTTAGAAACCACTATGTCAATTTTATTTATCAAGTATTATTCGACTCTACTGAGATGTGGAGACATCACTCATAAAGAACTGAACATTTGTCAATGCTTCACTCTGGAACAACACAACATTCATTACGACACAACTAGGCAGTGAACCTATAAGTACAAGCATATGGCTGCATGACAACTACAAAACCACTTGTAGTCACTATAGAACAACTCCATAGTCATTTTTTATGTAGAGCTGTATGCTTATGGGAATTACTTATCATGTATTTATCACTAATAAACAACTCTATAGTTACACTATTGTTACTATTAACTCATGTCTTGAATGCTAAGAAGTCACATGATAATGTCATGTATTCACTCATAGAACAACTCCATATTCACTTATGAACAAGTCCATAGTCATTCTTACTTCTAGATTAGTGTATTGCAACCAAGAATCAACAGCGGAATTACTATTAAGTAACTTGCATATAACTATAATGGCAGTAGTGGCAGACAATGTTAACAACTTAATGGCCACTAACATACTACTACAAAACTAGTCTGTGATGTGCTGTGTCTAACATGAGACTAAAATAAGAGTCATTGGCGACTTTGGCACAACAATTCAACAACTTGTGACGGTCATCTTCTAGTACAAGGGTGAATTAGGAACTACATCATGACTTTGTTTGTACTTGTCGGACACTAGTGTGCGACTTTATTGACACATTGTTGTAAATAAAGGGCAAATGGCCACATAGTGCATAACTCTATTACAATTTTATTACTACATCAATGCAACTGTGGTTGCGACTACAATACAACTACGTTGCAACTAAATAGAAGCAAGTAAGTTCATTTACTGTGAAACCATGAGTTAGGTAGTTACAATCCCCAAACATAGAAAACTATAATGCAAGTATTATACTACTGTCCTTAGAGTTTAAAGTTTCAAAACACAACTTGGACTAACTATTGTACAACTATAGATTTACACAATCACTACTAACATGGGTAATTGCCCTTGTTACTATCAGCTTAAATTTGACTAAGACAAGACTCAAATGCAACTCTGCTAGTCACATACAAACTATGAGATAATATGAAGAAGGTATTTTAAGTCAAACCTTAAAGGATGTCAGCAAATAGAAATGCAACATCTGTTACAGAAACCCTATCTCTTGAGTGTTTTGTCAATTGTAACCGTAGTTGAAAATTGATGAGCAAAAGTGGCTTTTGTTTTTCGTATTGGGCACTTACAAGAGAACAGGCAAAACAATTGTAGCTTGAAAAAAAAAATTACACTAATGAAAAAAACGTAATAGAGAATTGTCAGAGGGATGAGAAGTAGCAAGTAGTATTTGCTTCTACAACAATAGGTTTTGCATCACTATGGGCCAACTAAAAATCGACTAAAGACATGTAGTTGTGATACAGTGGTTTTTGTCCCAAACAACTATGAATGGAGTTGTTCTGAGAGTGACATAATTCTCCATTTCTTCTAGTGTGACTCAAAAACCTTCAACCCAACAGCAAGGACTTTCTAGAACTAGAATGGGGGTGGAATGGGAGAGAAGAGGGGCTTTCTTATACTTTTTAGAGGCCCTCTCCTTGAATTTAACCTCTCATATTTCAAAGAGTTACCTAATTCTACCCTAACTAGTAGAAAATAGTCAAAAATAGTAAATATTGGCCATAAAAAAACTAACTTTTTGGAAAATAGCTCCAAATGACAAACAAACAATGCCATTGGATTCTTTAGCCCCAAAACAGACAATTTTGTTTGTAAAAACTTCCAATTCTAAGCTATAGGTCATCAGGAGTTTACAAAAAAGGGTTATGGGTGGATGGATGAAAAACCCAGAATTGGAAGTTTATCCAAACTTATGAAATTGACTTCTCGAGGTCTTCCAAAGTTGTTGGGGAAGCCAAAAAGCACTCTTTGCTTTTGTCAATTGGACTCTTGATGGTTGATTCCTCGCAATTTGTGGTTACGTGAATTCTTGGACACATGCATTAACGTATACAATTTTGTTTTCACAATGAAATTCATGTCAAATTTTTACTGCCCTAATATTTTCATTTAACCTTTATATAGTGCTTCATCATTAATGCAATTGTTTATGTTATACGGTTCATGCAAAAGTTTGCATGCTAGTTTGGAATATGCTATTTTTTTTTCTCATTGAACACAATTATTTCTTGCATACTACAAAAACAATGAATTGGTTTGCAACAACACACTTTGTTGTCCTAATTTTTACATACTTTATATTGCATTTATTTCCATATTTATAACTTTGTCTATCAAATTTTAAGTGAGAGTATTGCAAATACATTCATAGTCTTATCCAATGGCCGTTGCTTAATGTTTCACTCATTATTTTCTTCCTAGACATAGCAATAATATGACAAACACAATGTCCAAAAATTCTAGTAGATCCATGTCTATTTAGTGAATTCAACTTTAAGTTTAACGTTTTAATAAAACACTCTCTATTTCTAATCTTGACATATTAACACTTCTATTACTTAAGTATCTCAAATAAATAAACACTTTTTAGATTCTAAATTTTGGGTCATATTTAAAGTAAAATTTCAAATTATCTTAGCTCTTAAATATGGCCTTCTTAAAAACAAAAATGTCACACATACTTGACAATTGTCATGCATGACATTAAACATTAGATAGAGAACACAACAACCAAACTCTAATATCTATCCAATAAGACAACTCTTGTTCCACTACATATATTTTATGTTCTCTTCCAAAAAAAAGCAATTTCTTCCATAATAAAGTATCCTTTTGTTGGGCTTCTTTCCTAAATAATTAGGTTTAGAAATTCACTTCTTGCAATTTTGAATTTATTGCTATGAGTTATTGCAAGAAAGACATGTACTACATTCTGTCCCCTTTACCTTTTGCGGCTTATTTTCTGATTGTAACTTTTGCAAAAGAAGTCATATTGACTTGTCCTTTTAGGATAACTTGAATATGCAAGTTATTGATGTTTAATATTTTTTTGGTATTTTTTAAAATTATTTTGGTATTTTTAAGTAGCCCCAAAATAGGTGTTTATCCTGGCCATATTGGGGGTTTTTAGTACTATTTTGGGTCCAAAAAAGCTTTTCTAGGGCTATAAATCAGGGGTATTGTTTATGAAGCATGTTTACATGCATCTATAGAAGGATTTTGCAGAATTATAAATTCCATAGCATCTACATTGTCTCAAAGTGGGCATCCTATTTTCCTTCATTGGCAAAATACAAAGAAATTCTTCAACAAAGCAATTGTACCATGTGAATGTATTTAATGGGTTCTCAAACAAATTATCTTTATTTTATTTTATTGAATTATTTTATTATTTTCTAAAAAGCAAGAAAGAAATTGGCTTTTTATTGGTAATCTCTGTCCCTCTATTTTTGTGCATAACTTTTAGAATAAAATTTTGTTCGATTTGAATTTTCATAATTATGCTATTTCAAGTGCTTTACAAATTTTCCATATTTTGTTTTATTTAAAAAAACATTATTTCAAAAACTCATAGTACTACATAGTACTAGCAGTCTTATGGGTGTTTGAGACAAAATTGGCAGGTCATTCTTGCAATTACCCCCATACATATACTTCTTCACAATATACACACTTGATAACACAAAATTCATGCATGCTTCACACAAACTCTCCTATTTTAGAGTTGGCAGTGCCAATTACTACGTTTTTTCTTCTACAAGTCTAAATGATTTCAAGTCTTTCTCAATCACTATGCTCCCTCACTTTCCATCTACACACTCAAACGCTAAAATCTATTATTGAAAAGAAGATGTCCAATTCAATTGGTCAAATTTAACTGTAGCTTTAGTATGCAAAGAATAGATCCTAGTTTTTCCTTTAGAAAGATCACTGCTTTGAAGACCACAATTGAGTCCTCTTGCCTTGGATTTTAGTATCCTTACATTGGCAAGAACATCATGGCCCTGTACAATAAATTTCTCTATAACTTCAAACACTATAAAAAATGCCCGTCTCATGGTTTATAAATTATAGGGCATGAACTTGTTATTTTGAAACAAGTTGTGCCTAAATGTGAACAACCAAGGATCATATACAATAAAAAAGAATTCTTCTATGAAAATAATGTTTTTCCTTATGTAACATGACCATACACATGTTCTTAAATCACGCATCTCTTAACAATCCCAACTATTGCAAGGAATATAGCTTAGTACAATATGCTCTTATTCCTTACTTTTTTTGAATATTTGACATGATCAGTCTAGTCACTACTAAAAAATTTGGAGTTCATAAAAGTTCAAATCTCTACTTGCTATAAGCACCTCTAGCTCTATCCTTAGAGACATGGATTCTCCTTGCCATCCTCTTACATCAAGACTGCATACAACTTTCCAATTCACTCCATGAGTCCTTTCCACATTGTCTAAGAAAAATACATGTTGGCACTACATTAAGGAAGCAAACAAAAGTGGTTCCCACGGCTGGCAAGTGCTAAAATTTGCTAATGTGAAACTATAATTTTCTCTTACAACATTAGCATTAGTTGTGTTTAGCTTGCTTGGTATTCAAACACAAAGTAATATAATGCAACAATTAGTTTGATAGTCTAGTTCCAAAATCTCTTGAATCTTCTCCACAAACTCAACAGTCTTCCAATAATGCCTTGCACTAATAGGCTATTCACTTTTGCAAATCAATAATGAGGTGGCAACCCTATTATCATAAGTAATTTTCTTTTGCCTTGCACTATGTATGCCTAGGTACATTCCATGCACATAAATAGCTCTGTAAATTGTGCTAAATTTCTCCAAAAACTTGGTTGCCTCCACAATGTCAAATGACAACTTGTTTGTTTTGTCCATGACTTTTTGCACTTTTGTGAACAACCATTTTGAGATTTAAGGCTACTTCTAACATTCCTCTAGGTAGGACAACATCAATGTTGTCCTATCTCTAGATAGGACAACATTAGTTTATCCTATTGGACAAGTTTTGGGATTTGGTTGTTGTGTTGTTTGTCTCAAGTCCAATATTTTGCATGACAGATGTCAAGTATGCATGACATTTTTGTCTAACAAGGTCATATTTAAAAGCTAAGACAATTTAAAGATCTACTTTAAATATGACCCAAAATTTGAAATCTAATAAGTGTGTATTAAATTAAAATGCTTCAATAAAATGAAACGTTTATGTCAAGATCAGAAATAGAGAAAGTTTTATTTAAAAGTCAACCTTGAAATTGACTTTACCAGATGGACGCAGGGGCTCTTGTCCGTCTCTAGCATCATGATTGTTGAGTTGTTGCCATGTCAAGAAAAGCAGCAGTGGACAATGTTCATTGTTGGCCAAATTTGCTTTGAAAATTTTAGGCATGACTTTAAATAGTAGAAAAAGGGGTACAAATTAACATAGCTTCCTAACTAGCATGTTTAAGACAATTGCAATGAATTGCATTGACTAGTGAAAAGCAAATTATCTACTAAAAAAGTGATATGGAGTGTGTCTAGTTGTATTGCAATTGGGTTTAGTCGTCTTGTAGTTGAGTGTACAACTACAAAACTAGGTTTATAACTACAAGAGATGTAGACATCTTCATCATTCATTTTCTATCAATTCCTAGATGTGAAGTATTGATGTGGACTATGTCATATAACATAGTTGTATTGTAGTTGAGTTTGGGTTCCTCATACTACTATAGCCCTACCCAAACACCATTACAATGCAACTGTATCTTATAATTTTTTAATTTCTCCAGTTCATGTTTGTGTAAATTCCTTTTGTAATTTTTTGCTGCCTTAGGCAATGCTCAATACTTCAAACATCTAGTACTAGGCATGTGTGAATGCATTTGATTGGAGTAGTTGTAATACAATTACTGCATACTCCCTTTGTCCCAATATAAAGCTCCAAATTAGGCATAGTTCTTATCCCGCTAAAAGGCTTTCTTTTGCTAATTTTAATTGTTGAGAAAGTGTTTGCCATGTTCAATGATCCCATGGGGGCAAATTAAGCAATTAGAAAGCATTCCTCTCCTAACAAGCTTGACCTTGCCCATACAATGTACCATTGATGCTACTAATCTTTAAATCATTAATAATGAGGAGCTAGCAACATCTACAAATATGGTGCTTTTTATATGGAATTTGGGTGCCCAAATGCCAACAACAAAGCTAGAAATTTTGCACACATTTGGTAGATGGTATGTGGATTCTAGAATGCATGTATTGTTAATACAAAGACTAAAATAATGAGGAGCTAGCAGCCTTCACAAACTATGCACAAATATGGTACTTTTTGCATGAAATTTTTGTGTCTAAATGGCAACATAAAAACTGGAATTTTTGCAAATACTTGACAAGTGGTAAATTGAATATAGAATGCATTTTTCACTAGCATATTGACTAAAAATGCAATTAATCCCTTACAAAGAATTTTTTTGGAGCTTTATATTGAGACAAAGGGAATAGTTGTTAAGGGAGTTATGTACTACTAAATTACTACTTGGGGGTGAAAGCACACTACGGTTGTCCAAAATGATAGTCACGGCACAATTTCTACACAGAGTGAAAGTTTGGAGTCTTTTTTCTTATAGTCTTTTGACTTTAAAAAAAAAAAAAAAAATAGAGTCTTACATCTTGCATACATTGATTATTGCATAACAAAAAGTGATTTTCATCTATTAATCTAATGTACAAAGTACAAACATTAAAATGTTTGTACTATCAGAGATTCAGCTTTATCATTGTTGTATTTCTCTTGCCTAGTTTAGGGTTTGATTTTCACAATTCAAAAAGCTAAATCCAATGCTCTTATGTTTAGGTACTTAGACTAGGCATTTAATGAGTGTTTTAGGGTCTACATAAGGAAATATCCTAGCACATGTGTGATTTTAGTATGAAGGCCAATTATTGACCTTAAATTGTTTTTTTAAGTTTTTTTTTTGGATTGTTTGATAAAAAGCATTGTGGTTGAGATGGGCCACTATTGCATTTTGGTTAAAATTGACATTTTGGCTCCATTTAGTATCAATATGTGTAAATTTTGTACCAAATATGTACATTTTGTACCAATTTTTGGACCTTTGGAAGGGTGACCGTATTGTGCTTTCACCCTTGGAAACAACTTCAACATGACTGGCACATTTTAAAAAAAAATTCCTCGAGGAGATTCAATTTGCAACCATTCTAGACTTTTTAAAGTGGGAGTCCCAACTTAAATTAAAGGCCCTCAAGTGTCTGGGGATAACTAGGGTTTAGTGTAATGGTGGTCAGTTGATCTTTGCAAAAATTCAAGTGCTTGAGTCAAATGGACGAAGTAAAATTTGCATATAAACAAAAAATTATGAAAATTAACCAACATTTAAATTACGTAGGGGCTTTTTTACTTGATTAATTTTTTGTTTGGCAGATTTTGGCTAGAAGTGTTTCATGCCTATGTGAATAGCTCTTGTTCTTTTGAGGATACAAGGGATTTTTGCTGGGTGGATGAACATCATGTTATAATGGAAGTATGGATTGATGGACTAGTCCAAGGTTGTCACAATAGATGTCTTTTGGGAACTTTGCATTCAAAAAAGGTCATTTGAATTACCATTTGCTAGTGGTAAAAATAAAGTTGCTCAACAATTCATACAGCCATCTAATACTAAAATAAGTATCTTTGAGGAATAAAAAAAATAGCTAGCTAATAATAAAAACAACATTTTTGGGCGGAAAAAAGATGGCCCTTTGGGTGGAGAGCCATTGGTTGTTCACCTAGGCCAACCAAAAAATAAAAATAATAATAACTAACTAACTAATTAGTTTATTAGTTAATTATAAAATAAAATAAAATATAGTTGGGCCATCCATTGTGTAACCAAACATCACATCCTACATACAACAGCCATTGTTGCCTCTTGCATCAATGCTAACAAAACAAGCAATCTAAATGATCAAAAGTCCAGATTGGATGTTAAAAGGTCCTTAGGCAGACGGCCATTAGGCATTTGCCCAAGCAGGCCAAAAAATATATATAAAAAAAAAATGTCAAACCTTTTGTTGTGTAATCAAATGTCACGCCCTACAAATAGCAACCATTATTGCCTCTCATGTCAACATCAACAAAATAAACAGTTCAGATGATAAAGAATCCAAATCAGATAATGCAAAGGCATCAAATGGATGGCCACTTTTAGAACAAGTAGCCAAATTAACCCCTCCATCTGATTCAAGACTTCCTCACCCACCTTGTCCTTCCATTCAAACTCAATATTGGGTTTCAAGGTCACATTGATATGTACACATGCACAAGAGACATGAATGCTACCCCTAAGAATGTTTGAAATTTTTATCCACAATTTTTGGGGAATCCCCAACTTTGTGGTACATACTACCAAATAAGTCTTTATTAGTCACTGGTACTCCCATTATCTTTGGAGCTTATTTTTCATTGAATCCTTTGCCACAATTAGTCTCAATTATGATGGATGTGTCTCCATTATACCAAGGAGATCCACAATAATAACAATTTGGAATATTTTATATTTTCCGCCTCTTACTCAGAAATATTAATTCTCTTGGAAGTTGGATGCATCTCATAATTTATGAAGCCTCCAACAATGTTCATTGTACATGAACATCTTATTTTGGTTCTATTTCATCTACAACTCCATTTTCATAAAACTTGCAAGAAATAGAAAGGATGGGAGAAACATGGCCCTACCTATGGGAATTAAATGCTTGTGTAACACTTTGAAATTTTAGCCACTATAGTTTATTTGTTTGCTATATTGGGCATACTTTGATAATATTTCTATACTTTATTCATTTTGTGTTAAATACATACCATAGGTCTATCCGCCCAATTTCTTCTAAATTTTAGAATTTTAACAATGATTTGGTATCCTTGCCAAAGAAAATTTTGCTTCTCCAACAATTATTACAATCTTGCAATTTGTATAGTCATTTTGATGAAGTATTTATTTTCCAAACTATTGGTAGACTGTGGTACATGATCTTACGGTTGAAAATTGGAAACAAAAAACAATCACTTAGTTTTTTTAACATTGGCCCATATGTGAATAAAAAAAATACTTTTCATTGGAAATCTGTGGTTGTATTCTAAGAAATGGTCACATAGTTGTATCCAAAGAAAGACATTTTTTTTCCCTTTCTTATCTCCTCAATAGCAATGGCAATTTGTAAAACCTTTTAATTGAAGGATAGGGAGTGAACTTTTATAGATTAAAGTTCAAAAAAAATTTCATGCATAGAATGGAAGGTCTTGTACACAAGGTGAAGTGGTAACATAAGCATATGTATAATGCTATAAAAGCTATGGAAAATGTATACATAAACCTTGAACGTTAAAGACAAGTTTAATTTGACATCAAAGCACCATTTTGCTCTATGATTGAACAAGGAAGCATTTTATAATATAATTGGTATATTCTCATAAAACTATTTTTTAAAAGGTAACAAGACAAATCCCAAGTGTATTCAATGTTAGTTGTAGACAAAGAAATGATACATTTGTTTCCACCAATGGTTCTTCATTTATTTCTTTTTAACAAAGTACATACTTTATACCATCATATGCAATTTTAATCCCTACTTACATTGAAGGGCAGAATCTTTTGCCATTTTTTATATTGTCCTCCAACCATTTTCTTAGAATTTAAGCATTGATGGTACATTTACAATTTATAGTTCAAAGAGCTAATCTAAATATAATTAATGCTTTGTATTCCAAATTTCTAGGAATTAGTGCTGTTATTTGAATTGATGAAGAAACATGAATCAAGAAACTCATATCATTTACGTCATTCTATTGTACATGAAAAAATTTTAGAAAAATATAGTAAATCTTCTTAGTTATAAAAGATTAATGTATAGGCATATGAATGATTAAAACATGAATCTATCTTTGCCCATGCATCCAAATTCTTCATCTAACATGTATGTAATGTAAATCATTTTTTACTTAAATAGGCCACCCACCTACATGCAATTCTTGAACCAAGTGCCTTTGCCTCTTTTTATTTTGAATGGATTGAAGTAATTAAAGATTTAAAGAATGGTGAGCCTACTTTCTAAGTGGTCATACAAAAATGGAAATTAATCCACTTTATAGAGGATTATTAATTCTTAAACCTTATTGTTTGTATATAATATGATTTGAGAATTGATAATCATTTTTAAAGTAGGTGGATTTTTATTTTTGTATGATTTTTTGAAAGTAGGCCCAACATTTAATGATAGAAAAATTGCATAAAATACTATGAAGGTCCTTCGTGTGTATATACTTCTTTGGGAAGATGTATATGAAGAACATTTGGTGGAAATAAATATATCATTTTCCTATCCACAAGCAAGGATGAATACATTTGGATTTGCTTTGTTATCCTTCAAACATTATCTTTACAAGATTAGACCAATTACATTATAAAATGTTTCTTTCTACAATGACAATACAAAATGGTACTTTGACATCAAACCAAACTTTTTGTCTACATTCAAGGTTTATGTATACATTTTTCATTACTTTTGCCAGCATTCCATATATGCTTATATTATTGCCTTACTTTGAATAAGAAGACCTTTTATTCTATGCATGAGTAAATTTTTTTATTTTAATCTACAAGGTTTCTTCCCTATCTTCTAATCAAATGACAATGGCTATGGGTTCATGCAATTCATGCCCACATGCCTTATACTAATATAGATAAGAAATGTTTAAATTAACCAATATAGGAAAATGATGTTTAAACTAATAGGGATATTAATCAAATAGCGATGTGGCATTGTCTTTGCAATCTAATGCCTTGAATAATTGGTGACATGTTTTGTAGTGGATTCTTACTTGTGCAATAGTTGTTTGTTAGTTTTATTATAGTTGTTCACTATTGCGGCACAACCGACTCTCTCATAATTCATACTATACACTTTGTTGTTGTTATTGTTATTTATATACAAGGAATGGAATTCTATGTGTTGATTGAACAATTCTGGACCTTTTGTGATATAAGGTTCATATTCAGGTTTTGTAACAAGTAATTCTCGACTCATAACAACTAATTCCATATGTATTGACTTAGAATTGAGTAATTAAAAAGAACAACTACATGCGCAGCTATAAAGCATATGAAAATTAACTACAGACCAACTATAATATGACTACACATTGACTCATATCGTCTTATTCTAATCTTAAGCTTCTCCTGTCTACTTCCAATCATTGACTCCAACAGAGTTATGTTCATTGTTCATGCTTTATTATGAATACAAATAGTTACTGCATCCAATGGAGTCATTGTCAATGTATATGCTTTATTATGAATACAATGATTTATTGCATTGCAAAGATTGCCAGAAACCAAATCTCCACCAATACCATGCACATGCTAATAGGTTTTCCTCTATGGACAATTCCATAGCTCCTACCAATGAAGGGATAGTTGTTTCTTGAGGAGGAATGTTTTTTGGTGCAATAAGACCCCTTGACTCTAATGTGGTTGTAATAAACACGTCCAATGTGTCTACTACCTCTCTCATTGCTTGTGCCTCCTTCTGCAACACTACCTTCCAACCGGGTCTTGATTGAACATTAGAAAAGAAAACCTGCCTTGCTTGACTTGGAAAAATGAATGGTTCCATCATCTTGGGCAATTTGTGCTTGTAATTCACAACAAGGAATCTTGCATCTTCTCTAGTATAAGTGGGGTTTCCTCTGTTATGTGTTCTTTTAATCCACTCACACCTCATTAGTATGACAGGAGTTTGAAGGTGAGTATAGTTTAGTTTCAAAATATCCTTCAATACCCCTACGTAGTTCACTGTGATATTTGAAGCAGTACCAGTCGGTACTTCAAAGCCAAAAACTACTCCACTTTCATAAGTTTGCAACACTCCCATTGATGAATCTTCTATTTGGAAGTGATTTCCAAATGATTTCATTCTGACATATCTTGTTGCTTTATGTGTTGGTTTCCTACATATCAACAATCCTTCCAATCGATTGGCCTCTGGCATAACTAGATTTTTGTCTTCTAAAGCGGCTTTGGCCCATTCTTCAAAATCAGGAACTCCAGGATTATCAGGTCTTTTCGCTTTCCTCCTATTGCAATAATTAATCCATTTCATGGTTAGTAAATAATGTAGAGCACATTAACCTAGTGCTTTAGTTGGTTTGCAATAGGCCTCAGACCATTTTAATACAAAAAGATATATATCTCAATTATAGCAAAATAGTATAACCTAAATGTACAACTTTTGCACAAAATGATTATACAACTATTACATCACTACATATTCACTCCAAAACAATACTTTAATTGTTCTTCAGTCGCTAATTAGCAATACAATGAATCATGTATACTTTCTGCACTCATACTGTCTTCAATGTTTTGTATATTATTGCTTATACCAATTTCAAAATAACAAAAGTTACACTCATGTCAACAATGGTTGCAACAAGGCCGTGTTTGTAATGACTTGTTTGTGGGCCAAATCTTGTAATTCTTTGTTCATCACATACACTTTCCCTACTCTTTTTAGCACCTCTTTTGCATCTCCGTATTCTTCATCAACATCCCACACTCTCCTTTGCATAGCTTCAAATCTATGTAGATATTCTGTTATGAACCCAAGTCATTCTTCTTTCAAATACCCTTCTGCCATTGTTGCTTCTGGTCTAGCCATGTTGCGCACATACCCCTTTAAGATTTTCATGTACCTTTCTACCAAGTACATCCATCTTGTGGATACCAAACCACATATATCCAATTCCTCCACCAAGTGATAAGATAAATGAGTCATAATGTCAAAAACTGAAGGTGGAAAATGGATTTCAAGTAGGGCCATGCTCTTTGCAACATCGATTTGAAGAGATTGGTATTGGGTTGTATACAATAGTGCAAATCCTCCTATACACTTTGTTCATCCTCATCAAGGCCATCCTTGGACCTGTTTGTAAAAGTCCATGTAGTGCCAAAGGCATTATCTGCTGCATGAGCACATGATAATCATGCAATTTTAGTCCACCAAATTTCCTACTTTGTATGTGCTTTCCCAAAGCAAACGAGTACCCAATAGGTGTCTTCAAGCCTTTAATTGTGGTAGCAAATGTTTTAAATTCATCCTCAGTCAATACGTAAGGCGCTAAAGGTTTCATCATTTTCCTTGCACATCTTGGATTTGGAGTCAACCACAAATGAGGTCTCATATTCTGGCTTTATAAATCCCGCCTTACTTTTAGAGTATCTTTTTTGCCAACTATGGTTTTTAGAAAGTTCTTTGCAATGTTCATTTTGCAATGCATATGATCCAAAGTGTACCTGATAAGAAGATCTTGTGTAAGTGAAGGTGTTAGGGAACATGTCAATGCACTTTTTGTGTTACATTTTAGAGTTTTTTTTTGGACAGTACATCATTGTAGACAATATGTGATTATATGCAACTCGACATTTACCTATTTTCATAAATACCGCTACTAGAATTACTACTTCTACTTTATTACCTCTATTTTCATATATCTGACTTTCTACAAATTAGTATATTACTTGCTTAGAAATTTGTAGTTGTAATATAGTAGTAATTTTCACTAACATACTACTACTTTACTACTACCTCTCTACTACAAAGTCAATTACAAGTTGTTCTTTTCAAGTAATGCTGAATTACTCTTGAACTTATTCATAATTTCGGACAATTATTATATATTGCAACTTCACTTAGATGGAACTATACAATTCAATTTGCAGTAGTTGTACAATCAACATTTTCTTCCTGGTATTGTACTACTGACTTACAATTGTAGATTTGCTGTGTACTTGTATATTCAAACTAATTTCATGTACAATAACCTTACTCATTTATAATTGGAACAACCTATATTGCAATTAAGTCAATTGACTATTTTTATATATATATATATATATATATATATATATATATATATATATCACTTAAAATGTTATTGACATATCCTAAAATTCAATAAACTATTTTTTTGAAGACTTACCTTTCAATAGGGAAGTCAATTGAGAATGGATGTTCTCTTGACACTATGAATCTTTGATGGATCCTGAAGCCTTGTACTACTAGAACTTCTCCAACTTTCATACTCTCCTGCATACTATAACTGCTTTGCTCTTGAAACTCTCTTTGGCATGCTACCAAGTTCTAATAGGCTGTTGAAATGATCTTTCATTCCGCTAGACCTATACGAGTGTTCCAGAGTCAACCATTGTCTTGTTCCACAGTAAGTTTGCTTGTTCAATTCACTTGAATGCTCTGATTGTAATGCAGGTCCACATACGGCATATGCTGCATATCCTTGATGTGCAAACCCCCCAACTGTTCCGTAACCAAGATAGTCATGTATAGTCTACAACAACATTGCTCTAAGAGTGAACGTCTTTGATCCAGATGGTTGATTTATGTCATAAGCTTGCACTCCATTCCATAAAAGCATCAACTCCTCCACCAAAGGTTCTATGTACACGTCAAACATTTCAGAAGTAACGGATTGTTTTCCAAGGATCAAAAGAGCTAATAAAATAAAAAACTTCTTGGCACATAGCCATGGAAAAAAATTATAGTTCAACATGGTAATTGGCCAAGTGGACCAGGTCAACCTATTCAGTTTGAAGGGATTCACACTGTCAGCTGCAAGGGCAAAATGAACAATACAAGCATCTGCCATGAAAGAAGGATCCACTTTTGAATGGAAGTGATTCCTTGCCTTGGAATCACATAAATGTCTTACTAGGTTGTTCCCTCCTTCTCTATAACTACAATTCTTTGCATGCCATGTCATCAGCTTTGAGATGGTTGGGCTACAAAAGAGTCTTTGTAGTCTAGGTATTATAGGAAAATGTCTAAGTACTTTGATAGGGAATCGATTTCGTACCTTGTCATTGTACCTAGGCCCATTGCACTTAGGACACCTAAGTGCATCAGCAAACTCTCTTCTAAATAGAACGCAGCCATTCCTGCATGCATAAATAGAAAAATAGGATAAACCTAATTTACTAGTGAATGACTTAGCAGAGTAGAAATTTCGTGGCAAATAGTTCCTAGAGGGAAGAATGTGCTTATGTAGTATTGTGAAGAGTTCATTTGCAAAGTTATTACTAACATCGCAGACTGTACAGATGTTCATAAGAAGGATGGTGGCAGCCAATTCTATTGATTTGGATCCAACATATAGAGGTTTTATGGCCTCCTCTAATTCTATAGGTTCAAATGTATTATCCTCCAAGTTATAATCTCCTCCGTAATCAACAGGTTCATTGCCATCTTCTACTATTAGGTTATCTTCACAGCAATCAAATTGCATAGTAGAATTTGCATGTACCTCATTGCCTAAGTTAAAGACCTCTGCTACCTGGGCCTCTATTTGGGCTTCAATTTCCTCTTCCGGATTATCCTCTCCAATAGCATCATCTATCATAGCTCTAGTATCTATTTGTGCATCAATTGACTCATCATCACAAGGATTTTGTGTTTCATTCAGTACCTCTTCCCATTCTTCATCAAAGAAGTTCCTCTCCCTAGTTCCTCTCCAAACCCAAAATTGTTGTGCCCTTCCATTAGAAGCAAGATGTTCTTCCACAATCCAGAGTAGATATTTGTTGCGTCTGCAGCAATTGCAGCATGGACAATGTAGGCGTCTCAAATTCAAAAAAAATGCTTGTCTCAATTCTCTTATCCATAGTTTATCATCTCTAGAACGTTGTCTGGCTCTATTGATGGGGAGCCTTAGAGGCTCCACCTTTGGAAAATACTCATGCTCAGATATTCTGTTACTTGAGCACCATTTCACATTTTCTTAAACAATAGTCCAAATACAACCTACAATGCAACTCACTTCTACAATGTGTGCATGTTATGAGTTCTTTCTCATTTGGTAGTTGTTCCCTTGTTGTTCAATACAACTCTGTAGTCATTGTTTTCTCATTTTATAGTTGTTTTGTAGTTGTTTACTACAACTACTTAGGCGTTGTTCTGTCATTTGCTAGTTGTTCCCTAGTTGTTGACTACAACTCTATTATCCTTGTTCAATTGTTCTTTAGACATTCCTATGAGTTACAATTTTACTACAACATGACTACCACAGTTATTAATCTATTGTTAAGGTATTCTATCTGTAGATGTTAATACAAAATTCTTGTGACCTAAACAAAAACTCTTCAATATCAAATCTGATCAATAGTGCTCTTGATTTCTTTGATTGTAGTACATAAATTATTGGTCTACTAAACGTCCACATTTAGAAGGCATTGACTTTACTTAGGTAGTAGCATTAGCAGTAAAGTGTGTCATGAATTTCACTTTACCTTCAGTCGCCTATTCTTCTATATGGGGACATCTGCATTGAATGCAATAAGGTGATGTCAACCACAACTAGCGCCGCTAAGATTGCTCAGTGGTTAAACACTCTTTCATCTACAGTGAGATTCTCAATTTTTGCTTCTTTGGAGTACGTTTGCAATTCCAATTCATGTACTACTCCTTGCTGAAACACAATTGACAAATTGTTGCCTTAAGTCAAGTGTTGTTGACATCATAAGAAACTAGACATGCAAAATTTCAAGTCAACAAATAAGGTGCAAGGTAGTGGAGAGGATGAGGGAAAGGGTGCTTACAAATTGGAATATGCGATGCGAGAGTGGCTGTAATAGCAACTATTTTCCGCCCCGTGGAAATGGCCCGTGATCAATTGTAAGTTACAAAATTGCCAACTAGTGTGAGTTACCAAATTGCCGTGACATGTACATCTTTTGCTCGCTCAAGGCTCTGAGCACCAGTATGTTTTCTTAATCTATTACTTTGCCCACCTTTGTTTGCCTCTACAGCGTTGCAATACATTCATTGTAGGGACAAAACTTATAGGTTGGACATATGTACATCATTTGTACATGGACTCAAGAAGCATGATTTCACTATTTTATCATGCTTTTAGTGATATTAGAGTTCTGTAACTACACTTGCAATAGTGGATTCACAAGTTGTGGTCTTCCTTTTGGTTTATACAACTGGTAATATGACAATACCAATGCTACTACTACATTTTCATGTCCAGTATAGAAATTAACAAGCAATACACAAAAATTCCAGGAAAATACACCAATAAGGCATGCATATGGTGAATACATAGTTGTTTTATAGACTATTATATTGGTGCAATTATTGTGGTGCAATTTGTGAGTTTTTGTATAATTACTCTATTGTTCAAAATTGCATGCTTCAAACATTTATATTACTGTTATAGACCTAAAAAAAGAACAAATTTTCAAAGTGCCAAAACTTCAATTCAACAATAACCAATTCTAATGTATAACATGGAAGTGGGATATGTAGAACTTGAAATATTAAAGGGATTTTTTAATAATGAACCCTACATTGTTTCCTTGTAGTGTTAATCAACATTCATTACCCTCATAGACGGCCACCACCAACCCGTTGCGTGTCCACTGACGTGCCTAGTGCATCCAGGCTCCCTTTGGTTCCCAATTGCACAAGTCCTTGCCTTGGGACTCTTACACCCAGTGCGCCTTTCAAGGAAGGGGCGACCATAATTGTTGAACTTTCGTTGGTGGGGCAAGGACCAATTGTCTCAAGTTTGCCTTCAAAAGTTCATGCACAAGGGTTTGCATGCAACGCCACAAGAGTCACTGTTGCTCTTCCATCTTGTGGCGCAATCAAATTGGTTGCACACAAAATGCTAGGGAAGATGACACTAGACTCTGACTGGAGGGATTCCGATGGTTCCAGCACCAAATCCGCTAGCAATGTCAAAGATTAGTGTTCTCACTCTTTTTTTGTAAGACAGAGGCTTCCTTTACTCAATTATAGGGTTTTTATATATGTCTCTTTGGTTTTACTATTGATGTTGTTCAATTAGGAATTAATGATTTCATTGTTTGTTTTGGCGAGATCTTTATCCAAGAGTGTGCGGAAATCATTCCCTAGTTTGCGATGTTAGTTGCAAAATGTACCGTCTCTTGTAAATTGCGTAGACGGTTTAGTTGCTTTCATTCTGTAGGGTTTCAAATGATCTTTTTGATTTTGGTTATCGACACTTTACTGCATGCACTTAATAATTTGTGAATTAGGGTTTTAGTCAAAACTCATATTGTTGATTCACACTTTTGAATTTTGCAAATGTTGTATTAATCACTCTCTAGTCTCATAGTTTCTGTAATCAAGTACACCATGTCTCAACCAATTCATTTTGAATTTGCATGAAACAGCAAATTATAGACTTATATCAGTGAATTGGAAGTGTAAATTTCCTAAAAATATTATTTAATAGCACAAGAACTAAAATGTGGATTGTTTGGAAGTTGAAACATTCTTTGGACTGCCAAAATAAGTGTGGCACGTCAGTGCAGTCAACAATATTAGGTCACGAAGGAGTAATATGGAATTCACTCTAAGATATAGGGTTCTTGCAGGAAGTTGCAACTATAGAAACATGGTTGAAGTCATTTCAATATGAGGGCATGGTTTCCTGATTGTTGAATTGTTTTGCTATTACATTTTTTGTTTTTTATTGTGTTGTATTTGCTGAAGACACTTCCGTTTCATGTTGTAAGGGGAGTCTTTGAAATTTCTAAGGTTCCATCAGGTGTATCAATTTGCAAAGGTTGAAACAAGATCTTGTCAGTGTATTCTTTCTCTTGAATCTATTGTCTAATAGAAACAAGTGATAATAATTAGCTTATTTTGGTGGATATATGAATTATGCTCTACAAAAACTTTCAATTGTCAATTTTAATATTTTTTCCATGATTTTAAGTGATGAACAGTGTTGTGACATATAATTATGAATGACAAAACTGGTATTGTATTGTGTGAACTTCACTACGCGCAAAATGGAACTTAATTAATTTGTTGGTCAATTCCAATTGTTATAATAATGTCTATTTATTCATGATATAGAAAAAAATTATTCAAAATGCCAATTGATAGTTATATTTTACACTTTTTGTAGTTAATATGACTTCTCTACCCAGAATTCATCATCATATCTTTTTGATTTTATGTTGTACATTTGATTTTTTACTAAAGGTGGGTTCACATTGGTTCTTTGGTAAATATCCCAACAAATGCATAATAAGGGACATTATGGTATCAACTGCTCATTTTCCCACCAGCTAGTACGGGAGGCGTGGTATGGGAAGGTTAGATAGGAACTTTAGTAGGAGGTGTTCACATAGGCAACCAAGGTTTCATTTACTACGTATATTTATCACAATAATAGTGCTTAAAAATCACGTTGTTCATACCACAAAGGAGACATAGTAGTTTTGGTTGTTGGGATATTGCGTTTTTTGTTGTGAATTCTTTGTGTTGTTTTGAGTTTGAATTCTTTTTGTACATAAGAGAAGGTGGTATTGTTGTATCAAAGTTGAAATTTATGCTAGAGTTTTCTCTATTGTGCTGTTCTGCTTGCTTATGTGAGAATTTGTTCTGTTGTCTCTAATTTGCACAACTATTGGTTGTGCTTAAAAGTGTGGTCATGGAGTGCAAAGGCGGAGTTGATGTTGCAATTTTGTCTCCTATAATCATGCTACAAATTTTGCAAAATAAGTTTGTGATTTCTGACTTGTTGCTTGTGGGATGTGGCTTGAGTAGAGGAATTGCAATTTTGTCTTCTCTATCTTTGCAAGTCACATTTGAAGGGTTTAGCATTGTTTTGCAGCAGTTGAGGAATTTCATTTGCATCAAGTTTTTTGAGGTTTTTGAGATTTTTGCGCTTGAAGAGTTTTGAAATTTTGCCGCTCCTCAATGTGAGCGGTATTGTTGTATTTTCCTTTTCACTAAAGTTGCTGAAATTCTTAATTGTACATAAATTTTATTTGTAATTTGGTATTACAACTCTTAATAGGACAGGTTTCTTTTAATGAAATCTACCTGCTGAAGCATCACATGATAATCATGTGATTTAAGGTAATGTAGCTTTCATCCTCCATAAACTTGTGTACGGCACCAACATAATTTGAGGGAGTCTTCAAATTTTTTAGAGTATCTATTAACAACATCTTCTCACTGCTCTTCAAGATGTACGGTGCAATTGGCAACCACACCTAGCCACCATCACTGTCTCCACTATGCATCCACAGATCTTGACGTATGCACATGCTTTCCATGTCTTGGCAACTCCCCACTGAATCCTTTGTTCCCAATATAGTTTTCATGACATTCTCTGCTATATTCTTCTCACAGTGCATAGGGTCAAGTAAATGCTTGATCAATCATTTATGCATTCCATTGGTTTTTAACTATAATATTAGAAAATGTCCTCACTGAAACAATGTAAACTCAGATCACATATGAGGTCCTTCATAACAATCTTTTGGTTTCAAACACATTTTACAGTGATTAATGGATAACTTCACACGTTGCAACATCAAAACCATAACAACTTTCCTTCATTAGAAACAATTGCCTCTTGTTCTATAATAGGTTTTGTTCTTAACAAATGATATTACCTACTACTTTGAACGTGTTTCTTTACAATCCTTACATCCTTCTTTTTCTACTATTTACCACACACTAGTTATTCATTCCAACATATGTAGTAACTAGTTTGAATAGAACGTATGAGTGTTCACACATGTGGTAAGAAATGTTCAATACATTAATAACGCCTGCAACTATGCATAACAAATTTTAGTGAATATACTAATAATGCTAATTCATTCATGATATGTTGAATAATGCATAACAAGCTAATTTGAACATCTATAGATGGCATACAAGTCATCTAGGGTACTACAAACTTTGGTTGAGATTTTCATGTTAACTAAGAAGCCCCATTTCTAAGTGAAAGGAACCAAACAATAAACAACAAGAGCCATTAAATGGTGTTCAGCAACTAATACTGCCTTTAACATTGTTACTCAGTCATGTACATAGGTTGTTATTAAGATACATAATCTATTGTCATAATCATAAAATCCAAACTCTAACCTCCTACTATTTACGCTACCAATGATTTCTCTAAGGCAAAAATCTACGGTAGTTCAAATTAATTCCTATGTAATAGTATTTGCTGTTCCCAAACCTTCCACGCATGTGGAAGGTTTTGTACACTAATAACCACTACTTTTAAAAACCAAAAAAATCAAATTTCCTTATTACTCACCTCCTTGTATGGCAGATAATGTAATGCAAAACGTCGCTTCACTTTGTGCTCATGAACTGGATCATTTTCAGCTCCATGCCTATCTCCCCCTGCAATATATGCTTCACGCTCCTAATTGTAACACCTCAATTGACCTCTAGTTATCCTTTTTGGAGCAATTCTTGCCTCCAACTACCCATTAAAGTCCAAGTTTGGACAATAAGGGTGGGAACTCCTAGTCCACCTTCTATTGCCTAACTACACCATCTTCCTACCCTTTGCACGCCTTTGTGAATCCAAATTATTTCTTGATGTAGCGCATCTAGCTTCTGTTTGTGGACCACACACTGTGCATGCTTTGTACCCATGAGTACATAAACTAGGTATCAATCCATAAGCCGGATAGTCAAATAGTGTCTACAAAAGAATACCTTTGAGCGTGAAGTGTCTAGAATCAGGTTGCTTGGAAACATCCTGTGCCTCCACTCCCCTCCATAGCTCCTGCAACTCTTCAATTAAGGGACTCATGAAGACATCAATGTTTTCATTTGTTGGTGACAGCTTCCCAAATATTAATCTATTGAGTTGAATGAAGAAATTTCTTGATGACTAAGTACGACGGGAGGTTATAGATTAGAAGTAAAATGGGCCAAGTAGAATGGCTTGTAGTATTGTGCGAAAAAGGGTTGACACCATCTAATGACATCCCAAATCCGAGGTTCCTAGCATTTGCACCAAAGCTTGGGTCAATCTCCTCAGTCACATGTCTCCAAGCTGGACTATCAATGACAGACTTCATCACAAAAGTGTCTAAGTTTGGATTATCTGAATGAAATCAAAGCAAGCTTGCTATAGCTGGTGATTGGTACATGCAAATTAATTGTGGAATTAGAGGGAAATGACAAACAACTCTAGCAGGGATGGTATCCGACCCTTCAATGTATCTAGACTTGCCATAGTGAACATTTGGACATTGCTGCAATCTCTCTTTTTCACCACTAGAATAGGACACACCCATCAGGGCAAGAATAAATTATGTCATAACTGAGGCCTAGCTTGCTTATTATTATTTTTTTTGCCTCATAATGACTCCTAGGAAGGCAATTATTAGTGGGAAGCATTAACTTGGATAGTTACTTGAATAATTCATCAACAAACATATTGTTGATGCAATGAATAACAACCATGTTGATCAAAACAATTGTAGCCAATACAACAAGAGTATGCAGAAATAGCCCGGATGTAACACCACTTAGATTCTAGCAAACCCCGGAGGAACTAGTAGAAGAATACCAAAAAGAATACCATGCACAAGATCTAGAACCTAAGTCAAGTTGGAACCAGCTCTTGACAGAAATGCTTACTAAAATTTTTCATACTGAAGGGGAAAACCTCCCTACATCCAGAAAATGAGCTCTCAGCATCTAGCTCGCTATTTACAAAGGTGCTAGGAATGAAGCTTTCATCCTCCTCAAGCAAGGCTCCATAGAGAATGGCCTAACAGCTCCAATATCAACTGGAAAACAAGGTCAGGGCACCAACTTCAATGCCGCAAGAGCTTCCAAGCAACCTGCTCTAAAGCAGCAAAGACTATCTAGCAGCATAACTTTCTCCCAAGCCACATAAGAACAAGACCTGGGACAACATTACCTAGTTGAGCAGGTGGGACGGCCCACCAGGTAACCAAGAACTGACAGTTCTAGCAGTAGTCAAGGTCCCGCCCAAAACCCGAGGCTCAAAAATCTATGAGTACTTGTGGGTGTCGATAACAGATATGGAGAAACTCTTGATCACTAGAGGCCGTGCCATTGCCAACATACTCTTGGAAACATGGCTAAGCTCAAATAATCTCCAATACAATCTATCTTCATGGTAGCTAGGGTTGCAATCCCAATCCAATACCTAAGGGCTTCCAAGCCCAGGTACAGCATCCTTTTAATGCAGAACAAACTTGCTATAGCCTCCCTCAACACACGCAAAATTGGCACTGCTGCCATAGGCGCTAGGAAACAAGCGCACATTTGTAGAGTTTTTGAGAGGTCAGAAACCCCTCCTCAGCTCATCCTGATCCAAGAGTATTGGCTCACTTATGAAGCCTGTACAAATAACACCAGAGGCCTGCCTTTTAGAGGAGGAGCCAACTACTGGAACTTGGGCATAGTAGCAGATGATGGAATCAGATGTTGCAGGGGCATCGCCATGCTTCTGGCACCTAATCTTGCACTGAAAGTCATCAACAACAGCATTAGCAAGGTCATGCACAATACATAGTCCTTCAATGTGACAAAAACACCACCTTGGCAATCATCAATATCTATGCCCACTCAAATAGTTCAGATTGACACCTTCTATGGCACCAAATAAGTCAAGCAAGCATCAAAGTTGATGCTTTCATTCTAGGAAGAGACTTCAATTTGGTAGAAAGATGCAAGGACAAACAAGGCAACCAAGAGAATAGTTTGGGGATGAACAGACGTGAGAAAAGCAAGTGGTTGCAATTGTTGTACACCTACAGCTTACAAGATGCAGCTTGGTGTGAGACCATCAAAAATTGAAGCACCAAACAATATACATGGGACAACTCTAGAACGGGACAAGCTAATAGAAAAGCCCGACTCAACAAATTTTACACCAGCTTTCTCGGAGAGAAACAAGGAGGCACCCACAGTATTTTTCCACATATCAAAAACCTTTGTAACCACAGTCCTGTTTTGCTCACCATCCATCTAGCTCCCGACAAAACAGATACAAGACAAGATTGCTTCAACCCTAATCTTTTGAAAAACCTACAACACAAGCTCCAGCTATAAACCGCATGGAGCTCCAAACCAAACCCCTCAGACGGTGAACCCTAGCTCCCATGGATTAAGGGGGCGTTGGCTAGGGTGCATGAAAGGGCAACCCAAATCGGCAGGCAAAACAGAAGTAACTATTTCAAGAAAGAGAGAGAAATGCTAGCTAAAATCCAAGCAATAGAACGTTACTTGATCCACCACCTAGGCAATGAAGAAGCCATAGCTAAGGCCACCAGATGTTGTATAGAACTTGAAGAATAGACAATGGAGGAAATAGACAGACACCACTATGAAATGTCAGCTCCATGGACCAGACAGGGTGACCGTTGCACAAAAAGATTTTTCTGGTATTACAAATAAATGCAATGTCGTACCTACATTCCTCTGCTTACAGTAAACAATACCCCTCTCTTGGCCCAATAAAATAAGCTAGCAACAGCTAGCAACTTCTTGCAAGCATTATACACTCAAGACGAGGAGACCGCAGAAATAGAAGAAGCCATCACGGCAGTTTGCTCTAGCGTACCACTCATGGTCACTGATCAAATGAATGAGGATTTGATCAGTGAAGTAGGCATCTTTGAACTAAGAGAAGCAGTACTTGACTTAGCCATTAGAAAAGCCCTTGGTCTAGATGGCGTACCAAAAAAATTCATCAAGAAATGCCTTAACCACATCCAGTTGCAGCTACTTCCCACCATCAACAAAGCACTTCAAACCAGAGAGCTCACACCCAACTTCAACTAGGGAATTATTGCATCAGTTCCAAAGGAGGGAGACTTAACATCACTATCCAATTATCGTCCAATATCCTTCCTAGGCTCCTTCTACAAAGAAATGGCTAAAATCCTGGCAAATAGAATGAAGCCATTACTGTCCACGCTCACACGGCCAAATCAGACTGGCTACATCTAAGGCAGGTGTATCCTAGACAATGTTATCCTAGCACAAGAAGCGTTGGAGTATGCAAATCAGAGCAACCAAGACCTAGCCTTCTTACTCCTTGATTTTGAAAAAGGCTATTGATTGCATTAGTTGGACTTCATGCAGGCAATCCTGCCCAAACTAGGGTTTGACGCTATTTTCCTCAAATTTGCGATGGCCCTATACTCTCATGCTTCCTTTGCAGTGATAATTAACGATGAAATTGGCCAGCCTTTCCCACTTACCAAATTAGTTCGGCAAGGTTGCCCGATAGCTCCCTTCCTGTTTATTCTTGTGATGGATTCGTTAGGCTATATGCTCCAATACCCAATCCACGAGATCCATGCGTTTTATCTGCTAAGAGGAAGTGACCTAACAAACTCCTCCTACACGGACAACACAACACTCTTTTTACAGGACCCAGAGGGCAACTTGAAGAAAGCAGAGCAAATGCTCAAGACCTACTTCACAACCTCTGGATCAAGAGTGAACTAGAAGAAAACATAGGCGGTATGGACATCACAAAGACTACAAGACATAAGGTGGAGAGACAATTTTGGCTAGAACTAAATACCACATGGTGAGGCAGCCAAGTACTTAGGGTTGCAAGTAGGTTTCAAGATCAGCCCAAACGCAAATAGCAACGCTCTCCTTTGCACCCTTAAAAACAAAATTCATAGATGGGCAACCCAGCACTTATCGCTTATAGGGAGGATCCTAGTGTGCAACCAAGCGCTAATGGCCACATGCTAGTACACCGCAACTGGTTGTGGGCATAATAAAAACCATTGCAATCTTATGAGGAGTTTTCTATGTTACTTCATCTTGTCAAAAAATAGTCCAGCAACTATAGAGCCAAAGTGTGCTAGGCAACATGCATACAAACCTTGAATGATAAAGGAGTCAAACTCCTAGATCCATTCATCCAGACAAAGGCTTTTGTTGTAGCACAAGAAAGTACTTATCCTTTTATTAGCATTCAAAAGTGTGAAAATGCCAACAAAGTGACTCGTTTATTGTTCCCACAGAGATTTAGTTTGTAGATCCTTACAATGACCGGAACAAGATAGTAATATCCAATTTAGAATTTGCAACAACACACCAAGACAAACACACATACACAAAATAACCGGAATATCCGGATAATTATCCAAACATTTGTTATTAAATCTAGTTTTGGTTAAGACATTTAACTATGACAAAATAAATTTAGCCTTTATAACAAAGGATTCCTCTATTTGATTAAAAAGGGCAGCATGAGTTCCTACCCTTTGACAGTTTATAGTGAATGAAGTATCACTAAATGAACAACAACAAAGAACACAAAGACAACAAGATGCAATTACTTCTTCACAGCCAATCCGGAAATGATTTTAGACGGACAGGTCACTCAAGAAACCCTTACAGCCCCAAATTACTACAACAACAAACCCTTCCTGACTTGATTCTTGGTGCTAAAATGGTAACTAGATACCTAAAGGATCCGTGTTCCTTTGCTCACAATCACTCTTGGTAGTAGTAGAACCTCTCAACCGGCAACTAGCATTCATCAGGATTGCTATCCGGATTGCATCTAATCTAAGACTGGCTATCCCTTACAGGAGTACTTGGATTGTAAACCCAAACAAAGACTGCCCCTTAATAAACACAGCTTTCCAACCACTTCAATAATGCTACAAAAACTTGGTCAAACAAGATCCGAGGACTATCTTTGTTTCCTTCATACTCAACGTTCGGCTACCCGCACAAAACAATGGTTTTAGCATTATCGGCATACCAATATTGCACCAAATCATCAATTCATGACTCTAAAGTGGAAATCAAGAACTTGATGTGCACAAAGAAAATCAAAAATATAATAATGCCCGAGGCAATAATGTTACAGTTGTCCCTTATAATTAATCCCTAGGAATCATCTAAAAGCTTCCTGAAGGTAAAGTTATTGATTAGAGAATGCCACGTTTCATTCGCCAATCCACAAAAGGTGGGTCTGAACTCTCACCGCAAGCTGCCTCTAAAGGTGGATCTCAGATCCTCAAATCTGGGATCTACAATCCTAAAAGTAGCAAGACAGGAGGTCATCCCTAACTTCTTGTAATAAGCTTGCTCTTTAATTCAAATTACAAACTAGCACTTGATATTGGGTAAGAGCTAGTTATTATTCATCTTCTTCTTTGCTGCAAGTGCGGCCCGTTTTGCAGCGCTCTTACAAGTCTAGGATTATTGAGCTTGAGCTCGTGAACTTCCTACTGCTTTTCCTTTCCTCTTTGCGCGCTTCCCTTCATTAGCCTTACAGCTTCCAAGTCCGTCTCCCCAAAAGATTCTGTTGTAGTCTCAATCTTCTCCTCACTACTCGTGCTCAAAGCAGAGGGTTTGTCATTCAAATCAGTTGTTGGGACTAGGGATGTCAACTCTCTGGAGCGTTGAGGAATACATTTTTTCTTGACAGGACTTGGTACCTGGACAACACCTCCACTCTCAAGAGTTACCTAGTTCTGACTTCGGGTACGCGATCCGGGTGTTGACCCTTCTCTAGGTCCAAAGTCATACTTGCTAGGCAATCGCACAGAATGCTAACTTTTTTACTATAAAATGCCTAGGTTTTTGAATTGTAAAATCAAATGAATGAAAATAGGTTGTCGTTGCGATACATTTGAGTGGCTCTAGTCAAACATTGTTATACACACTATCATAGCAAATGGGGTTGTAGCCTAACATGCACTTGCATGAAATGTTAAAATATCTCAAGATCTAAACATCAGCTATAAATACTCACGCATGCCTCTCTTGATATTGGTTGCAAAGAAGAATGGAACAACAAAGTAGGCATTTCCCTTATTACTATTTCACAAAGCTTTAGAAATATAAAAATTAAACTCAATCTCTAAATACTCAAAGCCTTTCAAGTTTCTTGGAATTTTCATGAAAATGAACAATTAATTAACCTTTTCATAAATTCTTTAAATTGTAACAATACAAATTTGATCTAAACATGCTAGAGAGTAGATGCAAAAAGAACACAAAAATATCACTTATAATTTGAAAGGTTAAAATGTTTGAGCATGAGAGTGTGAAAACTGCAAAAGTGACTTGAAGTCTTTCAATTGTCATTTCACATGTAAACTCTAAAAAGGTAGTTACCAATCAAATATGAGGTTTAGGGTCATTACTTGTCTATCGATCATTGCTTTCAAAATCTAATCTTGTATTTTTTAATAAAGAATCTCTAACATGAATTTTTTTCCAAGCTACAGAGTATTTGCAACTCATTTTCAAGATTTTTAATACTAGAAAACACAAGATCTTAGTAGACTCCCTTGTACAAAACCTTGAGTAGAAAAAAAAAATCAAAATTTAGTTTTTTCCAATCACAATTTTGATGTTGAAGATAAAATTCAAAACAAACTTACATTGAATTTTTTTCAACTGAAATTGATAAAGTTCCATTTGTATTCAAAGATTTGTGAACACCTAAATTGGGTGCCTTCAACATTTGGGGATTAACCCCTAAAGGACCAAGCCCTTCTTTCTATGAAAATCACTAATATTGCTACTTCTACGAGGTTTAGTAAAAGGGGATTTTATGTTTTGTTTTTGGGAAATCCAACCGTAGAATTTTGCCCTAGACTAGAAAAGGTACTTGTGGGGAAAAAATTAGCTCATTGCAGATGGCAAGGAGTGAGATATTTAAATCTAAAGTAAAAAAGAAAGTTTTTTTCCATGTTGCCCAAAAATTTCAAAAGCCTTTGACCACTCTTGTAACAAAAAAATTACTCTACCCAAAGTTGCGCTATATTTTGCCCATGTAGGAGATCAAGTTAAGTATGTGTGGGAATATTTTCAAATCAACTGGAACTATACAACACATGGAAAAAATCAATAAGTAAAAAAAAGTAGAGAATGAGTCAAAACATTAAATTATTTAGAATTTAATTATTGAAATGAAAAAAGCAAATATCAAAGGTTATAATGTTGTGATAAACAATCTTCTTCCTTTGGTTAAATTTTTTTTCCAAAATCTTGAAAAATGAGTAAAATAAAGGACTTCAAAGTTTATTTTAGAGTGGAGAATCCATAAATGCCCGTAAACAAAAACTCCTCATAACTTTCATGTCATTGATTGAAATCAAATGATTCAAAGCTTCTCACTTATAAAGAAATCTAAAGAACCAATTCCAAATTTTTATTTTAAAAAAAATTAATTTTTAAAGAAATTTTTGAATTGCCTAGATGTTCAATCCTCCCCAAATTTTCATAAATTTGTGCATAACTTCTTCATCAAATGTTGAAATGAAGAAAAAATTAGATGCCCACATAGATTTTTGAATTCCCCACCTTCCATAAAAGTTTCAGAAAATCACACAAAGTACTTTAGCCATAGGTACATGCCCAAAGGTTGACTTGTCCCTCAAAGAGACAATGACCTTTAGGGGATAAAAAAAATGAAAAAAGCCAACAACAACAATTCATTTGGAAAGAAAGCTTATGAATATTGCAAGGTACATGGGCATTAAAATTAGTTCAAACTAATAAACAAGTATAAGAAAAAGTCAAAGGATAGGAATGGAAATTGATCAAATGTCAAAAAATTATATATTATAACCTTAGAATTAGCATTCAAAATATAAGTGACAATTCAAGTGGGAAAATAAGCAATCAATCAAATGTCCACAATTGAAAGACTATGTTGATAGAATACACAAACCCAATGAAAAATAGAGAACATTAACAAAATAGAAATGCAGTTGTACTCCACAAATACTTGATATATTTATCAAAATGGTGGTTTCTAAACATAAATGATAACCATATTTGAAATAGTACACAAGCCTTGTAATAAAATAAATAAATATAAGAGGAAATATTACAAGGATTCCTAGCCCAATACGGCTTGGCCCTCCCTCACCCAAAGAGTTATATGACTAGTGACAGTCATGTAGTCAAGAGCATCTATGATATCTGTTCTCAAGAACCCAAAACCTTATTCCTGATGACGTTCCCCTTGATGTTCTTAAGAAATTTAAACAAAATGACAATTTTATGACTAGAACATGATTATGACTAGGAAGAGGAAATCACTTGATTGATGGGTTGGCCATTTGAGGCCCATATGACTACACAATCAAAGTGCCCTAGTCAAAAAAGGCCATTTTCCTTGTAGTGAGTATATCATAAAAGTTCAATACTTTCTATGACTCTACATGTCTCTAAATTACATATAGTGTTTCCAAAATAAATAACCACATCTGTTGCAACATTTAACAAAGTAGCCAGTACAAGATTCCACAGCACCAATGTTTGAACATACTTTTGCAACCCATATTACTAAGACAAAAAAAAAACGTGGTCGTTCCATTTCAAATTTCCTGGTCCCTCATCTCACATAATTAATTATCCAAGAACATGGAAACGAAGAATCAATATTTTCCAAAGTGTTCCCGTCTTAGTTCACTGCCACAATTTTCATTTCCATTGTGAATCCTCGTTTTGTAAATACTCAATGAAACTGAGTAGGGTACAGGCACTAACTTCCATGTCTTAGCACTAAATTGGAATTAAGTACTATAAATGACAATACCATTTCATTGGAGGAATTCATAAGTTGTAATCACTAGAGAGTTTTAGAGGGCCGTTACTAATTTGTCAATTTTCCTCCACACCAAACCAAAAAATACAATCAAAATACAGAGTAATACATGCTCAGAGGCTAGTGCGTAAAAAAAGTAAGGAGACAGGTCCAAACATCAAGTATTTTTTAGGGGGTATTATAAATTTTTATTTTTTTTAAAACACATTATCATTATCAAATTTTTTACTTTGGGTTATTGAAGAAGGGGTTTGCATTACTTATAATTCTATATTGATATGAATTAATGATATGGTAATTTAGATTTAAAAAAAATCTACTACAATTTCTATCCTACATTAAGTTTCTTTCAAACTTTTTTTCCCCCACTAATGACTACTTACAACTAGAACTTAACAAAAAAGTGTAGTCAATACTACTATTGTATCTTCAATATAAATTGTCAATGACAATCATTTACTAAGAAGGTATAGAATTATTGAACACTTTGAATATGCCAACATCATTTAATTCTTTTGGCCAAATAAAGAATAAAAAGGAGGGTATTCTAGGTCTATTTTGTTTCTAATTGGATCTGGTTTTCTACACCCTATAGTAGTTTGAAGACACGTCATGGCATTTTTGTACCTTATAGTATAAAAAAAAAAATTATGAATTTTATCTCAAATGTTTTTTAGGCACCCTATCATTTATTTGCACGTCATTTTCTATTGCTACCGCTCACTGCCCTCCTTGAGAATACATGACTAAGGATACCATTGCATGGCCCACAAATATGACAAACATTAATCATCTGACAATTAGCCCCATTCCTATGCCCTAAATTGTGCAATATGTACTATTTCTCCTGTAGTCTTAGAATATCTAATATAAAGGAATGAAATTATACATCACTTGAAGCCTAGAATTTAATTAAGCATGTAAAGTGTAACCGACTACTGAACCACTGAAGTATAGATATGGTCTACTAATTTTTATAAAATTGTTTCATAACTATTTTCTATTAGACCATGCAAAGGTGAAACATAGTTGAATCTTATAATTCCTACCTACTTGCCCTATGTTTACCAACACTAAATGAGAAAGGGATGTCCAATACATCTTGTTTATTCTTAGTCCATCTTGTACCTCAAACTAATTTAAGCCAATAATAGTAAGTAGTTCAATAGTAGCAAGGGTATTTCACATAATAATTTGAAATTATGCTACCCTCACTAATTGTGCCAATCATTGGTTTTTATCTAATAACAAATTGAAGCACTAAAACTTAACCTACAAAGAATGAAAAATTTTAATATTTTGCAAGAGTGTGCATTCACATCTAATCTTGCTATTCAAAAATATTGAGATGAATCAAGAACTTACAAAGTTTTGTAAAAATCATTAAATAACAACTACTTAACACAATATCTGTTAATTTGGGAAAAATAGGTGTCCCACTTTGTACTCCACTCAAATCCAAAAAGTTACCAGGTTCAAAGGTAGTAGATTTAGTGTGAACCACTCAAATTTTTTCCCTCACAAATTCCTCCTCTCAAGTGAGGACACGTGTCCAAAAAAAAACACTAAGCTTGGTTTGAGATGATCACCTCAAACTTTTGAAAGTCCCAAAATGTACCATTTTTCCCAAATTAACAAATATTGTGTTACTTGCCAAAAATGAGATTTTGCTATCACAAGTTGTTTGATCAAATGTTACAAACTCCCATTTCCCATGGTCAATTGTTCCCAAAATTTGCAAGCCATTTTCTAAGTAGGTGTTCCACTATTTTTGATGGTCACTTTTTGTGGATCATTCAATAGATTGAGATACAATGCATCAAAGTTGTAGATTTCCCAAAAGCTTGATTTTGGTGAAAATGGCTCGAGCGCTCAAGGATTAAACTATGAAATGTGGCCTTAGGCATTTAGGGATTAAAATACATCCCACCAAGGATGTGGGCCACTGAGGTTTCTACATGCCAACAATATACTTACTACGCTATAAGGTAGGCACACCCATAAGCGTGGAAATAAGGGTTTTGGAGTAGGTAAAACAATTGACTAACTTTGAAAAAAATACTATAAGTTAGGAAATGGAATGCAAAATATTGGCATCAATTTCAAGGTTCCAACTGCAATTGTTTGTTCACAAAGATTTTTCAAAGTCCAAAATCATTGAAATTGTAAGAACCATGTGTAAGAGATGCTAAAAACAAGGCTTGTTGGTTTGTAAATAGTGAGATGGGTACTCAAATCCGTCATGGAATCACCCACAACCATCACTTTGTCACCCATAACTATCACCTAAGTACCTACAACCACCCTACCTTTGTCAGTGACACCCATGGGGATGTCACGTCCATGGGTGCGGCTACCTTAATCCCTAAATGCCTAAGCCCTTTTTTGAGCTTCTAGGAAATTGTCCTAGCTTGAACATAAAGTCAACATTTTAATAAGTTGTCTTGAGTTTTTTTGAATTTTGACCGTATAAATTCAAACTAGATATGTTAGAGGTTACATAGGAAAAGAAAACACAACAATATCACATATGGATTGAAAGATTATAATGTTTGATCAAGAGGGTGTTAAAATTGCAAATATGACTTGTAGTCTTTCAATCCTCTTTTCACATGTTGGATCTAAAAAGTTGGTCACCAAAAAAATGTAAGGATAAAGAAGACAACATATGTAAATCTAGCCACTTTACGACTTTTCAAAATCTCTCCTAAGTTTTTTTCAAATGAATTTCTAGTGTAAATTTTTCTCCAAGATCTAGTGTATTTGAGGCTAATTTCCAAGAGCTCTCAACACTACGGAACGTCAAGATCCTTGTACAATATCTTGAATAGAAAAATCATAATCAAT
The DNA here is from genome assembly GCA_963920765.1 of Ulota crispa. Taxonomy (NCBI): domain Eukaryota; kingdom Viridiplantae; phylum Streptophyta; class Bryopsida; order Orthotrichales; family Orthotrichaceae; genus Ulota; species Ulota crispa. The sequence continues at coordinate 20,170,452 of OY987247.1, forward strand.
CATTTTCAAAATCAAATTCTTGATGCTAGAACTAGGCTTCAAGAAGAACATTACAAAAATATAAACTACTAAAAATATCAACTTAGTTAGATTTGATGAACTTCAAAGTATTGTCAACACCAAAATTTGGTGCCATAGGCATTTAAGGGTTAATGATGCTAGGCACAATTATTTGCCATTCTTGCTTGAGATGAAAATTCATGTTTATCTTAACAATGAAAGGTTGAAGGTGGATATAGCTTGACTTCTCAATCAACTCTATTGTGAGCTTACAATCCCAAGAGGGAACTTACAAAACTCAATATTTTGTTCAACAAGACGCAATTGGCTTTCAGCAGAACAATTCTATTAAATTGTCATACAACTAAACATTGCATATGTTCATAGATATTTACAAAGCCGCGAGTATCATCACAACAGCAATTTTGCAATTTCAACGAGCTGTCAAAACAAAAGACCATTTGTAAGAGAAGCACTAAGAAAGGTGGCTGGCGGAGGGCTGCTGAATTGCGGATGGAAGAGTAAACTTACAGCAGTGAGACTTGCGTAGATCCAGGGAAAGAATTAGTTGGAACCAGCAACGACGACATGCGCATCTTAGGGGGCCAGGAATGAAAAATCTAGATAAACGAGAAGAACTGTAATCACTGTACAAGAACAATTGGACCTTCAATCGAGGCTTACTTTGGTTAATTAACTAATGGACAACAAAGACCTATTCTTAACCGTCTTCCTTCTGGGTCCATAAAACGCAGGCAAGGGTGGAATGGCAGGGGAGCGTGTAGAAGGCACATAAGATTTCCCTAGTGATATCTCGGTCTCAAGAGAATGAGCAGGAATTTTTACCACGGTCTTCTTGGCTGCAGTAAACCGTCCCGTTGGTGATCTTTTAAAAAAGTGCGGCACCGAATAGCCCTTGCCTTTGGTCGCTTCCTCTCTGATTAACTTTGATTTGTCCACCTGGAAAGCGTCAAAACCTGGTACGTCTAATTGATTATTCTGGTGTAAATTCTCAATAGCAAATATATCACTCTTCATAGTTAACAACGCCTGGCTTGCAACCTCATCAAGCCCAGCAAGACCATCACTATCGCTGCTGTGAAGCTCTGTTCTAGCTGCTGAGGGACTTGGCACATCATGTTTCGTCCTTCGCTTTCTTGCAACTCCTGGAGCCACGCACTCCTCCAGTACTTGACTTCGTGGTGATTTACCTGATCTGCTGTCACCTTGCCTCCTTGCTTTAGCATATCGGGCTCTCTTCCTCTCGTTGAGGAAAGTGTGGTGCTCGCAAAGCGTATGACCCTCCACGGCCATCATAGGGCATTGCCATTTCGAGGAGTCATTGCTCCCATCCTTCCTGGCACACCGTACTCCAACTTGAACACCAGTTTCTGCTGTAATTCGAGCTTTCATAGCCTTCAGAGACCCAGGGATAGCGCCTCCTAAACGAATGTTTCGAGATAAAAGCAACCCCGCATGATTGGCGGATTTAGTTACCCGAATTGGTGAAGATATAGTAGTAAGTGTTTGCTGTGTCATATCCAGATCCGATCGGATAGACTCCGTAGGCAAATGCGGGAATG